>OX422210.1:9224554-10424554 GCA_949130495.1 Sambucus nigra
ACCGACCACTGGGGACAAAGTCATGTAAAATGGGTATTATTTACTAAGATTTTTTTAAAAGAATTTAATATTGAATACGAACCTTGTTTGATAGGTCTCGGAGAATGCTTTTTGAACATAAACTTTATAATAATCAAACATGGAAAATGAAAGATAAAACAGTTTAAATTTTTGGACGAGAGAGAAAGTTGATGTGGCGGTGAATATTTAAGGTGCATTTTTCATGTTCATTTTACACTTTGCCGAGATGGCAAAGGTTTTCACAGCACTATGGAAGCATGAAAAATATTCACCTTGTGTATATTTTATACCACCATTGTTCCATTGGAGATGACCTAAATACCCTCCCTACATGTGGAGACGTAGAGATCTTGTCTTTGGTCCCTTATAGTTACTCTTTAGTTCCTCGAATCTGTTTTTTTTTCTCTTTTTTTCTTTTAATATTCCATAATTAATTTTTGTTTATGAATAATGTAAAAAATATAGACATTTTGTTTAACAGAACAAACAAATACATACATGGTTTTGCTCTTATTGTGAATGTTGTCCATATGTCGGGATTTGCCCACTTTTTGTTTGGTGGTTTTACCGGCCAATGATCTGGCTCTAATTGTTGGCATTCAATAATATTATGACCACAACTTCCACATTTTCTCCTCTTATGCATCATCAAAAGGCAACTGATCCTGCTGAAAAAAAAATCGCAATGAGATAACTCGCCGTTGATTCATAAACCATATCTAGTACGATGAGCCCCACTAGCACATAATAAAGTCAGTTAATGCTAGGTCTATTGAGAGTTGACCAGGGCCAAATATACAAAGGACTGGCATTGATTGAGCCTCTCTAACACTGTCGAAGTGGACTGACTCCGCTCCAAAGTGATCTGCATTTGCTGAATCTGTCTATATCATCCATTGGAGTGGATTAGAATTGGCCGAACCTATTTAGCATCAATTAGAGTGGAGGGTTCCCATCTTTAGTAAACCACAAACTGGTTCTAGTCGAGTCCATTTTATTCCAAACTACAAATACCTAAGAAACCCAAATTGAGGTCCAAATTGGTTTCATCTTATGTTTCCCACTACGAGGCAATGGTGCGGTTGCAGATGCGATACGGATGCAGGTGTGCCGATTCGAAGACTCCACAAGAAATAGGATTTGGGTGTGCTAGGCAAAAACCAGTGATAAAAAAATATATTATTTATTAAGTTTGTATAATTAAGTAATTTTTCATAAACCAATTACGTTAATTTATTCCCAACACAAAGATGGTGTAAAGATCTGATGGATGCTTTCTAAGGTCACCTTAGTGATCCAAAAATTCTTGGAAATTGATTACTCCACCCAACTAACAAGATACCTAGTCAACCGGTCGGTGAGGCATGTGAATATCTTGGTCCATGACCCCTAAACTCCTCGATATGGTAGCGAACAGGTTGGGAGTCATCGATCAACAAATGAGCTGATGGAACATGGTGGTCTCGAAAGAGGGAATTGTTCGCCATGTTAAACGTGCAGTGAATACAAAACTCGGGCCGAAGGTTGACCTCATATGTATTTGTTCCATGAACATGTATGATAGATAATGGTCCAAACTGTTTCATCGGCAGCTTGTGGACTTTGCCCCATCGCCACTCCCTTCGAAGGTAGATCGTGACTAGCTCTCTTGACCGACAAACAACCTCCCAGTGGTGAGCATCCACTTATTCCTTATTGGAGCCATTATACGGGTTAAACGCTCCAGTACTGTGCATGGAGGCCATACATGTAACGAAGTCGGCGATAATCAAACTGTCCGACCATCGACACAGAGGATGTTACACTAGGCCAATAGGCATCTGGGGGCTAGCACCCGACACAATCTGGAACGACGATAGACCATTAGAGAAATTAATGACATTGTTGAAGGCACACTTTGTATATGCAAAAACTCTTAGGGTTTTATTCGTAGCTAAGCATCGTAAAGTAATTCCAATGCTACGGTTGATAATCTTCATCTCTAGACGGATGAAGGCATTAGAAAATTGAAGCGAACAACTTAATAATTACCAAAGTGAATGGCAGAGATGACGCATGATGCAAACATAACTCTCTAGCATAATGCTGCGTGTGAAGCTATGAAACTCGACGATCCCATAGAAATACATATCTGCGATATGCGACACATCGGTGCGTTGGCTGTTGGGAATAAAATGGGTCATCTTCGAGAATCGATCAATAATCTAAAATGGAATCATGATCTTTGGTAGTCCGAGATAAGCCCACTATGAAAATTAGTGAGATATCTTGTCGTGGCCCGTCAAGAATGGGGAGAGGAGTGTATAAATATTTGGTGTGCTGCCCCTTAACTGCCTAACAGGCAAGCAGAATAATTAAGAATAAGGGCGTTAGTTTATTTCTCATAGTAGATGAGAAAAACCTTTTCCTCAGAGTTTTTATGGTGCAAGCAATCTCTCTGTGCTCGGCTAGTCCCCCGAAGAGAATCTTTATGATGATCTTCCCTTGTAAGGAAGGAGTGGGATTGTATGGCCAGAGCTGTGAAATAAGAATCCATCACAGGGGACATGAGACTCATACGCGTGGAGGCTAGCGTTGGGCTACTATTGGCCCAAAGTACTAGCATATAAATCACGGACCTTGTCGAAACCAAATACGAAACCTTGGAGATTGCTAAGGTATGGGATTGGGGACTTTAGGCTTGTGACCTAGTTCTCTTCCTTGGTTGGTACTAAATGTGGAACGTGTAACACTAAACAAATTGGATCACTTCACATAATGGTCACTGACCTTCTTTCGTTTACCTGTTAAAATACAGAGAGCCTTATGATTTAACTTGATGATAAGTTTTCTGTGAGTAAGGTACTCATGTCAGTGCCGAACTACCACTGTGTAGAACTTGAGATCATACGCCTAATAGTTCAAAACGCGGCCAAAATGCTTTTAGTTTAATAAGTTACCAAGCGGACATTTTGATTAAAAACTGTACCAATCCTTCTATTGCAATTATCAAAAGACTACTCGAACAACCCCATAATGCTACTGGCTCTGTGAACTTTTGCCCCAGATTTCCCTGATGATGTTGATCCTTCAAACCTCAGAACCCCTTAGTACTGCTCCCCCTATGGGGGGTCTCCTCTATATACCTCCCTTTGCTCGAGCTGGCTTACATCTCTCCACAGTATTTGACCCTATTCAGAGCCTTGTCTCTTTGAAAGTTATAGTGGTCTTAGCAATGGAGCAAAGCGACGTCCACTACCCGATTATACACAGTGAAGGCCGGGTTTCCAATAAACACCTGCCTAGCCCTCCAGGCTTGATAAAGCGATCCATCTTTTTCGCTTTCGTGTGAATCTCATCTGGGGAAAAGAAAGATGACGGATAAACTCCCGCCCGTGATCTGTCACTTTACGGTCCTCCTGTAGCAATCTTAGAAACTCTTTTCTCATACTGTAGTGGTGGGAAGTACTTTTCCTCAAACTTGACCCAAAACTTTCTTTTAGTCATTCTCGACCTCTCCTCATCAGTTGTGACTGACTCCCACCACTGAAGCGCATCTCCTACTAGCTCAAATCTATCTAGAATTTGCTTCTCAACCTCCGAATACTCTACCAGACATAAGTGCCTCTCGATATCTCGCATCCATTCCTGGGAGATAATAAGCTCTGTAGATCCTGCAGACTTTGGCGAATTGCGTTTGCTGTAGGCGCTCCTAGCTTTCTCCCATGTAGAAGTAGTATGCGGGGCAGGTACAACCACAAATTGTGGCTGGTCCTGACGCATGGCGACCATAGTAGCTGATATTGTCTATGCTATGATGGTTTCTAAGTCCATAGGTGCAAGTGCTGACGCCTGTCCATGTAGTTGTGACTGGGTCTGTGATGTCTCTGACTCGGAACCCTCCGTGTGTTCACCATCTGAAAGACGATAACCAAAAGTGTGTCAGTATCATATGAGATAAAAATACAAAGTCTAAATAGTTTAGTTTAACGTATCAAAGAATGCAATGCAGAAAAGTGATGGACGCACTCAAGACCCTAGGACACTAGAATCTAGAATGCTTTGATACTAACTTTGACACCCCGCAAAATCCATAACTAGATTGATTAGGTCCAAATATAAATAATATGAGAGTCAAAACAACTTTTATTATTTTAAGCATTACTGGTATAAAATAAAAAATAAATACTGACAGTAATAAAATGAAGTAAAGCAAATACAACTTTGATATCAATCCCAAAACCATAATTGAATAAAACTACACACTTGAATAAATAATTGCCTGACAATAATGATATCCAACTCGAAATATAAATGAAATGATTCCAACATAATAAAATCCAAATACAATAATCCGACTCACTGACTACTGAAAGGGAAATACAAGTAGTAAAAGGAACTACGATTAATAGAGATGAGCAAGCTTACTCGACACCTAAATCCTATGAATGGAAGTTGAAATGATAAAACTGAAAATGAATGCTAAGAAAGATTAGGGCTGGGTCGATTGCTACTGTCTAGGACCTGAAAAATAGTTACACAAATTGGATTACATCTAGCAAGTCTACAATGAGTAAGAATATAACTATATTTGGGCCACAATAATACTGCACCTCCCTCTTATAATTTAGTTGTTTTTAAGTTAACCCAACCCAAACAACCAAAATATAACAGGTATGTCTAGTCCCAAGCCCAAATGAACCAATGATACATAATTATAAATCTTCTCGATTATTTATGATTGCAAGGTTCCATAAACTAGTATTTCGTATATATATCCTTTGTAAAATCTCAGTATAAGAAATAGAATTATATAAGTCCAATAACCAAGTGAGTATACCCAACTCACATGCAAAAACAAATAGGTTATGCTTAAGCTTGCACATAAAAGTATGAAGGCCTATCCTTATTGCCTTCGTGGATCACTCGTGCGTACTAGGAATAGTTATAGGTTGTCCCATTCATATAACCTCAGAGTAACAACTAGAAAATCACTACGCCTTCTCGCATATCGTATAGCCCCCATACCACTACACCAAAATGAATATTTTATAACTAATTGAAAAAATGATTTATAAGTATTTAGAACACTTATAAAATTTATAACGGTTTTAATCACTTACAAAATTTGTAAGTGTTAATGACTGATACAAAAGTGTTAATATAACACACATTAAGGAGTGTAGTACATGTGATTCGCTCATGTATACCTTCGTTGCCTACAAAGTGTTAAATAAATATTTCACCTATTTTCATCATTCCCGATTTCGTAGAGTCAAAACCCTCGTGTATACCTTCTTCCCGCTTTGGATTCCCGCTCACCATCTTCGTATGATTGTCTCGTCGACACACAGACTCCATCTTCGTCACCATCTTCGACACACGGACTCCATCTTCATCGCTGCTCTCTCTCTCTCCCCTCTCAGGTAACTAACTGTAAGGTTTATGAAAATAAGGTTTGTTTCTATTTTGTAATTATATCTATAAAGAAACTACAGGTTTTTTAGATTTTAAGGTTAGCCTTTTTAGATTTCGGTTTTATGACATTAGCATTTTGAAATTCCAAATTAGGGTTTTAATTTCAATTTGGGTTTATAACTCTTATACTTGTGATTTAGGTTTGTGTTCTCAAATCCATTTGATCTAGTTTAAATTCATATGTGGTTGTATTAATTCATTATATTCTATGCTTCATCATGTGCTTAAGTCTGGCTACTCATTTTTTATTTATCCCCAATTTTTGCAAATAGTTAGACATAACACTAATTTCACAAAAAAAACTATTGATTTTCATAGAAATAACACCAATTTAATAAAAAAAATGTTGATTTGCATGGAAATAGATGTTGATTTTCATGCAAATAGGTTTTATGTCTAATTATTTGCAAAAACTTAGGTCAAGTCAAATATAGTATTATCAAATAAGGGTTTTGTGAATATAACCCTTACGGTTATCTATGATACGATTCATGATGAAATAAACCACATTGAGTAAACGGTCAAGTATATATAATCAATCGGAAATGATTTAGTCATTTAATTTTAGATTGGTTTCGAAAGTTGAAGGCATTTGGGCTTTTCTTTGCCATTTTCCCCTTTTTCTTCTTATTTTTCGTCCAAGTTGTAGTATTGTGGACTTTCTTATGCATAATAGTCATTAAACACAAAGATGTCTTAAACTCAATAATCAAGGCAATATTATATCTGAGAAAGCTAACTAGATAAAAGGAAATTGATATACTATGCCTTAACACATTAAGGGCAAGAATTCTACATAAGTTCATCACATGTGCGTTAGCCACGCATTAAAGCATAATTGGAATATGAATAAGGTAACATTCAGTTACGTGTATCCGATTGTCTTTTTTAATTCTAAGATTAGTTGAAATCAGAACATCTGATTGTTTTTAGGCATGTTTGTGTATTGCGAACATAAGATGGTAATGATTTACTAAGATTGGTACGAACTCTATTTTCAGGAGTGTTTGTGTATTGCGTTTTAAGATTTTAGTTACGTTGAAATCAAAACTCTATTTTTTTCGTTCTAAGATTGGACTATGTTTTGTCTATCTCTGATTTAGGAAAGAGTGTTGATTTGGGTTAATTATTGAATGTAAGTGGATTTTGGTTTTAGTTTTCTAATGAAAATGATTTTTGTAAGGCCTATCTTTATTTTTTTGGCTGATTTATCTTAATTAAGATCCATCAATTATGTTCTAACTGATATTAACTCTGTATATGTTAATTTTTTTGTTGTGTATGGTTTGGTTTGGTTGTATAAATGCCCATCCAATCGTTGTAGAACAAATATCACCAAAGGAAATATGATTCTTCAACTAGGAGCATCTAAGTTTTTGAAGTTTCATGAGGTCTTACTTTACACATTCTCTTATGATTAAATGGTTTATATTAAATAATTGTTGAGCTAGTTGTAATGTGTCCTAAATAAAAGTTGCTAATATAGTTTTCCTCTAATTGATATAATGGTGGGACCTTTGATTCAGGTTAAAATTCAGGAGCTGGCTGAGCATGTTCACAAAGGCCATATTCAACGATCGATTATTCACTTCAGAGGAGAATTTACAAGAAAGGTTGAACATGAGGAACTTTATAGGGTCATTTATTTCAGTTCATGTACTTATATTTCTTTGTATATATATTATTTTTATATGAAAAAACTGCATTTAGCCTCTGTTGTATGGAATTTACCATACCATACATATACTCAAGCAATATTTTACTTTAAGGGTTTTTTTATTACTAGAAATTATTATTTTTACTCTAATTTTTAAATTGTTTGTAACAAAATTCTCATCATAGGATATGGTAGTATTGTTTTCCCATGTAGTTATGCCTAATTCTATTTGATCAAATTTGTTCTAATCCTTGATTGTTGCTGCTTAGATTGCTGATTGGGAGGTCTTGCATGTAAAATCTCGGGACACCGCAATCTATATAGAAGAAACCGAAAAATTATCAAATACGCTTTGTTTCGGGAAGGTACTCACATCTGTATATATATTACTACCGAAGTCTTCTTTCGCGTAGTAATATACCTTTATTTTTCTGACCCATCAATGTAAATTGGTGTTAGCTCTTTCTTGACCGTAATTGATCTATCAAATTAATTATAAGTATTTTTCAATGTCATTGCAAAGAAAAATTTCATGATGCTCATTTGAACTGATTAGGGAGTAAAATGCAGTTAAAAGGGGCCTATTTGGTTATAGAAAAGATAAAAATATTTTTAAATCAACTTATTTTGGGAGTGAAGCGTTTTAATGCACTCATTTAAGATTGTTATCCTCACTTAATGCAGTTGGTTCTTAATCCATTTTGTTCAATTGTATTCTGACATTGTCCAATCATCGATATCCTTTAGGTCTGGATAGATAGTCAAGGAAATGCATGTCAGCAAAATCTCCTGCTATAGTTGAGGTTGATGTCCTTTATAAATTGAAGTCGGAGGTAAATAAAATACTTTTCTATCTAACTATTGTATTGTTCTACATAAGTCCCCATTTATTTTGAGGTGAAACATTTTATCAGCGAAAATTTAAGACGATGAAATATGTTTTCACCCATTCAGAGTTATTAAATAAGTGTATATGCTATAATTATGTAGTTAGGACAAAAATAGTGTGCAGAATATAAGTCTGAATAAGCAAAAATGTTTTCAAACACTTTCTTTTCACCTAGGCATATATATATCACAGTGAACCAACTGTAACCTTAATATTTTGATGTTTTTAAGTGTTGATTTATTTATGCTATGGTTTCTGGTCAGATTTCATAGCTTCAAGTTCAACTACCTGAAGTTGAAATGCTTTTGGCTCTAATTAGGCAAGTTGAATCATGTCGATCTCGGTGCAATGAGATTTTGATAGGTTCTATTAGCCCATAGGTATCTTTAACTTTGTTGCAAGTGGAACTATACCCTGATATCTTTCATCCTGAAGATTGAATGATGTGACAATGATATTTCTATTTATGCAAAAACTTGAAATGCTTCTTCAAGAGTTCGATGAATTTACTGTTAAAATTCCAGAGTTACAAATTTTACGGCAATATCAGTGCGACGATGTTTCATGGGTTTCTTGCTTGAATGATGTTGTCAAGAATGGTCATAGCTGAGAGGATCAAGAAAATGTTGCTGACGAGTTAACTTACATTAAGAAAGATGGAGCATTGTTGAAAATTAAAGGTCTACTTTGTAGTGTATGCATATTTTTTTTTCTTTTAGATATATTTAATATAGTTTGAGACCCCTATCATTGTTTTTATTATATGTAGCTATAATATCTGGTTCATTTTTTGTTTAGTTGATGAGTTGCCTCGTGTTGAGGTTGAGCTAAAGAAGGCTTGTTGCAAAGTAAAATCTACGAGGGTAAACACTATGCATGCCAATGTTTTTACATTCATTCCGGCTCCTTAATTATTTAAAATATATTCCATTTCGATACAAGATAATTTTTATTTTCTCTTAGATTTATGTTTCTTGATTGACCGATCATATGTATTTTACTTTCGAGCTCAGTTCATTTTTCACTACTCTAATTTGATGGTTGTAGTTATAGCATTTCATTCTAATTTTGTTGTTCTAATTTAATCAATTTATTAAAATTTGTACGGGCACTTCACTGTATTATGTCTTTGGATTTTATCCAAGAAGTAGTGACAGAGGCGACCTTGTATTCTCCCTTTGCCGATGCCTTTTGGAAATAATTTTTTTTTATTTACTTTATCAAAATTTTAATGTCATTGTTGATGTAAAAAATTAGATTACTCTAATAATTCAATCACAGATAAATAAATGAGGCAAAAGATTTTAAACTGGTTCAGCCTTATAAGAATAGCCTACGTCCACTGTTATTTTATTGTTGAGTGTTTGGGAATTCTCGATTACAAGAATTTCCGTTCTGGATCCCAGCGTTTGGATTCAGGATTCAGATCCCTTACAATGAGGATTGTACAATGTATTTATAGCCCTGAGGTTGCCATGTGAAAGGGTAATACATTAAATGATATACATATGAAAGGGTAATACATTTAATGCCCTTTAAGCGTGTGCGTCAATGATACGCATTTAATGAACCAGTTGAACTGTTAGTTATCCGGTTATTAATGATTTGTTCGAGATGCAGCTCGGACAGCCTGAGCTTCCTGATATTCAAGAGTTCCTCGGTGAGGTCTGTTCCTCGATGCGTATGAGTTCCTCGGAGTAACATGGTTCCTCGGAGTGTGTGATCATCTCGGAAGTGCTTGTTGCTGCCATGTAAATAGCCACGTGTCTTCGTATGATTGGTCCACGTCAGTAGATTAAATTTGGTATCAACAGAAGCCCTCAATGTTTCATAGTTCAAAATTTTAGGAGTATGGAACATTATTTCTCGGAATGTGGTAGCTTTAAATATTCTTCCTGATTTTTAGGAGCATTTCCCTTGTATTTATTTTCTCCTTCCAAATTCATAGAATCATGCTTTTTTTGACTTTTATGCTCGCTTCGGTTCCCGCGTCGCTTTTCGTCTTTTTAGCCGCTGTCGTCGCTTTGATTCTCGAGGCCACTTTTCATCTTTTTAACCGCCGGTAATGTAATCATTCTTTTTGTAATCATTATTTCGCCAGTTCCCAAGGTAAGGTATTTAAGCTTCACAGACACTCCCATTGTCTTCTATCTTTTCAAATTTCCGTCTTTTGAGTTTTGCATCGTCTCTTCCTACTCTCTTGTGCGCTCATCTTTTCCGTCGTTCATTGTCAACAAATCCGTTCTTTTCCTGTAAGATCTTCTTCCTTCATCTTTATTTCTTTTAATTCATCACCATGGTTTACCCTATTGAGTCTCTTGAGAAATTTCGTTCTGATTTCTCCATTCCTTCTTGGGTTGTCTTGGAAGAGCTTTCTGAGCCTTCTAATTATTTCAATTTGGCTGAGGGACATTGGTTCCCCAGTCTCTTTTTTGCTGAGTGTGGATTTTCTTTTCCACCAAATTCTTTGTGTTTGGAATTCTATCAGTATTTTGATGTTGTTCCTGCACGAATAGCCCCAACACATAGAGAATAGTTAATGGGGTGCATAAATTAAATCAAGTGCATAGAACTCGTATAGGAATTCCAGAAATCATGTACTGCTATAGATGGGCAGTTAATGATAATATTTATTATTTAAAAACTAGTTTTATAAATAGAGCTCTAGTAGTCAATCTCCCTGATGCCAACAAGGATTACTTTGAACATGGGGTTGTTGTAAAAAATTGGCAACACCTTCCTTTAACCGGAGAAGAGGTTTACCAGGGTCCCAGATGCCCTCCTTTTGGCAATGGGATAGGTTATTTTTATTTTCTTTTATTTATTTTGAAATCATGTTTGTTTTGTGTTTGATAAAATGTGTTACTGATTACAATGTTTGTTTATTTGCAATTGATAGCAAGAGAAAGTGCCCAAAAGAAACAGATGTCAATATAAGGAATTTGGGACTTATCTGGGGTCTGCATCAAAGGGTTGCTGACGAGCACATTCGATCAGCCTCCTATCTGCTCCAATACAAAAGCTATACAACTTCCTTCACTGCTCGTCCAGTGATCAGTGAAGCAGAGCCAGTACCAGCCTCTGTAAGTTCTTCGTCAGAATCTCACGTTCCTTTGAGCGAAAGGATGAAGAAAAGAAGACCTCCTACCCTGTTTGAGAAGACTGCTTCCGGTTCTGGGGAGGCAAAAAGGATTAGGATTGAGGTCCCAAAGGAGGGGACAAAGAAAACTGCTGCAGATCCTCCAGCTGCTCCTGTAAAAACTGTCGAGAAGCCCGCAGTGGCTCCGAGCAAGCCTACTGCTCCTGGAGAGGTGATTGTGATATCACTGACCATGGATTCTTCCTTGGCTGTACCTGTTCCCACGAGGAGGCTTAAGAAAATCTTCTCGGTTCATTTGGCTGAAACCATCTCACAACCCTCAGCTGCTGGGGCTGGAGTTCCCAGTTTTATTCCCCCGAGCTCTGACATGAGCTCGGTAAAGTCCTTGACCATTCCCGAGGTGCAAGGTAATGAAGATAACCTTACTCGGGATATGGTTACTTCTTTGGCTGCTCATCATCTTTCTTCAGTAAGTACCTTTACTTTGAACTTTTCATATTTTCCTTCGTTATTTCTCTGACTTTACTTTCTTTTTTTGTTTACAGTTGACGAGCTGCTTCAACATAATCCTTAAGAAGGATGAAGCAATCAAAGCTTCGTGCTCCTCGTCCAGTATGGAGGGAGCTCTGGAAGAAGCTACCAAGTCCTTGGAGGAATCTCGCCAGAGGTACGCTACTGATAAGGCAGTCTAGGAGAATAAACTTGCTTCCTTCGAGCAGGAGAAAACTCTAGTTGCTGAGGCCTCCAGGGATTTGGAGAGGAAGGTGAATGCCTTGGATAAGGCTAATAAAGAGCTCGATGTGAAGCTCAAGACTGCTGGGGAACTTGAAGATAAACTCAAGGCTGCTGAGGAGAGGTTGGTCCAACTCCAGGAAGTAACTCGACAGAAAGAGGAGGCTGAACAAAAACTGAAAGCTGCTGATGTTTTACTGTTCGAGAAGCTTGCCTTGGAGAAGGCCAAAAGGAAAGCTGCCATGAAGAGGTCCTTCAACTCTGGCTGGGACAAAGGTTGGGATAAGGGATGTGCTGCCATGATCTCTCAAGTGGACTATGACAGTTTAAAATATTTTAGGGATGGATGGGTTGCTACCCTTCAGGAATTGAAGGTTGACGAGTCATCCGAGCTCTTCCAGAGACACATCCCTGGTCCTCCTCCCACTCCAAAAGAATTAGAAGAGGACGAAGCTACCTCTGAGGAGTCTTCAATGGTGATGGGAGATCACCCCCCAGCCATCTAGTCTGCTACCAAGCAAGTCGTCTCTTCATCCGAGCAGCAGCTGGTGCTCTCCGAACAACCCGAAGTTCCCTCCGAGCAACCTGCTTCTTCTTCCCAACCTCCCGAGAAGGTTTTGGGAGATAAGGAGAAGGTGTAGTGCTGTTCGGGACTATCTTTATATTTTCTTTTTTATCAAATGTAACCCAGAATTTGTAACTCCAAATTTCATGATCTAATAAAACTTGAGTTCTTTTTGCATACTATTGTCTATTTTCTATTTGTACTCTATCTTGATCTTCTTATTGATGATTGTCTTTCTTTCTCTGCTAGTTTCTGGCCAGGATGGATTTATTATCTGCCTATGATACGAAGTTGCTGCAGTAATGTAATGAGTACTTCAAAGTTGGTCACACAGACCTGAGTGTTGCACAAATTGCTGACATTCTCGGCCAGGATGCTTCAGAGCAGGCGGTGGAAGCATATCAGTACCTGAAGTGTCTGCTTGATCGAGCGGTGGCCAATAATGTGGCTTACTACGAAATGATCGAAGATCTCCAAGGCACCCTTGAAGACCTTCAGCTCCAATATAAAGAATCCACTGCCCTGCTGCATGAAGGATATGAAAAGAAGTACAAGCTGATCATGGCTGACAAGGGCTACGAAAAGCTTCTTGCTGGATACGATGTCAGGGAGAGAACCTTAAGGGGTGAAGTTGAAGCATGTATACAGATTGCTGAGTTATTGGAGCAAGAGAATAACAATTTACAGAAAGAGCTAGCACAGTTGAAGACTGCAGCCTCTTCTTCAACAGCTGTAATCCCAGTGACTGACGAGGGATTTTCATTTTAGAGGTTGAGAATGCCAAATTAAGGAAAGAGTTGGATACCTTGAGAAGGTCGGGCCCTTCCACTTCTCCTCGGGGAAGAACAAGAGCCCCTCGGGGACGAGGAAGAGCAGCTCGGGTGCTTGTCGAGGAACAGAGGACAACATCTGCCTTAGAGAACCAAGCTTTCTAATTAATGGCTAAGAACCAGGCTTTGTCTGAGATATCAAAGAAAATAAGGGACTTGGAGAAACATCTCTCTGCGCAGAAATCCGTCTTGGAGAATAAGGAGCTTTTCATCAAGAACCTCCACGAGCAGCTAGAACGGCTAACATATCAGTTCCATAAATAGCCTAAGGAGTTCTGGATGGCTGGATACAATGAAGCATTATTCCATTTGGATGATCGTATCCAGAATGCCAATAACGAGGGCTACAAATAAGGCTGGCTGAATGCCTTGTGTGTGTTGAAGCTCGAACAGGGTCATTATTTGTGTTACTACTATGATCTCGGGTTGCTCGACTTGCCTGTGCCACCATTCAATTTGGACATGGAATGGATCCCAGCTCGCGCCATTCCTCGGAGCCTAATTTCGAAGTATCTCGGTGACTTCAATCTTCACTCTCAGATCGAGGTATCTCGTCCCGAGAATCTATTAGATCGAACTTCTGTGATGAACGTCCGGATGCTGAAAGATTTGAACTTCATCAATTCTCCTCAGTCTTTAAATGATCCGCTTGCTGGCGAGGAACCTATATCGAAAGCTGAGGGGAAGAGACCAATAGAATTGGAAATTTTTAATGTAACAGTTAGTATACATGTAAATGTAACCTTCATTTTATTATCAATGTAACTTGTAATTTATTTCGAATACAAAGAAAGACTTTCATTTTTGCTTGCAAATCTTAATTGCCACTGTCTTGTAAATGTCAACATTTTGCATATCTATTAAAAAGATAATAATATTGTGTTGTTCATCGGCCAGCTTAGTAAGAAAGTTACAAGCATCAGTAATGTTGCTCGATCACTTAATAATGAGTATAAAAATGTTTACAATTTTTCCAATCAACCAAGGTTGTTAAATTGTGCTCGTCGACCAATTATAGTTAGTAAGAAAGTTACAAGCATCAGTAATGTTTACAATGTGTCTGACTAACTAAAGTCAATATTTTCTCCTCGTCGACCAACTATGTTGGTACAGTTTGGAATATTTTCTCCTCGTCGACCAACTATGTTGGTACAGTTTGGAATATTTTCTCCTCGTCGACCAACTATGTTGGTACAGTTTGGAATATTTTCTCCTCGTCGACCAACTATGTTGGTACAGTTTGGAATATTTTCTTGAGTAGTCTGTTGAGCTTTGCCGAGTAGTGCGTAGCACTAGTATTCCCCGAAATTTTTTCAATAAACAGGAAGATTTGCAAAATACTTTTATTTTATTCATACTGATGGAACTGCGTTACATATACATTACTGATAATACTTGCGCAGGTGCTCTGTGTTCCATGAATTCTTAAACTCCTAGCCTTCTAGAGTCGCTATTCGATAAGTTCCTGGTCGAACAACTTCTGTAACTCGGTATGGTCCATGCCAGTTTGCCTCCAGTTTGTTATGCTTTTGAATTACTTTCTTCAGTACATAGTCTCCTTCTTTCAGGTTGCACTTCTTCACTCTCTTGTTGTAAAATAAAGTTGTCCGCTGCTGGTAAGCAGCATTTCTAATGGCTGTTTCTTCCCTGACTTCCTCGAGCATGTTTAAATCCAGTCTTCTCATTAGATCGCTGATTGGGGAGTTGAAATTCAATACCCTGTGTGTTGGGAGACCCAACTCGGCAGGTATGACAGCTTCACTTCCGAACGCCAGCATGTATGGTGATTCTCCAGTTGCTACTCGGGGAGTAGTTCGATAAGCCCAAAGTACTGATTGTAGCTCGTTGATCCAGTTTGCTTTTGCATCATCCAATCTTTTCTTCAAACCGTTCAGCAGCATCCTGTTTGTCACTTCAGTTTGACCATTGCTTTGAGGATGGCCTGGTGCTGAGTGGACCTTCAAAATATTTGACTGATGATAATAGGTGGCAAACTCCTCATTATCAAATTGTGTCCCATGGTCTGTGATGAAGGCATGAGGGAGATCATATCGGCAAATGATGTTCTTCCAAAAAAATTGGTACACCTTCTTGTATATCATATCAATGAGTGGCTCAGCTTCTACCCACTTAGTAAAATAATCCACTGTGACGACGAGGTACTTGAACCTTCCTCGGGTCGTTGGCAGTGGTCTAACCAGGTCAATTCCGCACATGGCAAATGGCCAAGGGAAGTTATGGGTGTCAATAATTCTTGTGGAGTTCTTCGGATGGAGGAAAAGGGTTGGCACTTGTCACACTTCTTGGCATATGCTATATAATCAACCCTCATCGTCGACCAGTAATATCCCTGCGTTATCACCCTTTGTAAAAGCGTCCGACCTGCTACATGGGCTCCACAAGACCCTTCATGGACCTATTCAATCAAATCTTTCACCTCGGTGGGATGCACACACCTTTGCAAACCTGCCATAATTCCTCATCTATATAAAACACCATTAGTTAATACATATCGAGCAGATTTAAACTTCAACTTCTTGGCTGCGAGCTTATCAATTGGCAATTCTCCATCCTTGATATATGCCCTGATGGGATCCATCCAAGATGGTACTAAATTGAGGGTAATAAAGTTCATCGTTATATCTTCATCTATGCTCCGACCAACCAACACTTCAATTGGGATTTTTCGTCGTAGCTCGGTTCGAGTAGCTAATGCTAGTCGAGCTAGGGCGTCTGCTCTCACATTCTCCACTCTTGGTATTCTGAGCAGCTGAATAGCGGCAAATTCTAACACCAGCTCCTTTGCCTTTGCATGATACTTGATCATTAATTCTCCTTTAACTGCATATACTCCCATCATTTAATTTACGATCAATTGAGAATCACTGAAAATGATAACTTGCTGCGCCTCCATATTTTTTGCCAAGCTAAGTCCTGCAATCATCGCCTCATACTCAGCCTCATTGTTGGAAGCTTTGAATTGGAAATGCAAGGCGTATTCCATGTCGACCTCATCCGGACTGCTCAAAACTATCCCCGCTCCACATCCTGCTGCGCAGGATGAGCCATCTACATATAGCCTCCATATAGGTAACTCGTCTTCAAATTTCTGATCAGTTAGAGTTCCTCGGTGAAATATTTGCTGCTTCCTTTCATCCTCCCCGTATTTTTCTCGCTCCTCTTCGATCATATTTTCTTGCCCTTTTTCCAACCGGGGTTGGTCTGAGCTCGAATTTAATGATCCTGTAACATCCACTTGCCCTTTTACCAACCGGAGTTGGTCTGAGCCAGTGTTTGTTGACCCTGTAACATCCATAGGTTTCTCAACGAGCAACTCATGCTCCTCGTCTGGAGTCATCCCAACTATCTCTTCATCACATCTTGTAACATCCACACGCCCTTTTACCAATCGGAATTGGTCTAGGCTTGTGTTTGTTGATCCTGTAACATCCACAGGTTGATCATTGAGTAACTTTTTCTCCTCGGGGGTACTAGGATAGGTGAACTCCGCTATGAAATCTGCTACAGCCTACCCCTTTAGTGATGATCGGGGTTCATAAATTATATCATATTCGCCAAGCTCTACTGCCCAGTACATCAATCTCCTTGATTTTTCTGGTTTGTGAAGGGCTTATCTCAATGGCATATCAGTATACACTACTATCGTATGAGCTTGGAAGTATGGCCTCATCCTTCTACTCGCCTCAATCAGCGCCAGTGCCAATTTTTCCAGCCTTGGATATCTGATCTCTGCTCCTCGAAAGGCCTTACTTGTGTAGTAAATTGGCTTTTGTACCCCATTCTCCACCCTGATCAACGTCGAGCTAACATCATTCTCGGATACAGCAAGGTATAAATACAATTTTTCTCCCATCACTGGCCTGGACAATAGTGGAGGTGCTCCCAAGTATTTCTTCAAGTCTTGGAAAGCCTTCTCACATTCATCATTCCACTCAAAAGTTTTCCTGAGTGTCTTGAAGAATGGGAGACATCTATCAGTTGCTCATGACACAAATCTGTTGAGTGCTGCTACTCATCCTGTGAGACTCTGTACTTCCTTCTTCGTTGTTGGAGACCGCATCCCTAATAGAGCTTTGATCTTTTCAGGATTTGCTTCAATGCCTCGTTGATTGACAATGTACCCGAGGAACATGCCTTCTCGTACTCCAAATATGCACTTCGTCGGGTTCAACTTCATTTGATATTTATCTAGTTGATCAAAAGTTTGGTTTAAGTCAACTAGATGATCGACAACTTTCTTGCTTTTCGTCAGCATATCGTCAACATAGACTTCCATATTGTCATTGATTTGTTCAGCAAAGACCTTGTTCATCAGCCTTTGCTATGTCGCACCTGCATTTTTCAAACCAAAAGGCATAACATTATAACAATAATTCCCCTAGGGGTAATGAAAGAAGTACTCTCCCTGTCTTCAGGTTTCATTTTGATTTGATTATAACCAGAATAAGCATCCATGAAGCTCAGCAACTCATGTCCCGAGGTAGCATCCACCAGTTGATCAATTCGGGGCAGTGGAAAGTGATCTTTTGGGCATGCTTTGTTGAGGTCGATGAAGTCTACACACATCCTCCACTTTTTGTTTTTCTTCTTTACCATCACCACATTGGCTAACCAATCTGGATATTTTACATCTTCAATGAAACAAGCTTTCTGGAGCTTCTCGACTTCCTCCTGTATAGCTTGATTCTTCTCGGGACTGAATACTATTATTTTCTGTTTCACAGGCTTGATCTCTTTATTCACATTGAGCTCGTGACATAAGAAGTTTGGGTCAATCCCAGGCATATCTTCATGACTAGAGGCAAAAGTTTGTTTTCTGCTTCTAAGGAAAGTTATCAATTCTTGTTTTGGTAAGGCTTCCAATGATGAACCTATTTGAGTAGTTCGTTCAGGGTGTTCGTCGTCCAGAACAATATTTTCAGTAGCTTCCACCACTTGACCTTTCACGAGTTGCGACTCATCCCGAGGATCCAAGGTTTTAATTTTTGCACTTTCATCCACTTAATAAGTAGTAGTCTTTTTCTTTGATTCTTCCAATTCATCTTGCTCGGCGGATGAATAATAGCACTCCCGAGCTACTTTCTGATCACCTTTCATAACTCCTACTCCAAAGTTTGTTGGAATTTTAGGCATTGATGCACTGTAGATGGTACAGCCTCGAACTTCTTCAATCCTACTCTTCTCATGATGATATTGTACGATGACTGGACATTCTTATCCATCACGAAAAAGCGTATTCTTTTTGTCCGACAAGCAGGCCACGTACCAATGAATATATCCAACTTGATCGTACCAAGTGGAAACACTCTCTCACCAGCAAAACCGATGAGGGGTCTGTGGTAAGGCTCCAGTTGAGATAGCTTTAAATTTAAACTATCAAAACACGAGTAGAACATAATGTCTGTCGAGCTACCATTATCGACCAGTACTCTTGAAATCATTACCTCCTTCATTCTCATTTTGATCACTAGCGGGTCGTCATGAGGATACATAACTCCTGTAAGATCATTCTTCGAAAACCCAATGACCAATTTTTCTTTGTTCACCTTTCTTGGGCGATCTTCCTCAGCTAAATTTATTCGCTGAATGTACGAGCAAGCTTGAGCCTCTCCGAGGTAAGCTTTTCTTTCTGCAGTAAGGTCTCCTCCTCCTGTAATAACATTACAATCAAATTACCTAAAGCGTATTGAAAATACCTCTCGTTCTGGCTGCCTTGGTTTCTTGGGAAGATCGGGGTCATCATCTGGATCATCATCATGGTTTCTCTTCTTTTTCTCCTCTGCTCGACGAGGAGATCTAGATCTCCCTCTAGTTCGGTCGTTATTTCTTCTTTCGCCTCCCCGATCAACATACTTTGCTAGCTTTCCTCGTCGGATGAGTGTTTCAATCTCGTCTGGAAGAGCTATGCAATTTTTGGTCATATGGCCATGATCCTTATGGAACTCGCAATATTTCTCCCTATTCCTCGTGTCAGGGTCTGACCTCATTTTCTTTGGCCAATTTAACTCCTCGTTGTTCTTAATTTCTTCTAGGACGTGGTTGATATTTTCCTTCAAAGGCGTGTAATTATCAAATTTCTTCAAGACCTCCCATGACGACCTACTTTTGGGATGTTTGTCACCACCATTGTTCTTATGCTCTTTCTTCTTAACTTTATCACCTTCCCCTTTGGTTTCTTTGGAGTCCATATTCTTCTTCGCAGACATAGCCTCCTCAACATTCATAATCTTGGACGCTTTTCCCATCAGGTCCGACATGGTTCGAGGTGGATCTTTGGCCAAAGTGTAGTACAACTTGTTTGGCAGCAGTCCACTCATCATAGCGATAATCGCTGTCTTCTCCTCATAATCAATGACTTCGAGCTTCTCGTTATTAAAATGAGTTATATAATCTCTAATACTCTCACCAGTTTTTTGTCTAACACTTAACAAATGTGCTACTCGTTTAACTGGATTTGCTCCAAAGCAGAAATTCCCAATGAATAACTCGGCCAGTTGAAGAAAATTTGAAATCTTACCTCGAGAAGATTATTATACCATATCTGGGCAGATCCGGTAAGAGTTCCGGAGAATGCCCTGCATCTCATCTCGTCTGGGACAACATAGATGTCGGCAGCAGCTTGATATTGTTCTATATGAAGGACAGGGTCAGTCTTCCCATCATACTTAGGAGTCACAGCATAGAGGGTTCTTGGCCTTAGCCATTTCCCCTAATCTATCCTCCAGCCTCTGAATAGATCCTTTCCAAGCATCATTTCCTTCCTCGGGCCTATTGGTTCGAGCAACTGATTGTGTTGAAGTGGCTTCCTGGGATTTATCATGACGAGCAGCTGATCGGTCAGCAGATACATCTCGACGAGTAACTGGTCATGACTGGGCAAATCCTTCCCTTAAATCTGATGGTCGTCGAAAGCTCCTCGACGCTGCATTAAGAGGACTTTTGTTCCTCCTAGGGCCTAATCGATCAAAAGGAGAAGCCCTGCTTAATCTTTCTAATGCGCTGGCCCTTTCTGGGGAGAGGGTGACACGTTGTTCAGTATCTGTGGCTCGCATTGCCGAAGTTTGTCCTGGTTGATAAGAAAAATCTTCAGATTCCTCATTGCGATATGAATTAGCACGTCTAGTACACGAAGAAGGCGCACGCGTATTTCTTTGGATGTTTCGTGATCCGGAATGGGCTGGTGCACCGCCATGGAGGGTTTGGATGAGTTGTTGCATTGTTTCTTGCATAGCGGTCTGGCCCTGAGCCAAATTCGCCATCATTCCAGTCAGATCTGGAATAATTGGTGGAGCAGATGGATTTGGAGGGGTTCCAGTGTTTCGATTACTGGATTCAGGTATATCAGCCATTGGTATTGGATTTTTATTGGTGAGAAAACGATATTACCAGTCGATTCCCACAGACGGCGCCAATCTGTTGATGTAAAAAATTAGATTACTCTAATAATTCAATCACAGATAAATAAATGAGACAAAATATTTTAAAGTGGTTCAGCCTTATAAGAATGGCCTACATCCACTGTTATTTTATTGCTGAGTGTTTGGGAATTCTCGATTACAAGAACTTCCGTTCTGGATCCCAGAGTTTGGATTCAGGATTCAGATCCCTTACAATGAGGATTGTACAATGTATTTATAGCCCTGAGGCTGCCATGTGAAAGGGTAATACATTAAATGATATACATATGAAAGGGTAATACATTTAATGCCCTTTAAGCGTGTGCATCAATGATAAGCATTTAATGAACCAGTTGAACTGTTGGTTATCCGGTTATTAATGATTTGTTCGAGATGCAGCTCGGACCGCCTGAGCTTCCTGATATTCAAGACTTCCTCGGTGAGGTCTGTTCCCAGAAGCGTATGAGTTCCTCGGAGTAACATGGTTCCTCGGAGCGTGTGATCATCTCGGAAGTGCTTGTTGTTGCCATGTAGATGGCCACGTGTCTTCATATGATTGGTCCACGTCAGTAGATTAAATTTGGTATCAACAGTCATGTTGATGTTTTTCAGACTACATATTGAGAAAGAGAAATTGTTCACAGATATGTCTGGAGTACTTGTTGTTGCTATGCGTTGGGAAGAAAGAGAAAAATCTATTCTTGTGTGTGAGGCTAAGCTGTCTGAATTTAAGGATATTACAAGGTTTTATTTTTACTGTGCTTGTACTACCTTAACTTCTAGTATTTCTCATATTCTCATCTTGTATATTTTCCCACCATATACTTCTAATTGGAATATTTCAGGACTTTCGAGGACGTATTTGTCATTCTACCTCATCTTGATGATATCAAGGAAGCGCAATCAGTGGCTAGGTCCTGGCTAAATAAGGCTAAACCATTTTTAGCTTCTAATTCATCTGGGCCACCCGCCTCAAATTCTTTGCTCACAGTTAATGCCCTGGAGGTTCTTTCACATTTCCTCTTTACAGTGTTTTCTTTACCAAATTACACAGCTATTAATTTAACTAGTTTTGGACTATATTAAGGACTGACTACTAAATTGAGTGTTGGATTATTTTGAATTACTTGACAGCCTACTTGTTTTTTTAATGTTAAGTTTCTGTTATGCAACACATCCAATCACTAAAGACATTAAGTATTGCTTTCGATTCAAATATTAATTATTTATTGGTATAACTATATTGTTTTAAGAAATATCAATCTACATTTGATTGATTTCATTATATATTTGTGGTAGGGGTTGGAGGCCAACCTATAGAAATCTCTTGCTTGGGTTGAGAAAAAAATTGAGCATTCCTTGTTCAACCAAATTGTCAACAAAAGATCTAGAAGTTGAAATTTTTCTTCATCTGTTGCGGGAGTACTCAAGGTAATATTCTTAATCAGATTTCTGAACTTCAATGATTTTATTTATTATAATTTTTGTACATGAAAGTTCCCTCTCAGAATTTCACTTGGACAGATGGTGCGGCAGCCAAAAGAACTTCACCTTTTTGAGGAAAAAAAGTGCATCGTGATATGTGGTCCTAAAAAATAGTGAATTGGTGTCAAAATTTATATAGCTAAACTGAGACACCCTGCCTAATTAAATACCGGGTGATCAGTCCTTTATTAAATTATAATCAAGGTGAACGGTTGGTTCATTCTTAGCATCACTGTCGTAAAAATAACTTTTCCAATTAAACACCCTAAATAATTAGGCTAAGTGTCAAAACCATTTTTAGACATTAATTTCCAAATTTCATTTTAAAAACCAACATTTAAAAACTTTACATAATTCATAGTTGAAGAATCACACAACCACTATACTTGGACATATAATCCAAACAATTAAACATCCAACCAATTAATTAATTCTAACTTTAAAACTTTAAGGAAAACATCCTGACAGCAATAAATCCCAAAGTATAAATACTGGAAATAAATGAATCGCAATCTCTGATAAAACAACTGAATAATGGAAAAGGGCGACACATGCCCAACTGAATAAATAGTGTGCTAGAAGTGGAATCAACAAGGAGGTCGTCTAAGCAAGAGGCCTGCAACTCCCACCTAAGCTGCAGCGCATTCCTTCCAAAGGATCCTATGAAAGACGCCCCTGTGGCTCGGTACCTGCAATATATACATATATATACAAGAGAGAAGAGAAAGTAGAAAACGGGTCAGAGCCCGATTGTAAAACAATTTAAAATTAGTTTAGCAAGTATTTAAAATGCTTACCCGCCAATGCAACCAACATATTAGTGCGGCACTCCCTTGAGAAATTCTCACCTCTCATCTAATGTGCACACCTATCGCACTAATATTCTCAACAGTTTAACTTATCTTAAGTTACTCGTAAGATTTCAAGTCAACAATTTCCAATGTTAAGGAGGTTAATTATAGTTAATAGCACAATTCTCACATAAGCCTTATTTGATAATAAAGTTTCTCAATAACATATCGTACTTTTCAAACACTTATTCCCAAGTTGAAATAATTATTCTTTTCTTACATACCATAGTCACAGTAGGTAGTTTCTAAATTCCAGATTTGAATATTTATATTAAATACTCATATAATGTATATATATCCTAATAACACCCCACATAAAATTTATGGCGGGGGCATACTCTGCTATCCAGTCCTCGTATCACTCGTAATAAGGGAAATACTAGTTCGGAATCACTCTCGAACTGTAATAACACAAAACACATATAAAATGAGGCGAAGCATAGTTCCAAGTCACTAAGAGGTCATCACATACCCTCACGTCTCTTAGGACCGTCTAACTATCGATCCGATAGCCTGTACCAGGGATTCCTATATTCTAGGGTACTAGTCAATATCCCCCATAAAGGTCCCATCGAGATAAGACTGTCCCAACGCGGTAACCTCAGGGATAGCAAGTAGCTCGGGCATGATTTTTACATGTATATAATATATGTATAAACAGAGTCGTATATGTATACTCCTATTCCCATATCAAATTTAGGTACACTCTCACGACCCATAATTATGATATTTATCCTTATTACTCATTATTTAGTTATCACGTATAGCAGTTTGTCTCTTATTTTAATTTGTGGGATTATTCCAACTTATTAAGTGACACTCATGGATTCCTAACTTCCCAAGTGTAATTTCAGTAGGTACTCATTTATTTTACAACGTAACTTCCTTACGAGTCTCACCCTTTAACACATATTCCCATTTTCCCTTATATGTAAAACATCCCCGTGAAATATTAATCTCGTCTTACATTAAAGGTTCCATATTATTAATAAGTTCTACTGGTCTTCTTTATATCCCAAAATGTTCTAACATTAATATCCAAGAATGTCTAATCATTTAAGTTGGAACAACTTATGAAAAGGGGAATGTGAGTTATACAGGAGGGGTCGATCGATCGATGGCAGGTGTTTGATCGATCGAATCATCGATCGATCGATGCTCTAAGGTTGATCGATCGAATCATCGATCGATCGATGCTCTAAGGTCGATCGATCGATCAAGCAGGTATGGCAAATCTACAGAATTTCCAGTTACGGGTTTTCTCTTCCAACATCATCCAAAATGATATATTTGACTACCAAACTCCCAATAATTTATACTACAAGTATTATGACCTCAAATAAGTGATTTCCTACGTCAAGCATGCGGATTTTCATCATGAATAACGAATTTAAAGGGCAAAATCCATAAAAACATCAAGAACCCTAATATTTCTTTTGTTTGATTTCTTCCCATTCTTTTACCAGATTTCATACTCTTTATTTACTGTAATTTTGTGGTTCAATCTCTACATATGAATTGGGTTTCCAGAATACATCTATTACTCACACAACAAGCGAATTCAAATCTCCAAAATAAGTTTTTCTTTCACAAAAACTAGCCCTAATCAATCCTAGGCTAATATTATTGGAGCATTAACTGAAATAGAGCAAGATAGATACTTGCCTGAGAATTTTTTTGGTTCAGATTTGTGGAGATTTTGGCGTGGTTGTGATCCTCATTGTACGATCTAACGTTTGGCGGCGACGGCGGTGCAAACGGTGGAGTTCTTGGCCTAGAACTCCTTGGAAAACCTCTCCTCTTCCTCTCCAATGGCCGTCTTTGGTTTATGGTGTTTCTAACCCTAGAAAGTGACTCTTACCATATGATATTCCCTTAGAATTTTCGTGGGTTTTCAGGCCCAAAAATGTAAAATGTCCAAAACGCCCTCCCGCGGTGTTAATTAGGCCTAAAAAACGTCCCGAGACCCAAACTAAATTCTCGGGTATAATTTTTTGACTATCTCGACCCTTCTGGACACATTGACGCACTCAAAATGACCATACGGGTGACTTATAATTTATTTACTTTTAATAGTCTGAATTTAATCCCGACACGACATAAGCGCGTCCCGATAAATTTCCAAAATTACCAAATTAGATTTTCGTGATAATTTTACTCATCATAAATACACCACTTACTTTACCCATAAGTAACCTATAACAAAATAATTACTAACTCTCATCGCGCTAGTAAGTATTTAAATGATTTTTCGGATTAATATTAATTTAATATCTCTAATTAAATTTAATAAATCCCCAAAATTTAAAAGTAATAAAAATACGAGGTATTACATAAACTTAATGGTTGTAACTTGTAATCAGTCTGCATTGGCTAGGTTAATATTTTTAAATATACGTGTAACTACAATATATATTCATGAAATAACATGGAATTCCAACATCTTCTAGAGAGGAGAAGCTTAACATTGGGTGATATTGACGATATTGATCTGATTCAACATCCCCCTGACTATGAGCTCCCACCTTCTTGATTGCATAAATCCCGCCTGTGCAACAACTTCTTCGAGTGATTTACAAGGTTATAAGATGGATAAACACGAGCTTGATTCTGCCTACTTGTGGTTGCAGTTTTCAAATTTCTCGAACTCAATAAGTAGATACATAAATACCCCCGAATTACATAAATACTCATTTTTTTGATGAATTACAGGCACACTCTCAGGAAGACTATACTCAAATTCTGTTTTGACTCTATAGTAGTGTATAAATGTTGTTCAGGAAACAAAACCTTTAGTTGAAAAACTACAATGAAATGGCTATACAATTCAAACTGCATCCCGACTCACCTCATAAAAGACAAGAACTTGAAGATTAGGCGAACTTTCGAGTAACTCTGGTAACAACCGCCATTCGCCAATATGGCTAGAACCAAGCTTCATTAGGGTCAAATTATAAAATGTCGGTAGTGAGGAAAGAGAATTGTAGACAACCTTTATTCAAACATGGCAAACAAAATATACAAGTAGTAGTTATGTACAAATTCTCAAATTTATAACAATGACAAAGAAGTGCAGAAAATTTACAGCTAAAGAGGATCCTTATTCTTAAATGTAATTCAGGGGTATTTATGTAATTCATAAAAAAAAATGAGAGGGAAGGATCCCGTCGTTGGCTTATTCTTAAATGAACCTCAATCGTTTTTTGTTATTACTATTAGATAGTTAAAACATAAAGCATATGTAATGTATGTATTCTTGATTTGAGCATAAACTGTGCAAACTTTATTTGTATCATATGTATTTTGTTTAACAAATTGGACTATCAAGTGAATTTGAACGATGAACTAGTAACTACATATAATTACTTTGGATACTTGAATCTTTATCCAAATTCCCTAATGAATTTTGTTATCTAATGCTCCATTTTAGGTGCTGGTTGATATGGGTAAATGTTTTGTTGATGAGTTTGACAAGATGGGCGAATCAGATTGTGCAATAATCCATGAATTTATGGAACAACAAACTCTTAGCATGGCCAAGACTGGGATCAGTAGGGCTAATAAGATGGATGTGAGGTATGCCCATAATTAATTTTTATCCACTTGTGTAGTTTGATAGATTTGATCATTTGTAATAACACTTGAACATCAAACAAATCAAGTCAATATTAATTGATTTGAATATTTTGAAAAAACAGATAACGCAACAGGCCATTGTCAATCCAAATATAGCTGTAACCGAATCATTTTTTGTTGTGAGGTTATTGTGGTCGAAGTTTTTTTATATTTGAATTTTATATTTGGAGATATATTTTTAGTTTTTAGATGGAAAAAAATGTTTAATGAATTTAATTTGTTGCTGATTGAACAAGGAAATTTCAAAAATTTTATTGTATTCAGATCATTGGGCTGCTTTGGATAAGGACCTCGTGGCTGAACTTTTTTTTATTTGTATCGATATTTGTAACGGTTTTAAACACTTATAAAATTACAAACAGCAACGATTTTAAACACTTACAATATGTAAAACAGTAACGGTTGTAAACTCTTAAAAAATGGGAAATAGTAACTGTTTTAAACACTTAAAAAATATCAAACAGTAATGGTTTTAAACACTTATAATGGGTTAATTAGAGCACACATACATCCGAAAATATTCCCTGATTGAACCGTTACTAATTTCAATTTGTAAGTGTTTTGAAAAGTTACAAAAAAATTATAACTCCTCATTTTATAACAGTTTAAAACCGTTACTGTTTGATTCGTAAGTTTTTTAAACACTTACAAATCAGCGAATTTGGTGTACCCAAGGCTATACGAAAGGACTCCCTCGTTTGCCCCACTCGGGATACGGGTAGGTCAGCAGTAAGATCAAGATAAGTGAGACCAAGGTAAGCCCATCACAATCACCGGGGTACTAGCATGGTCAGTGTCATACATGCCCTATCAAATCCCTCCTAGTACGTACCCCATGAGCATACACCAACACTCGGTATGTTTGCACATAAAATAATTAAACAATAATCAAGTTCTATTTAAGGATTACTTTAGCGGTATCTTAAATCTTAAACTAATTATCTCTAATTAATTAAGAATTAAATACCAAGCTAATGCAAAGTCGTTTGAACGAAATCCTCAACCCTTTCTAATGAAACCACAAAGGTCGTTCGAACCAAAATCCACATTCGTTCGAACCAGAAGCCAAAGTCGTTCGAACCAAAATGCCTTTTCATTCAAATGAGACCCCCTATGTCGTTCGAACGAATTCACAATGTCGTTTGAACGATATTGTCGCAGAAGTCATCTTCCCCAAAGTGTAGAAACGTCCATAATCAACCAAAAACCTAACGTCAAAACCTCTAAACATCAATGTACCCATTCTCCTTTAAGTATAACATGTTTAACAACATTACTAATCTATATTAATAAGTTTTAGGCAATTATAACTACGATTCACGATTCAATTTCAGATTATAAGTTTTTGAACCTTAAGTTCATAGTTTAAACAAGATTATTCAAATTTATTCAAATTTGTTCTCAGATTCGATTCAATGATCAATTAAAGATGAGGGTTTTACAAGTTATTGTTACATGATTTCTTGGTTCAATTAAGGGATTCTTTATCAAACTACCCTAGTTCATTAACATGTGATTAAGGCTTTAGCAAGTAATTAATCTAATTACGAAAATTAGGTTTTGATATGATTAAAATTATATTTTATGAATTTAGGTCAGATTCCAATGAACTACTAGTATTACTCTAACACAAACTTAATTAAATTCTTAATCAAAGTAAACTTGTCTATGACTGATTGTACGAATCGAGTCCCAAATCTTCAATCTCTTTAATCTCAATTCCTCTCTTCACCTCCTTACATGTTATGGTTTGTCTCTAATGTTCTATGAGTGTTTAGGTTCTCCAAATTAAGTAATTAAAGGATCTAGCCCCGAAATTGGGTCTAGGCTAAAAAATAGCCTTAACCCAATGAGCCCAAAACATGCTCCAAATGAACTAAAACTTTGTTTAACCATATAGTAATCCAACGGACTAATTCCATAATTTTAATTTCAAAACAGACTTTCTAAATGTCCCCAAAGTCAACCCGAGATAGAACATATATGAATAAATTGATTATCTCACTAAGTTAAATTATTTGCCAGTACGAGTCGATTAAGTTAAAACTTAATTATTAATTAGTCAAGTGTGACTCGACATTATAAGAAACTACTTCACGATCGGTGGAACCGGATACCAAGGGAATAATCCAATCAAGGAAACCTCCTACACCTAGTTCCTGATCATACGAATCACATAACAATATATCTATATAATAAGGAGTAGAATGTTGGTTACTATTCAATAAGATCATAAGTTAATTAGGGGCTAGGATTAAACCAACAATGCAAGAATCCAATGGTTGAAATTATAATAACCCTCTTATCATTTTTACCCTTAAAATTTTTGGTTTCCCCCTCTTTTAATACACACTACTTTATTTCCCCCTTTCTTCTAAATTCAAAATAAAGGGTATAAGGGTCTCTTACTAAGAAAGATTTGGATCTCAAAACTCTCCCTCACTTCTCAAGACGTCACTCATCTGTCTTCTTCCCCTCAGATCTCAAACTCTACTTACCCTCGGTCTCTCCGTCTTCTTCCCCTCTCTCATCCGTCGTCCTCCCAGCTCTCTACATGTAATCTTCTCGATTCTCTTACAGTAACACGCACGCACATAGGGCTTTGTTCTTAGGGCTTTGTTGATCTTAAAATATGGGGCGATTTAGGGATTTGATTTCGTTTAAGATCTATTGATAAATTTAGGGCTTTGTTCATTTTCGTTTCGGTTAAGATCTACTTCGTTTTTGTTCATTTTGTTTTAGATCTGATAACATTTATTTTTATGTTTTTGAATCTAATTAGTTTTTGTGTTTTGCTATTTATTTTTTCTTTTGCAGGTGACCAGATTATAGTTGAACACCCTAAACAGGTATACTCCTTTTTTTATTGTGTATATGAAGTAATATTTTTAGTTACTAAAGACATTTCTAAGCATATTATTCATGTTTTATTACATGCAGAGTTTTATTTGACATTAAAGTACATTAATTTAGGTTATATGAGTAATTATTTATGCTATATTGTGGGTAATATGTATTGTTAAAATATCTCACTCATTGTTTTATATAGTTTCATATAGGGTGTTTTTTGTTTTGATTTTTCGTGTGCTAAAACAGTAAGGTTTCATTTTTTTTATGAATTGCATTACTTTTTATGAATTGGGGTTGATATGGCGTTGATTGGTTGCTGTTTTTATTTAGGGTCGATTTCTATACCT
The DNA here is from genome assembly GCA_949130495.1 of Sambucus nigra. Taxonomy (NCBI): domain Eukaryota; kingdom Viridiplantae; phylum Streptophyta; class Magnoliopsida; order Dipsacales; family Adoxaceae; genus Sambucus; species Sambucus nigra. The sequence goes on from OX422210.1 coordinate 9,254,393, forward strand.
ATTCGGTTAGTATCCATATAGGCAATTGGGGCGATTTTTATACATGTTTAATTTGTTAGGTTCTCTTGAAAATGAGCTTCAAGTTTGATATTCTCAATGGAATTTAGGATTTTTTCTTGGCGCATCTGTTTCATAATTTATTCTTCACACATGAGTACATCTTTACGTGGGTAATATGTTTGAAGAATTTACTGCTTGAGTGCTTCACATGTATTGCAACTATTATTTGGGGGGTTTCAACAATATTTTGTACAATTAACATGACATTAAAGGCTTCTCTTCTACTTGGGGGTTTCAATTTATTCGTGTATATGTTTATAATTCGTTCAGTTGATTCATGAAACTATTATTTGGGGGTTTGAATTGATTCATGTAATTTTCTTTGACATAGCAGTATGAAAAGGATAGTCATAAAATTACAATCAAAGCTCAATTAGAATCATCAGCAACATCGGTGCCACCGACCCTACTATCACAAACAAATCTATCTCACTCAGTCAATCCCATATCAGGCGACACTAACTGTATGTTATCATTTCATTCTTTTCACTTCTAGATATTTTTCCTTGAAATTTTTTTTATGGTTTCAGTGAGATACTATTATTCAAGATGTATGCTTATATTTTGTTTTTGTTTGTTTATTTTTTTGAAATTTCAGACTGACCACAGTGTTTTTAACATTATTCCATGAACTGTTTTGTTCCTATAGGAATGAACGAGGGTTGGATCTGAGAATTATCACCAATCACCCCCAAAAGGTAATTATCTATAAGTCATTTTGTATGTTTGGTTGTCTCTTCATGTAAGTCTGATTATCTCTAAGTTTGATGGATGGTTCTACATTGATTGAAGATATGTCTCAAATTTAGGGGTGAAAATATCTACTTCAACTAAATTTTCAATCCACGTACTTTTAAACTACGATTCATGTAGAAGCATTTGAAATAAAGTTCATATAAAAGCATTTGAATGCCATATACTTTTGATCGTTTGTTAGTTTTTACTGTTAGTGTTTTGTTTTTATCTTTACTTTAGTGTGATCACCTGTGGATCGATCAGAAACAAATACATGCCCTCTCTATCCACTCTATTCACCCTCACAACTACTACTACGAGATGAAGAAAAGGCTCTGATGAATAATTTTTGGTTTGAGTTTTGTAAACTTTGAATTTCAAGTCATAAGAGATGAAAAAAAGGCTCTGATGATTCTCAGAGTATAACTAGCATTTGTGTGTCTTATTTTAAGAATCTACTCGCAACAGGCATTATTGAAGATGAAAACGCATTGTTGAAGGTTATTCCCTACAAGATTGATGATGAGGTGAATGATGCTTTGTCAAACTTTCCTACTGTAAAGTGGAAGTATTGGTAGAATTTACTAATTGTTGTTTCTTTTATTTTTTATTTATGTATCTTCTTATATATTTTTTAGTGTACATGAGTCAAAACTGGTATATCATTTCTGAGATTTTCGAGATATAGGTTATAATTCATATATGTTCCACTAAAGTGATGGAGATAGATGCTTTTTGGAGATGATTCATTTACAACCGAACTGATGCATTGATAGACAAACTAATGGATAAAGGAAAAGGTACCGGGAAGTAGAATCACCCCCTGCCTTATTGTGATTCTTTGTTCCTTTTCAATTTATTTTAATTTTTTCACGTATTGCAGCGTATCATATTAGTTTGAAGCTTTTTCTTGAGAGTCATGGTTTCTGTTGATATTCTCTACATATAATTACAGTATGATGTGTTAGCTTTTGAAAAATAATTAATATACAAAAAGTGTAAACTCAGCATCGTCGGCTTTGCTATCATTCTGGTATGATGTTCAAGCAAAAATTTTGGTATGATGTTAAAAAAATGGGTAAACTGAGCTATCATTCTGGCCTTCTTTGGTTATCTTATTAAACAATGCTTTTAAAATCTCACTACCCAAACTGTTTGTAGTCTGATTTTGTTTCTATTGATATTTGGGTGAATGTAAAGGAGGAATTTTGTTTCTACCGATTACCTTTGGATTTGATATGCACAGGAGGTCGAGAGCTAGAGGAACTTCCATCTCATATCCTTTTGTTCGTCCCATAAACGTTTCTTTAACGATTTTATGACCATCTTAGTTTCCAGGTTATCAGTCATTGCTGCCATATTGTTTCTAAGAAAGGCTAAATCTTCATTAATATTAAGGTACTCTGGAACATAGTGTCTCTAAGCACTCAGTATACATTTTTTGCTCCTCAATAACTCGAATTGGAGATTTAAAAAGGTTACAAGACTTTGTTTTTTTTGTTCATTATCAGAATAAATCTTTTCCAAATGTTTCATTTTTTCAAATTTTCAATTTAGTATAATGTCCTTATTTGTTGATTCCAATTATTGTGAGGTATTAAAAACCAATGAATTATGCACTCATTTCATTTTTGATTGTATTGTTCCACGCTTGGTTATTTTTTAGCGCCCGTCACCCATCAAATCTTGGATGCCGACTCAAATATTTTTAAGTTGTCGAGTTTAATTAGGTATACCAACTGCTCACCGAGATGGATGGGTTTGACAACAACTCTTCTGTAATTGTTCTTGGGGCAACTAATCGCTCAGATGTTTTAGACCCGGCACTTCGCTGGCTTAGGATATTTAGCCGTGTTGTTATGGTGGAAACACCTCATAGGATTGGAAGAGTAGCTATATTGAAATTACATGTTCTAATAAAGAGCATCCTTTGGGATAGGGGGCTGATCTTGCTGAATATGCTTTAAACATACTTGCCATTGGCCTCATATGTTGTATGAATTAAGGATTTATGAGTAGGTCTAAAATGTATCAAACTAATCAACTACTGACTATGGCTCATGTTGCTTCTCTTAATCATCTTAATCATTTTTTTTAGAAATAGGAGAATTTATTAGAAATAAAAGAGAGAAAAGCCCTCTCTTGGAGGCTCACGACAAGGAAACAAAGCCCTCTCTTGGAGGCTCACGACAAGGAAACTTGGTTACATGAGATTATTAAATCTACCTAAAGAATTAGGTAGATTTAATAAGAGTCCAATAAAATATATCCTTTAATAATCCTAGGCATATCTTCCATTTCAATGAAAATGACTTCATTCCTCTCTTGATATCCTCTTTTAGAAAGTATTTTGTCAGGGCTGGATAAAATCAAGAGCCTTTTATATGAGAAGCATCCAATAGAAAAGTTTTCCTGGACAATAACTGAAGATACTGATATAGTTAGTTTTTCTTCTACTTGATCTCTTAAAGATAATCTTATTGAAGAGCAGCTGCGTGGTCCATCAATCCAGCAGACTCGAAATAAGGGTGTTGCCCACATCAGCTCAGCATCAAGTCCCGGTGGAATTGTAGCAACATCGATGTTTCCCAGATCGTAGCAGCTGCGTGGTCCATCAATCCAGTGGCCTCTGCCACCGAAGCTCCTCAGATCCAGATAAATGACGAGGAATCCACGGTGGTTAATGGCCCCCCTTCCGCTAATAATTTTAACGCTGTACAGTTTTGTCCTTCCAAGCCAGATTCTTTTTTGACCTCCGATGGCTCCATTGCTATTCATGTTGGTGAAAGATTAGGTCGTGGTATAGTTATTGATGCAATTACCACTCCTGTCGTTAACTCATCTTCTTATTTCTTCAAGAAAACTTTCGATCTTATTGATTTCAAGGAGGGACAACATGTGAGTTTTGCGTATAGATGCTATGGGAATCCAACCACAATTGTTGCACAGGATAAGATCAGTGCACTTGAGGGAGCTGAATCAACACTGTTAATGGCATTTGGCATGTGTGCTAGCACTGCTATGTTGATGGCATTAGTTCCAGCTGGAGGGCACATTGTTACAACTATAGATTGCTACAGGAAGACTCGGATTTTCATTGAAACTGTACTCCCCAAGAACTCATGGTTCTTTACCATGTGAAACAAGTTAGATGCTCACTCATTTAAGAAGAGTTGTATTGTATTATTACTTTAGGAAATCTATAAAAAAAACTAAGAAAACATAAAGGACCATTTGGTTAATTTAACATATATTATAAAATTATCACAGATAGCATTACCCAACATGAAAAAAATCATTGTACGTTATTAAATTACCTGGCATTCAACTGCATGATATGAATATATGAGAATTTGAGGCAGTAGTTTGAAAAGAAGGTTCATAACGAAATATCTCGCAAGATATGGCACCTATGTTTTTATGCACTTTTCCATATTTGTATCATTTGAAACTATTATTATATGTATCTTTGGTAGAATTTTTTTATCCATGTTTCTTTATTGAACTTCAAACTAAACCCACTTGGATTTTAATTGCCCATTACACCACAAATCTGACATCACCTTTGGGTTTGTGCAGTTCACTACACATAGATGTTATCTAATTGCAAATAAGGATCCAAGCAGGGCAGTTGTGATGCAAGTTTGTATATAAGGATCCAAGCAGGGCAGTTGTGATGCATACTACAATTGTTTGAACTATAACTGATTGTTACATTATTTTTCTCCTCTTTACCAAGTTCAAATGTTAGCTATTGGTTCTTATGCTGTTACTGTTTCTACCCTTATTCAGTGCACTTGATGAAGCAAAAAAATGGGTCGCAATGTCTTTTGAGGGCATTGACTTATGGGTTGTACTTGATTAAGGAGTTGGGGTTCTCTAATGTGGTTATTGAGTTGGATATGATGCTTGTATTTAACGTTATGAATGCTTCCTCTGCTTCCCCTTGGTTCTGAAAGTGTAGCTAGAAAGTCGACATGGAAAGCCGTTGTGGAATGGTAGTATCACAATTTGTAGCACACTCAATTTTTTGTGATGTCTACTGTATGCGTATGGCATGTTATGCAACAAAGCATACGCGTATTGTTAAACAAGTTCATGGTAAATAAAATTATTACCGTGCCATTGGCAAGGACTTGTTTTTTTTGTGATGGATCTATATTTTTGTATAGTTAAAATGTACTATTTTTTTGTATAGTTTAAATGTACATATGGTTTAATCATCTCATCAATTACAATAAACAATGCGTTATTCTTTTACAAATATGTGCATGTTTATATATTGCAGATTGAACTAAATGACCACTGGGATGTGCATAACGTTTCCTCGAATTGACCACAAGAAAATAAATACTCCAAGTAGTCGGTTGTGTACGCAACTTTATGATTTATCATAGTGTATCTAACTTAAGGAGGGACAACACAAGACCATGGATAATTTATTTCTTTTATTTAATATTTTTTCCTTCTTTCGTTCAATATTTGTTCTTACTTTCCCTTAAATGATTCGTAGGTTTACTTTCTTTTAATTCTTAATATTGTTTATTTATTTATAAATGTCTTTGTTCTATTTCCACGAATTGAGATAAATTTCTGATGTTATTTATATGAGGTCCAAGACGAACTATTAGTATTGTTCTTGGAGTAATTTTTTATTTTTTAAATAGGGTAGATGGTACTATAAACAAAGAGAACTATGCACAAATTTACTAAATTCTTTACACTTATTTGTGTTGTAAAAAAAACTTTTTACCTTAAATTTTACACGATTCAATTATGTGGAATTTTTTTTCCGTGCCTTCAGGCACGGGCATTTCGCTAGTATATATATATATATATATCCATATAATAAGATGCAATGGTTTTTGAATTCTAAAAAATGTAGGAGCACGATAAAGGTCTTGATTTTGCCACGTGTCTACATTGCCAAATCAATGGTTCTGATTCACCTCCAAATTTTTGGAGCCCGCCTAAACATTTCAGTTATCCCGCCCATAGAAAATGGGCTCATTATCTCATTCCTACTCATTTCGCCCTGACACACGAACTAGCTTTGTCTCCCTTAACCGAAGACACAACCACAAGCCCACAAACCACCATTAATAGGGTTTTACACACCCACTAGAACCTCTCTCCCTCTGTCACGACAGGCATCTCCCATCCCCCACTTTCTTACACACCCACTCCCATCAAACCAAAAGCCTCTACGTAATGAAGAACCCAAAATAAATGGGGGAATGAACGAGCACCAACAGATGGGGTAAAAACCCAACACCAACCGACCATAGAACTGCACTCACCAACAAAGCTCTCTACCTCTCTCCCCCGCCAAACATAGAATTGGAGGTACTTCTCACTCTCTCTCTCAAAATCAAAACTCACTAATGTTTATTTTTTGAATTTTGAATGTTTCATATTTTTTGGTAGACCCGTTTATAGATCCCTTAAGAAATTTATAATTTTAAAGTTTTATTTATGTTGTGAGGTTGTGCTTCATCAGCTGAGATTCATCAATTCCACCCCATCAGCATCAACATCAACATCAGTTCTGCTCCATTGCAAGGTATCACGAATTGTTTTTTTCCTTTTTCCATAAAAATGTTCTCACGAATTGGTTTACATAGGTAAGTGTGTGTCTGAGTATTTGGTTTACATATTTGTTCCATTTTTTTTTTACTATGGATCTGAAGAAAAAGAATCATAGCTACAATATCTTTTGTTGTTATTTTACCCCAAGCATCATCATATTGCCTTCTATTTTTTTATTTTGACATTTTTTGTTGTTGTTATTTTGCATCGTTATTTGGTGTTGTTCCACATATATATTGCAATACACTCTGATTTCGTATGTACTGTTAATGGGGTTTTGATTTTGGCTTTGGAATCTACGAGGAATCTCACCTATTTCAGAAAGTAAGAAAAAGAAATGACGTTCTTTTTTTCGACTCTCTGTATTACTCTGTTACATTTATTTTTTCTGTTGTTAGTTCAGATTGAGTTTATTCAGATTTGTCTGTTAGATTTATTAGTCTGTAGATTATTTTTTCTGTTGCATTTATTTTCTTAGTTGTTGGAATAAGCTTGGCCACTATTTAGATTTGTCGTATTCATAACATTATATCAGCTTTATTCAGGGGCCTTATAACGTTTGATTGACGGTTTCAATAAGAAACCAATTGGATCCAAGTTCGAAACGTTTCTTCTCACGCGATGGGGGAATTTGTTGCGGCGTTGAGTGTGTTTGTGTTTTTTTTCTGTAGGTTTGTTGTGTATTTATTCCACTATGGCAGTTGCAGCGTATGGGAATATTAAGCCGGCAGACAACTTGGTGGCACCACCTGAAGTTTCATAAATGTCCAAGTATTTTATTTGGGGAGAGGCTAAAATTTGGGGAATCAACTACCCAAGTCACTGCTCAGAGACTCTAAGTCCTATTATTTTTTTTAAAAATAGAATCCTCTAAATACTATATCATTTTACTTCTCCGAAACCGACACCAAACTTTGATGGTGGAGTCTTTAATTGAAACCATGTCTATTTAAACCATGGCATTTATTTTATGACAGCCTTTTGTAAAGAGAAATTTGAAAGAAAAAATAGAACATAGCCTGAGATGATGATTTGGCGCTTCACAGAGTAGTTGTCAAAAACTCTTTTAATGAAATCAGCATTGAAGTGAACATGATTTTTTTTAGAAGGATAATGCATATCAATTTTATATACAAATTAGTGTTTTGAGGTTGTGATTTAAAAAAATGTCACTTAAAAATATACACTTTTAATTAGAAGAGTTTTGGTAATGCAAGTTACTTTCCTCAAAATGAAATACCAAGTTACTTTTCTGTGCAAAATTCAAAACTATCTTACTTCCATTTAAGGGTCATCAGATTGGATATTGAAATGTTCTAAATTTCCCGTAGTTTTAGTAAACTAACCCAACTGTTGATAAAAGAGATACGTGAATTATGTTTTTGATTGCCTTTTGTTTTTGTATTTTATGATAGGAAATCATTCTCTGTTTTTTCTTTTTAAGAAAAAAAAAAATTGTAATGTATGAACTAATTCAATACGATCATGCGCAAGATATTTTTAAATCAGTTTTCAAGATTATGTGACAGATCTTTATGGATCTTTATGTGACAGATATTTTTAATTCACTTTTGTTTTACAGATCTTTATGGATCTTGGAGAAATGGAGTGCAGATTTTAGGTATTCTTTTTGTACACTATTTTTGGTAACAATTTTAAGTTGTTAGTTTGGTATGTTAGTGTTTTATAATTTTAATTTTTTCTTTTCCAACATTCAATAAAGGATTACATATATATGTTGAACCTTGGCGTTTATGTTTTGAAATTTAGGAATGAGTACTAGGACTTTACTCAAACATTCTTACCATATATTTGGGACAAACTTTTTGGATTAAAGCATTGGGAATTTTTATAATCGTATTTTTTGTTAAATCATTGGTTTAATGTATGATTATGCTCATATACATATGAGTATTTTTAATAGAGTTCACCACATTAATTAAATTTAAAAAACTTTGGAATGACATAATTTTTTTTATGATTTCTCTAATCGCATGAAGTTTCTACACTGTGGGTTAGCTCCTCACTTATCTCCATATAGCAAGTGCTTTTGAGATTTGGTGTTTGGATTAAAGCATTATGTCCACCATGAATTTTGGTACGTTCTCCACAATTTTTCTATTTGTTTTCTAAAGGGAGATAAGATCAACGAATTCCCTATACATGTACATATTTATGTGGATAATTTTAAGTAGGCATGTATGTATCTAATGTATTGGTTATACAAATTATAGGATTTTTCTTTAAATTCAAAAGGTTAGAGGGCAGTTTCTATTAGATTCTTTAGACATTTTTTTGTTATGGTTTGAATATATTATACAAAAAAACATGCTCAACCCTGTGCAAATATAATTTACTATGTAAGTTCTCTTTTGATAGTTCTCTTGCGATTCAGTTAATAATTTCTGTGTATATATATATTAGATGTTGTCTACGATTTGTTCACTGATTAATTACATACTATTTTGAGGGCTTTTTTTACTTAATGTTTGCATTCAAATGTGGTTCCCTTATGTTATTAATTAAGATGGCTAATTTATGTACATTCATATTTTCATGGTTGTGTAACAGAGTTGGAGATGGTATTGATATATACAAGGTGCTAATGGACTGTAGGTGTCTTTTGTTAGCACTACATGCTCAAGACTCTCACCATTACCGTATATAAGGTAAGCCCCCTTTCAAGGCATTTTCACGATCAATACTTTGGTTTTTTAGTTCTAATAATTCTCGATCAAGGGTATTCTTTTGTGGATACTCTACTTCTTATTTTAGAGGAGGGCAATGTTACGGACCTCGCCCCATACCCGTGGATGATAACCATTTTCGAGTCTATAATCGCGGAGATGAAGTCACCCATTTTTAATCTGAATATTACGAAGATGATGAACTACATAAAAAGTGGACATCCTTAAATTTACAGACAAGCACAGGGGCAGAGGTTGTGCTACTGCTCTTGTTGGTCGACCTTCTACTCCCCAAACCAACGCAACCGCAGCAGTGCTGCTTTCCCCAAACCAATGTCCGTCCTCCACCCATGCCAGTAGTGTACTTACAATCAAATGAATATTTAGTCAGTGTATTGAAATCGATGCATTTGCTGAAGAAAGGCTTGGTGATTCCTGTTTTAGCAATCGATGCACCTGCGTTTTATTTTTTAACAGGTGTTGCGTTTTATACAGGTATTGCATTTTATTATTAGTATTTTGTCTTGGCCGGGCACCTGAGTGTCGTTGCTAAACATTCCCTTGCTTCTGGCTGGAATTATCAAGTACGGAGAGAGGTCGTGGGTTTTGAGATCCGTGAATCGTGAGTAGAAATAAACCTCCTAAAAGATGTACATTTAGCATTTTGCTTTGCTGATTTTTTGATTGAGTAGTATTTTTTTTACCTTGCAATCTTTATTTCAATATTAGGTAGGATCTTTTTTATTTACTCGGGACCGTTCAGTTCCGTTCAATCAAACTCGCCATCACCAACTTTGGCCTTTCTTTTGTTCACGGAGGGAGTTCATGATTCTTGAGAATATGAAAATAAGAACAATATATGCATTTTGTGTTGCTTCTAATTGGAGTGTACTGGGTAGGAACCTTTGTATGAAGGTTTATAAAGGGAGTTACCTCTCTTTAAATATTGGTATTCCTTTGTATGCAGGTTTACACATTATGTTTATATCAAGGCGTTTATTTTTGTATCTAATCTATTTACATTTTTTCATTAATCGGTTGAGTGCAAGTTTGAGATGCTAAGTTTCAAGTGAAACCTAAGTTGAGTAAAGCACCACAAGAATAGGTACGTTGAGCAAACCTAAGTTATAGTAACCTCATTTTATATTGTGTATTTAAATTTGAACTTATGGTTTTAATCTATACTAAACATACCAATTTGTGTTTTTCTTTAAGGTTATCTCAAGTGGGATTTTTTTATATCCATTTTGCAGGAGCAACCAAGAGCACTATCAACGTCTTACCGGTAATTCATACAAATATACCTTTTTTTTAATATAAATAACTTTCCTTGGTAATATTTATACTAAATTTAGGGTCGTTGTACACATTGTTTTTCAGATATAAGTATGAGGGAAGTTATGAGGGTCGGAATAAGATGCTCACAGAGAGGAGTCTCCATCCATGTCAGCAACAACCATTTCAGCTGAACGTAGCATGGGATGTAGTCTTGATTAAATGAATTTCATTTTGTCTTTGTTCATGTCATTTCCAAGAATGAAGGAGTAAAGAAATGTGAATACATGTAATGGTTTCAGCTTTGCAGAAGAAAAATAGATAAGTGGTTCATTTTGCTTTATAGATGAAGAATATACATCTCATATGCCATGTTGTTTATAATTTTTTGGGGGTTATAACAAATGACTTTATATATATTGTAGACATGCTTATGGTATACAAGTCACTTTTAGCAAACATTGACATCATGTCAAAAACAGTTATTCAGTGTTAAAATTTTCATATTTTTTTAATTGTAATCGTACTTGAATTCTTTTTATCACGACAATTTATTAGTGCTTCACTAAAATGAAATTTAGGTGTGATGCAAGTGCTGTGTTTTTGCCTTTAAATGTAATAAATAAAAATTGACTTGAATTATATACAATTCAATATGTTGAAATTTTTTCTCCGTGTAACAATTATGCCCTTATATATATTGGGGAGCGATATATAGAAGTTTTGTTAAGGAACATTGTTTTTATCACTTTGCGATTACGTACTTTCAAAATTTTTATCGCGCCTTCAGGCACGGGTATCCGCTAGTATATATATATGTGACAATGGTCTTATGAATAGTAACTTATGAATGATAAACATGTATGGCATTTTATGTGTTGCATGCTTGCATACATACACATGCATGTATGCATGCATACATACATACATTATTATTTTTTTATTTTTTTATTAAAATATTTTTTTAAATATTTTTGTAAAAAAATATTTTAAAAAAATATTTTTATTTTTTTAAAAAGTTTAATTTTTATTTTATTTTTAAATGCGGGATATTATGGGTTCGATTTTATCACGGGGGCAAATTTATAGTCGTGCCCTCGGGCACGGGCATCCGTTAGTATATCTATATAATATGGGACAATGGTGTTATGAATAGTAACTCATTCATGATAAACATGCATGGCATTTTATGTGTTGCATGCGTGCATGCATACACATACATGTATGTATGCATACATATATACATTATTATTTTTTTATTTTTTCATTAAAATATTTTAAAAAATATATTGTTTTTCTAAAAATAAATTTTTTTTCAAATATTTTTTAAAAAATATATATATTTTCTTATTTTTTTATTTTATTTTTTAAAGTTTTTTAAAAGTTTTTTTTTTAAAGGAGGATTATTATGTGCTGAGTTTTATCACGGGGACAAATTTATCGCGGTGCCCTTAGGCATGGGCATCCGCTAGTATATATATATACTAAATGATGTATCACATGTAACGACAGACAAATAATTAATTAACTACACAATTTAAGTAAATGCATAGAAAAGGGTATTACACTTGCGCAGCCGAAGGTGGAACCGATAGGGGTGCACACCTGATACCAATTCATATAGGCCGTCCTTCGCCTTGAAGGCAATCTTCCACTCATTTACTCATTTATTGGACGTAAACAAATCTGATGGTACTTGTTCCACATATCCAACTTAGAAAATACGTCGGCTCATTGGAAAATAAGAACTTTGTACTTGGCCGTAATCTTATTAATGTGAGAAGGGTGAGAACGGTACAATGCGCTATACTCTCTCTCGGCAACTTTCGGGCACACGTTGGACACCTATCTCTGCAGCTGCTCATGCTCGACAGGTGCTATACGGTAAAGAGTTAGATCGAGCCAAGGGCCCCCGACACAAAATCAATTGCGTGATGAATATCTAGTAGTGTCGTCATCCTATTGGGTGCAAACATCCACAAATGCATTCAGAATAGCCCTCATGGCAGGAGGAATCTCCATCCCTGCTCGTGGGCCTCTGAAATCAATGCCGATGCAATCATAACTCACAAGAGTAACTGAAGCAAGGATGGGACGGGGAGGCCACATTAGAAGAAGCTTCGTCATGCTCAAAGGTAGATGTTTGATGGACCGTAATTAATAATGCCCGTGTCAAATTGTCATGATTAATCCAGAAGGTGGCACAATCACATCAATCACAATGCATACGTCAAAATTCAAATACGACCCGATCAAAAATGGGATGTGTCACTATTCGATAGGGACCAAAGTGGTTCCACAACCAACCCACCCACCCGATACGACACGGAATCTGCAATGGTTCCACTAGTAGGTTGAGCTTGTCAACCATCTTCACCGAGACAAGATTGTCACTGGAACCTCTATGACTCTATCAATGATCACGGTGCATAATTTTCCTTGGATGGGCAACATATTGAGGCCCATATATATATATATATATATATATATATATATATATATATATATATATATATATATATATATATATATATATATATGATTTACCAAAATGAAATGTGTCATCATAAGAGGATTTTTCATATGACCATATCTAGCAGTCTAGCAGTGAAGGATATTGTATGTGGACTTCAAATTCATACATATTTGAGACATGTTGTAAGTTTTCCGAACAGTTTTGTTGAATATTTGGTAGTAGTAGGTACTGATTGATATATTAAATAATTTACTCTTTCTTCCTTTTAGAGTTCCACTTTATTTCTTGGGACATTCCAATGTAAATGTCAGTTATTAAGATACCAAATGTCATCAATTAACTTTTGTTGCTGACCTTTAGTTATGCAGTAAACTTCATCCTAGGAAATTAAACTTTAAACTAAAGACTAGTTTTTGTACCAAGTTGGTAATATATTAGCATCAACTGAGGGTCTAATATTATGTTCATTCAGTTTATATTTGTGTGACAGACTCATAGAATTTTATTAATTGAGAGGAAATCCTTAGATGGTTTGGATACATATGTGGATCCGCAAGGAACTTTTTAAGGAAGGGTGATTTAGTTAATATTGACGATAACATTATAAGACGAAATAGACCTAAAAGGGGCCTGGCAGTGGTCGTGTACCCTTCTTTCCAACTCTGCATATGCCTCTTTTACATGATAAAATATCTATACTAAAAATGGCCCCTAATATTAAATTTTAGGTAATATCAATGTTATGGGTTGCTCTGATTCGGGGTATGGTTATGTATGGGTACACAATAGTTTTCGCCGATACACTATAAAGTGGTTAAAGATGTAGGTGGTTTGGGTATGTATAAGTACATAGTACATAGCTTTGGCCAATACGCTATAAAGTGGTTGTAGATTGAGGTGGTTTGGTATCTAAGATCATAGATGGCTTTTAGACTGTGGTCATTTTAGTTTAGTACTATAGGCGCATTTTCAATTATATTAGGATTAATTCATTATAAGTACAAAGTTTTTTCTAATATCCACATTCATTGCTATTGTGACCACAACTTCCATATTTGCTTATGTTGGTTTCGTGTTAAAATCATCTCTACCCAAAATCCGTCCCATTATGCCTTTTATGTCGAGTCCTATCGGACTCGCACCCAAACCCAAACCCAGTAAGAGATCATTTGGGTTGTGTTGTGTGACATTGTTCCACCTCCACTGCTGAATAAACACCCTATATGAGAACTTGTCGTTGAATTGTAAACCTTCTTCTTCAGTACTACGAGCCCTACTGTAATACCCCGTATTTTTGTGATATTTAATTATGGGATTAATTGAATTAAATGTGTGTTAATTGGAAATTAATCCGGATAAAAATACTAGCGAGATGCGAGTTGGTATTTGATTTTAATGAGTATATATGGCTATATATGAATAGTGAATTATGAAATTTGTCGTGAGATTGAAATACGGCAATTTGGAAATTTTGTTGAGACGCGTGTGACAGTCGCGTCAGGAATATATTTATTTCAATTAAAAATTGAATTTTATTTGTATTAACCGTATGGTCGTTTTGAGTGCGCCAACGCGTACGGAAGGGTCGAAATAGTCAGAAAACACTAGCCGGGGGTTTAGTTTGGGTCCCGGGGCATTTTTAGGCCATACCGGCAGCGTAAAAGGGTAGTTTGGTAATTTTGGAATTTTGGGAATTAAAACCCACGAAAATTAGGAATTAAAATCTGAATTAACCTTTACCCACTAAACCCACTACCTACACAAATTGACTTATTGGGCTACGGGAGTTATTGGAAATAGGTTTAGGGTTTCCTAAGACAACCTCTAGCCACCATTGTCATCTTTTGAGAAGAAGCTAGTAGAGAGAGAGAAAGAAAGGGAAATTCTGCAGAGAGAAAGAGAGAACAAACCAACCTGCATCAATCCAACACCAAAGTCAGAGAAAGACATAAGGAAAGTGGTTTAATTTCAATATTTTGCAAAGAATGTTTCTTCCATGCGTAGGAAATTGATAAAATTTGTATTGTTCTTGGGAGTTTGATAAAAACCCATTGATTTGGAATTAGAAACTATATTTTGATGAAAGGATTGCATGTAGAATTGTGTTAGGAGGACTAATCTGATGGAAATACATCTCGTTTATAACAAAAACGGATTTTATTATGACCATTGATGATCTTAAAAATTTTAGAGTTCATGTTCATGGGATTTGGGGAAAAATTGAGGGAATTTGATGATGTTTAGGAAGATTTGGCCCTATATAAATGTTTAATTATGACCTACGAAAGTTTGGTATGGATTAGAAACCTTAAAATAATGTTGGGACGATTTTATGTGGGTTTAGATGTGAAGAAAAGATGGAAAAACGAAGAAGGGAAATCTGGGCTCGAAACTGGTCTCTCGTTAGAAGACCTACCCAGGTCGTTCGAACGAGCTCGTTCGAACGAGCTTATAACGAGTTAACCTTTGACTTCTAACGAGGGGGATGTTCGTTCGACGCCTGTTATTCGAACGAGATCTCGTTAGAAAGCCCACTTCGTTCGAACGAACTCTGGTTCGAACAGCCTCGTTCGAACGAGACTTCTAACGAGCTGACAGTTTAGGCTTTTGGCCTATTTTGATTTCGCGTGTCCCGTAACCTTGTTTATATGTAGAGATAACATTTCCTTAATGATTAATGGATATATTTGGGATATTTGGGTTATAATGAGGAGTAAAACATAGAAGGTGATTTGAACCAAATGGAAATTATGGATTAGGACGTGAGTGTCTATTACGACGAGGGAACAATTGACAGCTTGAATAATTATATTAACCGGGAATATGTAAATTGTATAACATTATATGTCGGTAAGAGAATGAGAAGTGTACCACAAATAAATTACGGTGACTTCTAAGATGTGTGCATACTTAGTATATGTAAATGATTTTATGTGTATGACATACCTACCATACTTGCTATCACGGGAGGTTTACGTTCGCTTAGGGCCTTCTAATCCTTGTGTTGCCCGGATTTAGATTGGTTACCTCGAGGACATAGGTCAGAGAAGGACTTATTGGGATGTTAATAAGTCTGCTGATCGTGGGAGCGTAGGTATATGCGTGACCCATGTGATGTGACTGTGTTCGCCTCCATTGTTTGTGATTGTTGTTATCTGAGAACGATTCCTGAGAGATTCGAAATGCGTGATCCTTATGTACGTGATGTACCGGGATGGATAGCAGAGTATGAGTGCGCCGCAGCTTAGTCTCGGGGTGCTTGTAATGTATATTTATGACGTGAATAATATACACTTAAATAATGAGAACTTTCATGTTGGTATTGAGAGTATAATTATGGTAATGTTTCGAGAAAATATAACGGGATAACCTGTACTGAATTGTATTGCTAATAGTTGAGAATCCGAGTTTAAGTAAAACCCTTTATCTAATTGATAACGCTGGAATGTATAATGGGAATCGAGTAGTAAGGGGTAGAACTTATTACGGTTTGGTTAGATATGTATGTCACTTGGATGGGTACGGTACGTTAGGAGTGCACAATTAGTCGAGAGGTGAGTATTTCATGTGAGTGCACGTCCTAACATGTATTTTTCATTTATTGTTTTAATGTTGTTAAAACACTTGCTATTTTTAAATACTCTCCACTTTCGGGCTCTGACCGGTTTGCTTTCAAATCTATCTTTTTTTGTAAAAACCATTTTAGGTGCCCAGCCACAAGGACACCATGCTTAGGATCTTTATTCAGGTGACGAGCTGTAGCTGTTTGTGGAAGTTACAGGACTTTGCTAGTAGACGCTTCATCTATCTTGACTCTATATTCAGCTTTCATCAGTTGTAGGGCATGTCACCCATTTCTATTAGAAACATTTCCTATTTCATATTTGTCAGACTGTTGGCATGTAATTTAATTCATGATACTTTGTTTTACTTATTTCAGTTGTGGGATTGTGGTGAGGAGTTTTCCTCCGAACTTATTATTGTTATGGGTTACTCTATTACTTCGTTTTGGTGAATGGATTATGTTGTTCTTCCATTATTCTTTCATTGCATGTTAATCAGATTTAATTTAAAATTTGACAACTTACTTTTTAAATACTAGGTGGTTAGTAATTATATAAATGTTTTCGACAGTGATGCTATTAACTGAACCAACTTGGCATTTTTGTATTAATTTAATAAAGGAGTAGCTACCCGGTATTTAATTAGTCGGGGTGTCACACCTACCAGAACATAAGATCATCAGTAATTAGTAATTAGGGCTAGATCTATTAAGAGTTGACTGGTGTTGATCGGGTCCAAATTTAGTACCGATCATCATTGACCGAATGTATCTAGCATCAACCACAATTGAGGATCTCTGGCCTTAATAAACTACTTCCTCCGTCCCAAACTAAATGTCCCTATCCATTTTTTGTATATATTAACAATACACTATCAATGGTCAAGGTCAACACTTGTTTCCTATCATGCAATTTGGTACGTTGATTATGTTTATTAAAGGAAAGTGGACTATTCATTTGGAACAACTCAAAAAGGAATAGTGGACTCTTAACTTGGAATGGAGGGAGTATATATTTTTAAAACATTCATTGAAATTTATCAAGAAAGATCCATATTTAATATTAAATTATATAAAAAAAATATTGATGAAAAACATTCATCTTACATCTCTCTCTCTCTCTCTCTCTCTCTCTCTATTTCTCTCTATTTATTTATTTATTTATTTATTTATTTATTTATTTTTACTCATAAAGTTGAAAGAAAATTATTGGAGTACAAATTGAAGTAGTGTATAATTTTAGTGTAAAACCTACTTTATAGAGAGGATTTACACTACGACTAGGGGTGCCAATTTATCTTATTCGATTGTGTTTGGGTTTGACACGACACGATATCGTTGGCACGATAAATACCATTTAGACATGTATATACGACACAAAATCGTGTTTTTTAGCTAACATGAACACCACTAACACGATAAATAATTTCCACATTCAATTAAACAAAGTAGTACATGAAAACACGAGTCAAAACACGAATGTCAAGACAAGACATGATAACAAGAATAATACCTGTCATAATTTTGATACGAACACGACTTCACAAAATCCCTACACGAGCATGACATATCATGTCAATTTTGAGTCGTTTCGTCTCTGTTTTCGTGCCGTGTATGTTACCTGATTGTTGTTACCTCTTTAACATTTGCAGCAATCCATCCATGGCCCTTTAATGACCAGGTTGTTGTGTACATACGTCATGTGGGACCAGGGGTAGTGGTGGGGCAAGCATGGCAAGAAGGAGAAGCATTGCAACAAATACCTAAAAAGTTATGTGGTGAGATATTGATGGTAAAAGATTATGCTTTAGGTGAAAATCAATGAAGGGGGAAATCTTTTTGTATTCTATGTTGATTATTATCTTTTTTTTTAATCTTTCTTTTATGACTGAATTAGTGTTGTTTAGTTTGTGATTTTTAGGGTAAATTACAGTAAACCCCCCAAGCTATAAATGCTTTACAAACCACTCAAAATGTGAAAAAAGGGATAAAACTCATTTTTGTGTATATAATTTTTTTTACACTCTGGGTGGTTTGTATAATGTAAATTACCCTTTTTTATAAGGTTGCCTAGATAGTGGCTTAATGACAAAAAGACGAGAGAAAAATACTCCGAACTTTACACAATTTTTTTTCTTAATTTAGTCTCTGTTTTTTGGTTAATTAATTTTTAATGTAGTCCCTTAATTTATGTTTCATTTAATGTTTAGTCCAACATGTTAAAAAAATGTTTAGTCCCTAGTAGTGACATTATTACATAGAAAGTCACATCAACCGGACTATATAGTTAATGTCACTAATAGGGACTAAACATTATTTTTGAAAATATGTTGGACGAAAAATTAAATAAAAAATATATTAATGTTCAGTACCTGTAGTGATATCATCACACACATACATAGTTAATGTCACTATATGTACGTTAATGTCAACTATCAAGGGCTAAACAGTATTTATGAAAATATGTTAAGGACTAAAAATTATATGAAAATATATTTGGGCTTTTTGTTAAATGGCTCCTATTTTTAAAAAGGTATACAACTTATTAACCTTTTCATTTTGGTCCTAAAGTGTTGCTAAAATTCTAATACCAAGTGTCACTGAAGTAAGAGAGCACATCACCCATCTCATTTTTCACTCTTTTTTTCTCTTTTTAAAGTAGTTTGTATAAAAGTATTATTTTTTAAAATTTGTAACAATCGCACCTTTAATTTTGAAACTTATTCGTTGGACAATTTTTTGTATTTAATGCAGTATATCTAATGTATTGAGCCGTGACAAAACAAAGTTATCTTTTTCCTTTCGGTTTTATTAGATACATAGGCTGAATAACAATTTTTTATTTTACATCAAAACCCATTGTAAATTATACCTCCGCTTTGACAAAATAAGAAAAGAGATTTCCTAATTATAGCGTTCATTTGAATATCAAAATAAAATTTGACTTAATCCCCCAAAAGTTGGTATATTCATGCCACAATATGGTGGTGCTTAATATGAATCCAATTTGAGAAAGTAAGGAAGTAATCCTGCATATTTTAAAGGGGTAGCAGGTAGTGGTCAATGATGCAAGAGAATATTTCACTTGGTCAATGTTGTTAAATGTTTTATTTTGACAACTCGATGACCTATATACCCTCAAAATATTCCAATGGGTTGGAACTACCTCGTTTATCACAAAAAACTCGTCAAATCTTTAAAAGTCCATAACTTCAACTCCATAGTTCCCAAATTCATAAAATTTATATATTTGAAATTTACTCATCAAATCAAACAAGATCCAAATTTGATATATTTTGATGAAGAAATGAAACAAACAATTTATTTGTTTATGTAAAAACTACATTTTTCGGCAATACACCTTCGGCTTCGGCGATTGTGTCATTGGCACGGATCAATAAATGTGAGGAGCGATTGTGCCGATGGCACACGTCAATAAATGTAAGAAAAGGAGAGATAGTGAGAGACAGAGAGAGAGCTCTGGCGGGGGAGGTGGGTTCTGACGAGGTGGGGTGGGGGTGGAGCTGCTAAAGAGAGAATGTGTGATATGTGTGTTTTTAGAGACTGAGAGATTAGTGTATATATAATGAGTATGGGTGAGAGAGAGGCGAGGAGAGAGAGGGAGCTCCGGCGGGGAAGGTGCTACTTCGGCGAGGCGGGGTGGGGTGGGGTGGGTGTGGAGCAATGTACATGTAATATCTTACTGAGAATAGTATATGAACATTCAATCCCATTGTATGCAATTTTCTCAGTTGAACTCAACTAAGCTAATGCTAAATCATAAATGAACATTGAGATTCTATAATGTGAAAAAATATAAATAACTACATTTCTCCCATTATAGTGAATATGGATATAAACACATACAATTTTCAACTAAGCAGCAACTGGACTAGAGGAAAAGTGAGTAGTGACAACATTATTAATCTCACTCATCATATGTGTGCATATAGCCCTACTACCATATTTCCCAAGCGTTGGTTCAAACAAGGAGCTCACCATATCCTCCAAACCCTCCACACTATATTTCACAAACTTGGTGGTGCTTTCTTGTGCAGCCAAATGCATGTATTTTTTCATGTGGTTCCTATGAACCGGGACGATAACTTGCGCTACAAGCCGACATATCTTCCACCTTAACCCTTTATCACACACAGCCCACTTGGATTGCTTGTAGAACAAGTCATCAAAAGACTCACCAAATTCCCTAATTCTCTTTTTCACAACATCTCTATTAATAAACCTCCCATTCGAAAACAAGACTAGATCCTCCTCGCTTAAAATATGCGTAATCGTCCCCCAACTCTCTTATATGTAAACCGACGCGTAATATTCAACGCGCTCCTCATGTCCTTTTAACAATTAATCTCCCATTAGGTCACCGAGTTTTGTGCCCTTGAGATTCATTAAGTACCAATGATTATTCATCATGAAAAAATGGGACAAGGTGATATCCTCGTATGCCTTGCCCCATATCTTCAAGTTGATCTTGAGCGCCTTTACTACGTTTTCAACCTCGTTTAAAAGTACCACTTTTTCGAATCGCTCGCGATTCCAACTCCAATGAATTTCCAAAACTTCGGCCAATACGGGTTTATAATAATCGTTGAGAAGTTTGTTGGAGAAATTGGTGACGAAGCTTACAAGCCTCAGACACTACCATTTAAAGGAGGACTAATTTGCCTTTATAACTGAACTTGAACTGATAATTCCCAAATAATCTCACAAGCCCCATTCACTACTTTCTTGATAAGATACTTGTTTGAGTTTGAATTTCATCGCAAGCCTTACCACAAAAAAGCCGGTTGAAATTTATTCTCAATTTATTGAGAGCTGCAAAAATGTCAAGCAACTTAAAGAGCTTAACTGCTGCTTTGTTGCAGTTAGTGATTGTATTCCCAAATTTGATAAAATCACCCATAGATCGGACCGAGATCTTCGCAAAGCAATTTACTGCAAAAAGGGAAGAAGTGTACCAGACTTAATTGAATCAACTACTAAATTGGTTTTGCAAAAAAAAATTATTCTTAGTTGATTTCTAGTTTAGCGCTATGTTCTTCACCAAACTTCTTACCAAATTGAGTGAAAACAAGTGTACCAGATTCAAACCAAACTTCACTGCCAAAACTAGAATATGATAAATCCACAACAACCCATGGTTATGTTATGTGGGATGAGAATATTGTGACACATAAAAATACAAACTCATTGCTTAGGCTTTGCTTCCACTCATTGACTGAAACCTTCATTCGTAACTAAACTAAAGAATCCAGGCTCAAGTTCCGTTATTTTATGAGTGCACTCACACTATTTCATTTGGGTATACGTCATATAATTCCAAATTCTGAAAATTAGAAAAAAAAAAGCAACCAAATGTATTTGTTTGAACACAGTGGTTTGGATTTTTTTATAGTAGTAACAAGGTTTTGTCCAAATAATGACTTTTGTAAATTAAGGGATTTGAAAGATTTAGTTTAAAATCTCTTCACTCTATAATTCTTAAATGATTAAAAATTCTCTCTTTCAATGTACCCTGGCATTGTTCTTCAATAATAGCAAAACTGCGAGGTAAAATTTAAAAGGGTTAATTACACATAGGTCCCCAGAACTTTGACCCCCTACACTTCACCACCTTAACTTCCACTTTCTACACTTAACCTTCCAAACTTTGAAAACGGCTACAAGTAACCCTTTGCCGTTCAACTCCGTTAGTTTTTTACGGAAAAAGTTATGATTGTGCATCCTAACATAATCATAGTTTTTGGCGGGAAAAGTGAGGGCAATATCGTCCTAACATAATTTTCATAAATAAAATCTTAAAATAATAGCAAAAATATTTAAAAAGTAAGAAAATACTAAAAAATATTTTAAATATATAAAAATCGTAGAATTTTTTTACAAAAATTTGAAAAATTCTGAAAATAATAAAAATATTTAAATCTGGAAAATTTAGAAAATATGTTTAAAAATACTAATGATTACACAAAAATACATTGAAATACAAAAAAAATCTAAAAATATGAAAAATCGTAAAAAAATATATAGAAATCAGGGAAAAAAAATTAAAAGGAAGAAATGGCAAAAAAATACAAAATATTGTTGAAAATCGTTTAAAATTAGGAAAATTACAAAAATAGTAATTAAAATTCTAAACATTACCAAAAAAAATAAAAAATTTGGAAACAATATTAAAAACATTTAACATAAACAAATTTTGAATAGTAAAAAAATAGATTTCCAATAAAAAAGTATTTTCAATAAGTAAAGAAGAGATTTCTAATATATATATAGAGGAAGACTTACCTACATCATGATGTATACATCACACCTAATTTTAGGCCCTAAGAAACTTTTTTTTCCAAATTTTTAATTTTTTTCTTGAAATTAACCTTCCAATCAACCCATATTCAAAAAGTTAGGTCAAAATATATTTTGTAGCTATTTTTAAAAAATCAACAAAAAACTGCTGGCGCAGATCCTTATAAATAAGGTATTTTGAGCCTTTTTTGTGGATTTTTAAAAATAGCTACAAAATCTATTTTGACCTAATTTTTTGAACATGGGTTTAGTGTAAGGTTAATTTCAAGGGAAAAATATAAAATTTGAAAAAAAAAAGTTTTTCAGGGCTTACAACTAGGTGTGATGTATGGATAATGTATATATATATATATATATATATATAAAACTGTTTTAAGGTGGTGAAGTGTAGGGGGTCGAAGTTTAGGGGGCCTATGTGTAATTAACCCAATTAAAAAATAACACTACAATTATGGAGAATAAAACTATAAATAATTGGGGCATTAGCTAATAAATCCCTTAAACGTCGATTTATATATGATCAGTCCAAGAGATAATCATGTTTGATATCTTAAATCCATAAACTTTTTAGTTAATTTACGATAAGTCCAAATGATACACTTACACTTATTAATGTAGATACAATTACACTTATTGATGTAGATACAATTGCAATTGTAACTAAATCTACATTAATAAGTGTAATAAGATTTGCACTAATAAGTGTAATTGTATCTTTATTCATCAATATAACTGTACCTGAATTAATAATTGTAACACACGTGGACTTATTGAAAAAACTGGTTTTAGTTTGCCCTTATCGTTAATTTCTAAAGAGTTTAAGGATTTATCACCATGTTTCCTCAATAATTATGGAAGGTCAATATGTGTGCTATGTGAGACAATGAAAATAATTAGAGGGAAACTCGAATTAGCACAAATGGATTCTAATAAAGTGTGCGCTATTAGGGCACGCATTGTGCCCATTATCAATTTAAAGAAAAAGTAGGTGCTGATTTATCATTAATCCTAGGCCGGCTTAGAAATGCGACACAAAATGGTGCGACACACAGATGTGTCGCATCCATATTGGTCTGTGCCTGAGCTCCACTACTGTTGGGCTTGAACATAAGCGAGTACGGGTTCAACATGTCATTGCGTCGCACCAAATGTATCGTATTTGTGAGTCGGCATAGAAGGACTCCTCATTTATTTAGATCGTGGTCATCCTTTCTATTTAAGAATACACGTCACCAAGACTAGACATAGGGTAGTAATTCTCAAAGAGTAATACTAGGGAGATTTTTTTTGGACGTTTTTTTTAACAGAGTGATGTGTCTGTACACATTGAGTGGTTTGTAGTTTAAAATGGGATCCATTACAAATAACACCAAATATAGATTTGACACATCACATTGTCCAAAAAAGGGTCCCTAAAAGTATCTCCATAGTATTACTCAACTCTTAACACTACACCAAGTTAACGGGTTACCCATTAGGCATATAAATGGGTGATAAGAATTCCCCTGCACACTACAACTCCCTTTGATTGTCGGGAAAGTTAAGCGAGAAAATGATTCCCAAGAAAAGTGAAGTGACGGAAAATGAAAGTTATTTTCTTGTGTGTGTTTGTTTAACAAGAAACGTTGTAGGAATATTGCTGAAAAAATGTGCATGTGTTATAATTTTACAATAAACAAAAGTATAATATATATTTTTATTTAAACCACCCCAAAATAAATTTAGTAAACATCCTGATACCTTAAACATTATAAAATACAAAATAAAAATAAGGAAAAACATTTAATTCATATAAATATCGATAAATAGTGTATTATTATGAAGAGTTATTAATCATAATGGTAAATACGAGAAAATATTTTTCATGATAATATAACAAAGTTCCCTTTAACTTTCATGAAAAATCTGAATAATTGGTAGGATGTTGTTTTGAAAAGTTTTTCCTGCAGAAAAATTTGGGAATATGGCTGTTATCGTCTAAGATTGGTGTTTGGGTTTTGAAGTCTTAGCTATTAACTTTCAATAATAAACAATATTAAATAAGAAATTAACAATGCCAAAGTGCTAATTTGGGGTGAATAAAGTGGGATGCGAGATAAAGAGGGAAATCAAAGATTAACGTGATTCGGCCCAATGCGGTTCCTACATCCATAGGTGTAGTGTTGATGGTATGCATTTCTAAGGGAAATAGCCATGAAAGTAATGGTTATAAGCTCTCAAGGTTTTCTCCCTAGGATTTAGCCTATAGCCGTCAGGTAGAATAATTTCGAATCCCTCATTCTGTAGGATTAAGTGCTATTTATAGTAGTTAATAGAGAGATAATATAGTCTTACATGTGGAGTGACTTTATAGGTCAAGCAGTTACACCTCTTACATTTCAGGGGACAGATAATGATGAGTATGTTACAGCATAATAAAGGCAGGATATTACGTAAATTCCCTACGTGTACAGGTGGGATAAACGTGATTGCTGGAATTCCATCACGTGATGTAACTGTTGCAACGCTGAAGTTAATGGGATTTAGTAAAAAATGTTAACTAATGAGACAATTTGTTACAGTGTTGATCCGAGTATATTTATACTTGAGCCGATCTCCTTGCTTATGCCTGAGCAGATTTTAAGCACGCCGACCTCTCTTTATGCCCTTAATGAGGACACGTGTCACCTCCTGAGAGGTCCATGAGGTCTTCCATATTTACGGTATAACAAAATCCCCAAAGACTTCATTCATGGATGGAGTTTATGGTGGGTTCTCTCAAGTAGTGAATCTTCAGAGTGGTTGCTAGGTGAAACCAATGGACGAAGTGTTAGATTCTTCTCTGCTTTGGTGAATCTGGTAGTCTTAGATTCTTCTCGGTTCACGTCGAGCAATTTGAATGGAATAAATCTTTCATTCTAAAGTTTAATATAACATGTGTCGATAGCTGGATTTAAGCTTGTAGTACTCATTACGTGCGTATGGGGCAGTGCACACACGTTTAAACTGATAGCATATGTCCACTTTTCTTGGCATGACATCATGTGTTACGATTAAAAGTTACGACCATTTTTTGATTGTAAATACCTATTTCAAAATTATTTTCCCTTTTCCCAATCATTCACCTTCTTGAGTGCGTTTTAGAGAGAAAATTTATTCTTTCCACAGACTCTTCTTTAACCCTTCAAATCTGCCATAGATAATGGTTTTCTAAGCTTCTTACTCTCAATTTCTTCTAGAGTTTGATTCTTCGAAACTCTCTTGGGTTTGCCGGGTACACCCTCCTTTCTAACTTTACAATTTTTGGGTTTTTTTGGGAGGGAATCCTCTTTTCTTGAAATTTCTGCCATCTCAATTTTGTTGTGGATGAATTTATTGATTAGTGATTTACTGATTGTATTGGAGGAGTGTCGGTGTTTAGACGGCCATTGAGTTGGTTGGCCTAGGACCCCTGATTTGGTTAGGGTTTTGTCTAAAATTGACTTTTACTTTCTGCATCGGAGTATCCCCCAAGCTTAGGCAAACGATATAAACTCTATCCGTCTTTCCTCTTGATTAACTATCTACCTCACGTTCAACGATTGTTTGAAATTTTAGCTGAGTTAGATCCAACTCGTAATGGTATCACTGATAAGAGGTTACTAATGTTTGTCCAAGTCATTCGACTAGAAGATGAACCTAGACATCCTATGTACACCTTTACAGTTGCCTCACCCATAGGGTTTAATTCACAACCCCCACTAGTGGAACCTGGGGTTTCCCCTGCTGCAGACACCCAAGTGGTGGATCATCTCTTTAATTGGGAGAGGTTAGTAAATACCGTATCTATGTCCATAGTTGATTTCAATCCTTCTCCTCCTTATCCATTCTCTAATGATCAGATGGCCTCCACATCTCCTGTTGTGGTATCCCTAACAATTGGGATTCGCCCACCACCAATGCAATAAATCATAGATGTGATATCCTGGAGGATGAGATGGAGGGTTTGAGGGATAGATATAGCATCCCAATAAATGTAGCTATGCGGTTGCCAGACTGTGATGAAAGGGTCTATGATTGGCCTAATGCCAAAGAGATATGTTTCCTTGTTTTCCTATATTGGCGCTGCAGGTAGGAGTTCAGGGAACCTATCATAATATCTATTTTGAGGGGTTATGGCGTGGCTCCTACTCATCTCCCATAAAACCCTTATAGGTCCATCCTTGGGTGTATAGCATATTGGAAGATTTACATGGGTTTCGACCTGATTGGTGAAATTTTTCAGTGGGTATATAACATAAAAGACAATGCCAAAGCCCATGGCTACTATTATTTATCTCCTTGGAAGTGCGATTAGAAGATGGCGCAGGTCATGCAGACGAGAAATCATAGCTGGAAAAACCATCCTGTCTTCATAAAAGACAATTTAGAGTTTTTCTCTGACGAGAGGGATATATCATGCACTATTCCTCATGATTGGTGCTACCTACCATGTTGGTACACATCTAATATTTTATAATGTTATACTGGTTTTTATTTATGCCTATTGACCTCATTTCATGTTCATATTTTTTCAGTCAAGAAGGTTTCAAAACTTCTTCATGCCATGAAGGAGTTGGTTAAAATCAGTTGTACCCCCAATCCCGTAGAGTTTGAAAAGTTGTTCTCTATTCAGAAGTTCATTGACTTCGGGTATTACATCTCTCCATGTGGTGTTCCCCCAAGAGACGTATAAATTGACTTGCCTAGTGATCAAGGAGTCCATGAGGGCTTTGATGAGGACATTACATCAAAAACAACAATCTGATACAGTTTAAAACTGTACCAGATCTAATCTAGCACGATTTTGAACTGTGTCAGAATTAGGTGTTCCAAAATAGCCATTTTTTTCTAGCACAGTTAAAAGTGTGCCATATTTGGTCAAACAAGAACACTTTTGGCATATTTTAAAACCGTGCCGGAATTTGATATTTCTGGCACACTTTTGGCATTGTTTTGAATTGTGCCAAAATTTTGAATTAAAGAAAAAAAATAATTATAAATACTATTACCCAAAAAAATCAACAACATTTCCACTATTTTTAGTACCTGTTTTAGAATAACAAAAATTCAATAATAATATAAAACCAATATGGCAAAAATAGTACAACAACAATACAAATAGCCTGGAATAACACTAACACACATCCAGACAATAAGCAAGCCCACTAAAAATTAACGGTTCAAATTCCATTAATAGAAAATTCATGTCAATACATATGAAATTCATCTCAATGCATGAGAAAATTCATCTCAATACACGAGGAAACAACATTCCATAAACAATTACTACGGCCGTCTAATTCATAAACCATTACGCAGTCAAACACACATGGGTCTGCAATAATAAAATCACATCAAAGTTAATTTATGTCATTGAATAGATGGAATTCAAGATAGAATACTATGTGATGAATAATATTTATGGAACCATCTTCAATTTAAAAATCTCCCCAATTATACGAATGTCTCCAAGAGTGCGAAGCTTGATCATTCATTCTTTATCTCTATGTAATAACCCCCATGTTCTCACGTAAAGGCTGACCTGGCACGATACGCCGAAGATGGGTATTGTCTATCAATTTATACCATTCTCAGCACTGAAGGAATAATTTTTTTTTAAATATATCAAAGTCCACAATGAATAAAAACTTGGGCTATATTTAAAAAAATCAATTTTTTTTTAAATATAGCAAAGTCCACAAAGTCTATAATGTAAAGTTAAGCACAACTGCTCTAAATAAACACTTGGGCTTATGGCCGTACAAATTCTCGTTTGAAATAAAATGACAAAATGCTGAAGTACAACATATAATAGAATCAATGGACCGAAATTCACTACGTCCAATACAACTGCAAGTTTGATCCATCGTCAGTCCTGCTATCCCTGTCATTAAGAATACCTGGGGGGGAGGGGGGACATATATAATTTGGGTCAGAGCCCAAGAGTTGCAAGGATTTTTCACCAATAAATATTCAATTTGTTACTAACTCATACTTCATTTCTCTCCATCGACGCTCACATGTGATGAGTACCTCACATCTCATCTAGAAGCAGTCCTACTCGTATCCTCAACTAAAATGCCAATTGTAACTTCCATTATTTAATCGGTCTTGTAAGGAATAAGCCATCTAGATACGAGTTAACTAAAAGTGGGTACTTGTGTCTAACACCCCAATCTCCGAATGGATTCATAATGTTGATTACACAATTTATATAAACTCGGTGCAAATTGTCATGCCATATAATATTCCATAACCCTTGCTTATCTATTCAAATTATTTACTGATTTAATTCATGCTCCTTATCGTCTATCCCGTTAGATTATAAGTTTCATTCTCTTAGATTATCAAATTATTATTCTTATATATATATATATATATATATATGTATATATATATAGAGAGAGAGAGAGAGAGAGAGAGAGAGAGAGAGAGCAAACCATTTTTTTTAAATAGTATTAAAGTTTGACCGATTTTTTTAAAATAGCAGAAACATTATTTTGAACTGATTTTTTTATATGGATCCCTTGAAATATTTAAATACTACACAAAAAAATCAATTCAAAAATATATTTTTAATATTTTTAAAAAAATGGTTTGCGCCCTTTGTCTTTTTATATGTTTGGGATTTTAGATGTTTGATAATATGTCAATATTAAAAGTACAAATATTGTATATTTCCATTTTTTGCATTTTGACAGTCACCTATTTTTCATTCTAACAGTGTCCTTTTTTTAGAGGAATCTACGTGATTCAATACATTATATCGTTGTTTCTTCTCGCTCCCTGGTAAGTTTTCCATCTCTTTGATTTGGTTATGCTCTTAATTATTTTTTTTATCAGAGTGTTTGACACATTGAAGACCAATTTATTGTTTCCATCTCTTATAGATACCTTATTTGGTTAGGGTTTGTTAAGGTGATGCCAAATGGTTACATGTTATAATTATCATTTTTGGGGATTTTTGGTGGGAAATGCACAGTTATCCACTTTCTCTCTTATCAACAACTTTTTTTTTTAATAAAATAGTTTTGTTGTTTTTCAATATGCAGAGCGTTTGTGGATTATAGCGGTACAAATCAGAGTTCATCTTTGTTTACGGCTGACTGTTGAATTGGATTGACGTAGATAAAGAGCTATATTGCCGATCAATTTCGTATTTATTCTGATTCTACTATAACTTTGACTTCATAACGAAGTTTTTAATATTTTTCAAGTATTCCCATATATTTGTGACAATATTTGTAGCACCTATTTTTTTTCTAAAATATTTATTTGTTACTTGAAAGGGAACGTGAGGCATCAGACTACGTCTAACAAATTTTCAATCCTAACCAGTAGCTATTTACTTTTTATGCCTCATCACATTTCTAGATAATATTTTCAAATGTAACCATTTGCTACAAAACTGATGGAAGAAAAGTGAGGTAAGAAGAACAATAGAGGCTTCCATCAGTTGGACTGGTTTTGTAGCAAATGGTTCTGCCTGGTGTTTGTTGGAGGTGTAGGTCGGGTAAAGGTATATTAGAAATGGGGGTTGGATCCGGGTTTGGGAGTTGTAAGGATGGTGGATGATGGGTTTTGCTGGAGTTTTTTTCGGGTTATACAATTTATATATTTTGTCAATTATTTATGTTAGCTTATTCACCAAGAGACTTATCGATTGGAGGGTGATATAAAGTTAGACATTTAATTTTTGGAGTGATATTTTTTCATTTAAATAATCTTTTTTTTAAAATAAAAAATTTGTTTAAAATAAAATTATAGAACTTGATGTAAATAAAAATTTAAAGCGCCCGTCCATAATCAATTCTATCAATCACAGAGGTGAAACCTTATCTGTCATCAACCACGTCCACCTCCTCCCACTCAAATTCTACATTTGTAGGCATTTGATGTTCAAACCCTAACCCTAGCTCCTCACCAAAATCATCATGCAAATACAATCGTTAATATACGATACAAGATGAGGAATTGGGAGCGAATCAGAAGCGTAGAGCTGTTAACAACAGAACAGGTAAAGAGATGGATGATATTTATGAAGGAAAAATGGAGAGGCCTTTTTGGAGAAGGAAAATGAAGAGAGACAGAGAGAAAAGGAATGGATGATGTTAAAAGGCAGGGGAGGAGAGATTATTAATTATTTATTATTAATTAGAAGAGGAAAAGACAACACAGAAAATGGGGGAAACAAAATATTAGTTTTAAGTTTTATTGTCCACATGGATATCTTTACTCGAGAGGACTGGGTTTTAAGAAGAGTAGTGCTATACTCCCCGAAAGTTTTATCCCCATTCCAAACCGAAAGCCCCCATCCCACGTGGCACCTCATTTGTTTAATTAATAATGCTTTTATATAAAAAAAACTCAATTTTTATAAATAAAAAAAGTTGTGCATTTATAAAAAAAGTTGTGTTTTTGTAAATAAAAAAAAAAGAACACGGATATGACTAAATTAAAATAACCCGAATCAGACCCAATTAAATTCGACAAAAAACGATTTTTTTTTTACCAAATACAAACATAACCTAATTAAAACACGACATGCTGCAATATAAATTATTTAGGTAGTAATTTTTTTAGGTAATATTTTATTTTGTAAAAAACAGTTTTAACACATTTTTGGGTGTATTTTTTTTGTTGATAGAATAAGTTTTATGTTCTATCTAATGTTAATTAAATTATGTTAGCTAAGGCACGATACGAGTCTTTTTTTATGTTGATAAATTCAGTTTTAATAAAAAAAAATAACTTGCTAATTTGATGTTTTAGATTCGCGATTGATTAGTGCTGCTGGCGCAGACCCACATTTAATAAACGGTGTTGGTCCGAAAATGTAGGTTCGCGCGAGCGGCACTAATCAGTCGTGAATCTAAAACATTAAATTAAACAGTTTTTTATTTATTAAAATTAAAGTAAATATTTTTTTAAAATAAAAAACCTATGTTTACTATTAAAAAGTTCCTCGCGACAAAAATAAAAAAACTATGTTCCAAAAAGTCACTCACCACATAAAAACACTCAATGTGTGCCGCTGGCGCGGACCTTTAAAAATAAGAGAATATTAGTTAAATTAGTGTTTGAGTACTTTTTGGAACAAAATAAAAACACCCAAAGTGTGCCGCTGGCGCGACCCTTTAAAAATAAGATAATATTGGTTAAATTAATGTTTGGGGACTTTTTGAAACAAAATAAAAATACTGAATGTGTGCCGTTGGCGCGGACCTTTAAAAATAAGAGAATATTGGTTAAATTAGTGTTTGATGACTTTTTGGAACAAAATAAAAATGATTGGACTAAATGTCTATTAAAAAATATTTGACGGATTTTTTGGTAATTGATCCATTAAATATTAGTTTCATGTAAAATTTATTTAACACCGCATAAATAAAAAAAGAATAATGATACAGTCCCCGAATGGGACTTACCCGAATCCATCCCCATCAATTCCAGCCATCCATTCCATTAAATGACAAAATAATCTGGACCCTTCATTTATTTTTAAAAAATAATGCATTATATTTCTAAAGTTATGATTTATTTTAAATTAAAACTAAAAGATATTTTTTTAATTTTAAAAAAATTATTTTAGATTGATAAATAACTAGAGTTATGATTTATTTTAAAATTATATAAATTTTATATTAAATCAATATTTAATGGATCAATTAATAAAAAGTCCTCAAACATTTTTTAATACACATTTACTATTTTTTTTTGTTCCAAAAAGTCCTCAAACACAAATTTTACTAATATTGTCTCATTTTTAAAGGCACGCGCCATCGGCATACATTGAGTGTTTTTATGTTGTGAAAAACTTTTTGGAACGTAGTTTTTTTATGAGTAGTGCTATACTCCCCGAAAGTTTTATCCCCATTCCAAACCGAAAGCCCCCATCCCACGTGGCACCTCATTTGTTTAATTAATAATGTTTTTACAAAAAAAACAAAACTTTATTTTTATAAATAAAAAAAGTTGTGCTTTTATAAAAAAAAAATTGTGTTTTTGTAAAAATAAAAAAAAAAGAACACGAATATGACTAAATTAAAATAACCCGAATCAGACCCAATTAAATTCGACAAAAAATGATTTTTTTTTACCAAATACGAACATAACCTAATTAAAACACGACATGCCGCAATATAAATTATTTAGGTAGTAATTTTTTTAGGTAATATTTTATTTTGTAAAAAAGAGTTTTAACACATTTTTGGGTGTGTTTTTTTGTAGATAAAATAAGTTTTATGTTTTATCTAATGTTAATTAAATTATGTTAGCTAAGGCACGATACGAGTTTCTTTTGTTGTTGATAAATTCAGTTTTAATAAAAAAAAATAACCTGCTAATTTGATGTTTTAGATTCGCAATGGATTAGTGCCGCTGGCGCATACCCACATTTAATAAACGATGTTGGTCCGGGAATGTAGGTTCGCGCAAGCGGCACTAATTAGTCGTGAATCTAAAACATTAAATTAAACAGTTTTTTATTTATTAAAATTAAAGTAAATATTTTTTTTAAATAAAAAACCTATGTTTACTATTAAAAAGTTCCTCGCGACAAAAATAAAAAAAACTATGTTCCAAAAAGTCACTCACCACATAAAAACACTCAATGTGTGCCGCTGGCGCGGACCTTTAAAAATAAGAGAATATTAGTTAAATTAGTGTTTGAGTACTTTTTGGAACAAAATAAAAACACCCAAAGTGTGCCGCTGGCGCGGCCCTTTAAAAATAAGATAATATTGGTTAAATTAGTGTTTGGGGACTTTTTGAGACAAAATAAAAATATTGAATGTGTGCCGCTGGCGCGGACCTTTAAAAATAAGAGTATTGGTTAAATTAGTGTTTGATGACCTTTTGGAACAAAATAAAAAAGATTGGAGTAAATGTCTATTAAAAAATATTTGATGGATTTTTTGGTAATTTATCCATTAAATATTAGTTTCATGTAAAATTTATTTAACACCGCATAAATAAAAAAACTACGTTCCAAAAAGTTTTTCACTACATAAAAACACTCGATGTATGCCACTGGCGCGTGCTTTTAAAAATGAGAGCATATTAGTAAAATTTGTGTTTGAGGACTTTTTGGAACAAAAAAAAAATACTAAATGTGTATTAAAAAATGTTTGAGGACTTTTTATTAATTGATCCATTAAATATTGATTTAATAGAAAATTTATATAATTTTAAAATAAATCATAACTCTAGTTATTTATCAATCTAAAATAATTTTTTTTTAAAATTAAAAAAATATCTTTTTGTTTTAATTTAAAATAAATCATAACTTTAGAAATATAATGCATTATTTTTTAAAAATAAATGAAGAGTCCAGATTATTTTGTCATTTAATGGGATGTTTGGCTGGAATTGATGGCGATGGATTCGGGTAAGTCCCATTCGGGACTGTATCATTATTCTTTTTTTTTCCTTCCCATTCCTTGCTGGGCCTTTTATTCATATTTATGCCCCTTCCTATGCCATCTTTACAGCTTATTCCACCCCTTGATATGCCATCCTTACCGTATATATATATGAGAATGAGAGAGGCACATATGTTTTTTCATTGGACCCATTCGTTGGATATATCAAGGTATGTTATATTCATTTATCATTTCCTTGCTTTCATCTCCTTAACTGACAGACCTCATTCTTATTCCTACACATCTACTATTGTCGAAACTATTACACTTGGGATGACAAACCACTACACAAGAATTTGCTTTGTTATGACAATTTTATTATCTGTCAATTTTTTTTTCTTCTCTATTTTTTTGTTCTCAGGTTTGCTCCCATCTATTTTGAACATTGTTGATCATTACTTGGATTTTTTAGAATTTTTTTCTCTTCATATTGTTTATCCCAAGTGTGGATTTCATAGAACTTTTTTGACCAACCAATACACAAGAAATGGGTTGTGCTGTGTTGCCACACACTTTTAGAGTTGTTTTTGTGTTAATCTCATTTTTTTAATTACATTTGTGTTTACATTCCCCTTTCAAATTTTCGATAGTCAAACTGCTACTATTAACATCTGATCATGTCATCTTTTTTTTTTCATTCTTGTGAGCCACAAAATACAAAATAAAAATTAAAATCTATGTGATATATATATATATAGTTCTTGATGTTTAATTAATAATTCTAATTTTTTTTATTTTTTATTTTTTTAAGAAGAAAAATATTTTATTAATAGATGGAGAAAGAGCCTCTCCAAGGGCACTTACAAGCGCTAGAGCAAGGATCTTGCAAAAAAAAACGACAAGCTAAAGCCAATTTAAAAAACATTTAGGTCCTACGATTTCTTGAACGCGTTCTCTTATGGACGACGTTCCAATTGTCATTTTCCACAGTAGATTTTACAACATTCGAGATAAGATCGGAATCCACCGCAGATACTGAATAAAGTTTGGGGAGATTCATGATTAAATTAATGCCGCGGTCATCGTGAATTTTTTTACACTAATAGGGTTAACTTGGGATAACTCTTCACTTGTATTTTCTAAAGGAGTATTATCTTCACCACTTTTAGATTCTTCATCAGAAGATGAATTCTTAAATAGATCATTTTGCAATACAAGTTTATCTCCTATTAATACGATGGAGTCGCGATGGATTAATTGATGAATATAGCTTTGTTTTTTTAAAGCAATTTCAGACGGCCGAACAACATTTGACTCCTCGTTATGAGATAAACCTCCCAATTATGTTAAGAGTCATTTTTATGAGATAAAAGGTTTTTGGCGTTCCCAATCCAGTGGGAATTTGACCCAATTTCCCCCTTCTAATTTAACCCTCTCGTTTTGATTCTATAACCTTTAATCAGGAAATACATTTATCATGAGTACGTGTGGGGAACCATTTATAATGTACTCGAGATCTGGAGGGAGGAAGGCAATACTAGATGTGAATCTCAATATTGTACCATCTAGTGAGAATCGGGAGCAGGAGGGGACATCAGCTGATGCCATGTCTCAGGAAGGACAAGTTGGCCAACAAGCAGACTCTGTAATACCTCAAACAATTGATCTGGATGAGTTTGATGATGATGTTATTATATCCTCCCCAAGGGCATTTGCAGAAGCTAAAAACAATTCCAGAAGAACTCATGGAAGAACTGTTTTGATTGATGTAGATTCAGAAGAACAATCAACTAGGTTCATTGCTTACAGTCGCAACAATCGCACAAGAGTTTCCGCAAACCAAAGAATGTCAGTGAGAGAGAATGTACCAAGTGTGGCAGCACCGCCACCCAAGGAGCCCACCTTCAGTTGTCCAGTTTGCATGGGTCCATTAGTTGAGGAGATGTCAACAAAGTGTGGTCACATCTTCTGTAAGGCGTGCATAAAGGCTGCCGTAGCTGTTCAGAGTAAATGCCCAACATGCAGAAACAAAATCACTATGAAAAATACCATAAGGGTCTACCTTCCTGCCGCCAAATGAGTGCAAGGTATCAAGTGTTTATAGAAGCTGCTACTTCCGAACTTTGGGGCTGCTGGAACAGACGGATGTTAGGGGGATTCAAAATTTTAAGTGCCTAATGGAGATATAGGGTATTGATCTGGTTTCTCTTGAACCAATACTTTCAACTTTAACTTGCTTGGACGTCTGATAGGTGTTATTTTATTTCGTTGTGATTCATTGTCTACACAAGACAACCTTGTCACCATAGTTAATGATGACTGATAATTAGTGGGGTTTTTTTCTAATTTTTTTCTTTTGAAATTAGACATATATTCATGTTTGGCCAACTATCTACTGTTTAGATTATGAATCCTTTACGAGCACTTCTACAGGGACCGAATTTTGGACTGAATGTCAGTCAACACACTGACGTGTTGACTTGGTATTGGTTGGTTTTGAGATCCCGCGGGCGCGAACCCCACAAACCAACCAAGACCAAGACGACACGTCAGTGTGTCGACTGAAATTCGGTCAAAAAATCGGGCACAATAGTATTTTTGATCCTTTACATGGGATGGGAAGTTGTAGCCAGGTTGAGCTCGAGCTATAGGTAACAAACCAATTCACAAGAATTTTCTTTGTTATGACAATTTTATTAGCGGTCAAATTTTTTTCCTGGTGTTGCATTATATATATTTGGTGAAGAGGGCAACCTGCCAATGTTATGTTTGTAAAAAATTGAGTTTAATTTTGATGATTTAATTATTATTCTATTTTGTAGTCCATTAGTACTATACTCTTTCTACCACTTCCTAATAAATTATTTGAATGCAATTTTATTTTACAAATCTACAAACTATTATAAAACGATCCGAGCTTTAATCCTTAGACAAAAAAGAATTAAAATAGAAAATTAAACCCATAATTGTCTCTTAATATTTTAGTATAGTATCTTATTTTCTTACATTATTGGAATTCTTATCTTAATTTTCTCTCATTTATCTCATTTCATTGCCTTAATATAATTTCGCATACGTTTTGGTTACTTTTGATATTGGATCACTACATCAACCTCTGTGATACTAGAGGAAAACATAGTTATCGAGATCACTACATCTCCCTCTGTAATGCATTCTGGAGTCCCACAATCCTAAATATGTTCCCCATTAAGCATTGACTACTTTAATTCTTATTACTTACGAGACAACTTTTGACTTCAATAATACCACAAAAGGAAGATATATATGACCTTTTTTTATACATCTAACTTATAGTCTCTGTCCCTCCCAAATTAAGAGTCTGTGTATTTATTTTGTACAGATTAATGACACACTCGATCAATGCCCACAATTAACTTTTGTTCACCATCGTGGAACTTGTTTTGTTCATTATGTCCAAAAAGGAAGGGGGCCCTTAATTTGGAACAATCCAAAAAAGAATAATGGACTCATAATTTGGATTAGTAAATCATTCTTCTTCATAGCGTATTTTTTATAGTAGAGTTCAAGGTGCTAATATTTATAATTCATGTTCAAAAATCATTATCCCTTTTCCCTTTTTACACTGTAAAGAAGTTTCACTTGGCTTTAAATCCATTCGGAAGGGGGGCCATGGCCACATCAACTTTCAAAGTTTTAAATTTTGCACTTTATAATTTTTTTAATCTACAGTTGAGTCTTTTTTTAAATAAGTTTTATCAATACAATATAGCATTTAGAAACATAATTTAGTATACAATGTAAATTCCAATAGATAATAAAATCATAACATTCATAATATAGTTATTTTTGTATTGTAAACTTTTATAATAATACATTTATTTATTTAGTTAATTACTCCTCAATCCGAGTTAACTATTTTTCTAACCTAATCAATTGTAAAAAAATTATCTAGGCCCCCCTTAACATATATTCTTGGCTTCGTCATTGGGTGTATTTACATTTTTATTTGGCCCAATGAGTTTGTAAGTAGTATTTGTATCCTTTAATGGTAGCTTGCACATAATTTAAATGGTAGTACAATACTTTATGTAATCTCACCACATAGAATTAGATGTTTATAACTATTATCTATAGAATGAACAAAATATCATTCTTTTAGGAATTGATGACCATTGTAAATGAAATTCATATTCTTTTTGAGAAATACTATTTGTGGTAGATTTGGTCTTATTTAGATTAAAATTTGGGGGTTTATTACAACCTATTTTCCTATTTTATTATTCATAATCTTTTTGAGAATTATTATTTGTGTAAGAACATCATATTTTCTTCTTTTACTGTCACCACCGAATTTGTTATCATGGAGTCGGAAAGAAGAATATTTTCATTTTATCGTTCTTTGTAAATTATAGTTTCTTTGTATATATGTATTTTTATTTTAGAATTGTTTCCTTCAATAATGTTTAGCAAAACACCTCATCGTACACAAGGATACAAAAGTTTTTGCCCATGTACTGATTCTTATTTGCATGTTGTCAATATAATTACAATTTTCAACTCTATCGTATCGTTATTGGTATCTTCCATATAATAAATAGAAGTTTTTATTATTGTGGTTCACAACGTTTTTTGTTTATTTTTCTATTTCTAAAGAGTTTTTTTTTTCCCAAAAGAGAAGCTTTATTCAAAACAAATATATTTTACAAGTAATGTTGCTTGCTACTACCCTGACTGTAGTACTGCGACTCTATCACTAAACAAAAAAGGATATAAAAAACTGGGAGCACGCCTTCATATATTAATTATGTTAAAACTTATATTTTCGTTCAAATTGTTACTTCTCTTTATTCGAAGAAAAGTCCCTCGATAATTTTTTAATTAGCCTTTAATCCAAAAAAAATTATTTTGTTCCAAAAAATCTCTTACCACATAAAACACTCACAATTTTTTTCCCTCTTATCCTAGACTTTAAGAAAAAATTATCAAAAAAAATAAACAATGGCACTTTTGCAAAATAAAACAATAAGGTGAACTAAATGTGAAATATAATTATCTCCTAAGGACTAAACATTAATTGTGCTTCAATTTCATCATCTTTGATTTTTATATGTATTTTTACTTCATGTACTAGCTAGATTATGCTTGCGTGTTAACCACTACCAATTTTACATTAGAGATTTCAAAAGAGAGTGAAGAACGTCGACATGTGTACCGAGGATGGAGTTTGTAAGCCTTTGGGTTTTCTCTTGGGTTTGCCTTTCGCATTCTTTGCCATCCACATCTCCATGATCGGCGTCATGATCTGGATCCCATGGTCGGTCTCTCCCTCTCTCTATCTAGTTATTTGATTACATATGAAGCTAATTGTCAATGAACTTAGTGAAATGTTCTTTACTGTAATCAGTAATTGTGCGGGGACACGATTTTTTTCGTGTTTATATATTGTGACAACATAGAATTACTTTATATAAATGTTTGAGTGTAATATATGTATGTATGTGCAGGGCGTTGACGATTCTTGTATGCCCGCCTTGCATGTGCATTGAGGTGGTAGGAGACTGGGCATTTGAGATAATCAAGGCACCTATTCACGTCATGCGGTGGTTCATCTCATGTGTCCCTTATTAGATTTAATAATTTCATCATCATTATTATTATTATTATTATTATTATTATTATTATTATTATTATTATTATTATTATTATTATTATTATTATTATTATTATTATTATTATTATCTATACGCATTTTCAACTAGTTTCTTTCCTTAATGCGAGTAATACTCTTACCTTGGTTACAAAAAATATTATGCTCGTAGTATCTAATGGTATGACAATGGTGTTATTGAATGAGATTTATATGATTGATAAGAAGATTGAGAAATCATCGTAGAAACTTCTTTATTTTTTTTCTCATCATACTTTGTTCAGGTTAATTGGGTAAGTGTAAGTGAAGTAAAAAGTGAATAGCAGGTTAATTTTAGTCCTTTCCCTTATATTTTTTCAATATTTTTCTATCAATTAAAACTTTACCACGTATTTTCTTTGAGTATGTAATAATAGTATAACTATTGTTCCTTATGTAACTTGGATGCAACACGGAAGCATATAATATTGTTTAAATGAAAAGGTTGAAAAAAAACTTATTATCTAATATATATTATGTTTGGATTTGAAAATAAACTTTATACCAATCAATTGTTTATTACTTTCTTCTAAAAATAAATTTGTATAGATGTAAATTAAATTATGTATATTTCTGAAACTATATGTCACCAACACTCCGGTGTGTGTGTGTGTGTGTGTATTCGATAATAAACAAGAACAAACGACATCCAAAATGCAAATAACCATTTATTTTTCATTGTAGTCATTTTCAACCTATGGTGTTTCTGGTATACATTTTAAACCTTGTTCATTGTAGGCTTGAAGATAGATATATAGTAGGTTTTTGTACAAAAGGACCTCTAATTTGATATTACTTTTTATAGAAGAGAACACAAATTAACCTCATATAATATCTTCATTTTTAAAAAGTAAAATGGTCATAGCAAGAGTCAATCAAAGTTGAAATGGTAGGGAGTCGTTAGGAGCAAAATTCGTAAAAAAAATTGCATGTCCTGTCTATAATTTCGAATCACGTATTCTTTTTAGTACTTAACTTTAAAAAGTAGGCTTTACAATTGTGTAGTGTCAATTTCTTTATGGTTGAATAAGTTTTATATTTAAGAAACAATTGTTATTCTAGAATAAAAACAAAATGTATGAACAATAATAAAAAATCTACAAATTATTTTGTATAATGTTTAAATTGAGTATAAACCGGTAATCTGAACCTTGCGAATTAACGTTGTGTTTCGTTCCTATGGAAGCAAAATTGCAGTCGTCATAGGAACAGAAAAACTAGAAAAGAAAGGAGAGGAAAAATTTGCAGAATTTAAGTGAGAATTCATAGTAGGCCTAAGGACATTTATAAATTTATTCATGACTATTTAAACAACCATAATGTCTATTTGGTGTGGTTTTTCAACGAATAGACCATCAAGAAAAAAAAAATCATGATTTGACATGGCTTTTGTCCTTATCACCAATACATTTTAACCAAATTGTAAAGCCTGTAAAATAAAATTGGACCCATTTTGCAAATGGGCCAAACTAAATTAATATTTGTATTATGGGTTGGGATTAATCAGAACCAAAAATTATAAATGAACGAGTTTTGGTCAATAAATCAAATAATCCATGATGTAAGACAGGCTCGAGCATGCCCGAGTGGAGTTGGTCGGGTCAGCACACGACAGTGTAATACCCCGTACTTTTGACTATATTTATTTATGGGATTAATTAATTAAATGCGTATTAATTGGAAATTAATCCGGGTTATAAATACTAATGAGATGCGAATTGGTATTTGATTATGTGCATATATGATTATATATGTATTTGGTACTATAAAATTTGTCGTGAGATTTATATACGACATTTTAGAAATTTTGTTGAGACGCGTGGGACCGCCGCGTCACGGTATAATATATTGATGATAAAAGTGAATTTGAAATCTATAATCCGTATGGTCGTTTTGAGCGCGTCAACGCATCCGGAAGGGTCGAGATAGTCAGAAAACACTAGCCGGGGGTATAGTTTGGGTCCCGGGGTATTTTTAGGCCATTCCGGCACCATAAAGGATATTTTAGTAATTTGGTATTTTGGGTAATTAAAAGTGACGATAATTGAGAGTTGTAATCTGATAAGGAATTGACCCAACCAACCCTTTATTAACCCCATAAGCTACATAGGTTATCATTTAGTCTTCCAACTCTCCCAAAAGAAAACCCTAGCCACCATAGCCATCTTTGGAAGAAGAAAGCTTAGAGAGGAAGGGAAAGAGGAGGAATTCTGCAGAAAATCTGCAGAAAGAGATTACAAACCCAACACCAGATTCAGAAACAATCAAGGCAAGTGATTTATTCCATTTAAATTTTAGAGAATGCTTCTTCCATGTTAGATTATTCATAAATTTTGTATGTTCTTGGAAGATAATGAAAAACCCATAAGATTGGAGTTATTAGTTTAGATTTTGGGATATAGGTTGCATGTAGAATGTTACTGGAAGATTATATTAAGAGAACTATCGACTTTTGTTATACCAAAAACGGATTTAAGATGAAGTTTATGAATGTTCTTGAGATAAAATCTGGAAACTAGGTTTTTGATGAAGTTTGACCCATATGTAGCCTTTAGATGTTGAATTAGTGGTTTGTGAACGTTAGTAACATTGTAGGATTGTTATATGACATTACTATAACGTTATATTTGAGAATCACACGTTAGAAATAAGTTTTGGGACGTTTTCAAATCTACAGAACGAAGCAGTCCGTAGCCATACCTGTTCGATCGATCGATCGACATTCATCAGTCGATAGATCGACTAGATCGATCGATCGATATTCATAGGTCGATCGATCGACCTTCCCAGAATGAGTAAAATTTTCCTTAATTTGATTTTAATGGTGGAAACCCTCGGAGAATATGTTTGGAGACCTTATGAATACCCTCAACCTTAAGGAGACCAGTAGGTGTGATTATTATAGTGGACTTTAATTAGAATGCAATTCGGGGAATTATTCTCGGTTATTGAAATTCGTTAGAGAGGTAATGTTTGGGGTTAATAGTGCAAAATTGTATAATTCGATGAAATAAGGCTTAGAGCAGAAGTAAAGACCTTAGGAATTAAGATGTTATATTTGGGAATAATCGGAACCTAATAATCTATTATAGATAGGTTTTAAGGTTAAGGGACTACGACGTGAGACGTGTTGGTAATTTAACTTTATATTAAAGGGAGACTTGAAAAATAGATAAGTTTGGAATAATGGTATTATGATGTAACCGATACCTTATTAAATGGTGATATCTAAGATGTGTGAATGCTTAGTATATAGTATTTGTGTGTATGACATACCTACCATACTTGCTATCACGGGAGGTTTGCGTTCGCTTAGGACCCTCTAATCCTTGTGTGCCTACGGGGGGGATTTAGACTGGTACCTTGATGAACATAGATCATAGAAGGACTTATTGTGATATTAATAAGTCTGCATGATCATGGGAGCGTAGGTATGTGCGTGACCCATGTGATGGTGACTGTGTTCGCCTCCACTATTTGTGATTTGTGTTATCTGAACTATTCCTGAGAGATTCGGAATATGTGATCCTTATGTACGTGATGTACCGGGATGGATAGCAGAGTATGTGTGCACCATAGCTTAGATTGCGGGGTGCTTGTATCGTATATTTATGATGTGAATAATATACATTAAATTAATGGAAATCCTCATGTTAATGTTGTAAAAATATTACGGTATTGTTTCAAGATATATAATGAGTTAGTTGATAGTTATATCAAGGGCATAGTTAGTAACTGAGTTTACGTTAAACCTATATTAAATTACGAGCGTTGTTATGTTAAATTAACCGAGTAAAATGGGTATAACCTTTGGTAGTCTAGCTAGTTACGTTGTCACTTAGCTAGTGGAAAGGGTAGTTATAGATGGGTAATTACGTTAGGAGTGCACAGTTAGTCGAGAGGTGAGAATTTAATGTGAGTGCACGTCCTAACATGTACTTTGCATTTAATGTTTTAAATGTTTTTAAAAGCACTTGCAGGTTTTTAAAATGATTTCCACTTTCGGGCTCTGACCCATTTGCTTTCAAATATATTTTCTTGTAAAACCATTTTAGGTGCCCAGCCACAAGGACACCAAGCATAACGTTAAGAAAACATTAGGGTTCTTGATGTTTAAATGAGATTTTGGATTTTTTAACCATGTTTAATGATGGATATACGCATGCTTAACGTTAAAAACATCTGGAAATATGTTATTATGTTTGTAGTAGGAGTTTTGGGACGATTAGTGGTGGGAAATATTGATTTGGGTGAAGAATTTTGGTAAAACCCGTAACTGCACTTCTGCAGGATTTCGCAGACTTGCTTGATCGAACGATTGAGCCTAGAGCTTCGATCGATCGAAGGTTTGATCGATCGAGCCCCAGACCTCGATCGATCGACCCTTCCTGGCAGACTCTTATTTCCCCTTGTTGAATTAATTGAACATGATTCATCGTGAAATAATTTTTGTGCTTTATGAATAAAATGTTTTAGGATATAGGAGAGACCAGTAGGACATATGATTAAGTGTTGAGAACTTTATTATGAGACGATAATTTTATCTTAGGGACAATTATTTAAAGAACGAGGAAACTATGTAATTCAAGTGAGAGATTACGTCAAATACTTACGATAGTG
The DNA here is from genome assembly GCA_949130495.1 of Sambucus nigra. Classification (NCBI taxonomy): domain Eukaryota; kingdom Viridiplantae; phylum Streptophyta; class Magnoliopsida; order Dipsacales; family Adoxaceae; genus Sambucus; species Sambucus nigra. The sequence continues at coordinate 9,298,746 of OX422210.1, forward strand.
AATAGACGTTTACCTACTGATTTTGCTACTTGGATGGATAGAATCCATGAGTGTCACGTAACTAGTGAGAAAACCCTTCGAGATAAGGCTAGAGACGAAACCTTATACGTAATCATAATAATGGGAAATTAAGGATAAATGTTGTGACTATGGGTAACGGGAGGAACCTATATTAATATGATGAATGGGTATATTTATATGATTGTGTGTACATATATTATATACATGTGAAAAACGTACCCGTGCTACTTGCTATCCCTGAGGTTACCGCGCTGGGACGATCTTATCCTGTGTTGCTTTATGGGGGATATTGATTCGTAACCTAGATGTTAGAGATCCTAGGTATGGGCTATCAGATTGATAGTCGGACGGTCCTAAAAGACGTGTGGGTATGTACTGACCTCTTGGACTTGGAATCTATGCTTCGCCTCAACGTTGTTTTGTATATGTTAATACAGTTCGAGAGTGATTCCGAACTTGTATTTCCCTTTGTGTGAGCCATACGGGGATTGGATAGCAGAGTATGCCCGCACCATAGTTTAGTTGGGGTGATGTTATATATATATATTATACGAGTAGTTAATATATATATGAGGTTATAAACTTTAAACTGCCTACTGTGATTTGATAAGTAGAACATGGTTGTTGACTCAAATTATTAAATACTTGTTTTGAGAAAGTATAAAATGTCACGGGAACTTTATTATTTTTATGAAGTTAAAAATAGAGAATTTTGGGCTGCTGTTGGAACATCTTTTAAAGTGGATATCGTGTATTATAAATCTTACGAGTAATTTAAGTTAAGTTAAAGCTGTTAGAAAGACTAGTATGTTAGATGCTAAAACAAACCGTTGGGAAGGTTAGTACGATAGGTGTGCACATTAGAAGAGAGGTGAGTATTTCTCAAGAGAGAGACACACTAATATGATTTGCATTGGCCTGTATGAATTTAAATACTTGCTTAACGTATTTTAAAATCAAACACACTTTCGGGCTCTGACCCGTTTTTTTCTCTCTCTCTCTCTCTCTTGTATATATATATGTATATTTTCAGGTGCCCAGCCACAGGGGCGTCTTGCTTAGGATCCCTTGAGAAGAACGAGCTGCAGCTTAGGTGGGAGTTTCAGGTCACTTGAGTAGACGGCTTCTGTCATTGACTCCACTCCTATTATTCTCATTTATTGGGCACATGTCGCCCTTTTCATCATTTCATTTGTTGCTGGGATTTTGTATTTCATTTATTTCGAGTATTGTTCTATGGGATTTATTCAGGATGGATTTGTGGTTTTAGTTCCATTTGTTGACATTCGATTGACGAATGTATTATGTTATTTGGTTTATTGTGGTGTGATTCTTTATTGTAGAAATGTTGTTTTAATTAAAATAAATCTTTTTATTTAATTAAAATTTGGAAAGTTTTGTATGGAAAATGTTTTGACACTTAGCTTAATTGTTTAGGGTGTTAAATTGGAAAAATTATTTTTATCGACAGTGATGCTGAGAATGAACCAACTGTTTACCTTGATTTAATTTAATAAAGGAGTGATCGCCCGATATTTAATTAGGCGGGGTGTCACAGGTGGTATCAGAGCATCAGGTTCTAGAGTCCTTTAGGATCTGTGCGGCCTATTATGTTTCAGCGTTGCTTTCTTTGATATAGAGCCCTACTACTAGGAATGTTGTGTCTATCTCTATACTTTGGAGTTTCGTACTCCTGCAATTTGGTTATTTGAATGATGAACTCATCCAAATTTACTTAAATTTTCAGATGGATCGTCAAGAAGAACTAGCTAAGACGATTAAGGGAGTCATCGAGCAAGATCGACTCACACCTCAGGTATCCCCAGGGAGAGTATCAACTGCCGAGTTAGCAGGTATTGTGGCACAAGCAGTTACCACTGCATTTCTACAATACCAAGAACGCAGCCAACAACTTAAAGGAGGCAAAAGACCTAGAGAGGTTGACCTAGTGCATGTGACTGACGTTGGGAACTGTGCGAAGGCACCGAATCTGCGACAACAAAACAATCAAGATAGAGTCAGTTCCAGTAGTAACGAGATTTATGTACAGAGACAAAAGTGTCAGGAACAACGAAGCCAGGTTCAGAATGAAATCACCAAGAGGTGTTTCGGTTGTGGAATGGAGGACCACAAACGTAAATCTTGTCTGAATCAGACTGGGGATAAACTACAACCTGACCGGTAAAGAATTTTGAAACTCTGCTATAAATGTGTACAACCGGGTCATAAGTGGATGGATTGTCCTCGCCCTGACATAGTTTTTTCGCAGATTTCCCCTCAAGGCCAACAAGACCAGGGAAAAAGAGAGGCTAGTCAATACCGTAAGGAAGGAAAGCAGTTTCGGGGGAGGTGTTTCCAATGTGGCAGGAATGGCCATAGGCGTCAAAGTTGTCCAGAGAAGAATAGGGCCCCATGGCAGGAATGTGCTGACAATGTACCTCAGAAGCCAACTCCGCCACCTTTTCCAACAGCCTCAGTTCAGCAGAGAAAGCTACAGGGCGAACGTGTCTATAATTTCCCACAGGCAGCAACCCCGCAGGCGCCACCCGCGGTTGAGGGTATGTTTTCTATCCATGTTACCATGAGTCAAGATTTGTTTGTTACGAGTGCAACGCACTATTTTATAAGCTATTTTTTTTTTGCGAAAGCCTTAGGGTTGTTAGCCACGGCAGTGAGCTCAGTGACGTGTGTAGACTCACCATCTTGGGAGTGGGTCTTTTATTTTTCTTTATATGCCCGTGAGTGGGGGTAGAGATTGGTAGCTTAGTATTACCTGTATATATGTTAGTCTTAGACATACATTATCTTGATGTTATATTCAGTATGGATTGGCTCGCCGCTTATAGAGCCATGATTATCTACTTCGGTGGAGCATTATTTTTGCCATTTCGGGGCAAGAGATGTTTGTAGTGGCGATGCCTCACCCAGAGGGAGGTTCGACCGCTCATTTGTATTACATAGAGGAGGATACCTCTAAGGAGGTTATGATTCCCTTAGATTCGATCCCTATTGTCAGGGAGTATTCCGATGTGTTTAAGGAGATACCTGGCCTACCGCCCAGTCGTGAGATAGACTTCGTTATAGATTTATTACCAGATACGAGACCTATAGCACGCGCACCGTACCGTACGGCTCCAGCAGAGATGCGAGAGCCACGAGATCAGATTGAGCAGCTGTTAGGTCAGGGCTTCATTCGTAGGAGTACCTCACCTTGGGGCGCTCCAATCTTGTTTGTGAAGAAAAAAGAGATGGTTCACTAAGATTGTGTGTGGACTACCGTGAATTGAACAAAGTCACGATACGGAATAAGTATCCGTTGCCTCGAATCGATGATCTATTCGACCAGTTGAGGGGAGCGAATTTATTTTCGAAGATAGATCTGAGGTCGGGGTACCATCAGTTACGTATTAGGGAGCAGGATGTTTCAAAGACTGCATTCTTGACGAGATATGGGTCTTATGAGTTCAGAGTGATGCCGTTTGGCCTCACTAATGCTCCAGCCGTGTTCATGGACTTAATGAATCGAGTGTTCAGAGAATTCTTGGATCAGTTTGTCATTGTCTTCATAGATGACATCTTGATATATTCCCATTCCGAGGAGGAGCATGCCGAGCACTTGAGGCAGGTTCTTCAGACTCTGCGAGAGCATCAGTTGTATGCTAAGTACGAGAAGTGTGGATTCTGGTTGCGAGAGGTACAGTTCTTGGGCCATGTTGTTTCTGAGCAAGGGATAACAGTTGACCCGAGTAAGGTATCAGCAGTGAGGGAGTGGGGACAGCCCACGACACTGACAGAGGTACGTAGTTTCTTGGGGTTAGCCGGATACTACAGGAGATTTATTCGGGGATTCTCCAAGATAGCAGGTCCGTTGACAAATTTAACTCGCAAAGGGATACCGTATGTTTTGGATGATGCTTGTCAATTAGCTTTCGACGAGCTGAAAGACAAGCTTACTTCAGCACCAGTCCTTGCCTTACCGAAACCAGGTGTGGAGTACCTGGTTTACACTGATTCGTCTTTACGGGGACTTGGAGGAGTACTCCAGCAGGAGGAGAAGGCTATAGCTTTTGCTTCCTGCAAGCTTAAGCCGCATGAGAAGAATTACCCCACCCAGGACCTGGAGTTAGCAGCGGTCGTCTTTGCATTGAGAATTTGGAGGCACTACTTATTGGGCGAGAAATTCCGTTTGTTCACAGACCATAAATCACTGCAGTACATGTTCACTCAGCGAGAGCTGAATATGCGTCAGCGCAGGTGGTTAGAGTTTGTGAAAGATTACCAGTTCGATATACAGTATCATCCGGGGAAGGCCAACGTAGTTGCTGATGCGTTGAGCCGTAGACCGGTAGAAGATGTAGCGGACATCTGGAAAGCAAAGTGGAAAGAGCTGGGTCACCAAGACGCCGTAGCACATTCTTTCATATCCGTGATGTCAGTCACACCCGAGATTGTTACGAGGGTGATACAGGCACAGACCACAGACCCGTTTTGCCAGGAGCAGATTGTGCGACTTTTAGCCGAGGGTGCTGAGTCCTATTCTGTTAGTTCTGATGGAGGTTTGCGGTTTAATGGGAGATTAGTGGTTCCAGAAGGAGTAGAGCTACGACATGAAGTGATGACTCATTCTCATGGGTCCCGATTTGCAGTACATCCAGGAGGCGATAAGATTTATTAGGACATGAGACGACAGTACTGGTGGAGTGGGATGAAGAAGGACATTGCCGAGTTTGTGTCCAAGTGTTCCACCTGCCAGCTGGTGAAGGTGGACCACCAGAAACCGTCAGGATTACTTCAACCATTGGAAGTACCCGCGTGGAAGTGGGAGAGTATTTCCATGGACTTCATTACAGGGTTGCCTACATCACAGAGGGGCCACGATTCTATCTAGGTGATTGTAGACCGTTTGACCAAGGTGGCTCATTTTCTGCCGGTGCGGACAGATTATACCACGGGTCAGTATGCTCAGTTGTTCATCAGGGAGATTGTAAGATTACACGGGGTGCCCCTGAATATTGTGTCCGATAGAGACAAGATTTTTGTGTCGCGTTTTTGGGAAAGCTTTCAGGAGGCTATGGGTACTGAGTTGAGGTTGAGTTCAGCTTATCACCCACAGACAGATGGACAGACAGAGCGTACTAATAAGATGTTAGAGGATATGCTACGCATGTGCGTTCTCGATTTTGGAGGAGGTTGGGAACCACACCTTCCACTGGTAGAGTTTGCTTATAATAACTCTTATCAGTTCACGATTGGTATGGCTCCATTTGAGGCTTTGTATGGCAGGCCTTGTCGTTTCCCAACCTGTTGGCTTGAGGTGGGGGATAACAAGTTGCTAGGACCAGAGGTAATTCAGGAGACCTCTACGAGGATTGAGATGATCAGGGGTCGCATTCGAGTAGCCCAGGACAGACAAAAGAGCTATGCCGATGCGAAACAGTTCTTCAGGGAGTTTAATGTGGGGGACCAAGTGTTACTGCGTGTGTCTCCTATGAAAGGGGTGATGAAGTTCAGGAAGAAGGGAAAGTTGGCTCCGAGGTACGTGGGACCATTTCCCATCATTGAGAGGATTGGGCCAGTTGTATACAGATTGGGACTGCCGGAACATTTACATCGCATTCATGATGTATTTCACATCTCGTCGTTGAGACGATACCTTCGAGATGATATGGCCCATACTCACATCGTGATAGAGGAGATCGACTTACAGCCTGATAGCTCCTACGAGGAGAGACCGGTGGCTATCCTAGACTTTAGTGAGAAGAGATTGAGGCGGGTCCAGTGGGAACACCATAATGTGGAGGAATCCACTTGGGAGCGTGAGGCAGATATGCGCGAGAGATATCCAGATTTGTTCTTATCAGGTATACCTTATTTTTCAAATTTCGGGACGAAATTCCGTTATTAGGGGGGAAGTATGTAATACCCCGTATTTTTATACTATAGTAATTTGGGGGTTTTGTGAGAGTGAATTATTTAATAAAAATCGGGAAATTAATTATGTTATAATTATTAACGTGACGAGAGTTAGTAATTATATAAAAATTATCGAATATTACTAATGAGCATAGTAATATATGACATGGGTTATATTAAAGGTCACAAGTGAATGAAATGTCAATTTTGAGAATTTTAGTCGGGACGCGCCCGTGTCGCGTCGAAACTAATTATTGAGATATAAAAGTAAATATTTTATAAGTTGTTCATATGGTCGTTTTGAGTGCGCCAACGTGTCCGTAAGGGTCGAGATAGTCAGAAAAGTGTACCCGGGAGTTTAGTTTGGGTCTCGGGAGGTTTTTAGTCTTAATTCGTGACCCGGGAGGGCATTTTGGTCATTTTACAAAATGGGGTAATTAAACCCACGAATTTCAGCCATCCTTAGCAGCCATTTAGGTCAGCCTTTTAGGGTTAGAACATTCAGAACCCTAGAACGGCCATTGGAGAAGAGAGGAGAGAGCTCTCAAGGTGATTCAAGGCCAAAAATACCACCATTTGCACCACCGTCACCACCAACGCATAGATCGCGAGGAGGAGAACGCAACCACACCAATATCAGCAGGAAACCAGACCTCTGAAATCCTAGGCAAGTGTTTAACTTGCGTATTTTAATTGGTGCAATATTCATATTAGTGTAGGAATGATTAGGAGTGTAATCTATGGAAGAAAACCCCAATTTTGATAGGGATTTGCATGTAGAAAACATTATAACCATATTCTGGAAATATTATGTGAAGTAGATGATTAACCCATGAATTTTTGATGATATGTTAGAAGGAAATTCTGGAGAAAACTGATTAGAACAAAAGTTAAGAAAACATTAGGGTTCTTGATGTTTAAATGAGATTTTGGATTGTTTAACCATGTTTAATGATGGATATACGCATGCTTAACGTTAAAAACATCTGGAAATATGTTATTATGTTTGTAGTAGGAGTTTTGGGACGATTAGTGTTGGGAAATATTGATTTGGGTGAAGAATTTTGGTAAAACCCGTAACTGCACTTCTGCAGGATTTTGCAGACCTGCTTGATCGAACGATCGAGCCTAGAGCTTCGATCGATCGATGGTTCGATCGATCGAGCCCCAGACCTCGATCGATCGACCCTTCCCGGCAGACTCTTATTTCCCCTTGTTGAATTAATTGAACATGATTCATCGTGAAATAATTTTTGGGCTTGATGAATAAAATGTTTTGGGATATAGGAGAGACCAGTAGGACATATGATTAAGAGTTGAGAACTTTATTATGAGACGATAATTGTATCTTAGGGACAATTATTTAAAGAATGAGGAAACTACGTAATTCAAGTGAGAGATTATGTCAAATACTTACGATAGTGAATAGACGTTTACCTACTGATTTTGCTACTTAGATAGATAGAATCCACGAGTGTCACGTAACTAGTGAGAAAACCCTTCGAGATAAGGCTAGAGACGAAACCTTATACGTAATCATAATAATGGGAAATTAAGGATAAATGTTGTGACTATGGGTAACGGGAGGAACCTATTTTAATATGATGAATGGGTATATTTATATGATTGTGTGTACATATATTATATACATGTGAAAAACGTACCCGCGCTACTTGCTATCCCTGAGGTTACCGCGCTAGGACGATCTTATCCTGTGTTGCTTTATGGGGGATATTGATTCGTAACCTAGAAGTTAGAGATCCTAGGTACGGGCTATCAGATTGATAGTCGGACGGTCCTAAGAGACGTGTGGGTATGTACTGACCTCTTGGACTTGGAATCTATGCTTCGCCTCAACGTTGTTTTATATATGTTAATACAGTTCGAGAGTGATTCCGAACTTGTATTTCCCTTTGTGTGAGCCATACGGGGATTGGATAGCAGAGTATGCCCGCACCATAGTTTAGTTGGGGTGCTGTTATATATATATATATATTATACGAGTAGTTAATATATATATGAGGTTATAAACTTTAAACTGCCTACTGTGATTTGATAAGTAGAACATGGTTGTTGACTCAAATTATTAAATACTTGTTTTGAGAAAGAATAAAATGTCACGGGAACTTTATTATTTTTATGAAGTTAAAAATAGAGAATTTTGGGCTGCTGTTGGAACATCTTTTAAAGTGGATATCGTGTATTATAAATCTTACGAGTAATTTAAGTTAAGTTAAAGCTGTTAGAAAGACTAGTATGTTAGATGCTAAAACAAACCGTTGGGAAGGTTAGTACGATAGGTGTGCACATTAGAAGAGAGGTGAGTATTTCTCAAGAGAGAGACGCACTAATATGATTTGCATTGGCCTGTATGAATTTAAATACTTGCTTAACATATTTTAAAATCAAACACACTTTCGGGCTCTGACTCGTTTTTTTTTTCTCTCTCTCTCTCTCTTGTATATATATATGTATATTTTCAGGTGCCCAGCCACAGGGGCGTCTTGCTTAGGATCCCTTGAGAAGAACGAGCTGCAGCTTAGGTGGGAGTTGCAGGTCACTTGAGTAGACGGCTTCTGTCATTGACTCCACTCCTATTATTCTCATTTATTGGGCACGTGTCGCCCTTTTCATTATTTCATTTGTTGCTGGGATTTTGTATTTCATTTATTTCGAGTATTGTTCTATGGGATTTATTCAGGATGGATTTGTGGTTTTAGTTCCATTTGTTGACATTCGATTGACGAATGTATTATGTTATTTGGTTTATTGTGGTGTGATTCTTTATTGTAGAAATGTTGTTTTAATTAAAATAAATCTTTTTCTTTAATTAAAATTTGGAAAGTTTTGTATGGAAAATGTTTTGACACTTAGCTTAATTATTTAGGGTGTTAAATTGGAAAAATTATTTTTATCGACAGTGATGCTGAGAATGAACCAACTGTTTACCTTGATTTAATTTAATAAAGGAGTGATCGCCCGGTATTTAATTAGGCAGGGTGTCACAGGAATCTCTAGTGGTTGTAGCATTCCTGAAGGCCTCTGATGGTCAACTTTTATGAGTTGGCATGTAACACACTTTGAGACAAATTCTGCAATATCTCATTTCATACCTGACCACCAATATACTCGTCGCATATCCTGGTACATTTTGTCCCCACCTGGATGTACCGAGAATTTTGACCCGTGCGACTCTGTCATAACGGCATGCCTCAAATCATCGTCTTCGGGTACTATCAGTCTACCGTTGAAGCGTAGTCCACCCTCTGAACTGATGGAGTAGAACTCTACCCCCTTGGCCAGTAACTGCCGTACTTTATCCTGACAAAATGGGTCTTCTGCTTGTGCCCTCACTATCCGCATAACGTTCTCGAAAGTGATAGCTAGAACTGCCATACATGCTCTTGCCATATTATCCCCGTGTCGGAGCTCACTCCACTTTGCCTTACAAACTTCTGCTAACTCTCCGATAGGTCTTCTGCTTAACGTATCTGCCACCACGTTAGCCTTACCAGGATGATACTGTATATCAAATTGGTAGTCCTTCACGAATTCAAGCCACCTTCTCTGCCTCATGTTCAGGTCCTTCTGAGTGAACAGATATTGCAATGACTTATGATCCGTGAATAACGTAAACTGCTCACCCAGAAGATAGTGTCTCCAAATCCTCAAAGCAAAAACAACCGCTGCCAACTCGAGGTCGTGGGTGGGGTAGTTCTTCTCATGTGTCTTAAGCTTTCGTGATGCATAAGCTATAGCCTTCTCCTCCTGTTGTAACACAACCCCAAGTCCTTGTAAGGACGCATCAGTATAGACTCGGTATTCCACTCCGCTCTTAGGCAAGGTAAGAACGGGGGATGATGTCAACTTGTCTTTCAATTCATCAAATGCTAACTGGAAACTATCACTCCATACAAAGGGATTTACCTTCTGAGTCAGATTCGTCAACGGTATGGCAATTTTTGAGAATCCCTTGATGAAGCAACGATAATAACCAGCCAAACCCAAGAAACTGCGGATTTCTGTCGGTGTCGTGGGCTGTCCCCACTCCCTCACCGCCGATACCTTACTCGGGTCAACAGCAATGCCCTTGCTAGATACGACGTGGCCTAGGAACTGCACCTCCCGAAGCCAAAATCCACACTTCTCAAATTTGGCGTATAACTGATGGTTCCGTAATGTCTGTAGGACCAATCGTAAGTGTTCTGCGTGCTCCTCCTCCGTACGGGATTAAATCAGAATGTCGTCTATTAATACAATCACAAACTGATCCAAAAACTCCCTAAATACCCTGTTCATGAGATCCATGAATACCGCCGGTGCATTAGTTAGCCCAAAAGGCATCACTCTGAACTCATATGACCCGTACCGCGACAGGAAAGCGGTCTCAGGTACATCCTCTTCACGAATGCACAATTGGTGGTAACCCGATCTCAAATCGATCTTTGAGAAGTATGCAGCCCCTCTCAATTGATCAAACAAGTCGTCAATCCTCGGTAATGGATACTTATTACGTATCGTTACTTTGTTCAGCTCTCTGTAATCTACGCACAGACGAAGTGAACCATCCTTTTTCTTCACAAACAGTACTGGCGCACCCCATGGCGATGTACTCCGTCGAATAAAACCCTGTCCTAACAGTTGCTGGATTTGCTCTCTCAGTTCCCGCATCTCTGAAGGAGCCATGCGATATGGTGCTCTGGCAATCGGTCTCGTCCCCGGTGTGAGATCAATTACGAACTCTATCTCTTTGCTAGGTGGTAACCCTGGTATCTCCTGAAAGACATCCTCAACGTCCCTCACAACTGGGATTGAGTCCAGAGAAACGACCACCCCATGTGAGGTCTCCTCCTCAATATAATATAAGTGAGTTCGCGACCCTCCCTCGGGAAGTGGCATAGCCACAAGGAACATCTCCTGCCCCGGGATAGAGAACACGATGGTCCTCTCATAACAATCTACCATTGCCATATTATGTGCCAACCAATCCATGCCTAGGATGACGTCATATCCCTCCATATCCAGCACTAGAAGGTCCGCCGCTAGACTCAATCTCCAGACCATAATGTCCACACCCTTACAAATCGAGTGTATGAGGGACCCACTACCCATCGGTGACTCCACACACATAAGATGAGTGTCTGCTGTCGCTAATAGGCCGGCTGCCCGTGCGAATCTAGTGGAGATAAAAGAATGCGTTGCCCCTGTGTCAAACAAAATATTCCCCTCAAGCCCATGAATAGGAAACATACCCGCAACTGCCGGCGGTGCTGGTGGTGCCGGCTGAAATGGAATGTCACGGATGTTGAACACACGGCCGTACTGCATCTGTCCTGGTTGTGGGGCCTTTACTGCTGCTGGGGATACTGGTGCCTGTACTGCATTGTAACCCTAAATCTGATTATAAGAGTGGTGGCTAGGGTTAAACAATGAGAGTTACACCATAGCCATTAGAGAGAGAGAGATAGGCAAATTCCTTAGGCAAGAAGTAAGGAGGGATCATCTTAGGAAGATTTCACCTCAAAGATTGTTGGGAATAAGGATTGAGGCACCAACATCATCAATCATCATCAACAACCACGAAATCAGACCCTACAAATCTTAAGGCAAGTGGTTAATTGCAAAATAATTGAGTTATAATACCCATGTTTAAGCTTGAGGAAGAACATGATTTTTATGATATTCTTGGGAACAAACAATTGATAATAATCCATAATTGATTAGGATTTGCATGTAGGACGTTTTTGAATTGCCAAGTATGTTTATATCATAGAAAACTTGATGAGAAATTCGTATGAAAATATGGAAGTTTGATGAAAAATATAAAGAATGCAGTTTTAGGGTTCTTAAATATTAGAGAGATTTTCAGTGAATTTGGCCAAGATTTATAATGATTTTGTTGTTTTAAATCGTTAGTAATCATCCCAGAACATGTAGGAATGATTAGAAATTGTTGGTTGTGAATAAGATGGCTTATCATGAAAGTTAGAGATGTAACAATGGTGAAACCCGTAGGAAGAAGATGAACTGGGTCTGTCACTGCTCGATCGATCGATCGACCCTTGAATGTCGATCGATCGAAGCAGTCGATCGATCGACCATCTTCCTTCGATCGATCGACCCTGTCTGAACTATAGAAAATTTGTGTAGAAATTTCTTTAAATGCCTTTACTTAATGGGAACCTTAGAATTGATATTTTTCTTATGAGGGGACTTGGAATTTACCAGTAGGTGTACCATTCCTCCACTTATGATTGAGTAGGAATGTTGGAGAAATGGAATGACGATAGAACGATTGACTTAGCCGTGAGTTGAAATGGTTAAATTAATTACGGAAAGAGTGAGACTTAATTCCGGAAAGAAAATACCAGTAGGTTAAAATTAACTTAACTACTGAATTAAGGGAGGGGTAACTAGGACCCTTAGAGTTACGCGAATACTCGAATAAATACAATAGTGAGAAATTGTAATTAATAAGTACGGAGAATATAAGTAAAATATATTACGTACGGGTATGATTTATTAGGTCGAGTGTGTACCTACTATATCTATATAAATAGGTTTGGGTTAAGAGAATATTACCTAAACTAATTATGTTAGGGTCGATGTGACATTCCGAACTAACATAAAGTTATTATATATTTGGGGTCGATGTTAATGCCGAACCAAACTTTGAACTGGTGCCGCGATGAAAGAGTCCTGAACCAGAATATGTGTATATATTTATATTTGTAGATAGTTGGGGTCGATGGATCATTCCGAACCAACTTTCACTTAGAGTCGATGAATTATTCCGAGCCAAGGGTCCTTTGTGTGTAATAAAAGGATATCTTAGAGGTAACTAATATTAAATACATTGTTGTGGAACAAAATGTTTCTATATGCATAATCTACAAATTGAGAATAGTAGACAATGAAATGATATGTGAATGTCTTAGTAATAATTTTGGGCATAATGAAATTATTACAAGATTAAGGAAAACGAACAGTAAATGAGTTAACTATGGTTATGGGAAGTATAACTAGGTAGGCTAAGTACCCTTGATAGTTATGTATCACGTAAGAGAGTTGAGGAAGTTCAAGGGAGCGTGCGAAACCTTAATATGTGTAATCAATAACTTAATTGTGATAACCGCTTGCAAAATATTTTCAAATGTTTTGAGTACTAACTCTTGCTATGTAAAACCTGTGACACCCCGACTAATTAAATACCGGGTAGATACTCCTTTATTAAATTAAATCAAAATGCCAAGTTGGCTCAGTTAATAGCATCACTGTCGAAAACATTTTATTATTACTAACCACCTAGTATTTAAAAAGTAAGTCGTCAAATTTTAATTAAAGTCTGATTAACATGCAGTAAAAGATTTAAAGCAAGAATAATATCACCATTCACCATAACGAAATACTAGAATAACCATCACATGATATAAATAAATCCGGAGTAAAAACTCCTCACAACAAGTCCCACAACTGAAATAAGTAACGAAAATACTGAATACTGAATTAATACATGCCAAAGTCTGAAAAACTGAAATGGAAATGTCTCTAATAGAATTTGGGCAACATGCCCTACAACTGAGGAATACTGAACATGGAATCCAAATGATAGAAGCGTCTAAAAGAAAATCCCTGTAACTTCCACAAACAGCTACAACTCGTCACCTGAATGAGAATCCTATGCATGGTGTCCTTGTGGCTGGGCACCTAAAATGGTTTTTACAAAAATAGATTTGAAAGCAAATGGGTCAGAGCCCGAAAGTGGAAAACATTTTGAAAACAGCAAGTGTTTTAATAACATTAAAACATTAAATGCAAAGTACATGTTAGGACGTGCACTCACATGAAATTCTCACCTCTCGACTACATGTGCACTCCTAACATACATTACCCATCTAAAAGACACATATAACTAACCAAAACGTAATAAGTTCTACCTCTTACTACTCGATTCCCATATTACATTCTAACGTTATCAAATAATTAGAGGGCTTCACTTAAACTCAGATTCTCATTTAATAATATAGTTCACTATCGGTTAACTCGTTATGTTTTCTCAAAACAATACCATAATGTTATTCACAATGTTAACAATGAAAGTTCCCATTAATTAAGTGTATATTATTCGCATCATAAATATACAGTACAAGCACCCCGAGACTAGCTGCGGTGCACACATACTCTGCTATCCATCCCGGTACATCACGTACATAAGGATCACATATTCCGAATCTCTCAGGAATAGTTCACAGATAACAACATCACAAATAATGGAGGCGAACACAGTCACATCACATGGGTCACGCACATACCTCCGCTCCCACGATCAGCAGACTTATTAACATCCCAATAAGTCCTTTTCTGACCTATGTTCCTCGAGGTAACCAGTCTAAATCCGGGCAACACAAGGATTTGAGGGCCCTAAGCGAACGCAAACCTCCCGTGATAGCAAGTATGGTAGGTATGTCATACAAATAAAATCAATACATATACTAAGTATGCACACGTCTTAGTAATCACCATAATATATTGGTACATATCTCTTCTCGTACTGACATATATTACTACACCATTTATATGTTACCAATTAATATAATAAGCTAGGCCGTCAATAGTTCTCGCATCGTAATAGACACTCACGTCCTACTTTATATTTTCCCTTAGGTTCAAACTACACTTCTAGGTTTGAGTCCTCATAATATCCCAAACATCCCAAATATATCAATTACTCATCAAGGAAAGGCTATATCTACCTATACACAAGGTTACGGGGCACTCGGGATCAAAACAGGCTAAAAAGCCTAAACTGTCAACTCGTTCGAAGTCTCGTTCGAACGAGGCTGTTCGAACGAGACTTCGTTCGAACAAACTGAGTCTTCTAACGAGATCTCGTTCGAACGAAGTGGGCTTTCTAACGAGATCTCATTCGAACGATTTCATCGAACGAACTTCACCCTCGTTATAAGTCAATGGTCAACTCGTTAGAAGCTCGTTCGAACGAGCTCGTTCGAACGACCTGGGAAGGTCTTCTAACGAGTGGCTAGTTTCAAGCCCAGAATTCCTTAATTCGTTTTTCACCAATTTCTACACCTCAAATCTCAATCAAAATTCGTCCCAACAATGTTTTAAGGTCTCTAATCATCCCTAAACATATCAAGGTTATATACTAACGTATTTTAAAGAATCAATTCATCCTAATCATCATCAATTCATCAAATCTCTACACTTTTCCCCAATTTTCAAGAACATAAACCCTAGAATTTATGATCATCAATTTACTCAAATTAGATCCGTTTCTGGTACATCCA
The DNA here is from genome assembly GCA_949130495.1 of Sambucus nigra. NCBI lineage: Eukaryota > Viridiplantae > Streptophyta > Magnoliopsida > Dipsacales > Adoxaceae > Sambucus > Sambucus nigra. The sequence goes on from OX422210.1 coordinate 9,313,988, forward strand.
ACACATATTAACATCAGGGTAATCATTTCTATACGATTCTACATGCAATTTCTCCTCAACATTCAAGTTCTAAGTCCTATTAAAATGGGTTTTTATTAAACTCTCATGAACAATTTGATTTATGTAAATTCCTACGCATGGAAGAAGCATTCTCTATAATAATTGAAATTAAACCACTTGCCTTGATTCAATCTCTGATTTTGATGACGATTTGAAGAAGTTCTCTCTCTCTTTCTGCAGAATTCCCTTCTATCTCTCTTTCTCCAAGCTTTCTTCTCCAATGGCTATGGTGGCTAGGGTTTGCTTTGGGATATTTTGGAAAACCTAATTCTAATAACCTACGTAGCCTTTTAGGTTAATATGGGCTATTAATGGGTTTAGTGGGTCAAATCCACATCAGATATAATTTACTAATTTTCGTCACTTTTAATTTCCAAAATTACAAAATTACCAAAATACCCTTTATGTTGCCGGTATGGCCTAAAAATACCCCGGGACCGAAACTAAATCCCCGGCTAGTGTTTTCTGACTATCTCGACCCTTCCGGACGCGTTGGCGCACTCAAAACGACCATACGGTTAATAGAATTTAAATTCACTTTTATAATTAAAATAATTATATCCTGACGCGACTGTTTCACGCGTCCCAATAAAATGCCCAAATTGTCGTATATCAATCTCACGACAAATTCATAATTCAATATTCATATATCATCATATATACTCAATATAGTCAAATACCAACTCACATCTCGCTAGAATTTTATCCGGATTAATTACCAATTAATTCTCTTTTAATTAATTAATCCCAAAAATAAATATCTCCAAAAATACGAGGTATTACATACTTCCCCCTAATAACAGAATTTCGCCCCGAAATTCGGAACTAGAAAGTACCTGATAAAAACAACTCTGGATAACGTTCGCGCATCTCATCCTCGCGTTCCCATGTGGACTCCTCGACATTGTGATGTCGCCACTGAACACGCACTAACGGAACTATCTTTGACCGCAGCTTCCTCTCGCTTCGGTCCAAAATAGCAATCGGCCCCTCCTCGTAGGAGCTATCAGGCTGTAGATAAATCTCCTCCAAAGCGATGTGAGAATGAGAAAAATCGTCTCTGAGATATTTCCTTAGCGAGGAAATATGAAACACATCGTGAATCCGGTGTAAATGCTCCGGTAACCCGAGTCTATACGCAACTGGTCTAATCCGCTCAATAATAGGAAACGGCCCCACATACCTCGGTGCCAACTTCCCCTTTTTCCCAAAACGCATAATCCCCTTCATAGGAGATACTCTGAGCAAAACTTGGTCCCCCACTTAGAACTCCCTGAAAGATCTCTTCGCATCAGCATAACTCTTCTGCCGGTCTTGAGCTACCCGAATGCGACTCCGAATCAACTCAATCCTTACCGAAGTATCCTGAATCACTTCCGGCCCAAGTAGTTTGTTGTCCCCCACCTCCAACCAAAATGCTGGGGAATGACAAGGCCTACCGTACAATGCCTCAAACGGAGCCATGCCAATAGTGAACTGGTAGGAGTTATTATAAGCAAACTCTACCAGTGGAAGGTATTGCTCCCATCCACCTCCAAAGTCAATAATGCACATGCGTAGCATGTCCTCCAACATCTGATTTGTGCACTCGGTCTACCCATCGGTCTGCGGATGATAAGCCGTACTCAACCGCAATTCCGTGCCCATGGCCTCCTGGAAACTCTCCCAAAACCGCGAAACAAATATCTTGTCTCTGTCAGACACGATATTTAGGGGCACACCGTGAAGTCTCACAATCTCTGAAATAAAGAGCTGGGCATACTGTCCCGTAGTGTAGTCAGTCCTTACGGGTAAAAAGTGAGCGACTTTGGACAACCTGTCCATAATTACCCAAACGGAGTCGTGACCCCTCTGCGATGTAGGCAACCCCGTGATAAAGTCCATGGATATGCTCTCCCACATCCACCTCGGAACCTCCAACGGCTATAGAAGTCATGTCGGTCTCTGATGATCCACTTTTACTAGCTGACAAGTGGCGCATTTCGAAACAAACACAGCGATATCTCTTCATACCTCTCCACCAATACTGGCATCTCATGTCTTGGTACATTTTGTCCCCTCCGGGATGTACCGCGAACCGTGAGCCGTGCGACTCTACCATCACCTCGTATCGCAATTCCTCCCCTTCCGGAACCACCAATCTCCCATTAAAGCGTAATCCCCCGTCTGAGCTAACAGTATAGGACTCGGATCCCTCTGCTAGTAATCGAACTATCTTCTCCTGACAGAATGAGTCATTAGCCTGTGCCCGTACTACCTTCGTGACAATCTGCGGTGTAACGGTCATCACAGACATGAAAGATCGGGCCACTGCATCCTGGTGTCCCAACTCCTTCCACTTTGCCTTCCACACCCCTGCCACCTCATCTGCTGGCCTACGGCTCAACGCGTCTGCTACCATGTTAGCCTTACCCGGGTGATACTGGATATCGAATTGGTAGTCCTTCACAAACTCAAGCCACCTCCTTTGCCGCATGTTCAACTCCTTCTGCGTGAACAGGTACTGTAGGGACTTGTGGTCCGTGAACAATTGGAACTTCTCCCCCAAAAGATAGTGCCTCCAAATCCGTAGGGCAAATACCACTGCCGCCAACTCCAAATCATGCGTGGGGTAATTCTTCTCATGAGGCTTAAGCTTACGGGAAGCATAAGCTATGGCGTGTCTCTCCTGCTGCAATACACCTCCAAGTCCTTGTAAAGACGCATCGGTGTAAACCAAATACTCAACTCCCGGTTTCGGCAATGCTAACACAGGTGCTGAGGTTAACTTATCCTTTAACTCATCAAATGCCAACTGACAGGAATCACTCCAAATGAACGGCACACCTTTACGAGTCAGATGTGTCAAAGGACCCGTTATCTTTGAAAATCCCTGAATCAACATCCTGTAGTATCCTGCTAGGCCCAAGAAACTACGAATCTCAGTCGGTGTCGTGGGCTGTCCCCACTCCCTCACCGCGGATACCTTCCCCGGATCAACAGATATCCCCCGGTCGGAAATAATGTGTCCCAAAAACTGGACCTCCTTCAACCAAAACCCGCACTTCTCAAACTTTGCATACAACTCGTTCTGACACAGCGTCTACAAAACTTGCCTCAAATGCTCGGCGTGCTCCTCCTCTGTCTAGGAGTAAACCAGAATATCATCAATGAAGACAATGACAAACTGATCAAGGAACTCTTTGAACACCCTATTCATCAAGTCCATAAACACTGCTGGAGCGTTGGTCAAACCAAAAGGCATAACCCGAAACTCGTAAGATCCATATCTCGTTAAGAACGCAGTCTTCAAGACATCCTCCTCCCTGATACACAACTGATGGTATCCCGATCTCAAATCAATCTTCGAGAAGAAAGAAGATCCTCTCAACTGGTCAAATAGGTCATCAATTCGAGGCAACGGATACTTATTCCGTATCGTGACCTTGTTCAACTCTCGGTAGTCCACACACAATCTTAGTGAACTGTCCCTCTTCTTCACAAACAAAACTGGAGCGCCCCAAGGTAAGGTACTCCTGCGAATAAAGCCCTGACCTAACAGCTGCTCTATCTGATCTCGTAGCTCTCGCATCTCTGCCGGAGCCATACGGCACGGTGCGCGTGTTATAGGTCTCGTATCTGGCAGTAAATCTATTACAAAGTCTATCTCTCGACTGGGGGGTAGGCCTGGTATCTCCTAAAACACATCCGAATACTCCCTAACAACTGGAATCGAATCTAAAGGAATCACAACCTCCTTAGAGGTATCCTCCTCTATGTAATACAGATGAGCGGTCGAACCTCCCTCTGGGCAAGGCATCGCCACTACAAACATCTCTTGCCCCGAAATGGCAAAAACAATGCTCCCACTGAAGCAATCAATCATGGCTCTATAAACTACGAGCCAATCCATACCGATAATCACATCGTGCACATGCATATCTAATACCAACATGTCTGCACATAATACCAAACCACCAATCTCTACCCCCACTCCCCGGCATATAAAGAAAATAAGTGACTCATTCCCCAATGGTGAGTCGACACACGTCAATGTGCTCTCCGTTGTGGCTAACAACCCTAAAGCCTTCGCAAAATGTGTAGCTATAAAACAATGTGTAGCCCCCGTATCAAAAAATACCCGACCCATAGTGCCATGGATAGGAAACGTACCCTCAATCACGGGTGGTGCCTGCGGAACTGCTGCCTGGTGGACGTTATAGACATGTCCATACTATAGCTGCCCCTGCTGAGCTGGGACTGTTGGAATAGGTGGCAGTGCTTCCATCTGTGGCGGTGCGGGGAGAGCGGCGAGAAACATAGGCCTCTGCGGCTCCTGGCGAGCACCCTGCTGCTGCTGCTGTGGGGCCCTGCCCCTATCAGGACAATCCTGTCGTTTATGGCCAGTCTTGCCACAAACATAACACTTCCCTGGGAAGTTTCCTCCTCTCTGCCCCTGCTATCTCCGGCCCTGGTGGCCGTTACCGTTCCTCCCTTGGCCCTGCTGAAACTGCTGCCCATTCTGCCCCTATTGGCCCTGATGGTCGTTTGGACCCTGATGGCCCTGACGGAAACCTCCCTGTCCGTGCGTGTAATTCCCTGATCTGAACCTCTTCTGATCCCCCTGCTGGGAACCCTGCTCACCCTGTCTCTGCCCCTGAACAGATTGTGCCCCACCGGCACCATGTCCTCCAGTCCTGCCCTGATGGCTAGACTCTCCCGATCTCTTGCCCTCAGCCATATGAAAGCGGTGATCCTGGCAGTGTAACAAAGCAGCATTAACCACATCAGAATAAGTGGCCAACGAAAGGTTCCCTAATAGATGCTGACGGATCCTCCATGTCAACCCGTCGGTGAATTTCTCAATCTTCTTCTTTTCTGTCTGTATCTCATCCGGAACGATATTCAACAGATTCATGAACTCGGCCTCATACTCGGCCACTGTCTTACCCTCCTGCTTCAGATTCATCAATTTCCTCCTCATTTTTGTATGAACAGCTGACGGAAAGTACTTGCGGTCGAACCGCACCCAAAAGTCCTGAATAGTGAGAGTATCCCTCTCCTCCACGGTGGTAATAGACTCCCACCACTGCAGTGAAGATCCAACTAGGTTGAAAGTAGCTAGCACGTGCTTCTGAACTTCCGTGCACTCATACATCCTCAAGTGCCTCTGTATATCCTTCCTCCACTAGCTCGAGACTACCACATCTGAGCTACCTGCAAACTCTGGCGGATGCGCTTTTTGAAAAGCGTCACGTACACGTTCCCAAGCAGACGAGAATGCATTTTCCTGTACTGGCGTGGCAACCGGAGCCTGAGGCGGTGCCTGCTGAACTACGGCAATTGCGGTATTTACCGCTTGGGCTACAATGGCTACAACCTTAGCGGCGTTCATCATGCCCTGAACTGGAGCGGGCTGGGGTTATGGCGTTGCATCCCTGGGAACTCGTCGTGCACGTCGTGGAGGCATCTGAAATAAGAATAAAGTTTATAAGTTCATAATTTATGAACTTAAAATAGCTGAAGAACGAAGCATACACAAAAAGAGTACGACAGTCCTAAAATATAGGGCTCTATATCAAAGAAAACTTAGCGGAAACATAATAGCCGTACAGATCCTAAAGGACACTAGAACCTGATGCTCTGATACCACCTGTGACACCCCGACTAATTAAATACCGGGTAGATACTACTTTATTAAATTAAATCAAAATGTCAAGTTGGCTCAGTTAATAGCATCACTGTCGAAAACATTTTATTATTACTAACCACCTAGTATTTAAAAAGTAAGTCGTCAAATTTTAATTAAAGTCTGATTAACATGCCGTAAAATATTTAAATCAAGAATAATATCACCATTCACCATAACGAAATACTAGAATAACCATCACATGATATAAATAAATCCGGAGGAAAAACTCCTCACAACAAGTCCCACAACTGAAATAAGTAACGAAAATACTGAATACTGAATTAATACATGCCAAAGTCTGAAAAACTGAAATGGAAATGTCTCTAATAGAATTTGGGCAACATGCCCTACAACTGAGGAATACTGAAGATGGAATCCAAATGATAGAAGCGTCTAAAATAAAATCCCTGTAACTTCCACAAACAGCTACAGCTCGTCACCTGAATGAGAATCCTATGCATGGTGTCCTTGTGGCTGGGCACCTAAAATGGTTTTTACAAAAATAGATTTGAAAGCAAATGGGCCAGAGCCCGAAAGTGGAAAAGATTTTGAAAACAGCAAGTGTTTTAATAACATTAAAACATTAAATGCAATGTACATGTTAGGACGTGCACTCACATGAAATTCTCACCTCTCGACTACATGTGCACTCCTAACGTACATTACCCATCTAAAAGACACATATAACTAACCAAAACATAATAAGTTCTACCTCTTACTACTCGATTCCCATATTACATTCTAACGTTATCAAATAATTAGAGGGCTTCACTTAAACTCAGATTCTCATTTAATAATATAGTTCACTATCGGTTAACTCGTTATGTTTTCTCAAAACAATACCATAATGTTATTCACAATGTTAACAATGAAAGTTCCCATTAATTAAGTGTATATTATTCGCATCATAAATATACAGTACAAGCACCCCGAGACTAGCTGCGGTGCACACATACTCTGCTATCCATCCCGGTACATCACGTACATAAGGATCACATATTCCGAATCTCTCAATAATAGTTCACAGATAACAACATCACAAATAATGGAGGCGAACACAGTCACATCACATGGGTCACGCACATACCTGCGCTCCCACGATCAGCAGACTTATTAACATCTCAATAAGTCCTTCTCTGACCTATGTTCATCGAGGTAACCAGTCTAAATCCGGGCAACACAAGGATTTGAGGGCCCTAAGCGAACGCAAACCTCCCGTGATAGCAAGTATGGTAGGTATGGCATACACATAAAACCAATACATATACTAAGTATGCACACGTCTTAGTAATCACCATAATATATTGGTACATATCTCTTCTCGTACTGACATATAATACTACACCATTTATATGTTACCAATTAATATAATAAGCTAGGCCGTCAATAGTTCTCGCATCGTAATAGACACTCACGTCCTACTTCATATTTTCCCTTAGGTTCAAACTACACTTCTGGGTTTGAGTCCTCATAATATCCCAAACATCCCAAATATATCAATTACTCATCAAGGAAAGTCTATCTCTACCTATACACAAGGTTACGGGGCACTCGGGATCAAAACAGGCTAAAAAGCCTAAACTGTCAACTCGTTCGAAGAGGCTGTTCGAACGATACTTCGTTCAAACGAACTGAGTCTTCTAACGAGATCTCGTTCGAACGAAGTGGGCTTTCTAACGAGATCTCGTTCGAACGATTTCATCGAACGAACTTCACCCTCGTTATAAGTCAATGGTCAACTAGTTAGAAGCTCGTTCGAACGAGCTCATTCGAACGACCTGGGAAGGTCTTCTAACGAGTGGCCAGTTTCAAGCCCAGAATTCCTTAATTCGTTTTTCACCAATTTCTACACCTCAAATCTCAATCAAAATTTGTCCCAACTATGTTTTAAGGTCTCTAATCATCCCTAAACATATCAAGGTTATATACTAACGTATTTTAAAGAATCAATTCATCCTAATCATCATCAATTCATCAAATCTCTACACTTTTCCCGAATTTTCAAGAACATAAACCGTAGAATTTATGATCATCAATTTACTCAAATTAGATCCGTTTCTGGTACATCCAACACATATTAACATCAGGGTAATCATTTATATACGATTCTACATGCAATTTCTCCTCAACATTCAAGTTCTAAGTCCAATTAAAATGGGTTTTTATTAAACTCTCAAGAACAATTTAATTTATGTAAATTCCTACGCATGGAAGAAGCATTCTCTATAATAATTGAAATTAAACCACTTGCCTTGATTCAATCTCTGATTTTGATGACGATTTGAAGAAGTTCTCTCGCTCTTTCTGCAGAATTCCCTTCTATCTCTCTTTCTCCATGCTTTCTTCTCCAATGGCTATGGTGGCTAGGGTTTGCTTTGGGAAATTTTGGAAAACCTAATTCTAATAACCTACGTAGCCTTTTAGGTTAATATGGGCTATTAATAGGTTTAGTGGGTCAAATCCACATCAGATATAATTTACTAATTTTCGTCACTTTTAATTTCCAAAAATACAAAATTACCAAAATACCCTTTATGTTGCCGGTATGGCCTAAAAATACCCCGGGACCCAAACTAAACCCCTGGCTAGTGTTTTATGACTATCTCGACCCTTCCGGATGCGTTGGCGCACTCAAAACGACCATACGGTTAATATAATTTAAATTCACTTTTATAATTAAAATAATTATATTTTGACGCGACTGTTTCACGCGTCCCAATAAAATGCCCAAATTACCGTATATCAATCTCACGACAAATTCATAATTCAATATTCATATATCATCTTATATATACTCAATATAGTCAAATACCAACTCACATCTCGCTAGTATTTTATTCGGATTAATTCCCAATTAATTCTCATTTAATTAATTAATCCCAAAAATAAATATCGCCAAAAATACGGGGTATTATAGTTTAAGCAATGGTGATAGAGTAGGTACAAAGAAGCTTCACAAACTATTAAGACAAACAAATCAAATGGAGAGAGATTGTACCTAAGCACCAAGTGGAAGAGTGAGAGCTAAAAACACAAAATGAAGAACGATGATTATTATGATATAAACCGCAGACCATAAAATAGTGGAAATTAAACTGCATACTATAAAATAGGCTTTAGGAGATGAGGATGTTTAGCAGTAGGAATGTGAAATGTATGTTTAGCAGTGAAGAGTGAATTAACACGTGTTTATGGTCGATTAAGCCAAAGTTAAAGTTAGATTTTAGACCAAATGTATGTATCACCTTCCTTATAGCTTCAATTGCAACTAGTGTGATAGGTCAAAACGCCATTAGTACAAGTGCATATCCAGAAAGAGCAGACCATATGTATTTGTACCCTTTATAAGAAGGTGTATCCAAGGAGCTCACACTACCCTTTTCCTTGCCATTTCTATGGTCGAAGCAGAGAACTGATGCCAGAAGCATAGATGGAATAGCCTGGCAAAACGAATAGAAACATAAATGTTTTGTAGTTTTTGTCATAGTTTTATTGCTAAAGCAGAACTCAGATAAAATGTGAGAACAAAACAAATATTTCTGTCTGGCATACCCAAATCAATCATTCGAATTATATGTTTTATTAGCTTTGTTAATCATGTTTGATTGTCATGCTTAACAAATAATGAAGAACAATTTGCAAGATATCAAAATTAAACATAATGAATTCTATAAGTTGTTGTTCATGAATTATAAAGCAATAATAAAGTGTATCCGAGAAATTCAACAAACCTACCACTGCGACTAAATCTATAGTGAAAATTGAAGCCAAATTTCCACTAGACTAATATGAATACAACTTAAAAGGCTTAAGAAGCTCCTTAAGCACATCACAACCACCGTTGATTCATCTTCATTCCCTCACGATGCAGACAGAGACCCTTGGCCGGCCTAGAAGAATGGTTTGTCAAAATCTTAACCCAAGAACTCGAAAAATTCAATGATTTCTATGTCGACAAAGAGGAAGAGTTCGTCATCCGATTCTAGGAGTTGATGGAAAGAATTGAAAAAATGAAGGGGAAGAGTTGCAAGAATGAAGTGTTCACGACGGAGAGTGAATTTAATGATCAGATGATGGACATCCGTAAAGACTTTGTCACCATTCATGGGGAGATAGTGCTTCTTAAAATTTACAGCTCCTTAAATTTTGCAGGCCTCACCAAAATATTGAAGAAATATGATAAAAGAATGGGGGGATTGTTGCATCTACCGTTCACACAACTTGCCCTTCACCAACCGCTTTTTATAACAAAACTTCTCACCAGGCTAGCTCACGAGTGCGAGGAAAATCTTGAGTTCCTCTTTCCGTTGGAGGCTGAAGTTGTTGAATCTATTATTGCCCCTGTACGAGAACATGTACACCCAACACCTGCTGAAATGGCAAATATACCCTTAGACGCATCCTCATCATTTGGAGAGGAAAAAACTGATGATTTATACAGGATGACCCTCGCCGCAATTAAACCTATACAAGGACTTAAAAGGGCGAGTTCCACCTACAACCCCTGTCATTTGCATCAATATTTGGGAGCCAAAATAATGACAGCACTGGTGCTGTAACAGCAGAAAACTCGAGTTCTGACTCTTCAAATTCTAATCCGACGCAGAACAAGAAGTCAAACCAAGACGATGGTATATAAGATAAATGAAAGAGTGAGTGTTTCTTGATGCAATATTTCTGCTTTGGAAATATTCCCGTAATGAGCTAAATATGATGAATTTTAAGCTTCCGTGTGGCAGTCCGTATGATAATGTGTAATAAGATGGCAGCAAGACATAAAAGTTACACCTGTTTGACACTAACTCAACAGTGTCCGAATGTACAGATTCTGCAAATGTTTGGAGGATTGACAAAGTAACAATAATTTAATTTATTATCTAGTATTTGCGTCCTTTTTTTTCCTAACTTAGATAAGTGAGAAATTTTTACTTATAATGCTAACTGCTAAGAGACGTTTGGTACTCCAAAAAAAATATGAATCTAACTTACCAGTAAACTAATTTGAATCTAAGGCAACCCTTAATGCTGGATCCAAATTTCAACTTTAACATTAAATCAAATTTCAGCTTTAACTTTAAATCAAAAATTGCAACTACAGGTATCATCTCATCGAAGCCATATTTTTCGTGGTATTATCTCTGAACAACAGAGCTGAAGAAGACAGGCGTTGTAGATGAGATACGATGTGTGCTTTGTCAAATTCAGCACCACGAAATTGAAATTCAAGCTAACCACACTTTTCCTTCAGAAATTCAAAAGGATTTGGGAAAACAAACTCCTTCACAATCTTCAAAATCTCCTTATCCCATTTTTGGAAAACAAACATGATAGCGACCAATGAGGGGGTCTCGATAATTTGGATTCTACAATTGCCAAATTTGAGAAAATAAACCTGTCAATAATATCTCCTAGGAAAAAATTGGAATTGACTATAACTCATTGCACCCCCAGTTACATCAAAACGCCCATATGTGTATAGTCAATCAGTATATAAGAAGATTTTTTTAGGGAATGGGTGACAAATGCCGGAGTAGAATTTGATATAAAATGAACTCTCACGGGAATACAGGAGCCATAACTAGAGTAATTATTGCAAGCATTTTGATAAGGACGTGAATGGAAGGTCCGGTTGTGTCTTTGAATGGGTCTCCAACAATATCGTCCGTAATAGCTGCTTTGTGACACTCCCTTTTCCACCAAGAACCCGTCTCTATATACTTGGCATTATCCCACACACCACCTGTGGTATTCAAGGATAGAGCCATTAGAATACCAAAACCGTTGAGAACACCAACAAGGAAGCCACCACTTTAGGACCAAGTAGAGGATGCCCTATATAGTATCCCAATATCCGGAACACGAGACCAAAAGCTATAGGTGACACAATAGCTAAAAGTCAGTGTTTCATTCTATTTAGTGCTTTCATTCTATTTAGTGCTTAAAGGAAGGAACATATAAATATTAAGTAATTTTGAGTCCAATTATTATATGGATCAATTCCTAACTACCTGTCCTTAATCTGGGCTTCCTATTATAGATATATGTATATGTATATATAGTAGTACAGGCTATAGAAGGATTGGGGAGAATAAATTTTTTCCAAACTCAAGATTCTTTATAAATATAATTGCTTTGCAATTATTCATTCACTTTTGCGATAGAATTACATATTTGATAGAATTACCTTTGTGTTGAACTATGAGGGGAAGCTCTATAGTGACTGATAAATTGTAATGTACATGTTGAACTGGAGTATTCATTGCTCAATAAGATTGTGACGTTATTTTAACCTCTCTAAAATATATCAATTTCGCATACGAAGTCATGTTCCGAATATTAACATCTCGTTGACCTATGGAGATCGTTGATGCCACACGTTCTTAAATTTTCATAATTATTTATATGCCTACTAAGGAATAAATAATTGAAAGTTACTACAAATGAAGGAAACAAAGCTCAATGGATTGAGCAGGAATCGTTAGATATATTAGGATGGAAATTGTCTCAAGAATGTACATGTAAGCAAACCAATCTCAAGTGGCTGATGATCCAAAGCAGCAGTGAAAAAATCGATACTTGCACTAATAACTGATAGAGGGATAATCATAATAAAATCTACAAATAAAGAAGACTCAACATTCGTGAGACTAGTTGCATTGATCTTTATTACACATTCATCAACCATCCCATACTTTGACATTATAAATTTGCTAAGCTTGGGAGCATCAATATTTATAACCTTCACCGTCTGCATATGGATACGTCTTAGACACAACAACTCAAGGACAGGGATACTAAAATTGAGTTCAGTTGAAGCAGGGAAATCACCATTCAAAATATTAACCCTGATGGCAAACTAAAATATCTATTTAGTCCATGTAAGCACTAAATAAAATGAAAGATGCAAGTGCAGCAGATTCGATGACAAACCCATTGGTGGTGGCTTTCGTCGTGTTCCCGACCGCAACAATAACATCAGTAATCTCCCAAACACTCTCAGGCTGCTGACTCATCTCTACAATTCCACCAGCATTATCAGCTATTAGATCAAACATGTCCATAGTGAGAACATAGGCTGCAGTACTAAGCATTCCCATAGTGGCAACAGCTGTCCCAAACAACCCATCAGTTGGATTTCCATCTTCATCAACAAGTCCTAAAGTTTGACCTAGCCAAAAAGATGAAACAATGGATAGACTTATGATAAGGACAGGGAGAGCTGTAGATTCCAGTCCCAAACTGATGTCGTGCATTTAGACAGCCTACAATCAGAACTGAGGAATAGACTTCAAAATGACCTATGCATGATCTCTGTAAAGAAAATAAATAAAGAGTCATTATTATTATCACCCCCACTTTGTTACAACTTTTCTCTTACACCCCCACTTTTTTCTTAAAATTTGAGATACTAATAACACATTGCTAAAGCTCACAAACTGACACTTTTTGGTATCTTAAATTCTAAAAAAAATGGATGAATGCACAAACATTGTAACAAAAGTAGTATTGAAAGTCAAAATCCCCATTCAAATATAAAGGAATGGTCAACATATAACCAAAGATGTGCTTTTTTCTCATGAAAACAACATACACATGAAAATTTATACTTGGAATATAATGTTAAAGGGAAGAATATTACTGGAATGGACCCATAAGAAGGCCAAAACTGCTAATCACCCTATCAATTCTGAACACGTCCACTCCTAGATTTATTAAGATCTGTGCACCCTGGGTGTATGGAAAGAAGGTTCGATTGACGAAAAATCCAATGCAGTTTCCAACTATAGCAGGGACTTTCTTCATGGCTTTCCCAACTGTCACAAGATCACTACAATAGTATTGCGAAATAATTGTACATTCACGTTCACATTGCAATGTTCAACAGATCAAAATTTCAATGCAAGTGGCGCAATTACATGTGGATTATTCTTCATATCCCATTCTTGATGGTAAGAACACGATGATTCAACATGAATTTGCCAAACCATGACCTTAGAGTAGTCCACAAGTAGGCATTCCATTTGGCTTCCATCCTCTTCAACTTGTTGAATAAATGCGCTCACCTGTAATTAATAAGAACATGCTTAATTAATGTGTAAAATTACAGAACTCTTTCTCTTCCTTTTGTTAATCAATTCATTATTTTTGTGTGTGTATGGGGAGGGGGCAACAGAGATGATATGGTATTTGCAGTTCCCATTTCAGCATGAGAATTGCCTTAAATATTATTTATTATCTTGGTGAAGATAAAAAAAAATCATCTAATTCAACCTCAATATTATTAAAATAATCGTATAAGTATTATACCTTGTACATTTAGTTAAAGATATTTTTCAGTGTTTTAACCATTTTACCCTAAAACAAAAATGGAATTATAATGATCTTTTAATATCACTGTCAAGAACTATGGAGGACTTAACACTAACATGAAATCCATCCTTGATGGTATCGATCTGCGTAATGGGCTCAAAAGTAAGAAGGTGACATCTCTTTTGAACCCAAAGTAAAGTATGTAGCCAAACCCTGACATTTTGACAAGCAATCTACGTAATCTTCTTGTCACGTCATCGGTGTGCCATCCAATAACTCGAGTCCCATTACAAATTGGACCCTCCAGCATCGTTTGGCTTTAGCTCTGCATTAGCTTGGTCACTATCCAGGTTCCAAAACGATCGCCGAACTAAAAGTTGGAAGTCGAATAAAATCTCACTTGACTGGGAAAATGGTTAGACATTTTTAAGTGTGTAAAGAGATCCATTCAAAGTATAGTTTCATTGCAATGAATTCAAGTATACAAAGCAAAAAACAAATGATCCATAGCACACATTCCTAAAAGGAAAAGCTTCTGAATAATCTTCAATAACTTATATTACCAATACTTGGACTAAGGAATGGAGAGTTAAGACAAACACTAAAAAACAACACAAAGAATAAAATAGGATTTATGTCCTCTCTAATACAACCCTCATAATATAATAAAATTGCACATATATGAGATAAGGGAGAATAATAAGGGGAAACACTTACAACAAAAAGATAAATTACAATGCTATGGTACCACACTTCACCCATTTATTTATTAATCATGTCGGTATTAACCTAGTCTTGTATTGACTTATCCTACCAAAACTTTGCATAACGCCCATAATATGTTTTTTATATTAAATTTGTTGTGAACGACCTAACTGCCATAGGGCAACCATGTATCATTACAAATCTATCTATGTAGAAAATTCAACAATTTTTGTCGATAAACGAGTTGTACTACCTTTTAAAAAAACTTTCCTCAAAATAAAGTATTGTTTCATCTCGCCCGACAACAATACGGTACTGATAACGAATCAAAAACTGGGCTGCCTAGTCTATGACTGGAACCATGTCTTTGAACCATTGACAAAATGACATCCTTGTGAGTATGTGGCAGAGATGCCTTGTCCACGGGCTTAAATGGTTGATGTCAACTCTTCAACTCTCAATTCGAAGGTGAATATAGCATTTGATCAGAGTTTCCTTTGTTTCGTTACCATATGGACATTTACTCTCTTATGTTTATACAACACAGTTCACTTTCAGTTAGAAAACCATATGGAAAAAAGTATGTTAGCTTACCATGCCCAACTTCACACCTATTCAGGCCAACTCTTTTACCAACTTCATTAATACAAAATGGTGGAAAACTATAGTGAAGCATGAAGCGCTTGGTTGGGGGACCAACCAGGGACTCCAAACGTTGAGCTTCTCTAGGTGCTCCAAGAGTAACAGTAAAAAGAACCGGTATAACATCAAGGATATGATCAGGTTAGTAAAGCTTAAAAACATTCTTAGATATATGATATGTGTCCAAAAGAAGGTCAAACATAATGGTTCCATCAGATGTAACACATTTGTCTAAGTCAGGTTCAGAATCATGACCTGGGGTAGAGTTGGTCACTGTCTTATTCTCAAGTCCAACTGTCATAAAGCCTGTTGCAGCATTATTCAAATGCTTAGTAATTACTTTTTCATTTTCCACCATTCTACCTACTGAGGTATTACTCGAGGGCTTCTGGGTAGTAGAAGTCAGGGAAAAATTAGGGATGCAAAGGTTCGTTTTAAACTCGACAGCTATGCATAAATCCACAGTTGCATTATCAATTTTCTGAACAATTTGGAGGGTTTTCTTCGGCATTTTTCCTTCCTATGGTAATTTAATATTTTAATTTTGTTTCTGAGCATGGATTACTACATTTATTCCGATGTGGAAACAATCTTCTTAGTCAAATAGTCTAGCTGCTACTGCAACGTGGATGGGCCAGGAAAATCTCTGAACTCAATTATTCATTTCTTAATGTTCTCACAAGAATCATTTTGCTGACCTTAACTGTTCTCTATATATCAGCCCCTACTATATATATATATATATATATATATATATATATATATAATAAAGTGTACTAATGAACAATTGAAATAAACTCATTTTATCCATATAGCAGCCCCTGTTTTGATTCAACGTGCCAATTGAAATGAAGTCATTTTTATCTACTGACACTAATTTTTGGGTAATTCATGCCTAGGGGGTTGTTAAGGTATTACTCGATTCAATGTTTCCCTATTTCTAAGCACTTACCCATTTTAGCGACCCTTTTGAAGTGATTTATCATTTTAAGTGTGTATACATGGTATTTTGAAGTGTAATTTTAAATTTATATGTTGTAAATCTACCATACATATGTTGTATTAAGGTATCTCACACTTCAATGTGTTGCCACTTGACGATGTTAACATACAATATATCTTTAAGTTGATTTCAATTTTAAAGTGGTGTAAACCTCCTCAACTTAAATTTTGAGGTTTATCTCATTAATATTTTTGAAACTTAGTTTGCTCTTGAAGGTTCGAAGGTTTAGTAAATATATGACTTTTGGAGCCTATTTTATTCGATTATATGAATAATTTTGATTGCGGTGTTGGAAATCATGTTGGGTAGTTCATTTAATTCCATATGCATGAGCATAAACTATAAAAAGGAAAGTAATATCAAAGTGAAAACATAATAATAACAAAGGACAAACTTATAAGAGGAATTTACCTCTAAAAACACAAATCAAAGTCCATATTGAAGTCACATCTTAGCTCACGTCTGGCGCCAATGCACCTATTTCCTGTTCTGATGTTAAGTAAATCTGAAAATACAAATCAAAGTTTATCTATAGAGATTGCGATACAAAATCACAACAGGATACTTGAGTAGAAAAATCATAACAACCATACAATCTCTAACGTTCTGGATAAAAAAAATGACAAACTACTTAGTTTGCCTTTAATCTATTGTGACCTTTGGTTTGATTGAGAAACATGGAATCAGGAGAAAATGATCGGATTTATAGTGATGAAAGCCGATGAGCCTTGAGAGAGTCTTAACCATGCAAAGAGAAATAAACACAAATATTTATTTTAGGTGAGTAAACACATGTCATTCATATGATTTGTGAACTGGGTATGACCTTATAGGTGAGTTCAAATTAAGGTAATCGACAAAGTTTACAAAACTAAAAATAAATGAAAATACAATGTAGCGTCATTTAAAAGATGAATTCATACTAGTAATGAACATGAACCATATACCAAGATGAAGGATTGACTACAATCATGTTATCCTGTTGAATAATGTATAAAAACAATAATAAGCGCCAATGGTCTAGCAAAGAATCAAGAAAAGCGAATAAGTCATAAGAGGTGAAAAGGCATAATAGAATAGAAATCCAGTAAAAAAGGCTGACTATAAAAAAAATAACTTGACGTAAACTTTAGCTCATGAAAATCATTATAGTGCAAGAAAATCTGATTTCACAGTGAAAGCCTCTTTATCTTTGATTTTCTTGTCTATTCAGTTAATTATAACCATCATTGGAACTCTATGGTATTTTAGTATAAAAAGGATTAGGCATCCATGCTAATCAGACCTTATAAACATAATTATAATTTCAGATAGAATTTAGAGGTTGTCCTTAATTTCCGTGGTGTGTTACATCATCTTTTAATCAATAGAACTTATTGAGGTAGGTTGAGGCCACATACTTTATTCCCCTAGCTCTTGCACATGGTCTTCCTTTCTATTTCGGCTTATTTTATCTTGTAAAATATTACTACACTTATTCAACAGGGTCATCTTTTGGTGCAGTAGTAATAGCTTAGACTTGTGAAACAAAGAGAAATTTGTAGCCTTATTTTATGAGACACAACGTTGCGCAAATATGAACATCTTCAAAAGTATGAGCCAAGTGCAATATGGATGCTAATATAGGTATGTAAAACGGAAAAGAACAAATTAGAACAGAACATATTCCAAAGTGAATTAGAGATGTTTCTAGCCTCGTTTCATGTGGTCTTGAAATTTGGTTCACAGGCGAACTTAAATATGTTTACCAATTCAACTTCCAAAGACTGATCACGCGTGAAATAGAAGGATCCAGTCATACAACTACTTATGTAAATTTTTTTGACAAGTATCCACCCAAAAATTTCATCTTCACCATTTGTTTTTCTTAGGACTGAAAAAGAGGAGAAGAAATTCCTCTATGATCAACTAGAACACAGAATAAAGTCTGATTTGACCAAAGTTCAATAACATATTGGTTACGGTTTAGGGAAAGCCAACCTTTTCTCCAACTTCAAGCGATCCTATTTCGTTGTCCCAAAGTACTGAGTTCTCCCCATTTACCTTCACCATTTAAGAATTGTTTCGGTAGGAAGAGCTGTAGGATAAGTGGTTCCATTTGCAAAAACTTCTTGTCCTTTTTTAATAAGAGAAGCTAAGTACACCTCATCAACTGTACAGAGACAAGTAACACTGCAATTGCTGCAAACCTTGAGAAATGACCAGACATACATTTAATAAATGATAAAAAGGGAGTGAAATAATACAGTTTCATCTGCTTCAATAATGAAACACTCCCTCTTTCCCAATTTAAGAGTACATATATGCATTTTATGGGGGAAAATCCTTTTCAAATTTATCCTCCTAAGAATTATGAATACCACTGAATGCATGCAATTAGATCATTGATCTCTCATGGGTATTGTCAGGATTCCTAACTTTGAAATCTCGCCTAACTTTATTCTATCTCCACCCCAAATTAATAGTTATTTTAAAAAGTAAAACATTTTACAGAGATATTGTACCTTCCATATTATCCTCCTAAGAATTACAAATACCTTTAGAAAGAAACACATTCGCATGAATCAGTTCTCTCATAGGTATTGGCGGGATGGTAACTTATAATTTCACCTAGTTTTATATATTATTTTTAGAAATCAGACTACTAATTCGGGACAGACCAAATAGGAAAATAGGATTATAAATTTAAGACGGTGGAGTATTCTATTTTTAGAAAGTGACTATTAATTTGGGACGCACCAAAAGGAAAACAAAGACTCTTAATTTGGGACAGAGAGAATAATTTAAATAGGATGTGAATTTTGTGGGGGGCTATACAAAGTATGGAAAACTAGGATATGAGGGGTAAACAAACCAATGCTCATTCTATTATTTGAAGGTGTTCCATATGTTCCCAATGAAACACAAATGCCAGCATCAAGCATTTTCTTAACAGGTGCAAAGTCAAGCATACGCATTGCAGCAGCAAGACAGTGAGACACCTTAACCCCAACCCTTGTAAGTAAACCAGTCTTAAATCAAGATATGAAAAACAGAATGCATTAGAAAACAACACCCAATCACCGGATAAGAAAAATTGCATCATAAAAGTATCTATTAACAAAAGTAGAAATGATATGGGTATTAATCTGATACAAACACCAAAAATTGTTTCCAAAGAAGAGAGAAAACAAGCATAAATAAAAAAAAATTGTATTATCAACCAAAGAAAAGTGCATATCTTATTAAATCATCACTTATTTCTCTACATAATATGTCTATTTGATAAACTCAAATAGACATATTATGTTATTATACAATTAACTCAACCTTAACACAAACATACAAGTGACACAAACACATTTCCAGCTCTAATATCATAGACAACAAAAGAAAAGCTCCCTTCCATATCTTATATAAACTTATCAGCTGGGTAGGGGCCCGATCATGAAGAAAAATATATTCTTATACGACAAATATAGTCACATTGATCGCCTATGATATACCATATCATCTAAACAGAGCAAAAATGTTATTTAGTATCCCCAAGAACAAATCTTTGCCACAAAATAACCTTCAATATGGAGAAAAAAAACATGATCTTACATCTCTAACAACCATTTATATCAATAGAGACTCATTTATAAATTATCTTTGATGAAGTGAGGATATGTTAACAATAGGATGATCTCAGATTGGGTTATTTATATGAATAAGTCCACTGTGACTTTGAGTCATCAGAATGACTATTGGTCTTTGGAAACCACTCAAGCATCTATAAGAAAGACGACATTAGTGATTAAATTTACAAATGATATAAACCAAAAGAACTATCTCATTAATAACATATGTTTACAAATAATAGTCCCATTGTCAAAATAACGATGCTCCTCACAAAATCCACAAGTAAGATCAGTTATTTATGTATAGGTGTAACAATTTATTTTCTAATGAACGAACTCACTCCCAATAACATTATCAACGTTCTTAAAAAGAGTGAAAACACATTAAACTTGGAATAAGATAATAAATCACAAAATTCCAAATCTAAATTAGTCAGAAGACATAACATTCAAATATTAAACTTTCTTAAATTTTTCTATCACCGTCAACCCCAACCCCAACCCCATGAAGTCGACATTATTAATGTGTATGGTTATGTTGGCGAATTTTATGAAACACGTAAACCACATCAATTCATTATCATAAATCGTAATACAATCATCCATATGCATTTTCAACATGATTTTCGCAACTTAATCTTTCTCTATTTTGAAATTGAAATTGTAGATGTAGATAAAGAAAAACAAAAATCACATAAATTGAGCTATATTCATTGCTAGTACTAACGAAATCAAAGAAAATTACTAGTGTAAATGCATGCTGAAGTGGGCATAAACAAATCGTACAATCTGATTTGCTGAAAATTCTACTAACTATAAAACTTTAGACCCTATTAGAAGCACAAATATAAATCCAAGAAAAGTTGTAGAATGAACATTTTGTAGTTTGATTTCTTACCTTTGTATGCTTCTATGGAGACTGGGAGCAAAATGGGTCACTTGAGGGCGAATAAACCCTAGCTCCCTCTTTCATCGGGACAACACAAAAGGTCGAGAGATACTCTGATAGTGGGTCTTGAGTGGTTGGAGGTCGGAGGATAGATCTATAGCGCCACCGAGTTTTGGAGATAGAGAACGAGAGATACGAAAGATAGTAGGAGAATTGAGGAGTTTTGAGGAAAGGGTTGAACCCGCTTCTTTACTCAATTTTTTAACGCGACGGGAACAAGCGCGCCTATAATTTTTCATTTATCGCAGGTTTGAATTTGAGAATGGCATAAATAATTCTATTTTTATAGCAAGTTCATTATAATTGACATAAAAACTAACCATTAAATTAAAACTGACATAAATATAAATATTTATGTCATTTAAACTTTAATTTGACATAACGTTAATTTTCAAACTGACATAAATGAGTGTTTTTCTTGTAGTTACCATCCATTTTATATATAAACACACAATTCTATCTTGACTGATTCGTCTAGCAATAGCAATATTGTGTTTTGGGTTGAATTAAAAACATAACAAAAAATTAAACATAGTGAAATGACTAAACCAAAAACCTAACAAAAAAAACTTAAAAGACCCAAAACCAAACTCAAGAATCGTGATTATATACCTAATGTCAATGCACCTTATAATAGTTTAACAGTTTACCGGTCATGACTATATGCCCAATGCCAAACTCAAGGGTCATTGTTTATATTTACCTCAACAATGATATAAGATTCCACGGTGATTAGAACCTTTTCTTGAAAACAAAAATCAACTATATGACCTACAATAGTAAAATCACATTTATCATAAATTATAGTCAAATCATCATATTCAACTTGTAATCTTTAGTTTTATCTATTTTTCAAATGAAACTATATGATGAACCAAATAGTTAGAACTACAAAACTAACCATAGATACCAGCGACTTCAGTAACAGAGTAAACTAAAGAAGTCCCTCGTATTCACAATAAAAATCATCCAAATCATGATAAGGAATTAAGTAACAGGGGAAAATACAAAACATGCAAACCACCTATAATTCAAGTGAACAATGAAAACCTCAAATTAGGCAAAACAAAGCCCAATTAAAAGCAAAGAAAAATTAAACACTATAACATAAACTACAAACAGTGCAAATTAAGCCAAATTAAATTGTGCAAAACATAGCCAAATGAAAACTTACAAACATAAATTATTACAGTGCAAAACAAAGCCAAATTAAATACTACTACAATTCAAAATACTACTTTTTTAGTTTATACTTTTTGACTGCGATACAAATATATCAACATTGAAAAAAATATTTTCCGAAGCATATTCCCCCAAATTCTAAATTAGTTTACCTAACACAAAATTAATTGCAATCTAGAACATCATACTCACTGAAATTAATTGTAATCTAGAGACTAAACACCAAAGGATCTTAACATCAAGGCTAATACACACACATACATAACGAAATTAATTGTAATCTAGAATATCATACACACTGAAATTAATTGCAATCTAGAGACTAAACACTAAAGGATCTGAACATCAAGGCCGATACACACACACACACACTGAAATTAATTGCAATCTAGAACATCACACACACTGAAATTAATTGCAATCTAGACTACTGAACACTGAAGGATCTGAACATCAAAGTATACACAAACACACACATACACAAATCGAATCAACAAATCGAAATGTAGACAAAACATTCTTGCAAATCCATATATATACACAAAGTTGGGCAATCCCTATATCTACATAAATTTAAATCCAAAAATAATAACCAAATCAAATATATTTTAGAACTTAATATGAGAAACCCTAAAAAATTAAGACAAAAGCTTTTTTACCAGCGCGATGGAGCGTCGACTATACCCTAGAAATCTGTGTGATCTCTCTAAAGGGAAGAGAGATGTAAGAGCGAGCGAGAGGAAGAGGGAGATGTACGAGAGAGCGAGAGCGAGCAAGAGAGAGCGACAGAGAGAGCGGGGAAGCAATTTGGCGAGCGAAAGAGAGAGAGGTAATGGAAAAAAACAACCCCCGCTTCTTTTTTCCATTTATCTCAGTTTTTAGTTAAAGTTTAAAATATGAGATAAATAGTTTTTTTTTTATCTTAGTTTTACTTAAATTGAAATAAAAATTTACCTTAAGAACCAAATTGAAATAAATGTATATCAGTTATGTCAATTTACATTTTTCTGACATAACATAAATATTTAAACTGACATAAATGATACTTTTTCTTGTAGTAGGCAACTTTTGAAAGGAACACCCCAACATAGCATTTCTAAACTCAGGTAAAGAATGAGATAGATATATAACAGTTAATATACAAAATTCCTAATAACAGTAATTGAATATTAGTATGATGCTACACAAGGGAGAAAATATTTTTTAAAAATTAATAGATGAAGCAAAGAGTTTAAATGTGTTTCTTAGAACATATAAAGAAATATTGATATACTGTTGTTAAATTTACTTTCATGTTGGTTTTAAAGGTGTCATAATAGTTTCTATTTAATAATGCTTTTCATAATTTTGTATAAATTAAATCTTTAAGAAATGAGAAATAAAATAAAGTAAGATCTACATGATATGATCATTTGATAATGACGAAAATACATAAACAATTACCTCAAATACAACATGACCTATAAACTATCCGGTCCAGCAGAACAGTTGAGCTACCAGAACAACCTGAACAAAACGTTTTCACATTTGGGAAATAATGTAAAATTCATTTGAAAGAGTGTTCTAATACCAAAAAGGTGTGGCTATTACCACTCTTTATTTTGCTTATTCACACCTAATTTTGCCAACTAAAAATTAAATAACAGCCACGCATACTCAAGAATCTCTCCCTGCTCATTATACATGTTCGATCTCGAGACTTTATAGGTTTGTATAATTCACGACATCTAGATAAAACTGAGATAGTTGAGTTCGAATAAATTAGATAAAATTGAGAGAACTAGTGATATTATATGCATAAAAAGTTGCTTTTTATACCAGATATGTCTTAAGAAAATAGCTATGGGCTGATAATATAGCTTAGATAATAAATGACAAGTGTTATCAATAGATTGTAAAGATAATCTTAGCAGGGAATTATACTCGGCAAAGTCTCAAGAAATTGTTTTTACATTTCATTGTGTAACCTTTAAACAGTTTTATATATATTATTTGTTGTTTGATAATATACAAAGTTTTTATCCAAAAAGAACAATGATTGAAATCAACTAAACACAATGAGTCCACCAAATTATACAAAGAAGACGTAAAACAAAATACAAGAATTCTTCAAACCCTCACATGTAAAGATAATAATCCTTAACCCCGTCTTCCTTATCACTAATAAATAGTTTTATCACTAATACATTCATAACCATACTCAATACATTCATAAGCATACTGCGAACTTTTCGGACGAGAGGAGCTCATTATGTTATGACACAGTTCCAATGTTTTATATTTTATTTTAGAAGTTATACATCTTGGCAAAAGCATTAAACATTGACTGAATTTCATACAAATCACTACATTTTATACGTTCTATTTAATGTTTTTTTGGCTATTTGGGTCTATTTGTTATGGTGTTATATGGTTGCGGTCCAACGTTTAACATATTATGATGTCGAGGTAGAAAAGAGTTTTCGTACTATTTTTAAGATCTTTATGAATTTTTATCGTGTACCTGCATAAAGACTTTTTTTTACTGAGATCTGTTTGAAGGGGCAAAGGAAAAGGGCAGGACGACGGGGGCATCAGCGCCTGGACCGTCACGAAAGCTGAAGAAGGTGTTGGAGAGTCTGAGTGAGAGTCCTGATTTGGTGGCTTCGCTCAACACCCTTTCCACTTTCTATACCAAAAAACACCCCTCTCGCTCATCAAAATCTCCGATCAACTATCAATAAGAGAGCTCTATCCATCAACCACCACTTCCTTCTCACCTCTCACATTGCCCAACAGGCCTTGGATCGCCTCGAAGAGGAGGTTAATGTGCTTGCATATTGCTGCCACAAAGTGCAAAGTCTTTGAGCAGTTGTAATGCTACCACTGGAGATATTATCAATTCCACTGAGAGGCTCAAACAGGAACTTGAAATCACTACACAGAGGCAAGATATCACATCATGCTTCCTTCTTGATTATCAACTTTCCAGTGAAGAGACAAATGCACTGCGAGAAGAAGAGTTGAATGAGAACTTTTTTAATGCACTTAGTCATGTCCAAAAGATCCATGCCAATTGCAAAGTCCTGCTTTAGACGCATCACCAGCATGGAAGTTTAGAGCTTATGGATATGATGGCTGTGTACCAAGAAGGAGCCTATGAGCGCCTGTGCAGGTGGGTTCAAACAAAGTGTAGGAGATTGGGTGACACTGATAATTTTGAAATTTGCTACACCATATCAGATCTGCTAGGGAGAGACAGCTATTTGTAATACACTTTTGGAACTCAAGAATGCTGCTCAGAAGACTTTCTTTGTGATATTAAAAACTCGTGGGGATAAGATTTTACGGTATCCTCCCCCAGTTGCTATTGATCTTTACCCACCACCAACTGTGAGGGAAGGAGTCTCTGTATTGCTTGAAATAATTGGGATCCATGATAGCATGATGGTTCCTGCATCGGGGAAAATTCCCGTCTTTGATCTAGTAATATCTGATCTACTAGATCTTATTATTCAGATGTGCGAGCAAGCAAAGGAGGCATTTTAGTAATTCGAAACTTCTACGACCCTCCATTTTTAATTTATTTTATTATTACTATTTTTTAGTGGAAATACTAGAAACTCTTATGTTAAAACTATAAAGTTGATAGTCTCTCCATTATAATAGTAGAAAAAGATTTATGTATTATTCCGCTGTGACCGATGGGCTTGCTGCTGCTTTGAACTAATTCAAAAGAAACATTGGCTGTGGAAAAAAATACTTTTTTTACCTTCAATCTCGTTAGATAAATGGCAGTCTTGAGTTTGACATGTGAATAGTCTCGAATAAGAGCTTGATCAAAATTATATTGAAAATTAGCTTGTGACCACCCCATTCACATGGTGAGTGTCCACTGATTAATGAGTTTAAAGATAACTCTTTTAATAAGGATCAAGGTAGGAAATACCAAAAAGGCATGTTATGCATTAAAACTACATTCACCTTAACGAAAACATATTTTAAATCATGCTAAGAATAATAACAATAGTAGTAGTTTTGAGTAGGTAAGAATATCAGTCACCTTTTTTCTCGTTGTCTGTTGTTATTAGGAGGGTCTAGCTATGGAGTGGAAACCGAAGTTCTTAATGATAGTCTACTAGATTCCACTACATGTGTTGAGCGAACAAACATTGATGATCTTCCGATTGACGTTTCAGATTAGTGAGTACCAAAACTAATTCAACTCAGCTGTATTGGCTTGGTTTTGACCTTTACTTTGAACAATTGACCTAAAAAATTGAGAAGCACATGGTTCATTAGGTTTGGGTAAATAATAAGTATAATCCAGCATAATAACAAACTTTAGCAGACTAAAAATTTCAGGATATCTGCCTTAATATATCATTTCGTCCCTACCTCTTTATATGATCTACGGGGTTACTAATGCCACCTAAGTCCTAACACAATCAAGGTATGTCGCTCCTACCAAGAATCCAAGATCTCCATCATGGAGATATGATCTAACGTGTCAATTATAGTGATGGAAGAAAAATCCTCTCAAAATAAGTGAGAGACCTCAATTTTCTGTAGTTATGAAATTATTGAAGCACATTGTAGTTAACCATTAAGATATCAATGTCTTTATTGTTGGAAACTGAAAAATAAATGACAAAGAATAGAGAAACATAGAGGGCAAAGAGAAAGGGAGAATGAGTTTAAAAACATACCGTGAGCAAATTGAACCCAAATTGAATTAGACATATTGTCATCAAACAAGCATATAGCACATCCAATGTATAAACCAGTAGTTAATATACCATGATAATTTCATATGCTACACACTATATACTTGCTACATTACATTGCATATGCTATATGGAATACAAGGAGGCTCATTTTAGTGAGTCGAATCATTATCCTTTTTGTGTACAAAAAATGAACCCAAACTGAATTAGACATAATTTTGCGTTTTTGACTAGTAGTTCCTACCGATATATAAGCCTTTAGCCCGACATTTCCAGGAGCACGTCGCATCTAGTCCATGCCTAGTCCACGATATGCCTGACAACTTATACATGAGCCAATAAAATATGAAAGTTACCCCCAAACAGGCGCAATATCATAATATATGAAAGTCAATAAAATAAAAGGATGGTCTTGCATACCTGCCTTGGGATTTGTTCCTTTACGGAACCAATGAAGAATGGTATCTTCAGCAAGCACATCCTTTTCATATAAAGACCTTTACGGAACCAATGACCTCTCCCCTCCTCCTTTATCCGGACTTGGGACCAGCAATGAAAAGATAAAACATTGCATTGGCGAAGTTAAAAAGGTTTTACCTAACATTGCAAGAGATATTAATCAGAAGAACAAGCATATATAAAATTTAATAACTGCCATCCAAACCATTAACCCAAAAGTAAATTTTACCTAACATAGCAAGCGAGATTAATGAGAAAAATAGGCATACATAAAATTTTGACATAAACAGATGCAACATACTAGTAATAGTGGAGTTAGGAGTATGAGTGGAATTGAGAGTGGGAGTTGGAGTGGTGACAAGATTAATCAAATTCTGAGATAAAGTGATAGGACGATTATCTGAAGTGGAACCAAACTTGCTCTGTGGATTCACCCCTACAGGGGAGCTCTCATTTCCATTTTCCAATTTTGACATAAACATATGAAACATACTAGTAACCTCTTTTAACTTTGAGTGAACATTAGAGATCTCATTCTTCGTCGAGGCGACTTCTTCATTTCCTTTCAAATATTGTACAAATTTTGCCTTCGCCACCACATGTGAATTAATAATTTCTTAGAGACATACGACCTCACTCCATGCATTCGTCCTTTAACAACCTTTTCAAAAACTTGTGTTAACACATCATTGTCATAATTCTCAAAAGTATCGCTACTACCTTCTCCAATCATACTTATGGCTTTTCTTATCTCTTCCGCAGCCTTCACTTCCTCCTATATTATTATAAATAAATTTGTTAATCATTAAATAAAAGTTCAACTAAAAATTAAAAGATTCAACAATAAAAATGTTATACTCACATAGAAACTTTTAACACTCTCCAACACAGTTTTATCACTGCGTATATGTCCTGACAAGCAATTATCGACCCTAACCCGCTCCATTTAATAAACGGGGTGAGGCAGGGCGAGTTGGTTTTTATTTAAATTAAATCATAACCCGTCCCATTTAATAAACAGGGCGGGTCGGAGCTCCTACGGGTTCGGTTAATTTTAAAATTAGTAAAATTAAAATTATTACAGTATAGTCTTAAAGGTCTATAATGGTTCATGTTTCAATATGTGAGACAATCCCCCAATTGTGAATCCATGTTTTCACATAGATCTTTTACAAAATTAACATACAAATAAAGGTTTTTTTTTAATGTATGTGTGTGTATATTGTTTAATTGTAATTAACATACATCCAACCCCCCAAGTACCCCGCAGTGGCGGGAGCCTCGTGCACTGGGTTTGCCCTTTTTTTATGTAGGCATAAGTTAAACGGGGCGGGGCGATTTTATTTTACTTGACTCCTAACCCGCCCCATTTAATAAACGGATATTTTTTTAAAACCCATACCCTCTCCTAATTCATTAATCGGGTTTTAAAACCCGCCCCATTAGGGGTGGGGCAGGTCTTCTATGGGTAGGGCTAAATTGCCATCCCCAACTATAGGTCCGACACATCTTCAACAATGACTTTGATTTTCTCCATTGGGGTTTTGTCCATTGAGGAGGAAGGTTGTGCTGAACCTATACCCGATGAAATTTTCCTAAATTTCAAAACAAAACATTAGTTTGATGGTAATATTATTGTAAAACTAGTTGGAAACCCGCGCATCAGAGTACGACTGTAAACACATAAAAGATGGTAAGCCAAAATAGGTACTCTATTTAGATTCAAGTATCTTATTTTAAAACAATTCAGAACAAAGTGTTTGCATACTTTAAATGAAGTGTCATTTGCGGACTGGCTTGCCAAAGAAGGAAGAAGGCAAGAAGATCATTTTTTTGAAATTCAAGAAGCCCCGGACCAGCTCCTTCGTCTCATTGATGAAGACGCAACGGGAATGACCATGAAAAGAACACGCTGATTGTTCTTCACTTTTGTTGTTTCTTTATTTCCCTTCTACCAAAAATAAGAACACGAGTTGGTAAAATATTTTTTTTTTATTTCCCCGATTGCTTTTCTTAGAGTCAGAAAATATACATATGCAAACCGACACGACTCAATTACTTTATTTCCTTGAGAATCTAAAATAAGACTTTGCTAAAATCGACAGATCACAACGTCATTGTATGAGATTTACCTTCGAGCTGGGTCAAAATAGAGGAGTCAATTTCTTCAAAATACTTGGGGTATTAGTTCATATAATCTACTATCTCGGGTCCTCCTTGTTTCTTTCGAAACAATCAATAATGCTTTGATGTGAATATAACCGTGTCACCATGAATTTACATATGGGGTATCTATGGATTAAGCCTACAAACCCAACTAGGTAAATATAAGCTTCATCGGGTTGTATTTATACTAAGCAAACATAAACATCTGAGTAATAGAGAACTGATCGGCCTCAAACTAAAAGACAAAGAGACTCTATCGTTGATACACATATCTCTATCGTTGATAATCACAAATGAATGGTCAGTGTTTTTTGCTAAATAGATATACATGGATTTATATTCGAATCCATGGATCTGAAATTGCATTGTTTAATTCCTCAAGATATGCTTCAAAGCAGGTTATGTTTAAACTTGCTAAGTGCTCAAATTTTCCTGTCTTAGAGCATGGTGGTCTAAGGTGATTATTTTTTTATTAATAACTTCTTTTTATCATTTTTTTTTCTATTTTTAAAAGTAGAAAATTCAGTTCTTATAAACACAACAAAAAGAGTAGAAAATAAAACCAGAGATGCAAATTTTAGAGAAAATGGAGTCTAGACATTTTAATAAGCGACACATTTGGTACTTATTTACTTCATCCGTCCCACTTTTTTTTTGAAGCCCTGAACCTCCACACGAACGGGACCTTTGGACTCCCTCGTGTTTGCTAAACAGGGGGTACAAGTGCCAGATCCATCCTAACACACACCCCAATTTAAATCTGGCACCCGAGGGGGAATCGAACCCAGACTCCTTACGGCATACCCGCACGGCTCTGAGCCCGCCCTTACCCTCAAGGCAGGTATCCGTGGGGAGGATTCAAACTCATGACCTATGGTCTACAGCAAAACCCTCCTTACCACTAGTGGATCATCCGTCCCACTTTAATAGCCCCTATTTAAAACTTAACAGAAATTTTAATATAAGAATTATATTAAAAGCTTAAGTGCCTTAGTATGGTTTGCATTTCTATGTGACAGTCAAAGTGATTGTCCGCAAAAGAGGCTAAAACACAACCTTAAGATGAAATATGGAACAACATAAATTGCTTCAGCATTTCATTGGATACTGCAAATTATATGCTCACAAAGAAAGGGCTTGTAGGAAGTTAACAGACATACCAACTCAAATCACACCTAAGAATTAGTGGGGATAACTCACCTACCATTTGAGAACCCAGTGACTAATGAAGCAGTTGAAACCATATTTCTACCATACTTTTATTACCCGATACACCATGGTTTCACATTTACATATGAGAAATTAAACTGATTCACCATGAATGGTAAACAAAAACCGACTTACATCACGCCGATTGATCTCAACCGACCCACCTGCGTACAAATCAATCTACTATTGCAATCAATTAAGCGTAAATGGGTATAAACTGAGTCACCGTAAATTTCAGTGGGTATGAACAACCACCATGAGAGCTTTAGATACGATTAGGAGTGGCAAATGGGCGGTTATGGGTGGTTATGGATGGGTCAAAAATGGATATGGATAAATTTGGGCGGGTCAAAAGCGAGTCGGACATAATAATTTGTGCGGGTTTTGTCGGGTTACATCCAGGTCGGGTCGGGTCAAACCCGGATCGGGTCGGGTTGACCCACTTTTTTTTTTTTTTTAAACAATTATTATACCATATACAAATAAATATGGTATAATAATTTTGAAAAAAAATATACAAGTAAATACTTGAATAAAAAAAATCTTTTAACTCTTTAGTAATTTGAGTTTTATTTTTGTGAGGGTCCAAAACCATTTTGACCCGCTAATGACCCGCCAACAAACCATCTTATTGGATTGTTCAAACCATTTTGACCCACAAACACAATTAATGGGATCCAAACACATTATTTTGGGTGGATTATGGGTGGTTTCATCCTCAAGAACCCATATTGCCGGCCCTAGATACGATAAACCTCTGTAAAATCTGATGGAGCATATAAAAAATGAAATTAAAAGGGTGGAAATATTGCTAAAAAAACGTTCGTAGAATGTGCTTACCAAAACAAAAAAAATTGGATCGATTACATTTTCTAGTCCCATTATTTGTAACATTTGAATCATTACGAGAAGAGAAGCAAGGGAAAATGACCTGATTGAAGGGTGAGAGACGAGAGAAATCGGGCTATGTAGCAGAGAGAGAGAGAGAGACGGGCAGGTGTGGGGAGGTATAGAGTAAGAGACGGGAGAGAGTTGGAGAGTGGGATATCCCACTTTTTTTTTTCTTTTATAAATGACTTTTGCATATAATCCATATAACATTCCCCCATGGTTTTATCAAAAATATCTTCATTTTGGCATGCATGACATTTTTCTCTTTCATGCGCATACATGAATGTCATGCTAAAAGTTTTTTTTTTTGTGTGTGTGTTATATATACTATTTTTTTTGTGTGTGTGTTATATATACTATTATAAATTCTATTATACTATTATAGATACATGTATTTTTTTAAATACGTGTAAATTTCATTTTTTTTATTAAATATTTTTTTCCATTTTTTTAAAACATTTTTTAAACATTTTTTAAATATTTTTTTCTTTTTTTAATTTATATTTTTTATTTTTTTTTATCACGGGGGCAAATTTATAGTCGTGCCCTCGCGCACGGGCATCCACTAGTTCTATTATATTTGTAATGGTTTTTTTCTATTAGCAATGGATTTTGTCCATTACAAATGTGTAACGGATAAAATCCGTTACAAATAGAGCTGTTCGCGGTCCGGTCCGGTTCGGTTTTGAGAATTTTTTTGGACCGGACCGACTTGGTCGGTCCTCTAGAAAAATAGACCGAGACCGGACCGATAATGTCGATTCAGTTTTTTATAATGTCGGTCCGGTCTAACCAGTCGGTCCTCACATTAATGAATTACATTATTTATAATAATAAAAATATACCCGAGTCTATTTTTTCCCAACATTAAAAACTAAAAAATATCAAAATTTGCAATTAAAACAAACCTACTAGCAATGGATTTTGTCCATTACAAATGTGTAACGGATAAAATCCGTTACAAATAGAGGTGTTCGCGGTCCGGTCCGGTTCGGTTTTGAGAATTTTTTTGGACCGGGCCGACTTGGTCGGTCCTCTAAAAAAATAGACCGAGACCGAGACCGGACCGATAATGTCGGTTCGTTTTTTTATAAGGTCGGTCCGGTCTAACCAGTCGGTCACCTCGACCCAAGAAACCCCATCCCTGGCAGCCTCCAGCTCCCACGCAGTTTGTTCTTCGTTACACTGAATGGAATCAAAATCTATGATAAGTTTAACATTATCTTGCGCCATACTTTTAGGAGAATACCTCCCCAGCAGAGTCACCAAATGTAAAAGGGTAGTCCCTTCGTCGCTTGGGAGTATGAAAATACTAGTTGCGGTGTAACACTTATAAGTATGGTGACAAATGATAACCCATAAACTCCTTTAATGAACACAAGTAAACACACAATATTATATTTTATTAACACTTAGATTGGACGCACAACACACTCGTGTATAACTCAAAAAATGATAAATGAAACTCAGAATTAACTCAGTCAGAGGGAGGGAGGAGTAAGTACCCTAGATATACCATGGCAGACAACCAAACACACCAACAACCTTTGAAAGATATCTAGTTAGCTATTCAAATATTTGCAATAAATGACAATAATGAGTGAGTAAGAGCTATGATTTGCAATAACTTCTCCATGGTATCTTCTATCTCTCGCCAATAAATATCTAGAAAAGAACCCCTCTCTCAGAGGTGGTTGAGGTCAATAAATAGCCCCCACACCACTCCCTATATGCCTTAGTCCCTTACAGATGTAAGCAGACGCATCCCATGCTTTACGTCACAAATATTAAAAACCTCATGGATTAGTCAACTTTACGTCATAAATATTAAATTCCAAGACATGCCTTTTGCCTAACCACTGTGCGTCAGAGGACTGTCAGCCCATAGGTGGCTTACCAAACCGTTTGACAGACCCAATACCACAGTGGTTTACTCGAGTATGGATTGGACGGTGTTTAGCTTGCTGGGGACATCACCTAAAGTAGATGTGACATTAGGTAGAGGGTTGTTTGGTTCGAAAATCAACATACGATGGAACTCAAGGCTACTCCGCACAATCTTACATGGTGAAAGGTCTCTCAGTATTTTACCAGGTGTATCTAAGATGGTTAGGACAAGACCTAACACTGCCTTACTCTCAATCCTCCAATCCAAGTCCCTCTGAGGTTCCCATGGTGAGGTCACTCGATAAATCATGAAAGCTCTCCCAGGCCCTGTCAGACCTAGTCTCTCATGAGTACCATTTGACCTCACACTAAATAGCACTACAATCGTTACATCATTATAATCTATGTTAAATTACAACATAACTATATAAAATAAAGAAAATAAAGGATGAGCTCTCTCAGCCAGTCTCTTCACTGGAAGACGTCCTTAGGCTGCCACGCTGAGTTGTCTCGCTACATTTATGCTGCTTTAATCTCTTAAGTATGTTATATGATCTGGGAAGGCTTATCTATAATTCAGAGATTATCTTCAAGCCCCTTACACAACTAGATTAATTACAAGATTAACTGTGAGACCGGCATAACTAATACAATGAACTTCCAACTCCAGCAGGCGGAACTTCCAATGCATGAGGAGTAACAGTCGCAGACATATCTATGATCCTTGACGCTCCCTAGGACATACCCTATTGACCAAGTGTTGAGGTCCGTAGGTTTTGTAATCTCTATCAAGGACATAGTCATCGATGTACTTCCTTATATGGTTAGATGAAATGGGATCCGTTGGGATCTATGAAAAATCAAGCTTATAAGGAGGGCCTTACTGATCAAGGCAACATGGTTCATGCCAATACCATAACTCAGAATCATGTAGAACCTTTGCCATTATGAGGGTATTAAGCCAATCATGTTTATAGCGAATATTTCCAGCATCGCTCAGGGCAGAATTTATATTAACAAAGGCCTCGTCATAAACATCCATCCATACCTAGAGAGGTTTTTTATGGAATTGGAATATAAGATGGTCAATTTTCTCAATCGGACTTTTTATGGTTGATACTTTTTTTAGCATAGCCTTATTAGCGTTCTCTAGCTCGTTTATTAAACGACATTCCTTCTTCCTTTGGGGGAGGATTGACCCTTAGGAGTTATAACTTTTATCATTTAAATATTTTTGAGTTTTTCTAGTTCCTATCTTAGTTGGGCATTATCTTCTTCCAAAAAGTAAGCGCTCTCTCCAGCCTATTCACTGGATATGGGATTATTGAGTCTTTTAAACTCAACCCTTAGATCGTTGTTCTCCTTCTCAAGGATCGTGGCGAACTCTCTGGCACCCACCAGATCGGCGTTCAAAATGAAATTTCTTCATAAATGAGAAGATTCAATAGCGGTGAGTCTCTAATCAAATACGCTCTCTACTCAGGTCGAAAAGCCTTTATTCAAAGCCGACTTTTAGATTAGTTAACGACTCCTTATGACTACATTGAGCAGTAAAAATCATGTTGTGAAAAGTGTCATTGTTATTAACTTCCTGATAAAAGAGGAAACGAAGATCCAATTATGCCTCTTGTTATCTTATAGAACTAGTATATAAAATAGGGCCTTAGCAAGAATACACTAATCATAAACTATAACAGATGAAAAGATATAAATATTAGTTACCCTAATTTAAAGCAAACATTAGAGAGAGAGAGTGAGAGAGATCGGGTTTATATGGTTCAGCCTAAAGTGGTGCCTATGTCCACAAGTGTCGTGTTGATTATATTGATTGTAATGGAAAAAATCCATGGATGAACTATGATTACGGGCTCTTATGATCACTCTAGAAATAGGCAGAATAACAGTATATAAAAAAATCTCGACCCCCCTTACAATGGGGGATAGTGTGCTATATATAGGTTTTTAAAGTAGAGAGAGAGTATAGGGACATGTGTCATGCCTTTATAGGATAGGAAGTTACACATCTTACATGCAAGTAGGGAGGATAATAATGAGTTTGTTATGCATACATAGAGGAGGAATATTTACATATCTCCCATATGCATGCGTCATATGACTGTTGTTGATGTCATTATATAATATGGTACATGCTTATTCTGACGATGTTATTTAATAATGCTAACTGTTATGAGCTAGCTGAGTTAAGTCGATTGTTTATGATGCTAGGGATGACTATAATTGCAGTGGCCTACCAGATGAGTAACTAAGTTGACCTCCTTTAAGGATAGATTAGTCAAGTTATCGCCTTCTGATTGGTTCCTGGGTTACATCACATTCATGGTGTAACAAAATCCCACAAGACTTTGGTCGGGATTGAGGAATATAGATAATTCTTTGAGGTATTACATCTTATGAGTATGCGCTGAGCAGATTGAGTGAGTGACGTGTTATCCTGTGGGAAAGTCATCGACTTCGCTAATTTTTCTCATCTTAGAATCTTCTCAACGGATGCCGAGCAGAAAGACTTGTAATTATTTTGCTTGGAATTGAACTTGTCATGCATCAAACATTGAGGATGATGTCTGGTTGAATCAAGACGTGCATGCCTGGGGAAGTGTATGTCATTATGCATTACGTCTGTCCACTTTTCTAGTCATGATATTATGCGTTGTATTAATAGGGGTAATTATTACTACCTAAAAAGTATAAAAGCCAAATTTTGAATCATTTTAAACTTTCCAAATTCATTTTCACACATACGTTTGCTTTTAGAAAAAGAAACTCCTTCCTCTTACTAAATTTTTCTTCTTCGATGAAACTCCTTCTGTCTTCTGCCATTTCTACTTGATTCCTTCTTTGGAATCCTATTTTGCTGAGTTTTTCCAATTTTCTCCATACGTAGATAGAGATTGAACGTTGTTTTGATATTTTTTAGCTCCTTTAGGTTTTTAGGTATGTTATTTCTCCTTTAGCTTTCTGAATTGAGTTTTTCTACAGTTTCTTCCCTTTTGGGTTGCGATTTGTTATTATTGGTAGTAGCAGTTGGTTAATTTAACTTTGAGTCAGGGTTTAGTTGTCTTAGGTTTCCATTAAGTTTGTTAGCCTAGGGTTTCCCAAGTTTAAGGCTTTTTAGGCATTATAGAGTTTCGTCTTGCCCAAATCTCTCGTTTCTGCAACAAATAGCCCTCATAACTGTGTAAACCCCCAAACTCCATATTTCCTATATGAGTGGATTCTTATATTCAAAGGTGGTCACTTTATTTAACATAGTTTGAGTCATCTTGTCCATGCATCATTGCTAGGAGCTTCACAAAATCTCTCCAGGTTGTTCAACCTAAGGATGAGCCTATTCATCCTAGGAATACTCCCTTTGTAGCCTCTTCTACTAGTTATGCACCCCTGCTTACAGATGTGTAATCTCACTGTCCTGAGTTTTTGGGACCAAAAATAAGTTACCAGGTTGAACACCATCCCGGTGGTGGTAATTTTGTGAGTATGGTGACTGATAGTTCCATTATTAACTTGGAAGCTTTGGCTGAAAGAGTCATGTCTGATAGACTTATTACATCCCCTTCTCTTATTAATTTATCCTTTGGTGAGGAGAGTACTTCTAGTATTGACTCCAATGACCTCTCCAACACCGGTGTTAGGAGGCATGCCTGCAATGCTTGAGGATGAGTTGAATGCTCGAAGGGTAAAGTGCAACATTCCTATTAACATTGTGACTAGGATGCCTAATTGTGACATAAGAGTTTATGATCATCTAAATGCATATGAGTTTTTCTCCCCTTGTGGGAACTTTAATTTGGACTTCTTCTTCCCTTACACCCAGTTATTAGGTCCATCTTGAAGGGTAATGGTGGTGCTGCTACCCAACGCCCCCCAATGCATATAGAAAAATTATTGGGTCGATGATGTTTTGGAAGGACTGAATTGATTTTCATCTTTTTATAGACATATTTAGGTTCTTTAATGGCTTAAAAAATAATGCCAAAGTTTCAGGTATTACTTCTCACCCAGGAAGTCCCATTTGAGGATGGTTAAGGTTGTCTAGTCTAGTAACCATAGTTGGAAAAATCAATTTCCATTTATTAAGGGTGAATGGGAATTCAGAGCCCATGAGAAGGAGAGGTTTATAAGTGTAATACCCCGTACTTTTGGCTATATTTATTTTTGGGATTAATTAATTAAATGTGAATTAATTGGAAATTAATCCGGGTAAAATACTAACGAGTTGTGAGTTGGTATTTGACTATATTGAGCATATATGAATATTGAATTATGAAATTTGTCATGAGATTGATATACGGCAATTTGGTCATTTTATTGGGACGCGTGTGACAGTCGCGTCGGGATATAAATATTTTGATTATAAAAGTGAATTTAAATTGTTTAAACCGTATGGTCATTTTGAGTGCGCCAACGCGTCTGGAAGGGTCGAGATAGTCAGAAAACACTAGTCGGGGGTGTAGTTTGGGTCCCGGGGTATTTTTAGGCCATACCGGCAATATAAAGGGTATTTTGGTAATTTCGTATTTTTAGGAATTAAAAATGACGAAAATTAGAGAAGTAAATCTGATTGGGAATAGACCCACTAAACCCACTAACCAACCCTTAATGACCCAATAAGCTACGGAGGTTATCATTTAGGTTTCCAACTTTCCCAAAGAAAACCCTAGCCACCATAGCCACCTTTGGAGAAGAAAGCTTGGAGAGGGAGAGAAAGAGAAGGAATTCTGCAGAAATCTTTACAAAAATCAACACCAAATTCAGAGACAATCAAGGCAAGTGATTTAATTGCATTTAAATTCAGAGAATGTCCTTTCCATGTTAGAAAATTGAAGAATTCCAATTGTTCTTGAAAGATGAATGAAAACCCATGTTAATTGGATTAAGAACTTGAATATTGAGGATAAATTGCATGTAGAACCATATAGAGATGATTATTCTGGTATTAGTATACGTGGGATGTAACAAAAACGGATCTAGAATGGACTAATTGATGATTACAAATTCTAGGGTTTATGTTCTTGAATAATTGGGGAAAAAGTATAGAGATTTGTATATTGATTGATGTTAGGGTGATTTAATCCTTTAAAACGTGTTAGGAGGTGACTATAATATGTTTAGGATTAATTAGAGACCTTAAAACAATCATTGGGACTGATTTTGGAGGAGATTTGAGGAGTAAAATTGATGAAAAACGAAGAAGGAAAAATTTGAGCTAGAACTGGTCGTTCGTTCGAACGAGCTTCTAACGAGTTGACCAGTCGCTTTTAACGAGGGGAGACTTCGTTCGATACCTTCGTTCGAACGAACTGTATTTCGTTCGATACATTCGTTCGAACGAGATGTCGTTAGAAGGTACAGTTCGTTCGAACGAACTGGAATCTCGTTCGAACAGCCTCGGTCGAACGAGACTTCTAACGAGCTGGCAGTTTAGGCCTTTTTGGCCTGTTTTGATTTTTGGAGTCCCGTGATCTTGTTCGAGGATATAGATAACCTTCCTTTGATGATGTATTGGTAGGTTTGGGACGTTTGTAATATTTTGAGGAGTAAATTATATATGAGCGATTTAAATTAAAGGGATAGTTGGGTTGAGACGTGAGTGTCTACTACGACGTGAAAATATATTAGGGCGCGTATGATTATAAACCGGAATCGTATAAAGTGTGTAAATTATATATTGGTACTAGAATGAGAATAGTACTACAATTAAACTACGGGATTACTAAGACGTGTGTTTACTTAGTATTGGTATATGAATTGTGTGTATGACATACCTACCATACTTGCTATCACAGGAGGTTTGTGTTCGCTTAGGGCCCTCTAATCCTTGTGTTGCCCGGATTTAGACTTGTTACCTTGATGAACATAGGTCATAAAAAGACTTATTGGGATATTAATAAGTCCGCTGATCGTGGGAGCGTAGGTATGTGCGTGACCCATGTGATGTGACTGTGTTCGCCTCCACTATTTGTGATGTTGCTATTTGTGAACTATTCCTGAGAGATTTGGAATATGTAATCCTTATGTACGTGATGTACCGGGATGGATACCAGAGTATGTGTGCACCGCAACTTAGTTCTCGGGGTGCTTGTATTGTATATTTATGATGTGAATAATATACACTTAATTAATAGGAACCTTCATGTTATTGTTGTGAATATAATTACGGTATTGTTTCGAGAAAACATAACGGGTCAGCTGATAGTGAAATATATTGCATATTGAGCATCTGAGTTTACGTTAAATCCCTATTTAATTAAGAGCGTTAAAAGGTTAATAGAACCGAGTAATAAGGGTAGGACCTTGACAGTCTAGCTAGATATGATGTCACTTAGCTAGTGGTTTGTGTCGTTGTAAATGGGTACTTACGTTAGGAGTGCACAGTTAGACGAGAGGTGAGAATATCATGTGAGTGCACGTCCTAACATGTACTTTTCATTTAATGTTTTAAATGTTTTTAAAGCACTTGCAGGTTTTTAAAATATCTCCACATTCGGGCTCTGACCCGTTTGCTTTCAAATCTACTTTTCTTGTAAAACCATTTTAGGTGCCCAGCCACAAGGACACCATGCATAGGTGACGAGCTGTAGATGTTTGTGGGAGCTACAGGGAATTGCTTTTAGACGCTTCAACCATTTGGATTCCTGATTCAGTATTTATCGGTTGTCGGGCATGTTGCCCATTTCTTTTAGAGACATCTTTCCATTTCAGTTTTCTGACTTTGGCATGTACGGATTTAGTATTCAGTTTGGTTATTTCAGTTGTGGGATTTGTGTGAGGAGTTTTTCCTCCAGACTTTATTTACATTATGTGATGGGCATTCTATTTATTTTGTTATGGTGAATGGTGTTATTATTCTTCATTACACTTGTTGCATGTTAATCAGATTTAATTAAAATTTGGCAACTTACTTTTTAAATACTAGGTGGTTAGTAATTATTAAAATGTTTTCGACAGTGATGCTATTAGCTGGACCAACTTGGAATTTTGAATTAATTTAATAAAGGAGTAGCTACCCGGTATTTAATTAGTCGGGGTGTCACCGGTGGTATTAGCGCATCAGGTTCTAGTGTCCTTTAGGATCTGACGGCTTATTATGTTTCCGCTAAGTTTCTTTGATATAAAGCCCTATATTTTAGGACGGTTGTACTCTTTTTGTGTATGCTTCGTTCTTCATCTATCTTAAGTTTACAAACAGTGAACTTATAAACTTTGTTCTTATTTCAGATGCCTCCACGACGTGCACGACGAGTTCCCAGGGATGCAACGCCCGAACCCCAGCCCGCTCCAGTTCAGGGCATGATGAACGCCGCTGAGGTTGCAGCTATAGTAGCCCAAGCGGTAAATGCCGCTATTGCCGTAGTCCAGCAGGCACCACATCAGGCGCCGGTTGCCGCGCCAGTCCAGGGAAATGCATTCCCGTCTGCTTGGGAGCGTGTACGTGATGCTTTTCAGAAAGCGCATCCGCCAGAGTTTGCAGGTAGCTCAGATGTGGTAGTCTCGAGCCAATGGAGGAAGGATATGCAGAGGCACTTGAGGATGTATGAGTTCACGGATGTTCAGAAGCCGGTGCTAGCTACTTTCAAGCTAGTTGGATCGGCACTGCAGTGGTGGGAGTCTATTACCACCATGGAGGAGAGGGATACTCTCACTATTCAGGACTTCTGGGTGCGGTTTGACCGCAAGTACTTTCCGTCCGCTGTTCATACGGAAATTGGGAGGAAATTGATGAGTCTGAGGCAAGAGGGTAAGACCGTGGCCGAGTATGAGGCCGAGTTCACGAATCTGTTGAATATCATTCCAGATGAGATACCGACAGAGAAGAAGAAGATTGAGAAGTTCACCGACGGGTTGACTTGGAGGATCCGTCAGCATCTGTTAGGGAACCTTTCGTTGGACACATATTCTGATGTGGTTAACGCTGCTTTGTTACACTGCCAGGACCACCGCTTTCATATGGCTGAGGGAAAGAGGTCGGGAGAGTCTAGCCATCAGGGCAGGACTGGAGGACATGGTGCCGGTGGGGCACAATCTGTTCAGGGGCAGAGACAGGGTGAGCAGGGTACCCAGTAGGAGGATCAGAAGAAATTCCGATCAGGGAACTACAGACAAGGACACGGAGGTTTCCGTCAGGGCCATCAGGGTCCAAATGGCCATCAGGGCCAACAGGGGCAGAATGGGCAGCAGTTTCACCAGGGCCAGCAGGGCCAAGGGAGGAACGGTAACGGCCACGGCCACTAGGGCCGGGGATCGAAGGGGCAGAGAGGAGGGAACTTCCTAGGGAAGTGTTTTGTTTGTGGTAAAACTGGCCATAAATGACAGGATTGTCCTGATAGGGGCAGGGCCCCACAGCAGCAGCAGCAGCAGGGTGCTCGCCAGGAGCCACAGAGGCCTATGTTTCCTGCCGCTCTCCCCGCACCGCCATAGATGGCAGCATTTCCACCCATTCCAGCAGTCCCAGCTCAGCAGGGGTAGCTACAGTATGGACGTGTCTACAACGTCCACCAGGCTGCAGTTCCACAGGCACCGCCTGCGATTGAGGGTACGTTTCCTATCCATGGCACTATGGGTTGGGTATTATTTGATACGGGTGCTACACATTGTTTTATAGCTACACACTTCGCGAAAGCTTTAGGATTGTTAGCTACGGCTGAGAGCACAGTGACGTGTGTCGACTCACCATTGGGGAGTGGGTCACTTATATTCTTTATATGCCGGGGAGTGGGAGTAGGGATTGGTAGTCTGGTGTTACCTGCAGATATGTTGGTATTGGATATGCATGTTCACGATGTGATCATCGGTATGGATTGGCTCGTAGCTTATAGGGCCATGATTGATTGCTTCAGCGGAAGCATTGTTTTTTCCATTCCGGGATAAGAGATGTTCGTAGTGGCGATGCCTCGCCTAGAGGGAGGCTCGACCGCTCATTTGTATTACCTAGAGGAGGATACCTCTAAGGAGGTTGTGATTCCTTTAGATTCTATCCCAGTTGTCAGGGAGTATTCGGATGTGTTTCAGGAGATACCAGGCCTACCCCCCAGTCGAGAGATAGACTTTGTTATAGACCTATTGTCAG
Source organism: Sambucus nigra (assembly GCA_949130495.1). Taxonomy (NCBI): domain Eukaryota; kingdom Viridiplantae; phylum Streptophyta; class Magnoliopsida; order Dipsacales; family Adoxaceae; genus Sambucus; species Sambucus nigra. The sequence goes on from OX422210.1 coordinate 9,356,515, forward strand.
ATACGAGCCCTATAGCACGTGCACCGTACCGTATGGCTCCGGCAGAGATGCGAGAGCTACGAGATCAGATAGAGCAGCTGTTAGGTCAGGGCTTTATTCGCAGGAGTAGCTCACCTTAGGGCGCTCCGGTTTTATTTGTGAAGAAGAGGGACGGTTCACTGAGATTGTGTGTGGACTACCGAGAGTTGAATAAGGTCACGATACGGAATAAGTATCCGTTGCCTCGAATCGATGACTTATTCGACCAGTTGAGAGGAGCTTCTTTCTTCTCAAAGATTTATTTGAGATCGGGATACCATCAATTGCGTATCAGGGAGGAGGATGTCTCGAAGACTGCGTTCTTGTCGAGATATGGTTCTTACGAGTTTCGGGTTATGCCTTTTGGTTTGAGCAACGCTCCAGCTGTGTTTATGGACTTGATGAACAGAGTGTTCAGGGAGTTCCCAGATCAGTTTGTCATTGTCTTCATTGATGACATTTTGGTTTACTCCCAGACAGAGGAGGAGCACGCCGAGCATTTAAGGCAAGTTTTGCAGACACTTCGTCAGAACGAGTTGTATGCAAAATATGAGAAGTGCGGGTTTTGGTTGAAGGAGGTCCAGTTTTTGGGACATATTATTTCCGACCGGGGAATATCTGTTGATCCGGGGAAAGTATCCGCGATGAGGGAGTGGGGACAGCCCACGACACCGACGGAGATTCGTAGTTTCTTGGGTCTAGCAGGATACTACAGGAGGTTTATTCGGGGTTTCTCGGAGATAGTGGGTCCTTTCACACATCTGACTCGTAAGGGTGTGACTTACATCTGGAGTGATGCCTGTCAGTTGGAATTCGATGAATTGAAGGACAAATTGACCTCAGCACCTGTGTTAGCATTGCCGAGACCGGGAGTTGAGTATTTGGTTTACACCGACGCGTCTTTGCAAGGACTTGGAGGTGTATTGCAGTAGGAGAGACAGGTAATAGCTTATGCTTCCCGTAAGCTTAAGCCTCATGAGAAGAATTACCCCACGCATGATTTGGAGTTGGCAGCAGTGGTATTTGCCCTACGGATTTGGAGGCACTATCTTTTGGGGGAAAAGTCCCAACTGTTCACGGACCACAAGTCCCTACAGTACCTGTTCACGCAGAAGGAGTTGAATATGCGGCAGCGTAGGTGGCTTGAGTTTGTGAAAGACTACCAGTTCGATATCCAGTATCACCCAGGTAAGGCTAACGTGGTAGCAGACGCGTTGAGCCGTAGGCCAGCAGATGAGGTGGCAGAGGTGTGGAAGGCAAAGTGGAAGGAATTGGGACACCAGGATGCAGTGGCACGATCTTTCATGTCTGTGATGACCGTTACACCGTAGATTGTCACGAAGGTAGTACGGGCATAGGCTAATGACTCGTTCTGTCAGGAGAATATAGTTCGATTACTAGCAGAGGGAGCCGAGTCCTATACCGTTAGCTCAGACGGGGGATTACGCTTCAATGGGAGATTGGTTGTTCCGGAAGGGGAGGAATTGCGACACGATGTGATGGCAGAGTCGCACGGCTCACGATTCGCGGTACATCCCGGAGGGGATAAAATGTACCAAGATATGAGACGCCAATATTGGTGGAGCAGTATGAAGAGAGATATCGCTGAATTTGTTTCGAAATGCGCCACTTGTCAGCTTGTAAAAGTGGATCATCAGAGACCGTCAGGACTTCTACAGCCGTTGGAGGTCCCGATGTGGATGTGGGAGAGCATATCCATGGACTTTATCACGGGGTTGCCTACGTTGCAGAGGGATCACGACTCCGTTTGGGTAATTGTGGACAGGTTGTCCAAAGTCGCCCACTTTTTACCCGTAAGGACTAACTACACTACGGGACAGTATGCCCAGCTCTTCATTTCAGAGGTTGTGAGACTTCACGGTGTGCCCCTAAATATCGTGTCTGACAGAGACAAGATATTTGTTTCGCGATTTTGGGAGAGTTTCCAGGAGGCCATGGGCACGGAATTGCGGTTGAGTACGGCTTATTATCCGCAGACCTATGGGCAGACAGAGCGCACAAATCAGATGTTGGAGGACATGCTACGCATGTGCATTATTGACTTTGGGGATGGATGGGAGCAGTACCTACCACTGGTGGAGTTTGCTTATAACAACTCCTATTAGTTCACTATTGGCATGGCTCCGTTTGAAGCATTGTACGGTAGGCCTTGTCGTTCCCCAGCATGTTGGTTGGAGGTGGGGGACAACAAACTACTTGGGCCGGAAGTGATTCAGGATACTTCGGCAAGAATTAAGTTGATTCGGAGTCGCATTCGGGTAGCTCAAGACAGGCAAAAGAGTTATGCTGATGCGAAGAGGTTTTTCAGGGAGTTCCAAGTAGGGGACCAGGTTTTGCTCAGAGTATCTCCTATGAAGGGGATTATGCGTTTCGGGAAAAAGAGGAAGTTGGCACCAAGGTATGTGGGGTCGTTTCCTATTATTGAGCGGATCGGACCGGTTGCGTATAGACTTGGGTTACCGGAGCATTTGCATCGGATTCACTATGTGTTCCATATTTCCTCGCTAAGGAAATACCTTAGAGATAATTTGGCTCATTCTCACATTTCTATGGAGGACATCGATCTCCAGCCGGATAGCTCCTACGAGGAGGGGCCGATTACTATTTTGGACCGAAGCGAGAGGAAACTGCGGTCAAAGATAGTATTGTCAGTGCGTGTTCAGTGGCGACATCACAATGTCGAGGAGTCCACATGGGAGCGCGAAGATGAGATGCGCGAACGTTATCCAGAGTTGTTTTTAGCAGGTACTTTCTAGTTTCGAATTTCGGGACGAAATTCAGTTATTAGGGGGGAAGTATGTAATACCCCGTACTTTTGGCTATATTTATTTTTGGGATTAATTAATTAAATGTGAATTAATTGGAAATTAATCCGGGTAAAATACTAACGAGTTGTGAGTTGGTATTTGACTATATTGAGCATATATGAATATTGAATTATGAAATTTGTCGTGAGATTGATATACGGCAATTTGGTCATTTTATTGGGACGCGTGTGACAGTCGCGTCGGGATATAAATATTTTGATTATAAAAGTGAATTTAAATTCTTTAAACCGTATGGTCATTGTGAGTGCGCCAACGCGTCCGGAAGGGTCGAGATAGTCAGAAAACACTAGCCGGGGGTGTAGTTTGGGTCCCGGGGTATTTTTAGGCCTTACCGGCAATATAAAGGGTATTTTGGTAATTTCGTATTTTTAGGAATTAAAAATGACGAAAATTAGAGAAGTAAATCTGATTGGGAATAGACCCACTAAACCCACTAACCAACCCTTAATGACCCAATAAGCTACGGAGGTTATCATTTAGGTTTCCAACTTTCCCAAAGAAAACCCTAGCCACCTTTGGAGAAGAAAGCTTGGAGAGGGAGAGAAAGAGAAGGAATTCTGCAGAAATCTTTACAAAAATCAACACCAAATTCAGAGACAATCAAGGCAAGTGATTTAATTACATTTAAATTCAGAGAATGTCCTTTCCATGTTAGAAAATTGAAGAATTCCAATTGTTCTTGAAAGATGAATGAAAACCCATGTTAATTGGATTAAGAACTTGAATATTGAGGATAAATTGCATGTAGAACCATATAGAGATGATTATTCTGGTATTAGTATACGTGGGATGTAACAAAAACGGATCTAGAATGGACTAATTGATGATTACAAATTCTAGGGTTTAGGTTCTTGAATAATTGGGGAAAAAGTATAGAGATTTGTATATTGATTGATGTTAGGGTGATTTAATCCTTTAAAACGTGTTAGGAGGTGACTATAATATGTTTAGAATTGATTAGAGACCTTAAAACAATCATTGGGACTGATTTTGGAGGAGATTTGAGGAGTAAAATTGATGAAAAACGAAGAAGGAAAAATCTGGGCTAGAACTGGTCGTTCGTTCGAACGAGCTCGTTCGAACGAGCTTCTAACGAGTTGACCAGTCGCTTCTAACGAGTGGAGACTTCGTTCGATACCTTCGTTTGAACGAACTGTATTTCGTTCGATACATTCGTTCAAACGAGATGTCGTTAGAAGGTACAGTTCGTTCGAACGAACTGGAATCTCGTTCGAACAGCCTCGTTCGAACGAGACTTCTAACGAGCTGGCAGTTTAGGCCTTTTTGGCCTGTTTTGATTTTTGGAGTCCCATGATCTTGTTCGAGGATATAGATAACCTTCCTTTGATGATGTATTGGTAGGTTTGGGACGTTTGTAATATTTTGAGGAGTAAATTATATATGAACGATTTAAATTAAAGGGATAGTTGGGTTGAGACGTGAGTGTCTACTACGACGTGAGAATATATTAGGGCGCGTATGATTATAAACCGGAATCGTATAAAGTGTGTAAATTATATATTGGTACTAGAATGAGAATAGTACTACAATTAAACTACGGGATTACTAAGACGTGTGTTTACTTAGTATTAGTATATGAATTGTGTGTATGTCATACCTACCATACTTGCTATCACGGGAGGTTTGCGTTCGCTTAGGGCCCTCTAATCCTTGTGTTGCCCGGATTTAGACTGGTTACCTTGATGAACATAGGTCATAAAAAGACTTATTGGGATATTAATAAGTCCGCTGATCGTGGGAGCGTAGGTATGTGCGTGACCCATGTGATGTGACTGTGTTCGCCTCCACTATTTTTGATGTTGCTATTTGTGAACTATTACTGAGAGATTCGGAATATGTAATCCTTATGTACGTGATGTACCGGGATGGATAGCAGAGTATGTGTGCACCGCAGCTTAGTTCTCGGGATGCTTGTATTGTATATTTATGATGTGAATAATATACACTTAATTAATAGGAACCTTCATGTTATTGTTGTGAATATAATTACGGTATTGTTTCGAGAAAACATAACGGGTTAGCTGATAGTGAAATATATTGCATATTGAGCATCTGAGTTTACGTTAAATCCCTATTTAATTACGAGCGTTAAAAGGTTAATAGAACCGAGTAATAAGGGTAGGACCTATGACAGTCTAGCTAGATATGATGTCACTTAGCTAGTGGTTTGTGTCGTTGTAGATGGGTACTTACGTTAGGAGTGCACAGTTAGACGAGAGGTGAGAATATCATGTGAGTGCACGTCCTAACATGTACTTTTCATTTAATGTTTTAAATGTTTTTAAAGCACTTGCAGGTTTTTAAAATATCTCCACATTCGGGCTCTGACCCGTTTGCTTTCAAATCTACTTTTCTTGTAAAACCATTTTAGGTGCCCAGCCACAAGGACACCATGCATAGGTGACGAGCTGTAGATGTTTGTGGGAGCTACAGGGAATTGCTTTTAGACGCTTCTACCATTTGGATTCCTGATTCAGTATTTATCGCTTGTAGGGCATGTTGCCCATTTCTTTTAGAGACATCTTTCCATTTCAGTTTTCAGACTTTGGCATGTACGGATTTAGTATTCAGTTTGGTTATTTCAGTTGTGGGATTTGTGTGAGGAGTTTTTCCTCCAGACTTTATTTACATTATGTGATGGTCATTCTATTTATTTTTTTATGGTGAATGGTGTTATTATTCTTCATTACACTTGTTTCTTGTTAATCAGATTTAATTAAAATTTGGCAACTTACTTTTTAAATACTAGGTGGTTAGTAATTATTAAAATATTTTCGACAGTGATGCTATTAACTGGACCAACTTGGAATTTTGAATTAATTTAATAAAGGAGTAGCTACCCGGTATTTAATTATTCGGGGTGTCACAATAAGGTGACCTACGAATGGGTTGGGATGAATAAAATTGGTAAAAGTTTGTTTTCATTTTCTTTCTGATTGCCCTTTGACTTGTATTGTGTGATACCTTTGTTTAACTTTTTTAGTGAAGAAAGCTTTGGTGCTTCCTCATATACGACTAGACTAAGTTGAGACTTTTTATATTCCCAGTCCCCTAAAGTTTGAAGACCTTTTATTTGTGGCTAATTTCATGCGCTTCGGGTATCACACTCCCACTGGTGATGTTCCTCTGTAAAGACATTAGTTCCCCTGGTAGTAGAAGGACCTGTTAAAGTTGATCAAACGGTTGAGGCTGACTCGGGTGATAATGCCAAAGTTAAAGCAGGTGATAATATTTCGTTATATCTAATGAACTTTTACTTATGTGTTGTGATACGATTAACTGATTAATTTTGTGAACCTTCCACTCCTATTACCTCGGGCTTTATTGTTGAACCTTACAATCGGATGGAACTTCTGGTGGTTGATCGTGATGCTGTAGACATCGCTTTCCATAAAACGATGGAGGTATAGTAGAAAAAGAAGGTTTATGCTGAGACCAAGGCCAAGAAGATAGTCGATATCCAAGAGAGGGTTGATGCTGAGGATAAGAAATAAGTTGAGATAAATGCTCAGAGGAAAGATGAAGTTGAAGTATTTACTCAGGAAAAATCAAAGGTTAAGGCTCCAATGTTTTCTGGTCCTTTTATTGCACGTGACATGAATCACCTTGTAACTTTAACAACTCAAAGAGACTTTAAGGTTCTATGGGTGGCTAAGTCTAAACCAATTAGTTATGTAATTAAGATGGTTCAAATCAAGGGACAACCTTCTCATCGACTCATTCGTGGTCAGGGATCAGCCTCCCGTTATGGCGAGGTTATATACTTCAAGTTTGAACATAATAATCCATCATAGCTAAGGATCTGAAAGATAATCCAGACTCTATTTTCCACCACATAAATGCTACATATTTGCTTAGTTATGACGTGTATATTAAGAATTTTGAGTTTTTGAGGGGTTATGACCCTGATGCCTTTTCAAAGTTGAGTTGCTTCATCTTTCAGTGGAAAGCCCGTTAAAATTGTTTCGTCTATTTATGTTTATACTTTGTTACCTGCTGATCCTTTTTTACTTTTCTATTAGGGTGCAATGGATGCCACTATTTTCAGAGAGAAAAGTTATGACCAATCATATCACTTATGAGGAGAATAAGAGCACTATTATTGCACTCACCAAGGAGAACACCTAGTTGAAGGATCTAATGAGATGCAAAAATCTTATTGCAAGCTTCAGGAGAAGGAAGTCCGGGTGGTCTCAAAAATGATATTTCTCAGCTAGATGAAAGAAGATATCTAAAAGCTAAAGGACTAGGCAGACACTGATACCATCAAGTTCCAAAGTCTTGAGGAGGCCTTCAAAAAGGCTAATAATGAGATAACTGTGTCTAAGAAAGGGTTTTGCACAACCAATCGAGAGTTGGTTAGGCAGAACCAAAAGTTTGTTAAAACAAATGAAACTCTAGTTAAGGTTAAGGAAACTGGGGTGGAAAAGTTCAAATTGTTCGTTGACTGCAAGGAGCCATTGATTAGGCATAAATTCTTCCCATTTATCCCCTTAAGTTAGAGGCTTTTATCGCTCTACAAAGTGTAATTAGAGTGGATTCATATCATATCATTGCTATTGAGAAGTTTCTAATGAGTACGCCGAGTTCCATGTATTTTCCATCTATTCTGCAGGTATTCAGTGTTTAGGAAGGAACAGCATCCCAATCCGAGTTCCGTACCAAAAGATTCAAGGATATACAAGGAGGAAAGTTCCTGAAAAGATGTAACCGAACCTAAGGGAGGGAAAACGAATTGATCCCATCCTATGAAAGCTCCTGTAAAGAACTACAAAGATCGAACTGAACCGAAGTGGAAGAAAAATGAACCGAAATATTTACCTGGAAAACTTTCTGTAAAGTAATGACAAGATTGAACTGAACTGAAGAAGAGGAAAAATGAACCAATCCTATGCTCGAAGAACTTTCTGTAAAGGCGTCGAAGATGGAACCGAAGAGAACCCCTTAATAGGATCTGTTCTGTTTTCAGAAATTCAATCTTATCCACTTGTAAAATTAGACTCCTTCATGGTTCAAACTCTTAGTATTCGTAACTTATAAATTGTAAACTCCTCCTAGACATAAAAGGAGGCTTCTGATTCGTTAGGGAAGTTTTGGTAATCAGTTTTAGAGAAGAGGAACAATAAGAAACCCTAGCTTGCTTATAGTTTTGCAATTCAAGTAATACCATTCTGATTCTTGTTTTAATTATTACAGTAGTTACTTTTCTAATAGAAATTTCATCACTCTTCATCTTCGTTCAGTAGTAAAAATGTTTTCTTTCATTCCAAACACGTTTTCTTCCAGTTTTCATATGTCTGGCTAAGTTTTTAAGGGTTGGGGTGCATGAACCCCACCCGATTTAATTCACGCTAGTGGAGATAGATGTCGGAATTAAAACTTAGATGAATTGTATCGTAGTTCATACGATGCTACTATATTTCAACATTTGCTTACATACTGTGCGAGCTACGATCCCTCATATGTGTAATACTTAGGAGAGATAAATATCGAATTTTAATTCAACCTTTGCTTACGTACTGTGTAGGCTACGATCCCTCATATATGAAATACTTAGGAGCATTAAAAGTCGAATGCATTTAAAGCTTTAATTTTGAATCTAGTATCTTATGAGGTGAATTACTAGGGTGTGGGGGATTGTAACCCGACCTATTTTTCTCCGTTCGTCGTTAAAATTTTAGTCAAGTTTTCAAAAATTCTGCAGTAGGATAATTGCATTCATAATTTTATTAGTTAATCATTTCCAAAATTGCATATAGTTATAGTTGATTCCCCATTTAAATCACCTTTTCCTTTTTCTTTAGAGTCAAAGTTAGGTTTCCTTTGTCTGTCCAATGTCGTTACGACTCCATTCGTCGTATTCCCTGAGGATCGATACCCGACTTATCGAATTATTACTTGAGCGACGGGATTGCACTTGCGCCTAGAGAGAACGCACTTTTGAGACACATTCTTAGTCGCGTCAAGTTTTTGGCGCCGTTGCCCGGGAATTAGGTAGATTTAGGATTAGATCCAGTCAATCTAACACTTTGACCAAAAATTTCCAAAAATCCAAAAACATAAAAAAAAAAAATTAACAGCACAAAAAGAATTCTTCATCATCTCTCATAAGCCTGTTCGTGCAAAATCTCGAACTCACTCTAACTCCCCAAAATACTCCAACCAGCATTCACGAAAAATCGATAGTTGAGTACGACCCTAACAGCCCTCACACTCCAAACGTTCTACAATTTTGGGTCCCACCTCCCATGCCTCCACACTTAATTGCAAGTTACACTCCGACAGTCCTCTTAGGACACACCACAGAGCACGCTTCGAGTATACCAAGTGAGGATACAAAGTCATCAAGTGAGAGAGCCATGTCACAACATGGTAGTGCAGTCGCAGGTGAAGAAGAGGTCCCGTACCACCCTTTGAGAGAAATCTTATATTCCGAGCACACTGTCACTCCGGGATGCATTCTACTCTCGTATAATGCAGGGCAATTTCTCTTTAAGAATGGGATGATCTAGATGCTTCCCCACTACCATGAAATGGAATCTGAAAAGCCATATATCCACATTCGAGAATTTGAGGATACGTGCGAGACCCTCAGTGATCAAACTTGCACACAAGATGTGATCCGCCTCAAACTCTTGTCATTCTCGCTAAAGGACAAGGCTAAGACCTATCTATGGTCTTTATCTCTAAACTCGATTACATCCTGGAATGAGTTGCAATATAAATTTATTAATAAATTCTTTCCTACACATCGAATGTACTCCATCAAGGATCAAATTTAGACCTTTCGATAATTAGAAAATGAGTCGTTCGATCGATGTTCCGAGCATTTTAATGAGTTAATTACTTCGTGCCCTCATCATGGACTTGATAAACTAAAAATCATTTCATTCTTCCATAATGGGCTGAATATAAATTCCAAATAACTCGTTGAAACCATGTGTGATGGTCCCTTTGTCGACCTAGACGCCAACGATGCTGAGCTTCACCTGAGGTATGTCGTCGAGACTACCCAAGCATGGGATACATCTGACCCTAGGGCTCATAATTGAACTCGCCAAATGACCATCACTCCATCGACATTCGAACTATTTCACGTAGAAAAGAATACTATGACGGACAGTCGACTCGATATACTTGAGAAAGGAATGCGAGAAATACTTGAGATATGTGCAAGAGGACCAACTGGCACCATCCCGAACCCCATTGAGAAGGTGTGTGCTATTTTTGAGATGGGACATTCAACAGAGGAATGCTCGACGATACCCGCCTACAAAGTTATGCTTCAAGAACAAGTGAGTGGTATATGAGGATTTAAGGGTAATTTCGGTGCACTGCACGGGAATTCTTACAACCCTTTATGGAAAAACCATCCTAGTTTTATCTATGGGCAACCAAATGTTGCGATGAATCCTAATTCACATGTCGCCCCTCCTTCACCATCGCACTTTCAACAAGCACCACACATGCAAGGACATGTGCACGCACCACCACCTCCGGGGCCATATATCACTCCAAGAAATCTTGAGAATACGATAAACCAATTCATCACTACTTAGAATGCAACAACTTCTAAAAATGAGCGGATGATCAACAACATAAATGCAAATATTTCAAAGTTACAATCATCATTGAGTATCCAAGAGAAGGGCAAGTTTCCTGCCCAGGGCTAAAGACCTCCCCAAGGTCAAATTAGTGTTAGCTCCACCCTTACAGAACATCAGGAGAAACGTCAAGCTGTGACCACTCTTCATAGTGGAAGAGTCGTTGATTTATCACCTCCTCCACACAACGCACCCAAAGACAAGGAGATTTCGCCCAGCACAAAAGAGGCCGAAGATGTCTCCTTGAAAGAGAGTGATAAAGAAAACACTAGTGAGCCCGAGGTAGTAGTGAAACCACCCTCCGCAGCACCATTTCCTCAAAGATTAGTTACCGCCCATAACAGGACCATAAGTGAGGAAGTGCTAGAAGCACTTAAGAACATAAAGTTGAATTTACCTTTCCTCGATACAATAAGGAAAATTCCATCCTATGCTAAAGTCATAAAAGACTTATTGATAGTCAAGAGGAGGATGAAGGCAAAGAAGAACATGTTTCTAGCACAAAATGTGAGTTTTGTACTTCTTAATGATCTCCCCCCTAAGTATAAAGATACCAGTGCCCCCACCATTTCCTGCACCATTGGAGAAAACAAATTTGAAAAGGCTTTACTCGATTTGGGAGAAAGTGTCAACATTCTCCCTTATTCGATTTATAGGAAACTTGATTTGGGTGATCTTAAGCCCACAAGGATCACTCTCTAGTTAGCGGATCGAACCGTGAAGATACCAAGGGGTATAGTTGAGGACATAATAGTCCAAGTGGACACTTTCTACTTCCCGATAGATTTTGTCATTTGGGACACAGACACCTCCTTCTCCTCGAAAAATCATGTTCCCATCATCTTGGAGCGCTCATTCTTAGCCACGGCTAACGCAGTGATCAATACTAGAAATGGGCAGATGCAAATCACTTTTGAGAATATGACTTTGGAAATAAACATCTTTAACATAGCCCAACAAGCAGGGGAAGAAGATGATCTTCACGCGGTGAGTTTAATATAGGAGGTCCTAGAGGAATACTTTGAGGAAAATTACTATGGAGATGCCTTAGAAGTTTGCCTAGCTTCTATTCATGAGAGTGATGGCGCCTATACTGAGTTTGAGAGGGAGATAGAGGAGTCGAGAGTCTTACTTGATGAGAGAGCGTCAGACGAGGATGCGAGAGATGTTAATTGGATTTCTCGATTCGAAGAGTAATCGCCAAGGGAACCACGTATGGTTTCCTCTAGTGACACATTCCCGACTCTCGATTTGAAGAAACTACCCTCCAATGTCAAATATGCTTTCCTAGGTGAAAGTGAGACATTTCCTGTTATTGTCTCCTTTAGCTTAGATGAAGAGCAGGAGGGTAAATTGTTAAAGACTTTGAGGAAGCACCACGATGATTTTGGTTGGTGTATAACTGATTTAAAGGGGATAAGCCCCCTAATTTGCACCCATAAGATTCATCTCGAAGAGGATGTTCAGCCCTCGAGAGAAATGCAATGACGGCTAAATCCCATAATGAAAGATGTGGTGAGGACTGAAATTATAAAGCTGTTGGATGCCGAGAATATCTACCCAATCTTGAATAGCAAGTGGGTGAGCCCCATTTAAGTCGTCCCGAAAAAGTCAGGCATGACTGGGATTGAAAATACCAAGGGAGAGCTAGTTCCCCAACGTACCATCACTAGATGGCGTGTTTGCATTAATTACCAAAAACTCAATGCGGGAACTAGAAAAGACCATTTCCCCTTACCATTTATCGATCAAATGATTGAAAGAGTAGAGGGCCACCCTTATTATTGCTTCCTAGATGTTTATTCCGGATATAACCAAATTGAGTTCGATGTACTTGATTAAGAGAAAACAACATTCACTTGCCCCTTTGGAACGTTTGCCTACAAACGCATGCCATTTAGCTTGTGTAATGCACCGGCGACCTTTCAAAGGTGCATGTTGAGCTTATTCAGTGACATGGTTGAGAGAGGGCTAGAGGTGTTTATGGACGACTTTAGTGTTTTTGGTACCTCCTTCGACCTATGTTTAGCCAATCTTGATAAAGTACTAGCCTGATGTGTGGAAAATAACTTAGTGCTGAATTGGGAAATATGCCATTTTATGGTAATCAAGGGTATAGTTCTTGGCCACATCGTGTCATCCAAAGGGATCGAGGTTGATCGAACAAAAATAGATATCATAGTTGACCTACCCCCACCTAAATCGCTGAAAGACGTGCGCTCCTTCTTGGGACATGCGGTGTTTTATATACGGTTCATTAAGGACTTAAGCACCATCGCTAGACCCTTAAGAAATCTCCTCATGCAGGACACCCCATTTGAGTGGACGGAAGCATGCCAAAGCACTTTTGAAAAACTAAAAAACGGGTTTGTGTCCGCTCCCATTATGCTAGCTCCATATTGGTCCTTGCCATTCGAGCTTATGTGTGATGATAGCAATTATGCGATAGGGGATGTTTTGGGCCAAAGAAAAGACAATAAGGCTCATGTCATCTAATACGTTAGTCGAACACTTATCGGACCGCAACTCAATTACTCCTCCACGGAGAAGGAGTTGCTAGCAGTAGTATTCACTTTAGATAAAGTTCAGTCCTATCTCATCGATTCTCCCATCAATTGCTTCACCGACCATGCGGCGTTAAAATATCTACTTATGAAGAAGGACGTAAAGCCGCACCTCAGAAGGTGGACTTACTCCTATAAGAGTTTAATGTCTCCATTAAAGACAAAAAATGAGTAGAAAACGTCGTTTCCAATCACTTATCACGACTTTTGTCCGACGTACCTAGTGATCCTAAGCCCATAGACGAATATTTTCTAGATGAGCAACTTTTTGCCACCTCTTCTTTGCCCTAGTTTGAGGATATAGTGAACTATCTTATCACGGGAGCCGTCCCTCCCGATTGGACACTGCAAGATAAGAAGAGGTTCATCGCTTGGTCGATCATGTTTTTCTATGATGATCCATTTCTTTTTAAATATCGCGTCAATCAGATCATCCGACGATGCGTACCGGATGACAAAATCCCAAAGGTCATCCAATTATGTCATTCAGAAGCATGTGGAGGCCACTTTTTCATAAAAAATATAGCCGCTAAAATTCTTCAATGCGGTTTGTATTGGCCTACAATATTTCGGGATGTAATGAATTGTTGCAAATCTTGCGATAGATGTCAAAGGATGGGAGCGAATACCTAAAAAGACATGATGCCATTAACCCCGATACTCATTATTGAGATCTTTGACTGCTGGGGTATTGATTTCATGGGCCCTTTTCCCCCATCTTTTGGTTTCTTATACATCCTTGTCGTGATAGACTACGTTTCTAATTGGGTGGAAGCTATAGCTACCAAGACTAATGATAATAAAGTGGTGATAAAATTCCTACAGGAACACATACTTTCTCGCTTCGGTGCTCCGAAAGAGATAATTAGTGATAATGGCACGCACTTTTGCAACAGGCCATTCGAGAATCTTATGAGAAAGTATGGCATCATTCAAAAGGTTGGAACGACCTATCACCCACAAACGAATGGACAGGCCGAATTGGCAAATCATGAAATCAAGCACATACTAGAGAAGACCGTCAATCCCGATCGAAAAAATTGACCCCTTCGATTGAACGATTCGTTATGGGCCTACAGTACCGCATACAAGAACCCACTCGGAATGTCCCCATTCCGCTTTATGTATGGTAAGCCTTGCCATCTTCCCGTTGAGTTGGAGCACAAAGCATATTGGGCCATTAAGAGATTAAATTATGATATGGACAAAGACGATGAAGCTCGCAAGCTTCAACTGAATGAGTTAGAGGAGATACGCAATGATGCGTATGAGAATGCCAAGATTTCGAAAGCTCAGATGAAACTAGCACATGATAAGATTATTCGACGAAAAGAGTTTCAACCGGGACAAACGGTACTCCTCTATAAGTCCTGGCTTTATCTGTTTCCGGGTAAATTATGATCCCAATGGACTGGTCCATTCGTTGTGAGAAGCGTATTCCTCCACGAAGCGATAGAGTTGGAAGATCCAAAAGGGGGTAATGCGTTCAAAGTCAATGGACAATGTTTAAATCTTTATGTTGAGCGTGCATGGAAGAGATCGACACCATCTGGTTGCCGAACCTCGTTTACGGGGTCAAATGAGCTTGAGTTGAGAGGTCGTCTCACCCCCGACGTGTGTGGGATGAATTCTTGTGTATAGTAGTTGACTGTCGGTATAATTGCTTGAGTCCATAGGTAGGTTACGTGAGGTCAGAGTTGGGATCACGTTCACCAACATGCACTTCATGAGGGCATCTAGAAATACAAGTGGGAGTATAAGTGAGAACGTGTCCAGAAATTCGAGGGTGTGGGATTTGAGTGCAACAGTCTAGAAAGAAGGTTCTGCCTGAGATGGAACCGAAGCAAATCCCCTAACCGAATCGGTTCGGTTTTGATATATCGAAAAATAAAAAATAAAAAAAAACGAACCAAATCACCACTGAACCGGGTCGGTTTGGATTCTGCGATTTTGGTTCTTCCCGAGGTGACCATCCCTCCCCCCTTTTCCCTCCAAACATCCCTTATCCTTTTCCCTCCAAATTCCTTCCCCCCGTCCCTCCCCACCACCTATAAAACCCACCTCCACCTTACCATTTCTTTCACACCTCCTCTCTATCCTCCCTCTCTACAACCCTAACTCTCTCATTCCCAATATTCCCCAATATTTCCATGGCAAATCCCACTCTTCCCCTGAAATATATGTCCACCGAGATTTTGCCTAACGACAATGGGGAATACCGCTCCCACATGGAGCGCGTATGGTGCAAAAAAAAAATCAGCCTGTCCCGCGAACTGCACATTGAGCGCGTCGTCAATTGGGACGAGCTACCCCACTCAGTCACCAACCTTTTCAGCAGGAGGGGGTGGGTTCAATACCTCAAGAACTCCACAATGTAGTGTGGGAGGATGAAGTCCGATATTTCTATGGCTCTCTCGTCCGCACGGGTGAGTTCAAGTGACAAGCCTTTGTCGACGGCCGCCCCATCCCGTTTTCCTTGGCCATTCTCACTTGCAAAAATTGCTACCAAGGGCATCCCCCACCCGAAAATCTATGACTACCCAACCAATGCAGCCACCATTCCCAAACAGCAATACATCAGCCCTCTCGATCCCAACGGTATTTGGGAAAGGGGTACCTTCCCCGTGCGACGCCTAAACGATAAGGCGCGCATCACCTTCCATATAGTGTGCACTAACTTGCTTTAAACCTCAAACGACTCGGCGATGTGCCCTCGCCAAGCAACCCTCGTGTACTACCTTTTCGACCCAAACTTCACCCTCAATCTGGACCGCATGCTTTACGCCAATATTCTTTACGCTGTCTGGGATAAAAAAGGTGCAGTGCCCCTCCCTTATGCTCGCCTCATAACCTCCCTCCTTGTCGACACTGGTATCTAGCCACCTCACGCTTCCCCGCGCCTCCCGAAACCCATTGGTAAGGTGTCACGCACTCGGACTGCCTAGCATAGGGATGTCCTTCGAGCAGCCTGGGAGGTGGTTAATTTAAAGGCCGAGGAAGAGATCCATGTTGAAGAGCCGGCAGTTGAGGACGTCGAGATGGTCGGGGCTGAAGAAGAAGAATACGCCGAGGACGATGACTCGGACTTTGAGCCCCCGAGTGAGGATTTCGATAGGCGCCTTGCAACGGTGGAATCCTATTTTGACGGGTTTATCACCCAATACAATTGCTACCAAGCAGACTATCAAAGGGATCAAGACGCCTACCGCAGGGACATGAGCATGATGCACCGACTACAATGCCCATCTATATGAGCTCAACTTTGGTGGATCGTCCCCAACTTTCTTCTATGATCCCTATGATCCCAGTGCACTCGGTCCCTCAAATCCGCCTCCCCAATGAAGCCCTTTTCGTTTGTGTGTTTTGTTGGTTGTTTAAACATTGTTGGTTGTGTGTTCTACCCTACCTTTTGTAACACAGTTGTTCAGTTTCTATAAAATTTTTGCATTTCTGTTTCATTTGTTTGTTTTATTTTCTCGCACTTTTAATTCGCTTTGAGTTAGATTTTAGTCCTTTTTGCTTGAGGACAATGCAAAAGTCTAAGTTAGGGGGGTCACAAGTGCGTCTTTCTAAAACTTCACAAATTTTCAAAAATGCCTAGAAATTTAAAAAAAATCATAAAATCTTGAAAAACCCAAAAATATTTTTTTCAAAATAAATAAAAATTGGAATTCAAAATTTTCGAAAATATCACTAAAAGTCGGTTTAAAGTCTCAAATTGCAAAAACATAATACACAAAGCCGAAATTGACCAAAGATGGAAATTGAGCGAACATAGGCGACTTAACGAATAAATGTGAAAATTAACAACCCCGATGAGATTCGAGCCTTTCATTTTTGTGAACTTTTTAAATCAATTCGAGTTAATTGTTAACTCAAAAGTTCTTTTCAGCGTCCAATAAGTCATCGAGGATCTCAATCCTTTCACTTTGATTGGTTATGGAAAATGTGTGTGATATTGCCTTGAAAAATGTGCCAAAAATAGATCTCTAAACTTAATTCATCTCGAAACGCGTATGGTAATGCAATTAGTGTTTTGGACAATGAATTAGGCCCTCGTTTATCACCTAAAAATATTGGCCAAAAAAAGTTGCGAATTTTTTTTTATCCCGTTTGTAACACAAATTGAGCCAAAGAAATTTCTCTCTTTTGTTTGACAACCCGAAAAACCCCAATTGGCTCGGAATTGAGAACAGTGATAATCCTAGAAATTAAGTCCGAAAAGTACAACAAAAGGGGCAAGAAAAAAAATAGAAAAATGCTCAACAAAAATAGCAAGAAAAAGAAAAGCATAGAAAATAGAAAAAGAAGAAAAGAATGTGCAAAAGCCCAAAAAACCACTACAAGACATCATAAGAATATTTTTTCCAATTTCGAAGTTCCCAACCTTTCCCATATTACCCAATATACCTTTAACCAAAAAAAAAAGTCCTCACCGAGTCCTTTATGCGAAATTGGTTACCGCGTGGAGAGCAATTACACAAAAATATAATAAAAGAGATCAAAAATATGAATTAGAGGCAATGTTCCCGTTTTCTTATAACCGTAATTCGATGATGAGATCTGGTTACCATAAAATTTTCGTCTTTCTATTTGTGTGCGTGAACTTGGTTCTAATACATTTACTCATATAAATCACGCATACCGAGAGAATAACCACATACCGAGTGATTCGTTTGTGAGAGTATTCCGTGAGATTTTGAAATCAAAACGAATTTTCGGATAAGTAATGTAATAGTCAATCGGTAGAAATTAGCGATTAAATTTCCGGTTTCGCACACACGCACTATGATTTAAGACTCTTGAACATGAAATGATGATGATTATTTTCTCGAAAAGTTTGAATTATATAATTTTTGTGTATTTTGAGTTTCCTTTGAGTCGAATTTTGTGGGTATATTCTCTACAAACTTTCACGAGACACCACTCATCCTACTAGGGTAACCTAGGGGTTTAAAGGCTTGTTGCATACACTAAATGCAATCGCTCGCCTGTTAAAGAGGTATTCTATCCCATTTTTGAGTTAGACCATATATTGATTCTTTTTACAATGATCGGGACGGTTAAAGTTCTAAATTGGGCGGTTTGATTAGGCATAAATTCTTCCCATTTATCCCCTTAATTTATAGACTTTTATCGCTCTGCAACGTGTAGTTCGAGTGGATTTATATCATATAATTTATATTGACAAGTTTTTAATGAGTATGTCGAGTTTTGTGTATTTTCCATCTATTTTGCAGGTATTTCGTGTTTAGAAAGTACCGACATCCAAACCCGAGTTCCGTTCCAAAAGCTTCAAGGTTATACAAAGAGGAAAGTTCCTGAAAAGATGGAACCGAACCTCAGGGAGGGAAAACGAATAGATCCCATCTTGGGAAAGCTCCTGTAAAGCACTACAAAGATGGAACCGAACCTAAGTGGAAGGAAAATGAACCGTACCTATACCTGGAAAGATTTCTGTAAAGTAATGACAAGATGGAACCGAACCGAAGAAGAGGAAAAATGAATTGATCCTATGCTCGAAGAACTTTCTGTAAAGGCTGTCAAAGATGGAACTGAGACGAACCCCTTAATAGGATCGGTTCTGTTTTCAGAAATTGAACTTATCCACTTGGAAAATTAGACTCCTTCATGGTTCAAACTCTTAGTATTTGTAGTTTATAAATTGTAAGCTCCTCCAAGACATAAGAGGCTGATTCTTTCGGCAAGCTTTGGTAATCAGTTTTAGAGAAGAAGAATAATAAGAAACCCTAGCTTGCTTGTAGTTTTGCAATTCAAGAAATACCATTCTGATTCTTGTTTTAATTATTATAGTAGTTACTTTTCTAATAGCAATTTCATCACTCTTCATCTTCATTCAGTAGTAAAAATGTTTTCTTTCATTTCAAATGCGTTTTCTTCCAGTTTTCATATGTCTGGCTATGTTTTCAAGGGTTGGGGTGCATGAACCCCACCCGATGTAATTCACGATAGTGGAAATAGATGTCGAAATTAAAACTTAGATGAATTGTATCATAGTTAATACGATACTACTTTATTTCAGCCATATGTTAGATACTGTGCGGGCTATGATCCCTCATATATGTAATACTTAGGAGAGATAAAGACCGAATTTTAATTCAACCTTTGCTTACGTGTTGTGCGGGCTACAATACCTCATATATGTAATACTTAGGAGCATTAAAAAGTCGGATTCATTTAAAGCTTTATTTCTGAATCTAGTATTTTACGAGGTGAATTACTATGGTGTGGTGGATTGTAACCCGACCTATTTTTCTCCGTTCGTAGTTAAAATTTTAGTCAAGTTGTTCAAAAATTCTGTAGTAGGATAATTGCATTCATAATTTCATTAGTTAATCATTTTCAAAATTGCATATAGTTGTAGTTGCTTCCCCATTCAAATCACCTTTTCCATTTTCTTTAGAGTCAAAGTTAGGTTTCCTTTGTCTGTCCAACGTCGTTACGACTCCGTTCATCCTATTTCCCTGAGGATCGATACCTGACTTATCGAATTATTACTTGAGTGACATGCTTGCACTTGAGCCTAGAGAGAACGAACTTCTGAGACACATTCTTAGTCGCGTCAACCATCCACACGTAGCTACCATAAAGGAGGATATTCTTCAAAGTGTCCTTTAAATAAACATCAATTCTTGAACAACTTCTTCATTTGATTGTTTTTTACCATTTTTACTCCCTAATTATGTAAGGATAATAAGTAGAAAAAATTATTACAGTTTTACACTACGCTCATGTTCTAGGCATTCCCTTCCATGCAAAACTCGTGAATTTTTTAAGGTGACCTATTTTCTGATTGGTCAAACTATCAGTTTCTTTCCCTTCGTAGTCCCCCGTATGCAATATCTTTTAACCATTTTGGAACCCCTTATTCATCAGGGCAACATTTAGAAAAAAATGTTATATTTTTACACTACGCCCAATCTAGATATCCCCTTCAAAGCAAAACTCGTGAATTTTTCCATGACGACCTATTTTTCGATAGGTCAAACTATCAGTTTCTAACCCTCCGTATGCCCATGTGTGAAATATTTTCTTACCATTTTAGGACTCGTAGTGCATCAGGGCAATAAATAGAAAAAAATGTTATATTTTTACACTATTCGCCACTTTTAGGTATCCCGTTCCAAACAAAACTCGTGAATTATTTGATGACAACGAATTTCTCGGTAGGTCAAACTATTAATTTTTTGCCTTACCTAGGTCCGTGTAAAATATATTTTTTGACCATTTTGCAGCTCCTAATGCGTCCGGGATATAAGTAAAAAAAACATTGTTATAGTTTTAAAGTACATGCGTCTTCTAGGAATATCCTTCTAAGAAAAACTCGTGAATTATTTTAAGATGAACTATTTTCCAATAGGTTAAACTATTAGTTTCTTCCCCTCCGTAGTCCCTTGTAGGTGATTTTTTTTACCATTTTCAGACTCATAATTAATAAAGGGAAACAATTAGAAACAAAAATGTTATAGTTTTTGTAATACCCCATATTTTTATACTATAGTAATTTGGTGGTTTTGTTAAATTTAATGAGAGTGTATTATTTAATAAAAATTCGGAAATTAATTATGTTATAATTATTAACGTGACGAGAGTTAGTAATTATATAAAAAAAATTGTCGAATATTACTAATGAGCATAGTAATATATGGTATGGGTTATATTAAAGGTCATAAGTGAATGAAATGTCAATTTTGAGAATTTTAGTCGGGACGCGCCCGTGTCGCGTCGGAACTAATTATTGAGATATAAAAGTAAATATTTTATAAGTTGTTCGTATGGTCGTTTTGAGTGCGCCAACGCGTCCGGAAGGGTCGAGATAGTCAGAAAAGTGTACCCGGGAGTTTAGTTTGGGTCTCGGGAGGTTTTTAGTCTTAATTCGTGACCCGGGAGGGCATTTTGGTCATTTTACAAAATGGGGTAATTAAACCCACGAATTTCAGCCATCCTTAGCAGCCATTTAGGTCAGCCTTTTAGGGTTAGAACATTCAGAACCCTAGAACGGCCATTGGACAAGAGAGGAGAGAGCTCTCAAGGTGATTCAAGGCCAAAAACACCACCATTTGCACCACCGTCACCACCAACGCATAGATCGCGAGGAGGAGAACGCAACCACACCAATATCAGCAGGAAACCAAACCTCTGAAATACCAGGCAAGTGTTTAACTTGCGTATTTTCGTTGGTGCAATATTCATATTAGTGTAGGAATGATTAGGAGTGTAATCTATGGAAGAAAACCCCAATTTTGATAGGGATTTGCATGTAGAAAACATTATAACCATATTCTGGAAATATTATGTGAAGTAGATGATTAACCCACAAATTTTTGATGATATGTTAGAAGGAAATTCTGGAGAAAACTGATTAGAACAAAAGTTAAGAAAACATTAGGGTTCTTGATGTTTAAATGAGATTTTGGGTTGTTTAACCATGTTTAATGATGGATATACGCATGCTTAACGTTAAATATATCTGGAAATATGTTATTATGTTTGTAGTAGGAGTTTTGGGACAATTAGTGTTGGGAAATATTGATTTGGGTGAAGAATTTTGGGAAAACCCGTAACTGCACTTCTGCAGGATTTCGCAGACCTGCTTGATCGATCGATCGAGCCTAGAGCTTCGATCGATCGAAGGTTCGATCGATCGAGCCACAGACCTCGATCGATCGAACCTTCCTGGCAGACTCTTATTTCCCCTTGTTGAATTAATTGAACATGATTCATCGTGAAATAATTTTGGGCTTTATGAATAAAATGTTTTGGGATATAGGAGAGACCAGTAGGACATATGATTAAGTGTTGAGAACTTTATTATGAGACGATAATTGTATCTTAAGGACAATCATTTGAAGAACGAGGAAACTACGTAATTCAAGTGAGAGATTACGTCAAATACTTACGATAATGAATAGACGTTTAACTACTGATTTTGCTACTTGGATGGATAGAATCCACGAGTGTCACGTAACTAGTGAGAAAACCCTTCGAGTTAAGGTTAGAGACGAAATCGTATACGTAATCATAATAATGGGAAATTAAGGATAAATGTTGTGACTATGGGTAACGGGAGGAACCTATATTAATATGATGAATGGGTATATTTATATGATTGTGTGTACATATATTATATACATGTGAAAAACGTACCCGCGCTACTTGCTATCCCTGAGGTTACCGCGCTGGGACGATCTTATCCTGTGTTGCTTTATGGGGGATATTGATTCGTACCCTAGAAGTTAAAGATCCTAGGTACGGGCTATCAGATTGATAGTCGGACGGTCCTAAGAGACGTGTGGGTATGTACTGACCTCTTGGACTTGGAATCTATGCTTCGCCTCAACGTTGTTTTGTATATGTTAATACAGTTCGAGAGTGATTCCGAACTTATATTTCCCTTTGTGTGAGCGATACGGGGATTGGATAGCAGAGTATGCCCGCACCATAGTTTAGTTGGGGTGCTGTTATATATATATATATATCATAAGAGTAGTTAATATATATATGAGGTTATAAACTTTAAACTGCCTACTGTGATTTGATAAGTAGAACATGGTTGTTGACTCAAATTATTAAATACTTGTTTTGAGAAAGTATAAAATGTCACGGGAACTTTATTATTTTTATTAAGTTAAAAATAGAGAGTTGGAACATCTTTTAAAGTGGATATCGGGTATTATAAATCTTACGAGTAATTTAAGTTAAGTTAAAGCTGTTAGAAAGACTAGTATGTTAGATGCTAAAACAAACCGTTAGGAAGGTTAGTACGATAGGTGTGCACATTAGAAGAGAGGTGAGTATTTCTCAAGAGAGATACGCACGAATATGATTTGCATTGGCCTGTATCAATTTAAATACTTGCTTAACGTATTTTAAAATCAAACACACTTTCGGGCTCTGATCCGTTTCTTTTTCTCTCTCTCTCTCTCTTGTATATATACATGTATATTTTCAGGTGCCCAGCCACAGGGGCGTCTTGCTTAGGATCCCTTGAGAAGAACGAGCTGCAACTTAGGTGGGAGTTGCAGGTCACTTGAGTAGACGGCTTCTGTTATTGACTCCACTCCTATTATTCTCATTTATTGGGCACATGTCGCCCTTTTCATCATTTCATTTGTTGCTGGGATTTTTGTATTTCATTTATTTCCAGTATTGTTTTATGAGATTTATTCAGGATAGATTTGTGGTTTTAGTTCCATTTGTTGACATTCGATTGACGAATGTATTATGTTATTTGGTTTATTGTGGTGTGATTCTTTGTTGTAGAAATGTTGTTTTAATTAAAATAAATCTTTTTCTTTAATTAAAATTTGGAAAGTTTTGTATGGAAAATGTTTTGACACTTAGCTTAATTATTTAGGGTGTTAAATTGGAAAAATTATTTTTATCGACAGTGATGCTGAGAATGAACCAACTGTTTACCTTGATTTAATTTAATAAAGGAGTGATCGCCCGGTATTTAATTAGGCGGGGTGTCACGGGTGGTATCAGAGCATCAGGTTCTAGAGTCCTTTAGGATCTATGCGGCCTATTATGTTTCAGCGTTGCTTTCTTTGATATAGAGCCCTACTACTAGGAATGTTGTGTCTATCTCTATACTTTGGAGTTTCGTACTCCTGCGATTTGGTTATTTGAATGATGAACTCATCCAAATTTACTTAAATTTTCAGATGGATCGTCAAGAAGAACTAGCTAAGACGATTAAGGGAGTCATCGAGCAAGATCGACTCACACCTCAGGTATCCCCAGGGAGAGTATCAACCACCGAGTTAGCAGGTATCGTGGCACAAGCAGTTACCACTGCAGTTCTACAATACCAAGAACGCAGCCTACAACTTAAAGGAGGCAAAAGACCTAGAGAGGTTAACCTAGTGCATGTGGCTGACGTTGGGAACTGTGCGAAGGCACCGAATCTGTGACAACAAAACAATCAAGATAGATTCACTTCCAGTAGTAACGAGATTTATGTACAGAGACAAAAGTGTCAGGGACAACGAAGACATGTTTAGAATGAAATCACCAAGAGGTGTTTCGGTTGTGGAATGGAGGACCCCAAACGTAAATCTTGTCTGAATCAGACTGGGGATAAACTACAACCTGACCGACAAAGAATTTTGAAACTCTGCTATAAATGTGTACAACCGGGTCACAAGTGGATGGATTGTCCTCGCCCTGACATATTTTTTCCGCAGATTTCCCCTCAAGGCCAGCAAGACCAGGGAAAAAGAGAGGCTAGTCAATACCGTAAGGAAGGAAAGCAGTTTCGGGGGAGGTGTTTCCAATGTGGCAGGAATGGCCATAGGCGTCAAAATTGTCCAGAGAAGAATAGGGCCCCACGGCAGGAATGTGCTGACAATGTACCTCAGAAGCCAACTCCGCCACCTTTTCCAACAGCCTCAGTTCAGCAAAGAAAGCTACAGGGCGAACGTGTCTATAATTTCCCACAGGCAGCAACCCCGCAGGCGCCACCCGCGGTTGAGGGTATGTTTTTCTATCCATGTTACCATGAGTCGAGATTTGTTTGTTACGAGTGCAACGCACTATTTTATAAGCTAATTTTTTTTTTGCGAAAGCCTTAGGGTTGTTAGCCACGGCAGTGAGCTCAGTGACGTGTGTAGACTCACCATCTTGGGAGTGGGTCTTTTATTTTTTTTTATATGCCCGTGAGTGGGGGTAGAGATTGGTAGCTTAGTATTACCTGTATATATGTTAGTCTTAGACATACATTAGCTTGATGTTATATTCAGTATGGATTGGCTCGCCGCTTATAGAGCCATGATTATCTACTTCGGTGGAGCATTGTTTTTGCCATTTCGGGGCAAAAGATGTTTGTAGTGGCGATGCCTCGCCCAGAGGGAGGTTCGACCGCTCATTTGTATTACATAGAGGAGGATACCTCTAAGGAGGTTGTGATTCCCTTAGATTCGATCCCTGTTGTCAGGGAGTATTCCGATGTGTTTCAGGAGATACCTGGCCTACCGCCCAGTCGTGAGATAGACTTTGTTATAGATTTATTGCCATATACGAGACCTATAGCACGCGCACCGTACCGTACGGCTCCAGCAGAGATGCGAGAGCCACGAGATCAGATTAAGCAGCTGTTAGGTCAGGGCTTCATGCGTAGGAGTACCTCACCTTGGGGCGCTCCAGTCTTGTTTGTGAAGAAAAAGAGATGGTTCACTAAGATTGTGTGTGGACTACCGTGAATTGAACAAAGTCACGATACAGAATAAGTATCCGTTGCCTCGAATCGATGATCTAATCGACTAGTTGAGGGGACCAACTTTCTTTTCGAAGATAGATCTGAGGTCGGGGTACCATCAGTTACGTATTGGAGAGCAGGATGTTTCAAAGACTACCTTCTTCTTGAGATATGGGTCCTATGAGTTCAGGGTGATGTCGTTCGGACTCACAAATGCCCCAGCCGTTTTCATGGACTTGACGAATCAAGTATTCAGAGAGTTCTTGGATCAGTTTGTAATCGTCTTCACAGATGACATCTTGATATATTCACACTCCGAGGAGGAGCATGCCGAGCACTTGAGGCAGGTTCTTCAGACTCTACGAGAGCATCAGTGGTATGCTAAGTACGAGAAGTGTGGATTCTGGTTGCGAGAGGTACAGATCTTGGGCCATGTTGTTTCTAAGCAGGGGATTGCAGTTGACCCAAGCAAGGTGTCAGCGGAGAGGGAGTGGGGACAGCCCACGACACCGACAGAAGTGCGTAGTTTCTTGGGTTAGCCGGATACTTCAGGAGATTCATTCGGGGATTCTCCAAAATAGCGGGTCCATTGACAAATTTGACTCGCAAAGGGGTACCATATATTTGGGATGACGCTTGTCAATTGGCTTTCGATGAGCTGAAAGACAAACTTACTTCAGCGCCAGTCCTTGCGTTACCAAAGCCGGGTGTGGAGTACCTGGTTTACACCGATGCGTCTTTACGGGGACTTGGAGGTGTGCTACAATAGGAGGAGAAGGCTATAGCTTTTACTTCCCGCAAACTTAAGCCGCACGAGAAGAATTACCCCACCCACGACCTGGAGTTAGCAGCGGTAGTCTTTGCATTGAGAATTTGGAGGCACTACTTATTGGGCGAGAAATTCTGTTTGTTCACAGACCATAAATCACTGCAGTACCTGTTCACTCAGCGAGAGCTGAATATGCGTCAGCGCAGGTGGTTAGAGTTTGTGAAAGATTACCAGTTCGATATACAGTATCATCCGGGGAAGGCCAACGTAGTTGCTGATGCGTTGAGCCGTAGACCGGTAGAAGATGTAGCAGGCATCTGGAAAGCAAAGTGGAAAGAGCTGGGTCACCAAGACGCCGTAGCACGTTCTTTCATATCCGTGATGTCAGTCACACCCGAGATTGTTACGAGGGTGATACAGGCACAAACCACAGACCCGTTTTGCCAGGAGCAGATTGTGCGACTTTTAGCCGAGGGTACTGAGTCCTATTCTGTTAGTTCTGATGGAGGTTTGCGGTTTAATGGGAGATTAGTGGTTCCAGAAGGAGCGGAGCTACGACATGAAGTGATGACTCATTCTCATGGGTCCCGATTTGCAGTACGTCCAGGAGGCGATAAGATGTACCAAGACATGAGACGACAGTACTGGTGGAGTGGGATGAAGAAGGACATCGCCGAGTTTATGTCCAAGTGTTCCACCTGCCAGCTGGTGAAGGTGGACCACCAGAAACCGTCAGAATTGCTTCAACCATTGGAAGTACCCGTGTAGAAGTGGGAGAGTATTTCCATGGACTTCATTACAGGGTTGCCTACATCACAGAGGGGCCATGATTCTATTTGGGTGATTCCAGACCGTTTGACCAAGGTGGCTCATTTTCTGCCGGTACGGACAGATTATACCACGGGTCAGTATGCTCAGTTGTTCATCGGGGAGATTGTAAGATTACACGGGGTGCCCCTGAATATTGTGTCCGATAGAGACAAGATTTTCGTGTCGCTTTTTTGGGAAAGCTTTCAGGAGGCTATGGGTACTGAGTTGAGGTTGAGTTCAGCTTATCACCCACAGACAGATGAACAGACAGAGCGTACTAATCAGATGTTAGAGGATATACTACGCATGTGCGTTCTCGATTTTGGAGGAGGTTGGGAACCACACCTTCCACTGGTAGAGTTTGATTATAATAACTCTTATCAGTTCACGATTGGTATGGCTCCATTTGAGGCTTTGTATGGCAGGCCTTGTCGTTCCCCAACCTGTTGGCTTGAGGTGGGGGATAACAAGTTGCTAGGACCAGAGGTAATTCAGGAGACCTCTGCGAGGATTGAGATGATCAGGGGTCGCATTCGAGTAGCCCAGGACAGACAAAAGAGCTATGCCGATGCGAAACGGTTCTTCAGGGAGTTTAATGTGGGGGACCAAGTGTTACTGCGTGTGTCCCCTATGAAAGGGGTGATGAGGTTCGGGAAGGAGGGAAAGTTGGTTCCGAGGTACGTGGGACCATTTCCCATCATTGAGAGGATTGGGCCAGTTGCATACAGATTGGGACTGCCGGAACATTTACATCGCATTCACGATGTATTTCACATCTCGTCGTTGAGATGATACCTTCGAGATGATATGGCCCATACTCACATCGCGATAGAGGAGATCGACTTACAGCCTGATAGCTCCTACCAGGAGAGACCGGTGGCTATCCTAGACTTTAGTGAGAGGAGATTGAGGTCGAAGATAGTTCCACTTGTGCGGGTCCAGTGGGAACACCATAATGTGGAGGAATCCACTTGGGAGCGTGAGGCAGATATGCGCGAGAGATATCCAGATTTGTTCTTATCAGGTATACCTTATTTTTTGAATTTCGAGACGAAATTCCGTTATTAGGGGGGAAGTATGTAATACCCCGTATTTTTATACTATAGTAATTTGGGGGTTTTGTTAAATTTAATGAGAGTGTATTATTTAATAAAAATTCGGAAATTAATTATGTTATAATTATTAACGTGACGAGAGTTAGTAATTATATAAAAAAAATTGTCGAATATTACTAATGAGCATAGTAATATATGGTATGGGTTATATTAAAGGTCACAAGTGAATGAAATGTCAATTTTGAGAATTTTAGTCGGGACGCGCCCGTGTCGCGTCAGAACTAATTATTGAGATATAAAAGTAAATATTTTATAAGTTGTTCGTATCGTCATTTTGAGTGTGCCAACGCGTCCGGAAGGGTCGAGATAGTCAGAAAAGTGTACCCGGGAGTTTAGTTTGGGTCTCGGGAGGTTTTTAGTCTTAATTCGTGACCCGGGAGGGCATTTTGGTCATTTTACAAAATGGGGTAATTAAACCCACGAATTTCAGCCATCCTTAGCAGCCATTTAGGTCAGCCTTTTAGGGTTAGAACATTCAGAACCCTAGAACGTCCATTGGAGAAGAGAGGAGAGAGCTCTCAAGGTGATTCAAGGCCAAAAACACCACCATTTGCACCACCGTCACCACCAACGCATAGATCGCGAGGAGGAGAACGCAACCACACAAATATCAGTAGGAAACCAGACCTCTGAAATCCCAGGCAAGTGTTTAACTTGCATATTTTCGTTGGTGCAATATTCATATTAGTGTAGGAATGATTAGGAGTGTAATCTATGGAAGAAAACCCCAATTTTGATAGGGATTTGCATGTAGAAAACATTATAACCATATTCTGGAAATATTATGTGAAGTAGATGATTAACCCACAAATTTTTGATGATATGTTAGAAGGAAATTCTGGAGAAAACTGATTAGAACAAAAGTTAAGAAAACATTAGGGTTCTTGATGTTTAAATGAGATTTTGGGTTGTTTAACCATGTTTAATGATGGATATACGCATGCTTAACGTTAAAAACATCTGGAAATATGTTATTATGTTTGTAGTAGGAGTTTTGGGACGATTAGTGTTGGGAAATATTGATTTGGGTGAAGAATTTTGGGAAAACCCGTAACTGCACTTCAGCAGGATTTCGCAGACCTGCTTGATCGATCGATAGAGCCTAGAGCTTCGATCGATCGAAGGTTCGATCGATCGAGCCCCAGACCTCGATCGATCGACCCTTCCTGGCAGACTTTTATTTCCCCTTGTTGAATTAATTGAACATGATTCATCGTGAAATAATTTTGGGCTTTATGAATAAAATGTTTTGGGATATAGGAGAGACCAGTAGGACATATGATTAAGTGTTGAGAACTTTATTATGAGACGATAATTGTATCTTAAGGACAATCATTTGAAGAACGAGGAAACTACGTAATTCAAGTGAGAGATTACGTCAAATACTTACGATAATGAATAGACGTTTACTTACTGATTTTGCTGCTTGGATGGATAGAATCCACGAGTGTCACGTAACTAGTGAGAAAACCCTTCGAATTAAGGTTAGAGACGAAATCGTATACGTAATCATAATAATGGGAAATTAAGGATAAATGTTGTGACTATGGGTAACGGGAGGAACCTATATTAATATGATGAATGGGTATATTTATATGATTGTATGTACATATATTATATACATGTGAAAAACGTACCCGCGCTACTTGTTATCCCTGAGGTTACCGCGCTGGGACGATCTTATCCTGTGTTGCTTTATGGGGGATATTGATTCGTACCCTAGAAGTTAAAGATCCTAGGTACGGGCTATCAGATTGATAGTCGGACGGTCCTAAGAGACGTGTGGGTATGTACTGACCTCTTGGACTTGGAATCTATGCTTCGCCTCAACGTTGTTTTGTATATGTTAATACAGTTCGAGAGTGATTCCGAACTTGTATTTCCCTTTGTGTGAGCGATACGGGGATTGGATAGCAGAGTATACCCGCACCATAGTTTAGTTGGGGTGTTGTTATCTATATATATGTATATATATTATACGAGTAGTTAATATATATATGAGGTTATAAACTTTAAACTGCCTACTGTGATTTGATAAGTAGAACATGGTTGTTGACTCAAATTATTAAATACTTGTTTTGAGAAAGTATAAAATGTCACGGGAACTTTATTATTTTTATTAAGTTAAAAATAGAGAGTTGGAACATCTTTTAAAGTGGATATCGTGTATTATAAATCTTACGAGTAATTTAAGTTAAGTTAAAGCTGTTAGAAAGACTAGTATGTTAGATGCTAAAACAAACCGTTGGGAAGGTTAGTACGATAGGTGTGCACATTAGAAGAGAGGTGAGTATTTCTCAAGAGAGAGACGCACTAATATGATTTGCATTGGCCTGTATCAATTTAAATACTTGCTTAACGTATTTTAAAATCAAACACACTTTCGGGCTCTGACCCGTTTCTTTTTCTCTCTCTCTCTCTCTCTTGTATATATATATGTATATTTTCAGGTGCCCAGCCACAGGGGCGTCTTGCTTAGGATCCCTTGAGAAGAACGAGCTGCAGCTTAGGTGGGAGTTGCAGGTCACTTGAGTAGACGTCTTCTGTTATTGACTCCACTCCTATTATTCTCATTTATTGGGCACGTGTCTCCCTTTTCATCATTTCATTTGTTGCTGGAATTTTGTATTTCATTTATTTCCAGTATTGTTCTATGGGATTTATTCAGGATAGAT
Organism: Sambucus nigra; assembly: GCA_949130495.1. Taxonomy (NCBI): domain Eukaryota; kingdom Viridiplantae; phylum Streptophyta; class Magnoliopsida; order Dipsacales; family Adoxaceae; genus Sambucus; species Sambucus nigra. The sequence continues at coordinate 9,387,160 of OX422210.1, forward strand.
TTGTGGTTTTAGTTCCATTTGTTGACATTCGATTGACGAATGTATTATGTTATTTGGTTTATTGTGGTGTGATTCTTTATTGTAGAAATGTTGTTTTAATTAAAATAAATATTTTTCTTTAATTAAAATTTGGAAAGTTTTGTATGGAAAATGTTTTGACACTTAGCTTAATTATTTAGGGTGTTAAATTGGAAAAAATATTTTTATCGACAGTGATGCTGAGAATGAACCAACAGTTTACCTTGATTTAATTTAATAAAGGAGTGATCGCCCGGTATTTAATTAGGCGGAGTGTCACAGTTTTAAACTATGTGCGACTTCTAGGTAATCCCCTTCCAAAAAAAAATCATGAATTTTTTTTATGATGTTCTATTTCTCGGTACATCAAACTATCAGTTTTTTGCCTTTCGTAGGCCCCCGTGCGTTACATTATTTTACCATTTTATGACTTATAGTACATCTGAGAAATAGTTAGAAACAAAATTATTATAGTTTTACCCCACACGCGACTTTTAGGAGTTACAATCGCCCTTTATCAGTCAACATCTTTAATAGTTTTACAAGGTTTCTTGTATCCTTCATCCCTGATAGTGTGGTTGATTTGTTCTTGACTAACGCCATCAATATTTGGATAAATATTTCCCCATGCATTCATGGTTGCAACACAAGGTCTTAGTAACGAACATATAAAGAAGTTACGATAATAAGAAAATAGAGAGGATAGCGTACTTAGGATCTGATGTAGGAATAATTAACTTGGTTGAATTTTGACAGAAACATGTCAGATACTAAATTTTGTACGTATATTTTGATTTACATAGATAACTTATAACATTCATCACAAGAAATAGAAATGCATAGAAATATAAGGGTATAACATGGATTTATTCAGTCTTATTACAACGAAACGTTATAACATAAACTGTCATCGAGGATAAAATAATGGTAATACATTATAACTGCATGTATTGGTAGGTAATTTTTTGAATAATCCACATAGTTCTGTCGGTCTTGCTAGTGAATTTCCAGAGGTACATAACCGTTTAATATATGTGTGATGTGACAATTGAAGTCTCGGGGAGGGGGAAATTATGGTCTTCACTATGTTCCCGATTTATCTTGAAAAAAATAATGTAAGCACGATTGTCAAGTAGAAAATTCTAATTCTATAATAGTTTGATGAATAATTTGAGGAATATAAGTGGAATCAAATTAAAATAGGATGTGATCAATAGCAAGAATTTGATGTGATCAGCAATAGTAAACTAAATAAAACGCAACATAATCAACAATATGATGATATCCAAAATGATAAAATTTTCGATTTAGAATGGTTAGGGTTGTAGAAGGGACCAATAATTATTTCTTAAAGAGGCTAAGGGTAATAGCCATAATGATAACTTGTCAATTCCTGACCTTGAACCAGTTTCAAGAAGGTAATAATTTACTATATAGTCTAATAATAATCACCATAATGTTTAATTACCACGTTGAATCGATTAGAGTCCGTAAACTAAAAAATTTCATTTCGCTAAGAAAATTTTCAGAGTTTAAATACTCTCAGCACACAATGAGTTAAATCCTCAAACCAAAATCATTCTTTTATATTTTACTTCGGGAACAAGGATATATATATATATATATATATGTGTGTTGTTGTTCAAATGTTTCCCTATAAGCACATATGTTAAAATTTCATAAAACTAACCAAATTGGGTAGAACGATATAGTCAACGTCATCCCAAAAAAGTTATATTGTTAGAACCTTATAAAAAAGATTGGCTTTAAAATCATTGAAAATAGTATTATGTACTGAATTTAATTAAAGGCCAAATTTTTCATATTCGAAAGGTTGAGGATTAATTGGTCAACACGCACGTGCGTACAGTTAAAATCAGCACGTGTGACCTTTGACCAAGAGCATGAGGGCGCGTGACCAATGAAATTTTTTTGAAAAAATTTCCAGAAATTTTATTTTATTTTTCTGGTCAAAATGATATAATACATCACCCGGTTTGGCCAACTAAAACCCTAATTCCACCATACCCTCAAAATTTAATTAAAGAGTATTAACGTTTTCTTTTTCACTTAAACCCCTAGCTTTTGAGACTTTCAAATTTTAACCTCACAATATACTCTTCACATTATTTCCAATATATAAGTCTTCTGCATACCCATCTAAAAATGAGTAGATTTAAGAATATTTAATAGGAAAGAAAATTTAAAAACAAACCCTTGTAAGTTATTTAAATGCATTTTATGTGTATATGTAGGTGCCCTTGACATTCTTCAATGTTTCAACCACTCCTCCACAATTCAACATAGGAGTCCACCTGCGCAATGTCCATAACACACCAGTCCACGTATGCCTCGGTATCCACCGATACAGCTATGACAATCGCGTATGATTTAGAACACGGAGTCCACTGCTTATTCACCGCAATCAACACGTATAGAATCCACCACACGAAAATAAGTGCTTTAATGACGGATGATGGAAGAATGAAACGTGGTGTAAACACAAGATCTCTAAACACAATGGTTATGAAATCTGGGATCTTGTAAACACAAAGGATGTTTTTAATTTTGAAAACCTTTGTAAACAAGTGTAGGAAAACGTGCGTGTAATGTTGTGCATTTTATGTTCTGCACCCTTCGAAATTTTGAGCAAAAGGCACCTTAAATAAAAACTTTAAGTCGGCACGTTGTTAGAACGATATTGGCTTGTCGTTAGAACGACTTACAAATCTCGTTCAAATGAGATATCCATATTGTTAGATAGACCTACTGATGTCGTTTGAACGACTATAGATGTCTTCTGATCTTCTAAAACTAAAAGGAAAGATCTATATAAGTCAAAAACATATTTATCTCAGAATAAATGAAGTTTAAACATTTTAAAATCATTTTTGAATAAAATAACATCCTTAAAACATATTTATTGAGTTCTATAAATATTATACCTTCATACTTGAGAGATGCACAAAATGTAATAGGATATGAAGACGTGAAACGTGCACCAATAAACATGGCATGATCTAGTTTTGAAGCTTAGCCGCTATGTCTTTAAAACGTCATAGACTATGTGGAAATTGTGACAAGTAAAAATCTTTCAAATTAGTTTTTGTCTATAATAATGCCAAGCGAAATTACCTATATTCAATCCCAGAAACCCAAAAATAAAATACAGGACATGATCTAGCAAACAAATATCGGATCGATAGCATGAACTGTCTCCATCTGATGTCGTCACAAAATTTCCAATCTCTAAATAATCACTACAAACACGAAACAAACAAATACTGTGTGGAGTATGGAGGTACAAATGATATAAATCTTATGATACAAAATTGTAAAACAAACCATTTGTTAACATGCGAGAAAAACATATGATACCAATATGTGTACACATTTTTCAATATAGCTCAAATCAATGAAACCAATACGTAAACAGCACAATCAAAACATGATATCAGTATATAAGCATGTAAAAACATGAGTTCTCATAAAAAAAACTCCCCCTACATCACATACTAGCTCTCCCCCTTTTTGTCTCAAATTGGCAACCGAAGAAAAAGATAAACAAACAATCTTCATATCTAGAACGATAGGAATCACGTGGTATATCGAGATAAATAATGATGACAACTAATAATAATCAGAAGGTATGAAATCGTAGCTAGCAAACAATCACAAATATGAATCATAAATATCAAGAATGAAATGATTAAACAAATCAATGTAATATAAGAATCAATCATGAATAATTTGTATCAACGGCATGTAAACTGTTCAAAATAACCCATGACTACCAAAATAATGTAATATCAACAGATATACGAAGAAGGTATAAATATCATAAGGAAATATCAAAAATCCATCCTAGGTCGTTCGAACAATAATGCTAGGTCATTTGAACGACTGAGGCATGTCATTTGAACCTGGAAAAAAACTGACCTGAAACAGTAGCATGTCGCGCGAATCATCTAAGAAACGATAAAAGCAACTTAAGAAACAACCATCCCTGACACTTTTAATACCTCGTTACTAGGATCATTAGATCCAGTCTTTGAGCAACAAGGATATGTCGTTTGAATGACATCTAGAAGTCGTTTGAACGACTTCGAAAATTTCATACTCTAGTTCTAAAAATATGCAGAATTTGTCCAGTGAATTCTTTTCTCAAAACATCAACTCGAAATACAAAACATTAGCAAAACAGAAAATATGAGTTACATGCTAACATAGTATCAATGTGCCTAAACATGGATGCATAATGAATGGGCATGAACTACAATAAATGAATTACAATTTAAACACATCCAAACAATCAAGAAGCTCTAATTGATAGCTAAATGTCATCAAATTATGTTTTAACCACATGTGACAATTAATATATTGGACTTAATGAACTAAACAACCAACATGCACACAAATCCGGAATTTTGACTATTCTACCAAACAAATTGCATCGTGCCACGATTTTTCAACATCAGGAATTGTGGTGCAAACCCATTGTACTTTTTCATCCAAACACCCTCCTATATTCATATATCTTTTTTTAGTTCTTTTGAGGTTTCTACTTTCTCACCTGATAGAAATCATATTGGTCCCTTTTTGGCATATGTTTCTTTTTATTGCCTTAATTTTTTTCTTGGTCGCTTTTAAACAGGGGTTTTTATGCTGAGTTTATTGTACTCTCGCAGTCCTTTCCTGTGCACGCTCATCATTTTTCCAATTAAACAATATCTATCCTCACGGGAAACTCTTACATGAACACCTCCTCCTAAGTCTAATTATGCATAAATGACAAAATTGAGAGGAGAACGTCTCACCAAACTCAAATATGCATGAGAAGTCAAACCTTCATAAGAGCTCGTGCATTTGTATGCTATGGCATATATACAAAGTCGAATACAAATGCACATAAACTTTGAAACAACCCTATTAATCAATGGATAAGATCAATTTAAGCATCTACAATTATGACCAAATGTCCTAGTCACATGGATAATGAAATAATGGGGGTCCAAGCACACCAATATGCCACATCAAACATGTAAACCCACGATACAAAAATAAAACGAAAATCTTTTTGTATTTTTCAAAAAATATTTGACTCAAAAGACAAAATCTTTTTGTATTTCTCAAAAATATATGAAACCAATTTTTTTTATATTTTCATAAAATTTTATCAAAATAAAATATTTTTGTAATTTTCCAAATAAGACTTAAATAAAAGGAAAACATATAATACAAAGAAATATCATGAGATATATCATGTGAAAGAAGACGAGAGTCGTGAATTTGAATTCCCAAAGCCTCTAAGTCCGATTTCCTAACCCCAATAGGTGTGTAACGACGCATGGGATTTTGGGAAATGAAACTACTTTTGTTCCGGGTCAGGGTGTATAATTTATAGATGTGTCATCATAGAATTTGAGTTGTACAAGGAACCCAAATAACATGTGGATAAGCCAAGGAATACCTGAATAACTTTATCTATATCAATAAGTGTAATTATATATATATATATATATATATTCATGTATCTATACTAATAATTGTAACATACATGAACTTATTGGAAAAACTATTTTTAGCTAGTACTTATCATTAATTTCTAAATAGTATACAGATTTATCACCTTGTTCGCAAAGATTTTACACGTCTTTTAATATACTTTTTCTTAATTCAATATATAATTTAATAATTCAGTTTCTTAATTTGATATCGTTATTGTAAATTGTATGCACGCAAGATTTCAATTTAACATGGTATGGCTAACATTGGCATGTATACTTACATTTCTCTCAATTTTAGTTTTAAACCACAACCATGATGAAACATTTGATTGAATCAATTTTTCACATGCACAATATATGTGAAATTATTTAAGCCTAGAGCTGAATAATTATGACTATGAAGAAAAAACATTGCCGAGTGTAAATATTGATTTGTTTGTATATATATTATTAATCTTAGGATATCATAATCTAAACATAAATTTTGATAGGTTAAAATCTCTCACATCAGGTGTGAATTAAGACGATGATAAATGGAGACGCATTGGATTTGAAAAGGTGAAAATATCTTTGAATCCCACATCGATAAAAGTGCTGAAATTTTGAACATGGTGGTAGTACAATGGCAGCTACAATTCTTAGACATGTCACACTTCCAACATCGGATGTGATCCAAACCTAGTTTAGAGCTTCTCCAATGTAATAGCCTATTTTTTGTTACGTGGCTGTGGTTTGTGGACAATGTGGTTCTTAGTCGCCAAGAAAATTAATTCGCAACGAATCAGGATAAACAAACCGTCTCCAATGGAAACGTGTGAAATGTAACTTCTATCCTATTTGGCATATGATTTCCCACCAAATTGTTGGTGGTAAAAATACACCTGCTATATTACTCCCGGCAAATTACTTCGTTATATATAGAACATGGGTCTTCTCATTCTCATCTGCAAAAAGCTTCTCTTCCAAATTTAAGATAGCAGGTACCATTCTCTCTCTTTTCTTATCAGTATGTCCTTTTATGAAAATTTCTTCTCTTCCAAATTTAAGATAGCAGGTACCATTCTCTCTCTTTTCTTATCAGTATGTCCTTTTATGAAAATTTTGATTTCTAATTGTACACCAATTGTATGATAGAATTAATAATGGAATAAATTTAAATAATACACCAATTGTATGATAGAATTACTAATAAAATATACTAATTGTTTGATGGAATTACTAACGTAAAAAAAATGGCCAGCTGCTATAATTATCAAATCATGTCATATTCAAATGAAAAGGGATTACTGATCCCAATTATATAATTAGTAAAACAAGAGAGATAAAAAATTACATGCAAACTTAGATGAATAAAAAATGAAAGTAGACCTAACTAATAATATTCAATGGATAATGCTATTAATTTTCAGTTTGTAATATTTCCACTTAAGTATGTTTGTAATTCTGTTTTGTAGGTGTTTCTTAGGAATCTTTGTAACACATGGATTCAAAGGACTCTCAGTTTTCATTCTCCCAACAATCTACAACCGATCCCGAAGCTGTATTCATAAGTGATTCACCCATTTCTCAAAACAGTCATGCTCCTCAGTTTTCCCTACAAAGTTCACTGCTTCAATCCAATCAATTTCAGTTTACCTCTTCAAATGCACAATTCCATCACAATTTATCCTTTAACCCTCTTAATGCTTCATATCGTCCTCATGTTCAACAACAATATAGGTTTTCCTACGAAGGGCTTCTAAATGGTTCCATTCCCATGGTTGATTCTCAAGCTTCCATTTCTTCTAAAGTAGCCAAAAAGAAAGAAAAGAAGAAGAAGGCCTCAAATAATTCCCAAACCACTCAACCCCCCGTTCCTCGTCGATTTTGGACAACTGATGAAGACATAGCATTAACGAGGGCATATCTCTATATTAGCGCTGATCTAGTTATTGGTAAGGATCAAACAAGTGAAACGATGTAGAATCGCATATTCAAGGCTTGGAAGGAGAAAATGGGAGTGTATGATGAGACCCGAAACATTAATGCTTTATCGTGTCGTTGGAGTACTATACATGCGGCTGTTAACAAGTTCCATGGCTTATATGAATCATTGGAGAGAGCTCCAAGAAGTGGAGCCTCAATTGAAGATATAGTAAGTGTTTATTTTTCTTTGATTCAGATATTTTGAATTTCTTATATTACTATTTTAATTTTTATATTTCATTTTTAAAACATCAATTTGTAGAAACGAGAAGCATTGATAATGTACAAGGAAATGGGTGATGGGTCGGCATTCAAATTTGAACATTGTTGGGATATCATGAAAGGAAATCCGAAATGGTGTTCGGAGCAACTCACCAAAACTAGTTCCTCAAAGAAACAAAAAAATGTTGGTAGCTGCTCAGTTAAGAATCCACCTCCATCCACGCAAACCCAATCGGGGGTTGATACGAAAACTGCTGCATCTGAAAGTGGCAATGCTGATGGGGTTGTTCGCCCCCCCGAAAGAAAGTGTAGTAAAGACAAAAGGAAGAGAGAAGTTGAAGAAAAGGCTCTGATAAATGTACTAAGCAATTTACAAGGCACTCTAGAAAAAAAATTTATATTTAATCAAGAAGAGCTGCAACTGAAGAGAGAAATGGAGAAAAAGGAATACGAATTACGAGAGCAAACATTAAAAAGAAATTTGGAATTAAAAGAGAAGGCTCAAAAAATGAAGGAGGATGCTGAAAAGAGAAAGGAGAAAGCCCAAAAACGTAAGGAGCAAGAACGCATTATGAATATCAAGCTCTCAGATGTTCAACCTGCTTTGGTAGCTACTTATGAAAAAATGCAAGCTCAAATAATGAAGGAATGGGAAAGTGAACGTCTTTCGAAGCATGTTTCTGGAAATGATGCTTAAATGTAGTTCATGATCAAAATTGTTCTTACTTTGTAGTTCAAGAATTGATAGCTTGTTTCTTTCATTTATTTATTTAATTTTAAGTTTTAGTTTGTGGAAACTTGGAAGTTGTTTTGAGTTTATGTTAATGAAATTATTGTTATTGCGTCTCTTTCAACTAGTTGTGAATCTGAAATTATGGAAATAGCGCTTATTCCACATTTAATTTAAATTATAATTGTTGATTTCGATTGAAAATGATGCGGTTGATATCCCATTTCTGACTTGAAAAGTTTGAGGATTTGTCTTTGATTGCAAAGACATTAAGAAAAAAAAATCATTTTGTTCTTTTGTTAAAGAAAAAAAAAGTTTGTTCTAATACAGGGCAACCACTTGAGAAGAAAAAAATTGACACCTGAATGAGCTGCAAATTGAGACTGACAAGGAGTGGTTCTAAACACCTGCTACACCCTTATATGAGTATGTAATATGCTACACCCTTGTATGAGTATGTCCCATATTACAAAACAACATACAACTCAAATTCACATGTTTACAAAACTCAATATCCTTGTCCCATAGCTGTCTTAAGTGAGCTGGATTGAGAACAAGATTTGAATGCTGCCTCTACTTATTCCAGCAAACATTAGGATGTTATGCAATCCTTACTGTTTCCAATTACAAAAAAATATACTACACAAATTCACATATTACAGAACTCAATATCCTTTGTCCTATAACTGTCTTAAGTGAACTATACTCGGAACAAAATTTGAATGCTTCCCCTATTTCTTTCAGCAAACACCAGTAATTATGGGACACACTATCCAGTAAATGAACTGATACATCTTGCAAGGGAAGTAACAGACATAACAGTTGTGCATAAGGACTAAATGTAGCTCCACCTCAAATCAATTTTCAATGCTAACTGGATATGTGCATAAGGATTTAATTCATAGAGTTCTGTATCTACAACAAACTACAGTTGAAAAGACGGAATAAGAGTTCATTAATTAAGACAAGCTTGCACTTAATAGTTTGATACACATGCCCAAAAACTAAATGTCACGGTCACCGTATAGTTCCCAACAATGATTGATGAGATCCGTATTCAATTCATTATGAAGCCCCGTGTCCCGGATTCTTTTTAATTGGCTAATCCTACTAGAAACAAGATACGTATAATCGTCATCTAACTCAACATGCTCAACCCTTTCAAGCGCAATAGGCTCCCAATGTTCGGGGTCTATTCTATGATGGTGTTCACTCTTGATAATCATATTATGTAAGATGATTCATGTCTTCATTATCTTCCCAAGATCCTTTGAATTCCCCATACGTGCGGGGCCTTTAACAATTGCCACCTACTTTGCAACACCCCAAATGCGCGTTCCACATCTTTTCTTACGGCTTCTTGTTGTTTAGAAAATAATTTCTCTTTGACATTAGACGGTTGAGAGATGGTTTGAATAAGAGTAGCAAATTTTGGGTCAATTCCATCAGAAAGGTAATACCCCATCTTATAATTATGGCCTTGTACTGAAAAATTACACGGTGGAGCAACTTCATTTACTATATCATCGAATAAGGGAGATCTATCGAGAACAGTGATATCATTGTTTGTACCAGCCATGCCAAAGAACGCATGCCAAATCCACAAATCCTTTGATGCTACAGCCTCTAAAATTAGAGTAGGGGCCTTTTTGAAACCATTAGTGTGCGTGCCATGCCATGCCGTCGGACAATTTTTCCATTGCCAATGCATACAGTCAAGACTACCGAGCATACCAGGGAAGCCCCGATCCTTCCCTTCTTTTAGAAGTCGAGCAATATCAGCTTCATCTGGTTTTCTCAAATATCGTTCTTCAAAAACCTCGATGACCGCATCGCAAAAATGCTTAAGGCTTTCAATTGCAGTGCTTTCAGCGATCTGGAGATATTCATCAAGCAGATCAGCGGGACAACCATATGCAAGCATCCGCAATGCTGCTATCATCTTTTATAAAGGACTTAACCCATTTTTTCCAACAGCATCAACCTTTTGTGTGAAATAACCGTCATAAACCCCAATTGAATGTAAGATGCGATTGAATAGTTCCACATCCATCCAAAATCGACGACGAAAATGCTCCGGTGTATACTTTGAATGCTCACCCTTGAAATAGTCATTAATAATTAGATCGTGGCAAGACTTCCTACACCGAGGAATATAGTGCCGCCCAGGAACAGAGCCACCACGAGGTCGTTTATTTTGAACCGTCATTGATGCGACTATAATTGGGACATGGATTGCGGTGGTTTCGGCCAAACTTTGTGTTAAATTAGTACATTGTATGCTATTATCTAGCCATGGATCTTCTAACATATCTTCGCTGAGATCCATTGACTTATTGCTAGATGATGAACTATCCGAGTCAGATTCCGAACTTGGCGAAGACATTACTTTGGAAGGACACTTGCTGCAAAAGGACCTGTACTATAATTCACGAAATCAGTTACATATAACTAGCATTGTGGGGTGTTTACAGTAGGTTTAAATTTGATAAAAACGAATTTTTGCAGATCACTTAAATTCAATCAAATTATGGTGTAAAATAATTATATTTTCTTTCCTATTTCAGCAATATCTCGTCAAACAAATGACATACATTCAACATTAACATCCCAAAACAATATCAAATATAGAAATAATAGAAAGTAATTATCAATTAATTTTGAACTAACCGGACTGTTTGCTTCAATTGTAGATCGAAGGAGAAAAAAATTGATATTGGTGTTGTACGGTTTGGTGAAAAAAGGGCTGGGAAATAAACCTGATGAAAGAGTTTGTTGGAGTTTGTTGGAGAGAACAGTTTTTTTGCTGACTAGGATGAGAACACATCCTTAAAGAAGTCGTCCAGAACTAGACTTTTAACAGCAGGATGTCTTTCAATTCAAGTGCCACGTGAGCTTCATATTTTATATTCACAACTGCATTGGAGCACGTCTATTTTGCTAAATGTCTATGCTGCCCACGTGGATAGTATTTTATTTTCAATTGACTACCGCATTGGAGAAGCTCTTATAACTAAGCTCTTATAACTAAGTTGAAACTAAGCTGATCTAATATGTTTTCATAGATAGTTTCTTAGTAATGCTTAGTCGACAGTTGAACACTAGAGTTTTAAGGATATGGAACTAATTGTCAATAATAATAAAAAGAACAAGAGCTTAGCTTATTGACCAAAAGCACTTTTAAAAAAGAGAAACTAATCATTGTGGGTTAAAGATGATTTTGTTTCGTCTCATTGCTTAAAAGACTGCAATCATAAAAGGAAAGCAACCCCATAAACAGTATATAAAGAAAAGTTGCCTGAAGAATCATTGTTTCTAGATTTAAACTAACCAACCAAACCACGAGAAAGCCATAATCAACTCACATCAAAATTCCAAAAGTAATAATTAACATAAGGGTGAAAACCATGATTAGATACTTTTACATTTCAACGTAGCAAAGCAATTGGGCTCACCCCTTAATTATTTTTAATTAATTTATTCGAAATATCACGTTCTAACCATTTGAATATAGGAGAATGTGTGTCGGAGAATAATTCTGACAAGGACGTAAGTATTAACAGCCAAGAACAATAAACTAGCCATCCAGAGTTGTATGAAGACATGCTTGCCTTTGAATTCAAGCAGATAACCCCACATCAGTCAATGGGTTTGAGCTCCCATCCACAACGTAATGCAGCCCATTCCTTCCCATTTAAGCTTCATATTGCTCCATGGCAGTATTAGTGGCAACAGGCAGAAAAACCACACAAAGTACTGCGTTGTTATTACCTGTTAAAAAAATAAAATGAAATTAGAAATGGAAAAAATATGATTTTTTTGCCCTTACATGGACTTTATAGTCCAAATTGCGTCCTCAACTGGAAGTGAAAGAAAGGTGAATATTAATGTAGTTTCCATTTTTTAAAGGGGTAAAATTGTGGAACTAGGCCTATAATGGATCAAATTTTAGTCCGAATCCAAACTATTCATTTAGATATGGACTATAATTTATAATCAGTGGTGTATCTAGAAATTTTTTCCAGAGGGGACGGAAAAACTATACCTTTTTTTCATAAATATATATGGATTATCTTTGTACATATATTATGCAAAAAATAAATACTGAATTTACCAACAGTTTAAAACAATGACTAAATTTTACAAACGGTTATAAGCCGAGACTAGCCGAGACTATATTTTCAGCATGATATCTGAATTTTTTGTCTAATTAATGCAAATCATGACTGATTTGTCACTGTATGTATAAAATTCCGAAAAAAACTGTTTATAACCGTAAAAAACTGTGACTAATGATAGCATATATATGTAAATTCTAGAAAAATCTGTTTGTAATGGTCAGAGATGCACTGTGACTAATTTACCAACTAAAAATTCCCGTTGGAATATTTTCCCATATACATAATTTTTTGCCTAAAGTTCAGGAGCGCCCCCCTCCCCCCAGTCTATGGTGGGTCCTCCCGTCTGTAATTCATTATTCAATAATTAGACCGGTATGAAAAGTCAGTAAATAATCTAATACAATTTTATATATTAATGAAATAAAATATTTAATATAATATATATATATATATATATATATATATATATATATATATATATATATACACACACACACACATATATATATATATACATCTATTATATAAGATAGGTGATGTTGATGCCAAAATATATGTATTTAAAAAATAATAGTATAATAGTACACACACACACACACACATATATATATATATATATATATATATATATATATATATATATATATACATACTAGCGGATGCCCGTGCCGAGGGCACGGCGTACATCCATTATATAAGATAGGTGATGTTGATGCCAAAATATATGTATGATATTTTCACGTTTTTATGCATGATATTTCATGCCTTCCATGGGTGCATGAAATATCATGCTAAAAGGTAAAATATCATGCAGATTAAATCTATACTATTATATATACTATAATACTATTATACTACTAATATACTATTATACTATTATTTTCTAAATACATGCTATTAAATTATTTTTTTAATTTTAAAAAATATTTTTTTTAATTTTTTTTTTTAATTTTTGTTTTCATTTTTTTTTTAAAGGCTAGTAATTATGGATTGGATTTTATTACGGGGGCAAATTTATCACCGTGCCCTCGGCACGGGCATCCGCTATACACACACACATATATATATATATATATATATATACTAGCGGATGCCCGTGCCGAGGGCACGACGATAAATTTGGCCCCGTAATAAAACTCAATCCATAATTACCAGCCTTTTTAAAAAAAATGAAAACAAAAATTAAAAAAATTTATATATTTTTAAAAATATATATTTTTTTTAAAATAGATATTTTTTTAAATTTAAAAAATAATTTAATAGCATGTATTTAAAAAATAATAGTATAGTAGTATATTAGTAGTATATTAGTAGAATAATAGTAGTATAGTATATATAATAGTATAGATTTAATATGTATGACATTTTACCTTTTAGCATGATATTTCATGCACCCATGGAAGGCATGAAATATCATGCATAAAAACGTGAAAATATCATACATATATTTTGGCATCAACATCACCTATCTTATATATATATATATATACTAGCGGATGCCCGTGTCGAGGGCATGGCGATAAATTTGACCCCGTGATAAAACCTAGCCCATAATAACCCGTCTTTTTTTAAAAAAAAACACCTTTCAAAAAAAATAATAATAATATAATAGTATGTATGTATGCCTGTTAAACATGCATGTGTATTTATGTGTTGCATGCATGCATGCAACACATAAAATATCATACATGTTTAACATGCATGAAAGGAGCCATACCCCATATGGCTCCATATTATATGGATATGGATATATATCATGATGTATATAAATATTATACATTCAAACATTTTAAATTTTAATTACGATTTTGTCAATATTACAATTATTATTACACTTGTAAATATATTTTATATACTTCATACTTTGTATAAAATCATATCTGATAATTTTCTCAATAATTGGATTCGGATTACCTTCCCTCCATTCCGAATCATACCCATTGACAAGCCTATCCAAAACCATAACACTACTTGCCTTGAACAATCCTGACCATTTACAATTTCTCCACAATGTACAGCTAAAAAAATGTTTACTTATATTTTATAGCAACACATAAGGCTGTATTTGCAATTTTTATAGCTTAGGGGCTAACTTGCAATCGAGGCGATAGTTTAATGGGTTTCATGCAATTTACCTGTTTTAATGTACCTTTTTGGAGCCAATGTAGCCTAAGTTATATAGTTTAATAAATTATGTAATATAATGATTTTCATAATACTATTAAACATTATAATCTAATCCACAAACCTTATTGAATGGTACAAATGCCACTGTCTAGCAAAACAAACAGAATGGCAAATCCTGTGCGAAGCGGAAAATGAGGAGCAACTGCACTATAATTTGAGGCAGAAAAGAAACTAGCTTTTCCAAGACTGAAAACTCGTGTTCATAATGGAGATATATGAGATAAAAATATATTAAGAGAAATTGTGTCTCGGATCGGTACGAGTAAGGTGGTATAGCAGTGCCTCATACAAGAACTCCCATCCATGTAGAGATAAGAAGATTCAGGTACAAAAGAAGAACACGGTCCCAGATATTATCCCAAATAAAAGTCTCCCTCTTCTAAACATGCTTGTAAGAAAAATCCATACATGATGTGGATAAGTTTTGTGCTACTTGACTGTGGGTCGACTTTACTTGACTAGAACTCCAATTCATAAGGACAGGCTTCTTACCAGATTGAAAATTGAGAGGATCAAGAATTAAAATGATAGGAAGTGCATAAATTATAGGGTAGATTCTCAAGTGGACAACGAGCCCATACCAAAATGCAGCTTGTAACAGATTACCTATTAAACAGAAAACAACAGGAAAATATATAAAGTTAGACATGTGTGATTTACACTAAATAGTTGGCACAACATTCAAGGAGCATTTATCAAAAAAGCCCATGATATACTATTCATTTAAGTTTTTTAGTCCATGATATAACATTCAAGGGGCATTTAACAAAAAAGCCCATGATTTACACTAAATAGTTGGCATAACCTTAGTAGTGACATTAGCTTGAACTTGACTATAAATGGAACATTTGTTTAGGGACTAATTATTTTTGAAAAAATATATTTGACTAAACAATAAACAGATCATTTTTCTAGGGACTAAAAACTATTTTTCAAAATATATCGGACTAAACATTAATTGAAACTTTTTTTTAAGAACCAGACATCAATTAACCCAATTTAATCCGTATTGAATGTATTAATCAAGAATGTGGTCAATAAGCAAAAACTGAGTAAATGAATTGCCTTTTGCTATTTTGGCTCAAGGTTTGACTAACGTTGGTTTGGAACTCAATAAATTCAACCCTCAAAAGAGAGACTCCATTACGATCACCATCGTTGGAGATATTGCTTCCATCACGTGAACCGGCCATCGAAACAAAAGCAAATCTTAAGATTCGAAACCTTCCTCCGATACAACATAATGTAGCAGAAAACGTGAAAATAAAAAAATCATCCTTGAATCCACAAGGTGCACACTTCAAAGAGACGAAATGCTGGGATGGGATCTCATATTAGTTTTTTCTTTATTTTAGTTCTTTTATTTTTTTTCTCTTTAATTAATCTCTAAGCATGTTTGGGACTAATTAGGTATATTTTTGTTAATACTTGTCATTTTTAGTCATTTAGGTAATTACTTGGTTAACAAGTAATCTTCCACATATAAATACCCATGTCCTCCTTACTTTTTAATATAAGACATTCTTTGATTATCTCTAGAATTTGTATTTGTTTTGTTTTGGGCCTTTAACGTGTAGTTTACGTCAAATTGGTATCAGAGCGAGTGTCACTCCAACATTAGTGTATCGGTTTATTGGTGTGTAGATTATCAACAAAATCTAACACTACACTTATAATGGCCCCAAAGAAATCGAATCGATATCAAAAAGAGATCAATCAAAAATTGAGACAAAAGATTGATCAATCCTAGTATTCAACCAAAAATTTGATACCCTTTTCTGCCTCCTCACCACGACGAACGAACCAAAAGAACCACCATCCCATAGAACAGGGAAAGAACCCGTCGACCAATAACATGGGCATGACCCATTGCCCGACAACCCAAGTTCAGTGAGCAGACCCGCTAACCCACTGGCAGGAGTAACACCGAGACCTTCAGCCGACGACGTGGGCAATCCAAGCTTGGGGACCACCCCGTTCTTTCAGGAATTTCGAACTCCTTGGCAACTTCGGGACGTCAAAAATGCTTGGAAAACCCGAAAGATCCGGCCTCTTCAGAGAACTCGATATGCCCGACCCTCCCACCTCACTCTGTAGGGGGAGTCTAAAGGCAGTCTTGTGATTAGAGATAACTCCCCCTCCTAAATTGAGGAAGGTGGACAACCCATAGGAAGCTCACCAGAGGAAGCTTGGCAGAGGAAGCTTTCCAGAAGAAGCTCAGAGGAAGCTCAGAGAAGAAGCTCAGTGGAAGCTCAGAGAATAAGCTCAGATGAAGCTCAGAGAAGAAGCTCAGAGGAAGCTCGCCAAAGGAAGCTCTCCAGAGGAAGCTCGGAGGAACCTTGCCAAAGGAAGCTCAGAGGAAACATGCTATAAGAAGTTCAGAGGAAACTTATCCAGAAGAACCACAAGTTTCATCACACTTTGAGCCCCGTGCAAACCAATCCCTTTTCAAATGTCATATCTTTTTAGGTGATGTCACATGCCACCTACCTACTATCCAATCCAAACTTGAGTAAACCATGGCAGTTTGAGGGGTTGTCAGAAGGTTTGGTGGATGACCATTGAAGTGTGACAGCTGCCTGACACAGCTGATAGCCAAAAGGTGTCTGCATGCATTTAATGCTAGTGACATAAAGTAGAAGATTTTTCACATTGATTGAGATTGAGACATCTCAGGAGAGGTTGGTGGCTATTTAGAGAGTCCAACCATTTCAGAAGAAAAAAAAAGGGTTCTCTTTGGAGAGAAGATATAGTTCTTTGTCCTGAGTTCTTTCTAGAGAGAGAAGACATTGAGAACAGGGGAGTTATTGCAAAACCAGGGGGCATTTAACTCACCAACCATTGTTGGTTGTTGCCAAGATTTTACTACCATTTATTGTTGTGATATGTGTGCGGGATCTTGGTGTTTGAGCTGCCTACCAAGTCGAAGATATTGGGTTAGTTGTTATCACCATACCTATTGGGGTTACGCCTCCATATATAATCTAAAGTACCCTCTTACACACTCGAATCAATCGAACTCCTCGAACAATCCAGAAGAATAGAATTCCTCAAAAAAATCGGGATTCCCGAACCCCCCGAAAAACTTAGAATTTCCGACCTACCCGAGAATTTCGACCCCTTCAAAAAAACTTGAATGTCCGACCCCCCCGAAAACTCTGAACTCCTCGGAAAATTCCAAAATCCCGAAGCCTGATATCGGCGTTCCTCCCGAAATTTCAGCCCACCTCAGCAGACCCACTGATTCCGGCTCCTTCGACCACTGCGGACAACCTTATGATTCCGATGGATATTTTGAAATTTCAGGGCCCCGATCCCCTGGATCCACATTTGTTTCCCCACCCACCTCCCCCCATCACATCACACACCTTACCACCATGACCTCTCTACTTTATATTGATTCTTCTTCATCCTCAAACATTAAAGGCACCCACCGCAGCGTTTTTGAGTGGATACCTCCCCATCCGCTTTATGCTCCTCTCTTCGTACCATTACGGGACCACCAGCCCTTCTATTGCGGTGAGCACGGCCATTTGATTGGCACGTGTCCACATTATTCTCGTGGCTCTCCTGCACAAC
Source organism: Sambucus nigra (assembly GCA_949130495.1). Taxonomy (NCBI): domain Eukaryota; kingdom Viridiplantae; phylum Streptophyta; class Magnoliopsida; order Dipsacales; family Adoxaceae; genus Sambucus; species Sambucus nigra. The sequence goes on from OX422210.1 coordinate 9,405,489, forward strand.
AGCATGTACTTCCTCATCCACCACCTGCCCAAATTCCGCCCTTACCAGATGATTATGCTGCACCTGTGTCAGGTGATGTGATGGGCCTTGATGCACATCAAGATGGAGACCCCTAATCTATGGCACTCCACCTACTTTCTCGGAGTCTCCACAGTGATATGAGGATTGATGTTCCAATGTTAAACGAACGATTCTCCCTCAATGCCATAATTGACTGATTAGCTTCTATGAAGACAGTTTTTAATTACAACAGGGTTCAAGGCCACACTTGTGTTCTTGCTGCCACCAAATTTAAGGGATTCGCCCGAATTTGGTGGAATAATCTTTGTTATTATCTGACAGTAGCCGGGCTATCCCTATCCAAATATGGCCAGAGCTGAAGGTTGCTCTTCAGGCTTTATTCATCCTGCTGACATACGAGCACGACCTTTTTGCTCACATCCAGTCCCTCCAACAGGAGACGTCCACTTTGGTGGAGTAAACTGAGCAGTTTCAACTGCAGGGGAGTACACCGATCAGTTTTAGCTTTTTTGTACCAGCGCTCATCTTCCCAAGACAGAGGATCAACGGATCAACAGCTATAATTTGGGCCTCCAGTCTTACGTTCAACGCGATTCGTGATTACGATAGATACCAACCGTTTTTAAGGCAGTTGAGTATGCTACCAAGGTAGAGGCTTACCACATGGTACCAGCGACTCCACCATCCTCCAGAATTCTACTTCTATCGGTTCCTGCTACTGCTCTTACTCCAGTATCAACTCTCTCTAATACTCCTTAAAGCCACCTCTACTACTTCCGCAGCATCACATTCGGGTCCTCCCACAATTGAGTGCTACAATTGTGGTGCCGTTGAACATCGAGCTTCAGACTGCTCTCTTCCATAATACCGTGCTCTTTTATTGATAGAGCACCCTAGATTATCTTGATGAGTCCGAGGAGCCTCCTCGCCATTCATTTATTACCATTTTGGAGCCTGAATTAGTGGGCATCCCTCTTTGAATTCGGGACGAACTCTTTTTGAGGGGGGGAGAGTGATGGGAATGGAATCTCATATTACTTTTTCCTTTGTTTTAGTTATTCTATTTTTTATCTCTTTAATTGGTCTCCAAGCATATTTGGGACTAATTAGGTATATTTTTAATAATACTTCTCATTTTTAGTCATTTAAGTAATTACTTGATTAGCAAGTAATCTTCCATATATAAATACCTATGTACTCCTCATTTGAGGACAGTTATCCATTTTTTAATATAACACATTCTTTGAATCTCTCTTTAGAATGTGTATTTGTTTTGTTTTGGGCCTTTGATGTGTGGTTTACATCTGAAAAACTCAGTTTATAATTGAAGATGAGATGATTTGAAACACTTACAAGCTTGCTCTTATATAGTGAGCTACAAAAGACAATTACTAAAATTCTAACCCATTTACTAAAGGAAAAAGACATTTTGGGTATCCTTGGAAGCATAAAAGATAACAATTTATTAATATAAAAAGTTCATACCCAGTGCACAAGGCTCCCGCTTAACTGCAGGGTCTGAGAGAGGTGGATGTCGGTTGGTCTTACCCCCATATATGGAGAAGTTGCTCCCATGTCTCGAACCCAAGACTAACTGAAACTTGGGCAAGGGTACTTGCCATCGCACTAAGGTACGACCTCTATAACAACTCATTAATATAATGATATAAAAAGGAATCCTAAGTAAAAGGGAAACACACTTTTGACAGTTTTATGGAATGTAAGAGAAAAAGAAATACAAGGGATACAGAATCCAAAAGGGAACTAACGGAGGATCCTAGGGGTTGTTAGATATTATATGTATGAACAGTACATATGGGACTATTCATGTATATAATTACTATTCACGTATAGATTGATTTTTACCTTTTTAGCCTCCCCGACTAGCAGTGATCATGTGTAATCATATACTCTTGTGCTAGTTGTTCCACATGAAAACCCCATCTCATCAAAGCAAACCCTAGTTGTCTCCTTTTGAGAAACCCTAGAAGCCCCTCCACTTCTAAACCCAACAGTCTCTCTGCCAAACTCAGCCGCCATAGAAGCTGCTGGCGGTCGGTCAGAAATACGTTTGAAGGAGTCAGACCTGGTCGGATAGCATTCGGGAGTCGGTGGATGTCATTCCTCACGCCAGATCTGCTCTAAGTGAGCTGAGACAAGGCTGATCTGGATGGAAATACAATCTATAGATTCCGGATGAAGGGAATCAATAGCCAGAGGTTGCTCACGTCTCAAACAGAGGGTTTTAGTCTGGGATTTGGCCGGAAAGTGACCTGGAACAGTGCGGATGTTTCCAGAAATGGCAAGCGAGGGTTCGAGGGTCGAAGGTTTGATCGATGGTCATCTGATCATTTCTAGCAAGGGGGAATAGGAAACTTTTTTGCTGGTTGGTGGTGATGGGTTTAGACCTGAAATTTGGGAGTTTGGGTGTGAACCAGAGACCAACGGAACATTGTCACAGTAGGTGGTTGTTGGTGGTGGTGGTTATGTAGTGCTAGGGATAAGGGGGTTGTGACCCGAGGTGGTGCCCTTCCATAGCCGTTCCTCCTCGCCCTTCGCCGAGACCAATATGCCGTATCAATTTTTCGTCAGAATTTTGATCAATTTTGGGGGGGTTTCGATCACAAACCCAGCTTCCACGGGAATATTTATCAACCAAGACACCTTCTCGGCCGAACGACTGTTCCAAGTCAAAGTCATAACTCATATCGGGCTTCGTATGCCACTTAATACCAAGACACAATAAGAGCGAACATTGCTCTGATACCAATTTGATATGTAGTAGGTAGCGAAAGTGTATTAATTACACTACACAATAACAACAACAGTAGAGGAGACTCTCACCCTAAAATCCAAAAGACTAAAAAGGATGAAATAAACAAAAGACAAAAATAACCTCTACAATACTTAGACACCAAGTAAAGACCTTAAAATGATAAAGATGCTAAAACACCCTAACCTAAAATATTTCAAAGGAATATTCATTTATTTTACTAATAAAAATAAAATAAATAAATAAATAAAATACAATTAAAATTTAAAATTTAAAATTTCTTTCAGTTCCACCTCCTTGCGCCACGTGTCATCAATATACATCATGTGCAACCAAGTTCCATATGCATACTGCATCATAATTTTATTAGGCTAATATATATGTGATGATGCAGCCTCAATCTAGTGAAAATAAGGAAAAAAATGAAAGGAGAAGAGAAGAAAGGATTTATGAGTACTCAAAATGAATTAACATAACTTAAACCCTTCGTATTCCTCGTCTCTTTCTTGTGTTCGTCTAACTCTTCCAAATAGGCTAAGACCATGTGCTATACTACATCTATACACAACGTACAAAATAAGGACAAGGATTTTTTTACCGGGCAGTTGAAGAAATAAAGGTAGTTTTCTCTAAATCTTAGAACAACCATACACCCATTGTTGCATCTAGTGAAGAAAATATATCTCAAGGATTTCAACGGACATCTTTGTCTCTCTATAGGTGTGGTTTTGAGCTTCAACTATAAAGTGCACAAAACTTACATGTTCAGTAAATTCGATCACACAACCCTAATATAATGGAATAGCAAAAGTTACCAAGCACAAAAGAATAGATAACGCGAATTATATACATGGTTTGGCAAGAATTGTCGACGTCCACGAAGAGGGAGAGATTTTATTATTAATTGAGTATGAGAGTACAATCTGGCAAGAGTTTTTAAGTCCTCTCCAATCATGTCCCGCTAATGGAGTGGTTGCAGTTATTTATAATGCCAAATACTGGTATCCTCAAAATATTGGGCTCTAATCTTATCACTCAGCGTATCATGGTGATAAGTCCTATTTAACTGTATCCATTGTCTGTAAATGGATCGAATTCGGAACGGATCAGATAAATTCAAATCCATATCCCGTTTATGTTAAACGGATTCAGATCCGATCCGTTTATTAATCGGATCAGATCAGGCAAATCCAAATCCATATTCGTTTATGTTAAATGGATTCGGATCTGATCCGATTATCCGTTTATGTTAAACTTGATTTGCAACATTTTTATCTTCAACTCTTATTTCATAAATTTATTTTGCAAATGTCCTAAAAAAACAGATAATGAAATAAAGAACTATTATAATATATAATTAAAATATTATTAAATACTATATATATTAATTAAAAATATATTATATATAATTTATATATATATATATATATATGTATATTAAAAATATTAATCGGATCGGATTATTAACAGATCGGAGTATGTGAATCCAAATCCGCTCCATTTAATAAACGGGTAATCAGGTAATTGGATAATTGGATAATAGGATTTCAGGCATGATCCATATCCGCTTAAATGGATTGAATTCGGATTCGGATTTGGATAAAATCCGATCCATTGACAAGCCTCCATATATTTGTGAGTTATCATGTACCAGCTGGGAAGTTATCGAAGAAAATCTTCTCTATTTATTCCCGCCTTTCAGAGGCGTGCGACCCAAGTTAGGAAGGCCGCACGTGCTTCCTAAGTTGTAAACTTCTGGATACCACAATAACAATGGTAGATATATTTTGTATTGGATGCTAGTTGAAAAGGAGAATTGTCACTCTTCAACATGTTTAGGTAATTAACCACGGATTATCTCATATTAAATATCCAATGCTAAATCTTCTCTTTTCTATATATGTCAAATTGTGGTTGGCTAACACTTCACTGGAAGATGAAAAGTAAAAACAAAATTCTAAGGCTTCAACAACGATAAATAACAAACATTTTGAGAGAAGCCACTGGGACACAATTTTACTTCTGTAGGTGATGGAAAGTACAAGAAGATACCTTTCATGAGAGAAATATTGATCCACAAAACCATGACACAAACAACGGGCTCACAGTTCCCACGGGTTCCAATTGTGAAGGTAAATGGGTTGAAAAGCCATACCATTACAGAGTAGGTGCATAGATTCTCAGGGACCCCTCGCAGCTTCAGAATTTTATGAATAAAGAACCCCATAAGTAAATCTGCAGTGTAAAGATGAGATAAGTATCACCATCATCTAATTTTTCTCATGACAATGTAGGAGAAAAAAAGTTATATCAGATGAATGAGTACATAATAGTGAGAATATGAAAATTGAATGATTTTAAGATATGTATATATATATATATATACAGTCCTGCTCTTGTGCGTACCAGTCCACATCTTAAGAGTGAGGACCGGACATGTGTCATCTGGCGGTGAGCCCAAAAAAGAGAGAGAGAGTGTGCCAATAATTTAGGCGATAATTTCTAGGCGCACCGTTAGGTGACACATGTCCGGTTCGCATTCTTAAAATGTGGACTAGTCCTCACAAGAGCATTATTATTATTATATATATATATATATATATATATATATATATATATATATATGTGTGTGTGTGTGTGTGTGTGTGTGTGTGTGTGTGTGTGTGTGTGTGTGTGTGTATATAATGAAACTAGAAAAAAACAGAAAACTAAAATGCATCATGCTTATGTCTGAAATTATTCATGAGACATCAAACTGTATTATGCACCAACGCCATCCAGGATTGGGGTAAGGGGCAAAGAGAATAGCAAGTTGGATTTGCCCCCTAAGAACCCGAGTGGTAAATCAGAGCTAATAGGGCTGCACTTGCTCAAACGAGCATTCAGAAAGTTTTCTGGGAGGGGGGAAACAGATTAATAATTATTTAACATTATCGTATATTTTCAAAGATCTATAACGGGATATTAAAGAGCTTAAAACAACTGCTAGGAGCTTATAAGTAATCTCCTATTCTGGTACTTTTTCACAGCCCTTTAGGTTAAAAGAAAATGGTAAATATAATATGTTTAGTGCATAAAAGTAGAATATATTGAGCTCCTAAAGATCATCCCTTAGTCCATTCCTTCCTCTGACAGGCCTGTCTTGATGGTTAAGACGTACAATCTGTTTGTAGCTTGTACTAATAGTAAAAGTCATAGCAAGAGTATAGGTTAAAGGCCTTGCTTTGCTTTATTGATAACCATCTTGTACATATAGTACAGCTAAATTCAGATTTAGGAAAGACAAGACAGATACAATTAGTCACTAGAATACTGTGGACAGTCCCACGGCACGCCAAGCCCAAAAATCCCGGATTGTTGTTGTATATAGACTAGGCCTCGTGAAATTTGTTAGGCCCGCTAAAAGATTTGGGTGAAATAGGACACACCCTTTAAAGCCCGACCCAATTATAAAATTCTCTATTTCTTAATATTTATTTATATATGAAATAAATAATTTAATTATATTAAATTAAACATGCGGGCATGCTTGGGGTTCATGGGTTTACTGACGGGCTGAATTGGGCAGATACATTAGGCCCATGGTGGTCCCACCCAGAGTGTCCAGGCAAGCATGTGTCCGAGCGTCCATATCCGATGAGCGTCAAATTGGATTCGTTCCCGAATCCTTCGTGAGAGTGTTCGTGCTTCATAGATATTATCGCTTACCATATAGTGCAGGTCAGCGCAAGCTCCGTGGCCACCCCTATCGTTCAAGCCCACCCCGTATATGAGGGGACCCCTTCATTCCCCAGTTCATTGGATCAAAAAGACAAGAGGAAGGGAAGTTAAGTGGATCTTTTGGAATTACTACTTTCTAGGTGGTTTTTTGGGGGACATCCTCGGGTGAGGGAGGTGGCCCACTTGGACTAGTACCTGGCGGTGTGCATGGTTCAGTCGGTTCAGTTTTGGAGTACATTTTTCGGACGAACCTACTCTATCAAGTTTGGAAAAGCAAAAACCAAAGCCAAATCAAGGGGAAGACAAACTGTTGGTTTCAGTCGGTTTTGGTTTTAACGCATAAAACACCAAACTCACAAATCAAAGGAGAATAAAATCGATATCACAACAGAGAGTTGCATCATACAAATTACCAATAACATCTGACATTCCCCAAGATTAACATAACATAACGATATCATAAAAATTTTTGGTTATTACCAAACCCAAATAGACTAAATAAAAAACAAATTCTGATTTTATTTATCTCAATATCATAAATTACAGAGTGCACATACATAACTTTTTTTTTGGTAGCATACCATGAGGTGTTCGGGCCAGATTGCGTGCACCTCGATTAATCCTCATTCGCGGTTCGTGGCTTCCGCTGGCCAAGCATGATTTTAACAATACTGGGGATCGAACTGGGGACCAAACCCAATCCACCCCCAAGACTGTCCTAATGGCAGTTTTATACCACTGGGCCAAGAGGCTTGGTTATACATAACTCATATCAAAATTAAAAAAGAAATTTTGATTTGTATACATATATATACATACTTGAACTTTGGCGTATTAGGGTTTTGGTTTTGGGCCGTCAAGTAAAGCTTGAGTGATATACAGCATCTTCCATTGAGATCGGTGTGAGGAGAGATGACCAATGGAGAAAAATTGAATGGAGGAGAGACAGAGTTCAAGGGATCACCAATGGAAAGCTTCATGAGTGGTGGGAGAGAGTTCAGGGGGATAGATAGATAGATAGATAGATAGATAGATAGATAGATAGATAGATAGATAGATAGATAGATAGATAGATAGATAGATAGATAAAGAGAGAGAGAGAGAGAGACTCCTTATATTTCGTGTTGTGAGTCAAAATAGAGAGAGAATAGAAGAATCTAGAGAAATTTTAAATGAGGAAATGGGGTTTGGGGCTTTTATATATACAATCGCATCAGTTCGGTTGATCTTGGTGTTATGAGTGCCTTATCCGCAATCAATGTTTTTAATTGCGGTGGCGGAAGGTGTCGCGTTTTGGCTCCAGGGTCACGTCGCGCAAGAAATTCAAGCATTTTAGTTTTTTGGTTAGAAAAACATATAAAATAACATTTAAAACTGAAATTTGTAAAATAATTAACATGTTCGACTGAAAATTAACATTTTGGGCTGATAATTTAAAAAATATATAATAATAACAATTTAAGCTAATATTTTGCAAACAAGTTACATTTAGTCTGTAAAATTATAAAATATTAACATTTTAAACTTAAAATTATAAAATATTGACATTTTAACTGAAATTTATTAAAAAAAAAATAAATCAAAATTATAAAACAAATAACATTTTAAGCTGAAATTTTATAAATAACATTTTAAACTGATAATTATAAAATATTAACATTTTAAACTGATATTTATTTAAACAAATAAACATTTTAAACTGCAAATTATAAAACACATAACATTTTAAGCTGAAATTTTGTAAATAAGTAATATTTTACCGCGAAAATTATAAATATTAACATTTTAAACTCAAAAAATATAAAAACAAGTAACATTTTAAGCTGAAATTTTGTAAATAAGTAAAATTTTAAACTGAAAATTATAAAATATTAAAATTTAAACTGAAATTTCTATAAATAGTAACATATTTAAACTGAAAATTATAAAATAAATAACATTTTAGAGTTAACTGAGATATAAATAAAAATGTGTGAGTTATTGAAAAAAGTTACAAAAAAGTGACTTTTTAAAGCTCCCAACCAAAAAGAGTTAACTGGAAAAAAAAATGAAAAAACGAAAAAAGATATGTGTTAAAAGCTCCCAAACAAGAGTTGCAATCTTGGTATCTTGAAAAAAAGGGTAAACGTAACTTACACCTCTGAACTAGATCGGTAGCAACAAGGTGACTTAGAGCTCAATCGGCAACAGGTATAGAGCCTTTTTAGGTTTTTTTTAAGGTTATCTTTTTCTGTGAGGGTTAAGGGTGGGATACGGCTTTTTACATATAAAGGGTTAGAGCGATACATCTTTTTTTTGTTCTTTAAAGCTCCGATTGCGCCGCTATTGCGCTTTTTTGGGCAGAACAACACATTTTTGCGCACTTTCGCATGACAAGTCAGCCAATAGTGCACGCTATTGGGGTACTCCGTAAAAAACCTGTGCTACATAGCGTTTCTCTAAGGCAAAAGGTAATAGCGCACTTTTAAAAACACTGACCGCAAGCAATTATGTCATTTTTCAAATTTGGAACCGCAAGCCAAGCCGAGCATTAAAGAAACTGGTGGTTTAGTGTCGGTTTGGACCAGTTCATCATTTTATACGTTTTTCTGGACACCCCTACTTGTATAGGGAAGCCAAGGGCACCCCGCCAAGCCCGAAGGATTAGGTTGTGGCCTCTCGACGATTGAAGTACCTGATTTTGTTGTCTCTTCAGCGTGAAGAAGACAATCAAGAAGGGGGTTTCATTGTCATCAGTGCACAAGGCTATACTCAGCTGGCTCTGACGTAAACAATGTCAATGAAACACAATCAACACAAGAGACAAACTCGCAAAATATTTATTAATTGAATGATAATCAGCACAAGAGACAAACTCGCAAAATATCTATTAATCGAATGGTGTGCCTCAAAAAGGGTGTACAAAATATAGGCCCTCTCTCGAAAGTGCTAGGGGACATAAGTCCTACCACTAAGAGAATATTTTACCACAAATACATGATTATAATACTAAAAATAATTTTATAATAAGAATATTCTAGGCCATGTGATATTACGGAGGGACCATCTTTAGTATTTTAATCATGTATTTTTGTCAAAATTTATGTACTCCACCAATATAGAAATTTCCCTAAGAATGTAAATGGTGGTCAGTGGAGAATCTCGACTATAGTTGATGCAAACACCTGCAATTGGGCCCAAAGAAGAGAGAGAAAAAAAAGCACAAATCTGAAAATTGTATTATCAACCAAAGGAGTATATTTTGTCATTACATCATCTCTTATTTATACTACTAGTAATCCTACTCTAACTAGGAAAACTTTAAAAGACTAAAATACCCTTCACTTATTCTAATATCTAGTAAAGAGGACTAGAACCCCTTTTATTACATTTAGTACTAACAAAAATAACAAAACAAAACAATAAAATCCTATCCTACATCATTCTCCCCTCCTTTGAAAAGTTCGTCTTCGAACTTTGAAAATTGTCAAAACTTTTTCATCCTTTTTTTTTCAAGCAGAACCTTGATTTTTTTCTATAAGATTTGAGGCCAAAATTTGATGTCCCAGTAGCTGAAACTGGCTGCAAATGTGGTAGAAGCCCAAATTGTTCCAGTCCAACCCACAATGCAAATAAATGGCAGTGAGCTATTTTTCTTTTACCTCTAACAGCCAGCAGTACATGACTCATTAATGTTTAACTTCATGTTAAGAAAAAGACCCACAACCGGCCCAATTACCTTACTCATTTCAAACCCTTGGGATAACCCTCTTCTTTCCTTCTCAAAATTAGGGGAAGCTTGGGTCCAAACTGCAAATGGATGCTGGCAATAGACTTCCTGGGTCAAACAAAAGTCTAGGGTTGCGAAACCCTAGGTTGATACTTCTACATCCGCGGTCAAGTAGAGTCGCCATCGTTGGAACTCGCCGAAGCAATGAACCGTCTGCTCGAGATGCAACTGCAGTGAAGTAGGTTGATCAAATCTTTTTCTTTTTCAATTTTTTCCTCTCTCGTCTTTTTGTTCGCTTGAGTTGTAGGAGTTGTATTGGGTTTTGAATCAGAGGGTTTTTTCATCCCTTCCTTTTCTTTTTTAGGGTTTTGGTTGGTTTGGGCAACGGAAGATTGATATATTTGATAACTCTTGAACATTGAAATTAGGGTTCAAGATTGGGACTAGGATTTGGGGTATTCAAAACCCAATCCAAACCAAACCGACTAAACAGACCGATGCAATCCAATCCAATTAACCAACCAATATAAATTGAATTGGATTGGATCCCATTTGCAACAAAATGATTGTAATTGGATCTGTTTCGGTTTTACTATTCAAAATCGATTAAAAAACTGAACCGAACTGACCAATTTATTTATTATTAAAATATTTCATGCGTCATTATTTTATTGGGTGTCATAAGTGAGTTCCATTAAAATTAGAATACACCCTATAACACATACCACACACCCACTACACTGAAAACACTCCATTCAAGCAAATAAACCCTCATTTAATTTCAATTTTCATTCGTCCATACGTATCATCAAAACAGAAAAGGAGAAAAAAAACTCTCAAACTCAATCAAACCCTTGACGTAGGCCTGATGCTTCTCCCCTCCAACCCAACCCCCTCCCCCTCTGCTCCTCGCATAGCAGGTATGTTGTCGATCGACTTCCTTCTTCAAATCGTCTCTCTCTCTCTCTCTCTCTATATATATATATATATATATATATATATATATATATATATAGAGAGAGAGAGAGAGAGAGAGAGAGATGTAAACTGCTGTAGTACTTCTAGTTGATGCCATATAATTTCTTCTTGTGTATTGTATAATTTTTAGGGTTAGTTGATGCCTAATAATCTTTTTTGTATAATTTTTAGGGTTGGTTGATGCCTAATAATCTTTCTCAAAGGGTAGTCACAGAACATTCATCAGCATCTTCTTATTGGGTAAGGCATTTTAGTACGTTTTTAATTACTGTGGTCTATTTTTGACTTATTTAAATTTATTTTGTTGAGTATACTAGTATGATCTAATTTTGAATTAAATTTGTATTCGATGGCTATTCAATGCAATGAAAATAGTGGAACACCAACATCAAATACTGGTTTAGCTGATGCTATTAGTTCAAGTAAAGTTAGTCAACATGAAGTAACAAATAGTGAGCTGTTTCTTCAGCAAAATGCATCTGAGTACCAACAGTCGAGTTCACATTTATATCCACAAGAAGAGACCATAAAAGGTAAAAGAAAACCAATTAGGCCCCCTTCAATAGCTTGGGATCATTTTACTAAATTGAGCGATGGATATCTTACATTATGTAATTATTGTGCCAAACAATATGCGTGTGCAGAAAAAAAAATGGGACATCTAATTTGCTAAGCCATTTAACTAATATGTGCTCGAGTTATCTTAATAGGGAACAAAAGAAGAAAAAGACTCTAGCATTTCTAGCTAAAAAGGGTAGGGAGGGGGGGTGGACTAGTAAACTTGTGCATGCTTCATATAGTGCGAATGCATGTCAGGAAGCCGTTGCTAAAATGATAATTATAGATGAGTTGTCTTTTAGGTTTGTTGAGAATGAGGGGTTTAGACTCGTTTCTAGTGTTCTTGAACCTCGTTTTTCTGTCCCATCTCATTCTACTGTTACTAGAGAGACTGCTTTAAAACTTTTTGTTCATGAGAAAAAGATTTTAATGGATCAATTGAGGTCAACAAATCAAATAGTTTATCTCGCCACAAACACATGGACCTCCATCCAAAATCTCAACTATGTGTGCCTCACTGCTCTCTACATAGATTGTAATTGGACTTGCAAAAAAAATACTCGTAAGGGTGACTATTGGTAAAGAATTGGAGCAATGTCTTTTAGGGTGGGGTATAGGGAATGTGTTTATTGTGCCAGTTGATAATGCAAGCTCCAATGACGCTCCAATGACGTGGCTATTTCATACTTGTAAAAAAAGTCAACAATAGGGGTGGGGCAATTTTGAAGGGTGAGTTTATGCACATGAGGTGTTGTGCTCATATTTTGAATCTAATTGTTACCGAGGGTTTAAAACAATATCATATTTATATTACTAGAATTCGAAATGCAGTGAGATATGCTAGGGCTTCCGCGGAAAGATTGGATAAGTTTAAAGCTTGTGTTGAACGAGAAAAAATCTCATCCCATAAACTTGTTTGCTTAGATGTGACCACATGATGGAACTCGACATATTTGATGTTAGAATCGGCCGAAAATTTTGAAAAAGCATTTGCACGATTTGAGGATGAAGATGTAAACTACCTCCGTGAGTTTTGTTTGCCAAGTGAGAGAGGGGCTCCTACTTCCTAGGATTGGGAAAATGCGCGTGCTTTTCTAAAAAAAATATGACGCAACCCTTAAGTTTTTTGGTTTGTTATTCACTACCTCTAATTCATTTTTGCGCCAATTGAGTTTGATTCGTACTCAAATAAAGTCTTGGACTTAGAGTAGGGATCCTTTTTTGAAGAAAATAGATGAAAATATGGGGAGGAAATATGACAAATATTGGGGTTCATTATCAACCATAAATCCGATGTTATTTGTGACTGTTTTAATTGGTCCCCGTCATAAGAAAAAAAATTTGGGATATTGTATAAGTGCTTTGTTTGGTGACGATGTGGTAAGTGAAATACACGTGGGTGAAGAGAAATTTGAATGAGTTGTATGATACATACACAATAATTTATTCTAATGGACCAATTCAATATCAAAGTGCACCACAAATAGAATTTGAGAATGAGGATGATAGCTCTAAATTTGACGTCAACCCCTTATTTACTTCTGGTTTTATGAGGCTTTTGAAGGAGACCAATGAAAAAGAGTGCAAAATAGAGGTTGATTGGTATGTAATGGAGTCGTGTGAGGACTTTAACAATCCTGATGTCGATATTTCTGCTTAGTGGAAGATTAACTCATCCAAATACAAAATTTTATCATTAATAGCACGTGATCGTGTCCATGGTAGCCTCTGAGTCTGCATTTTGCACCAGTGGTAGAATCCTTGATCCATTTCGGAGTTCATTATCTCCGAAGATAGTTGAGGCACTAATTTGTGCACAAAACTAGATACGTCGTGACTCGATGGATGAAGTTGAAGAAATTGAAAAAGGTAATACTTTTGTAATATGATTTTTTTTGTTTTATAATTACCTTGTTAAAATGTTACTTACTAATTCATTTTTCAACTTTATATATGTATGAGGGTAGTCCCCTTGTTGCCTGGGAGTATGGTAATACTAGTTGAGGTGTAACCCTTATAGGTATAGTGATAAATGATAACTCAGAAACTCCTCAATGAACACACAATGTTATATTGGATCAACAGTCAAATTGAACTCACAAGACACTCGTGTATATCTCAAACAATAATAAAGGGAACTCAGAAGTAACTCAGTCAAAGGGAGAAAGAAGTAAGCACCCTAGATACACATTGGCAAGCAGCCAACACACTGACCACCTCTAAAAGATCTCTGATTAGCTATTAAAAGCTTCGCAATAAATGACAATGGCGAGTGAGTAAGAGCGCTGATTTGCAATAACTTCTCTCATGATATATTCTCTCTCTAGTAATAAAATCTCTAAAAAGAACTCTCCCTCTCAGAAGTGGTTGAGGCAAATAAATAGCCCCCACATCATTCCAGAGATGCCTCAGTCCTTCACAGCTTCACAGCTGTGAAAGACATCCCCTCGTACTTTACATCACAAACATTAAATGCATGATGGGCCAGTCAATCCTACATCATAAACATTAAATGCCAAGAGATGACTTTTGCCTAACCGCTGTGCGTCAGAGGACTGTCACCACAGAGGTGACTCACCAACTGTCTGACAGCCCCAAATACCTCGATGGTTTACTCAAGTACGGATTGGACAGTGTTTAGCTGGCTAATAACATCACCTAAAGTAGATGTGACATTACGTAGAAGGCCGATTGGTTCGAAACTCAACATACGATGGAACTCAAGATTTCTCCGCACAAGCTTCCACGGTCAATGGTCTCTCGGTGTTTTACCAAGTGAATCCAAGATGGTCAGGACAAGCCCTTATGTTGCCTCACTTCTCAATCCTCCAAACCAAGTCCCTTTGAAGTTCCCACGGCGAGGTCATTCGATAAAGCATATAAGCTCTCCCAGGCCTGATCTCTCGCGAGTACCACTTGACCTCACACTGAACAATATTACAATTGTTACATTATTACAATCGGTGTTAAGGATACAATTTAACTAAGAAAGAAAAAAAAGATGAACGATGAGCTCTTTCGGCCAGTCTCTTCGCTAGAAGGTGTCCCTGGACTGCCATGCTGAGTTGTCTCGCTGCCGTTTTGTTCCCTTAAGCCTGTTATATTAGCTGGGGAGGCTGATCTCTAATTCAGAGATTATCTTCAAGCATATTAGCTGGGGAGGCTTATCTCTAATTCAGAGATTATCTTCAAGCCCCCTACAATATAGATGTATTATTCTCTTCCACTTCGACAGTTACGAGTGGATATTAATGCTCCATGTACAAGTTATTTTTCATTGGTATGTGATAATATATCCTCTTCCTCTTACCATAATTTTGGACTATTTTTCATCGGTCCGTGATAATTTACACTTCCTCCTTTTTTTGACAAAAGCAACGAGAAAGGCTAAGGAGGATTTAAACTAAATTGACGAAAGCATGTCGCTTAGAACTTTTTTGTTGTTGTTGTTGTTGCTTATAACTTTTTGGGGGGTCAAAATGACCATTGGATGGTGATATTTTTTGGATGGTTTGTAAATCTTTTAATGTCATGCTACTGTAATTTGGAATTTGGTGTTTGTAACACTTTTGGATGGTTTGTCCTTTGTACAGTAATACTAATTTAATTATGTTATTTGCTCGGATTGGATTGGATTTCATTGAATTGAATTGAATTGAATTGGATAATTTTTTTTTTAGATTTGCTTGGAATGGATTGGATATCCAATCTAAACAATTAATTACGAATAATTTGGCCAATCAAAATCGACTAAAAAAACCGATCCAATCCAATCATGGATTGGATTGGATTGGATTGGATTTGAAGTGTAAATCGGTTTTAATTGGATTGCATATGTCGGAAACCGATTATAATTGGATTGGACTAGATTTTACTAAGATGGGTCAATTTTGAACCGGTGAACCCCTAGCTTGGATGGGAAATGTAATGGTTGAGAAGAAGTAAAAATCTCCAATTTTGACAAAATTAGGGTTTGTTGGTTTCTCATTTCTTTGATTTCAGCCATCATTTGAACCATGATTTCTTTTAGGGTTGCCAAACGATTTTTAAACTTGATGTTCTGATTTCTCTTCTTGGGAGCCATTGATAAAGATGCAATGGGAGGACACACACCCACACACATACATACTAAGGAACTAAGCTAGCTCTGATACCAATTTGATGTAGACAACACTAATTGGGTCCAAAGATGAGAGAGAGAGAGAGAGAGAGAGAGAGAGAGAACAAGCACAAATGGGAAAATTATATTATCTAGCGAAGTAGACGTCATTTCTCATTACATCATCTCCTATTTATAATACTACAAATCCTACTCTAATTAGGCCTTCACTTATTCTAATATCTACTAAAAAGGGCTAGAACCCTCTTTATTACATTTAATACTCATAAATAACAAAACAAAACAAAACAATAAAACCATATTCTACATGAATAGTAATATGATATGTAGAGAATTATAAAGTAGTCAATGTCAAATCCAGGAACGCCATTTTTGGAGACCAGGATCAAGAACCCACCATATTTCGGGTCTTGTAACCCTAGATTCTGGTATGTAAGGGAATGAAGTGATCCCAGTAACTATGCATTGGGTTTTTCATCGCACAATCAATGCCAGGCCAAAGACGAAAGACGACTTCACCCGTTCTCGATTTGTTTTGCCATCAACCCCACCACCAAAGCTTGTGGACTAGTCGGCAAGGGGATGTGAGATTATTCAAGTTTGTTTTGCCGGAATATAATTGAGTTGAGCCGATGCCTTCTCTCTCTCTCTAAAGATTTCAATGGGTCGAGGCACGATGTTGACACCTATTGTTCTCTCTTCGATCTCGACGAAGATCAAAACCTCAAGGGTTGAAAGTCTTGACCGAATATCAAAACCATGGATGCAAGCCTCTCATCTAGTGGTTGGGGTAGTCTCCGGAGGCCAACCCAACATTTGACGAAGGGCCTTGAGGCTTTTGTGAGTCTGGGATCTTTCTTCCTTTTTTATGATGTTTTCTCTTTATTGTTTCTCTTTGTTGGAGTTTTGAGGTGCGAACAGTTTTGTGGAGTAGGGGGCTTCTTTTCTTGCCTTTTGTGGCGAGCTAGGGCAACGGATGGACTAGGTTAAGGGCTTTGACAAGGGACCGAAAGTGGAGGGCTACAATGTGAAAGCATTGGGTTGGGAATTTGAAATGGATGAAGGGCAACGAAGGATGTTCAGTGGCGGATGGTGGTAGATGTTGCTTGCTAGAAATAAAATACTCGAGTTTTTCCAAAATGGAGTCAAATGGCTCCTTATGACGAGTGGTGCGTCGTTCGATATTAGATTGAGCATTCTTCCTTGGCACCATTGTTGATTTGTTAACGAATTTTCCTACACAATGGAAAAATGAGTAGTCGGAAATAAAGTCAATCGCACTCAAAGGAAACACAATCAACACATAAGACAATCTCTCAAAATATCTATTAATCAAGTGATTTGTCCCAAAAGGGGTGGACAATATATATAGGCTTAGAGAAAAGGTGTTAGAGGCCTAATTCCTATAGCTAAGGGAATATTCTAGCATCCATGTGATTTCATTTGCGACATCAGTCCAAAAATGGTCCCTATATCATATCGAACTACTAAAATAACCCTCACTAAACCTAATATCTACAAAAATGAAATATGGTGTAAACTAGTCCCAAAACAAAACAAATACAAATTCTATAGAGAGAATAAAAGAATGTCTTATGTTCAAAATGGTGAAGTGTCCTCAAATGAGGAGTAAATGGGTATTTATATGAGGAATATTACTTGCTAACCAAGTAATTACCTAAATGACTAAAAAGGACAAAAACTAAGAAAAATATATCTAATTAGTCCCAAACATGCTTGGAGACCAATTAAAAGAGAGAAAATAATTAAAAAAGAAAGGAAAACTAATATGAGATTCTCATCACTCTCCCCTCCTCAAAAATAATTCGTCCACGAACTCTGAGAGGAATGCCTACCGAGCCAGGCTCCAAAATGGTAATCAATGCATGGCGAGGAGGCTCCTCGGAATCATCAAGATACTCGGGGGGGGTGCTCCATCGCTAAAAGTGCATGACGACATGGAAGACAACAGTCTGAAGCTCGATGTCCAACGGTGCCACAATTGTAGCACCTGAATGTGGGAGGAGGCGAATGTGACACCGCATGAGGAGGAGGAGAGGTGACTGGGGTAGTAGTAGAGGGAGCCGATACTAGAGGAAGAGCAGTATTAGGAACCGGCAGAGGTAGAGCTCGGGAGGATGGTGGAGCTACCGGTGCCATGTGGTAAGCCTCTACCTTGGTAGTATACCTCAACCGTCTTCAGAAAGGTCGGTATCTCTCATAATCCCAAATCGCCCTAAATGTAAGGCCGGAGGCCCAAAATATAGCGATTGATCCGCTGATCCTCCGCTTTGCAAAGACAAGCCCTGGTACAAAGAAGCTGAAATTGCTCGGTATACTCCACCACAGTAGATGTCTCCTGTCGGAGGGACTGAATGTGAGCAAAAAAGTTGGGCTCGTATGTCGGCAGGATGAATGAGGCTTGAAAAGCGGCCTTCAGCTCTGGCCATGTTTGGATAGGGGGTAGCCTGACTGTTGTACGACAATAACAAAGATTATTTCACCAAACTCGGGTGAATCCTTCAAAATTGGTGGCAACAAGGAGAACATAAGAGCGGCTCTGAACGCTCTTATAATCAAAGACTGTCTCCATGGCAGCTAGTCAATCAATCATAGTATCGGGGGAAAATCGTCAGTCGAACATTGGAACATCGATGCGTATATCTCCGTAGAGACTCTGAGAATGTAGGAGTAGTGCCATAGATAAGGGGTCTCCATCCTGATGTGCATCAAGGCCCATCCCATCACCTGGTACAGGTGCAGCATAATCAGCAAGCAAGGGTAGGATCTATGTAGGTGGTGGATGAGGAGGGGCATGCTGGCCTGCTGGAGGACGGCGGGGGTAATGGGGACACGTGCTAATAAAATGACCGTGTTCACCATAATAAAATCATTGGCGATCCCATAATGGTACGAAGCGAGGAGCACCAGGTGGAGGGCGAGGAATCCAATCTAAAATGCTGCGGTGGGTGTCCCTAGCGTCAGAGGATGAAGAAGAGTTGGTATAAAGTAGAGAGAGATCATGATGGGAAGGTGTATGATGTGACGGGAGAGGTGGGTAGGGGCAAAAACGTGGGTCAAGGCTGTTCACGACGGTCTAAAGGGCGGGAAGGCCGTAAGGCTGGATGGGGACAAGATTAGTGGGTCCTCCAAGGTGGTTAAAAATTCGAGGAAAGGTGCCAAGATCAGGTGGACGGCAGAGGAGGTCGGGAATTCCGAATCGGACGGGGAGTTCAGGTCTTCTAATCAAGGCGGGAGAATCGAATTTTATGGGTGGGTCAGAATTCTCATATTTTTGGAAGGGTCGGAATTTTTGGGTAGGTTCGAAATTCCAAATGTTTCGGGGATTTCAGGAATTTGCGATCTTCTGAACAGGCCTGATTCCCCATATTTTCAGAGGGGTTCTGACCTGCCAATTGTCCGAGGAATTCGACTTTTCCGGGAGAGGTGGACAGGCCAAAAAAATCGAGTTTTTCAGTTAGCTCGAGATTTTCCCCGAAGAAGTCGAGTTCTTAGTTATATCCGAGGGGTTTAGGGTGCGTGCTGTTTTTCGTCATGGAGTTCAGAGTTTTCGGAAGAATGGTCGGACGTTCGAGCCTTTCTGAGCAATTCTGACTTACCGACGTTGCTGAGGAGGCCGGAATTACTGAAGGGATAATTACCAGGCTCGGATTGCCTATGCTGTCGGCCAATGGACTCGAATTTCCCATGATATCAATCGGAATCCCCTGAATTTCTGATGAACTCGGTAGCAGATTTTCGGCCGAGTGGGTCTATTTTTTGGCCGAGGGTTTCAGCTATGTTTCCATCGGCGTGTTGATGGTTCTGGAGCTCGAGTTGGTGGGCTAGCGGGTTCGCTAAGACGGTCAAAATCTTTGACGGGTTCTTTCCCGGGTCTTCGGGGGTTTGATTCTTTTGGTTCGTTCATGGTGGAGAGGAGACGAAAAAGGGTATCAAATTTTTGATTGAATTCTTTAAGTTCTTGGGTATGTTGATCAATATTTTGTCTCAATTCTTGGCTAATCTCTTCTTGATATCGATTTGATTTCTTCGGGCCATTGAGAATGTAGTATATGATTTATTGATAATCTACAAACCAATACACCAATCGGAGGGACGACACCTCCCTCTTATACCAATTTGACGTAAACTACACGTCAAAGGCCCAAAACAAAACAAATACAAATTCTAAAGAGAGAGAATCAAAGAATGTTTTATATTCAGAAATGGAAAAGTGTCCTCAAATGAGGAGTCAATGGGTATTTTTATGGGAAAAATTACTTGCTAACCAAGTAATTACCTAAATGACTAAAATAACAAGTACTAAGAAAAATATATCTAATTAGTCCCAAACATGCTTGGAAACCAATTAAAAGAGATAAAAGAAATAAAAGAACTAAAATAAAAGGAAAACTAATATGGGATTCACATCAAAAACAATAAAAAGAAAAATTACGGTAAGAAAAATGACAAATTATCAAAAATACAATTCATATCAGGCTCAAAAAGATCAAATCTATAGCAAGAACCGTGGGAAGATTAAAATATATATATATATATATATATATATATATATATATATATATATATATATATATATATATAGGAACAAATAAGACCTTAACCAGTCCCAAAACCTTGCCAAGACAAAGTGCTTTCTATATTTTAAGGGACAATTAATGTTTAAGTCCCTAGGAACTAAGTACATTTTGCACTTAGTCCATCTTATTTTTTTATGTTCCAAAAAGTGTCGTATTTATTTTTTTTTTATAAATTTTTCTTCAGATTTAGAACGAGAGAAAAAAGTGTTTGCAAGTGCTTTATGGGGCTAGGGACTTTTTGCAACAAAATAAAAATGATTGGACTAAACGTTAAATAAAAAGTTGTTGAGGGACTTTTCGTCGAATGACTCTTCTTTTAAATACGCATCTGGTTCCATCTTTGTTTCATTAGTTAGTCAATCACTTTCTAAAAGAGATCGTAGTAATTCTGGATTTTTGTACTACCTAAAATGGCTCTCGTATTACGAAATTCTGCCTAGTGGCATTCGACACAAAATCCATTGACAGCTGCATAAATGAGTCAAATGACAAAAATTTATTTTTCAATTGGAAGTGGTGCGTATAGTGCTTGCTTAGTTACTTTTGTATTGCACCTTTATTAGTAATGCCAAAGTTGCAGCATCCACCCTCCCCCCAAAATTGAAAACGGTATCGAAGAAGTGAGTTCTGTTTGAGCATGTACAGTGTACACTAGGGTACAGATTGAAGTCTGAGCCAGTAATAAATAGGTAGATTAAATAATAAAGAAGTAAAAAAAATGATACCACCCACTAGTACTACCTAAACAGGAGGATCGCTTTTGTATCTTGTAAAATGTGCATCAAATAAATCATAAAGATGAAAATATATACAGTTAATAGTTACAATTGTTCACTCAATTCAACCAACAGGTGTTTATAAAGTTCTTTAATAAGAAAACCCACAAACTTTCGACACAAAAATATCTCGATAGAAGAACATAAAAATTGAGACACTAAAAATCAATCAAATAACACTCAATTAAGTCCAGTACGCTCAGAAAAAATCATGTAAAAAAGATGATATATGTATACTGGTAACATCTTTGTTTGATTTATAAATTTGTTTTACTTAGCAAAGGAGAAAATTAAGCAAAGCACATCAACACAACAGCCTATCAAAAAATCAAGCAAAAGTTTCTTATTTTTTCTCCAAAAACAGTATATACCTGAAGATGAGAAAAGAAATTTTCCCCATGACCGATGAATAAGTGAATTTGGCGTGAGAAAAAAATGCTATGAGAGGTGAATATCGGTAGGTAGATCTTTTGTAAGGGGACAGTCCAGATGCCACTAAAGAAGCAGCATCAGAAGATACAAGGTAATCAACATCTGTGTACCTAACCTCCATATGGGTGTCTTGCCATTCTCCATAAATAATTAATACGAGACGCAGAAATGCTGAGAACAGAAGAAGAGATTGAAATTTTATCGTCGTCATCGCTGAAAGGGATATCTAACAGAAGACAATATAGTTAGAGATAATCCTGAATCTCAGATATCAAGCTTACGAAAGGAAATGATATGAATCATATTACTTACAAAAATTACAGACGTTAAGATGGTCTATCAATTGTCCAAGAGGAATTATCCCAATCCATCCATTACACTGGCTGAAGCTTCAATTCCCCAACACTGCATATAGACAAGCAGTCAGAATTTCAATATCCGGCAGGTGATAATGTTATATGGTTACCTGCCTCAGCAAACATCAATCACTGTAAAAATAGGACTTAAGATATGGGCTTAATCAATATATAATATACAGCAAGAATGTGTTTGAAATGTCTGTCTCACGTTCACTAAGCACATTAAACGTGCAGATTGATACAAATATGACAACGACTGAAATTAACCTAGACCTTTCCATAATCCTGCCCAAACAATCATTAGATTGGCCTTTTTATTGAAAGTCAAGGATGAACGGGAAGAAAAAAAATGTGTTACGATTTGACCTAAGAAGCACGGATAGGGCGTATCGTATCTGATGCGATACGGATACGTGGATACAAAAAAACTAAAAAAACTAGAATACGATATAGTAGGGATACGATAATTAAATAATAATAAATGTATTTTTTATGCATAAAATTTACTAATTTAGCAATTCTATTAACAATAGGACAAGAAAAATATTTAAGTCTATATAACCGTATGAAAAGAAAAATAACAATTTATATTCAAAAGTGCAAAGCGACCCCACTATATCTCCCCAATATCTCACCATACCATCTCATATCTTCAAGACGTTTCTAAAAAATAAAAATAAATCAGGACACACGGATTCTTACAGGATACATGTGATTTATTTTTTTATTTTTCGGATAGTTATGCCTTTGATACATCTCAAATATGTATCAAGCAGGTATCCATGTATTCGAGCATACAATACATATTCCATACCGTAGGATATGATTCTTGATTACGAATGAAAGGGGTGAGAATAATGCACACACCAAGTCATTGTGCACCACTTGTTGAGATTTGACTCTTCTGATTTATTTCTCTCTTTATAATGCAAAAAGAATTCCCCAAGCAACTTGAACCCTAAAAATATACAATGACCCTTAAATGGTAGAATGAATCCTTCGTATTAATTGATTATAATTTTAGAAACAAATATACAACGATCCTGGAAGTGCCATAGGCATGGTGGGTTAACATAGACACAAGGGATGGAACGGGTTATAGGCATGACTGCATGAGTACATTAAGGTAAAACTGTAAAACCAAGAAAATGTCACCAATACAGGTATATACTAGTACAGATTACATAGCCTGTATACAACAATATTCAGGTGGATTATATCCCAATAAAAGGAAGCAACGAGACAAAATTATCAAAAACTGAAATATAAATGGGTATCTAAACAATGTTCTACTTGAAATTTTTTTGATTAAGGAAGTGGTTGCTCCAAGAAAACAAAAACTAAGTGTTGGAATGATAGTACAACAAATGCCTTTCCCCAAGACAACATGTTGAGTGAACCCGTAAAAGATTAAAGGTTTGTCTTCCTTAATACCAATTGGTTTTAGGTAAGATGGCGGATTGAGATCCGAAAAGAGCATATATGAGTGGTGAAAAAAGATGGGAATACAAGTGCTGAGGAGGCTCCCAAGGCTGATATGCCTGCTATAGTGAAGCAAGACAACAAAGTTGTGTGGCAAATGGGAGGTGGCAGATGTGAATAGGAATGATTTGAGTTCCAATGGAGTAAGAAGCATTACCGAACCCCACTGTGATCACGTTCACCATCATACTCACAAAGAGTTGAAGTTGAAAAATCTATGCTAGACACAGATAATGTAAACATACAGCCATCGAGGAGTGTAATATTCTATCACTGCTAATCCTTTCAGTAACTTGGGATGAGAACGTTGAATCTTTTGAAGAAAAGAAATCTGTAGGTGCAGCATCTTCACAAAGTATAAAGTCTACGAAGAATAGTAATGGAAAGGGTGGTGTGGTACTACCCCTATGAAGAAAGTCAAGCCCTCCTTCTTGTTAAAATGATATAGTTGGCTCGTTGGAATATTCTGAACTTTAATGACCATAGTTTAGCAAAAAGAAGTGAGAATTCCTATTAAGTAAAAACTTAATCTTTACGTCTAATGCGGGGCATAAGATTAGAAAGGAAAATTTTAATAAAGTGAAAAGCACCAGCATGCCAAATTGGGATACATTCACAACTTTTCGGTTCCTCCTTTTCATGGGGTTTGGACATGGGACCCACGTGTTTTCATCTTATCTTTGATTAACAAGTGTACTCTAGCTATCAATGTGGTTGTCCAGATCAAAGGCAGCTCTAGAAGCTTTATTGCCTTTGGGAGTGTGCATAAAGTGATAAAAGGAGGAACTTCTGAAACTACTTGAAAATATTTTATGGGCCTCTAAGGGATCAACCTTGAGCTTTATTTGGAGACTTCAACATATCTAGGAAGGATACTGGGAGAATAGGAGGTCTGAACTTGCATTATACTGCAGCTGGGGGATCTAACAAATGCCTGTATAACATTAGTGTGGATGACATAAATACAAAATGATTACCGCATTCCGCAGAAATAGCAGCTGAAGGAGTAGCCTGGGCCTTTCTAATCATTCCCCTATTATTGTTTCCCTGGGCTTCATAAGGTGAACAAGTTTTTCAAGTTCTTTAATTTTTGGTTGATGCATTCTGACTTTCAGATTGTATTGAGGAGAATTGGAGTACTACTGTCAATGGCAGCCTATGTTTATAATGAAAACGCATCCTATGTTTATGATGCAAATCCCTATGAATATTTACAAACATACTACAAGAGGAACTAACCATAACTCTCATTCATTCTCATATATTAAAGCTCATCTAGAATATCCATTTATTCTATCCCCGCCTTTGAAAAAAAGCTCGACCCCGAGCATTAAGGGAAAATTGGAGCCGCCTGTGCCACACGAACAAATATTTGTTTGTTCTTTTTTGAGGTCCCAAAATAGATTTCTTCAAAATTTGGGGGCCCAAATGCAATACTTTTCAACTCTTCAAAAGTTGAGGACAGCCTAATTTCATGTTAAGAATGCTCTAATAATGTATTTTATGGTAAAAAAATATGTTTCATTTCATTAATATATATTTATATATATATATATATATATATATATATATATTTAAATATATTATATATTATACTTATCCTAGTGTGTCGTATCCTAGTTTTTGGAAGAATAATGTGTCGTGTGTCGAAACGCGTATTACGTCTGCGTGCTTCATAGATTTCACCACACCACATAAAATCTATTTTCTCACACATAGGGCTTAAACGACTCAACTCAAAGAAGCCCAATTTTTTTTTGTCATCAAAAGAAGGTCAAAAATGGAACCCAGCTTCTTCTAAGCCCAACCCAGCCTTTACCCTAATAAGGTTCAATTCTAATCCACCACACAGGCCCAATTTCAGAGCTCCAACCAAAATATCCCAGATGGTCAGATCCAAGCACATGGCTGAACATAGTTCTAGGATTTCCAAGATAAGCCCTAGCAACCGCGACCTGCTCTTCTTGTGAGAACCCGCCACCTCGCATGACAACAACAATGCCGGACGCTTCTTCTTTCGTCTCCGATAGATCTGAGTCTGCCGCCATGGAAAAGTGCTCCATTGAACACCACAGCCTCTGTCGCCATCTCCTCTTACCAGCCGCATTCAACCACTCCGTGATGCAACGTTTTTTTCCTACGACAATTTCACAGTCTTGACTGACTTCCCTCAACGCTGTGGGCTCAGCCTTCCTCTTCTCCTGCAATTGCTTCTCCTATGCTATCGAAGGGGACAATATTGGAGGTGACCACTAACACACTCGACTTCAGTATCCATGCCATCCATGCAATTGATGGCTCCTCTCCCTAAGTCTGACTTCAGCTAGGACATCGTCGCTGTGGTACACATCGGATTCGAGCACCACCTTCATTTTCTCATCATTCTTCTTGCTATTCTGGACAACGTTTTTCATCTCAGTAGTTAAATTTGCAACTGTTAGGCCTCGTGACCAAAGAAGACGTTTGGAATCTCGCTGCTTAAACCCGCAATATTAGTGGAGACCAAGAGAAGTGACAAAGGGACATTCCCTTAAATTGAACCTAATTCTTTCGTCTTATTTTCAGATTCTTCTGCTTCTTCAGATTCACTCTTTGTTTCAGATTCGTCGTCAGACAACGATGAGTAAGGGGATTTATAGGTGGTCGATAATGGTGGATAGATGGTTGTGATGAACACTTGGGCCGCTCTTCTGTGAATCGGTTTCGTCACAACTTTGGAGCTGAATCGAGCTGCTGTAGCAATTCCCTATCAGATATTTGATCAATTTTTGGAGTTTCGATCACATACCCGGCTGCCTTTGGAACATTTATCGACCAACCCTCTCTAGCCGATTGATGGTTCCAAGTTGAGGCCATAACTTGGAGATTTGATTGATTTGGGGGGTTCTGATCATAAACTACGCTGCCTTGGAACATTTATCAGCCAAGCCACTCCCCCGGCCTAATGACTGTTCCGTTGAAGCCATAAGTCGGACCTTAGCTTCGTACACCAATTAGTATGAACACACCAACTTCGAACATCGCTCTGCTACCAATTTAATGTAAATGCAGCAAAATGTTTACACACTATAAAAGGAAATAACAAATCTAACTCTCTTTCATTAATGAGAGGCTACATGGGTATTTATAATCCCCCAATAGGTGGTGGGTAAGTCAAGTGTGACATAAGCGGTGCTGTAATGGGCCTACAGACCTAAGTCATGACATCACGACCTAACTAACACTAAATCTAGAATATTCCAAAAGAAAATTTATTTATTTTTATTAATAACAAAGCAATAAAAATAATTACAAATAAAATATCTATCATCTTTGGCTCCATCCCACGATCATGCTACATACCCACCAAGGTTTTAAAAGGCAAAACGAGGCGCCGCCTCGAGGCTAGACGAAACGAATTAGGCATGAGGCTTACACCTCTAGGGTTGCTGATTGACGCTTACGCATTTGTTGTGAGAGGCGTAACGCCTTGAGGCAGAACCAATTTTTTTGTTTGTTTTCTCTGCTCTATTTATATATCGACATATATAGATATGTCCTCTGCTCTTTTTTTTGTGTGCATGTATATATATACATATATGTGTGTGTGTGTGTATGTATATATGTATATATATGGCTTTGTGGAAAAAAGTTGAGGCTTACGCCTCGGACCGCCTCGAGGCTTACGCCTCGCGCCTTTTAAAACCTTGATACCCACATACATCAGTTTCAACTAGTAAGTTGAAGCACTTAAACAGCAGCTTGAGGAAGTTCAATCCAAATAATACAGTAGGATCTCAAAAAGGAGTAGGATCTCAGAAAGGGCTATGCAAGCAAGGGATGATAACGTAAACTACACGTCAATGGCTAAAAAAGAAATACCAAACCCTAACTTTAGAGAGAGAATCAAATGATTCCTTATATTTCAAAATGGAGGAGTGTCCTCAAATGAGGAATACAAAGGGTGTGTAAAGGTGAGGAGTAGCTTAGGCTCTAAGCTAATATTCTAATTACAAAAATGTCCCTAAAAGCCTTTGCTACTTCTTTCCCTAAATACCAAGCAATAAATACTAAAAACAAATACAACCAAATAAGGAAACTAAAAGAAAATAACAAAAATACAATAAAATGCAATAAAGCCCTAAAAAGGGCCCATTTCCATCACTCTCCCCTTGTTAAAAGCAAGCTCGTCCTCGAGCGTTCAAAAAATTGGGAACACGTAAGGGAATTCCAAAACTTATGCGCCAAAAACTTAGGGGGCTCAAAAAGAATTTTTTGAAAGTTGAGTGTCCACCACCACAAATTTCCTTCCCATTTATTCTTTCTTCACTCAAACCAGCACTAGAAGCCTCCACCCGAGTCAAAAATCACAATTTTGGAGCACCAAAATGGATTTAGGCTGAGATGGGACAACCTAAGTGGGTTTCGAGCAAAAATAGGGCAGAAGCCTAAGGTTTTGGGACTGCTTTGGGGTCTCGAGGGGTCGGCAGCAGCAGGAGAGGAGTTTGGGAGGTTGGCAATGAGGTGGGAAGGCAGGGGATGGCCTGCTACCTGGACAGCAGGGGCAGGGGTGAGTTTTACTGGGTCAGTGGGTGGGTAGGGGGTTACCGGGGAGGTTCGAGGGGCAGGGCGACATTGGTGGGGAGGGTTTAGGGAAGATGGGTGGGGAAAAGTGGGCGGAACTAAGGTGGGGCTGCTGGGGGTTAGGGTTAGGGTTTTGACTATGGGTGGGGGGTTGAATCTTGGAAGAGGCGAGTTGGAGGAGAAGATCAAATTTCTTGTTGAGTGCTTGAATTTTTTCCCTCAACTCTTGAGTCTCCAATTCTTGTTGTTTGGATTTCTTTGGAGCCATTGAAAGTAGTGTACGATTTTGAATACCTACACACCAATACACCACTTGGGTAACGACACCTCGCTCTGATACCAATTTGACGTAAACTACACATCAGTGTCTAAAAAAGAAACACCAAACCCTAACTTTAGAGAGAGTCAAATGATTTCTTATATTTCAAAATGGAGTAGTGTCCCTAAATGAGGAATACAAAGGGGTATTTAAAAATGAGGAGTATCTTAGGCCCTAAGCTAATATTCTAATTATAAAAATATCCCTAAAAGCCTTTGCTACTTCTTTCCCTAAATACCAAGCAACAAATACTAAAAACAAATACAACCAAATAAGGAAACTAAAAAAAATGACAAAAATACAATAAAATGCAACAAAGCCCTAAAAAGGGCCCCATTTCCATCGGATGAACTTCATGAGCTTCAGCAGAAAATTCATAATGAAGGAGAAGGAAATCATCTCAGTCAATTGGAGATGAATTTTGCAATAAACTGTGTTGACTTGAATACAACCTTCTATAAGCAGAAATTAAGGGTAGCTTGGCTAAAACTAGAAAATCAAAATACTGGTTTCTTTCACAAGAAAAAGTAAACAAAATACTGGTTTCTTTCATAAGAAAAAGTATCACCACATAGCAAACAATAAAATCTTGAGTATAAAGGATGCTGAAGGGAATAGAGTGGATAATGTAAAAAAGTTCATTGCACAACACAGGTTGATCTGTATGGAGTTAAGGGCAGGTTAAGCAGAATTGCAAAGTGAAAGAAACAAGTCAAACAGATCAAGTCCCTAAATAATGAGGAAATAAGGAAAGTTGTGTTCTCTATAAAGTCCAATAGGGTACCTGTACCTAATGCATACGATCCTTGATTTTTTCAACAAAACTGGAAGCTGGTTGAACCCAACGTTTGTAGAGCTATCTCTGCTGTCTTTGCCACTGGGTATATATAAAGAAATGGAATAGTACATTTTCACTTTAATTCCTAAGATACCTAATTCAAATACAATGAAAAACAATTTGGAACAGTTCTTGCTATAATATTTTCCACAAATGCATTACCAATGTCCTAGTGACAGATTATACAGGTTAAAGCGACCTAGATGTGGTATAATTTCAATTTCCAGGAATATCTTTTTTTTTTGGGTGTGCGAGGGTGGGGATTAGGGTGGGTGATCGAGCTCACCATTAGGCTATCTGATAATTGATTGTGTGTAATCACAGTACACAATGGATAAACACAACAAAACTCAAGAAATAATTCTCTCAACAATATTCAATGGATAAAAAATGAGAACATGAGTCTCTATCATAGGCTAACAAACTAGAGTTCCAAACTAATAAAAGAATCTAAAGATAATTAAGAAAATATCTATAAATAATATCTCTAAAATCTCTCCAGGACTGCTTAAAAGGATAAACCACTTGGTAGGCCTATCTACCCCAGGCCGATCCTAATAGAAAATAATAAAAATAAAATTAAACAAGAAAAGAATATCTGAATTCATCATTCTCACCCCCTCCCCACCCCCACCCACCCCCTCCCTCTTAAAAAAATAAGAAGAGCTTGTCCTCGATTCTCACCGAATCTCCTCTATGAGCACTATGCCTAATTCTGTGTCATCCGCTATGAATACCGTCCACTTGTTTGGAGAGCCTGCTACTCGGTGGCCAATCATCTCGCAATCAAAAGATTTTATGTTGACTGCAGGAGAATGGGCTTCCTCTGCACTTTTCAACGCTGCTGAGATCGCAGAACCGTTACAATTATTGTTCGATGAACCAACTGATTTGAAGTAATCTTCTACCTTTAGTGCGTATTCAATTTCTTGGCTCAGGCAACAAAATTAGCACCATTAGGTACCGGTACTACATAACTTGTATGAACCTCCCAATCTGTTGTTCTTTGTTCTCCCCCAACTTGGTTCTAGTACACGAGCTGGAACTGTTCAGAATACTCTTTCACGACCATTAACCCTAGGTTTAAGGCTTGAACCCGAGCAAAATCATCCGGCTTGTAATTTTCATGAAAAAAAAAGCCAACTTGAGCTGATCTTTCATTTCCGGCCAGCTGCGTATCGGTGGTAATTGTTTCAATGTTGTCAAGCCAGTTTACAAATGGGTCCAGGTCCATATGGCCATTGAATGTGGGGACTTCCACTCAAAGATCCCCATGTATAGCTTTCTCGAGGATCCATAACATAAGAGCCATGATGCCATTTTCTTCCATGTCATCATCGACCTTGACCTCTAAATTAATGGCTCTGAGGGCCCGTCTGTTCGTAGATTTGAGGGATGCCCTCTTGCGGCTGCTACCCCACAACATTCCCCGTAGCCTGGGGCTGCCGTTGCTCCAACGGTGGCTTGTTGAGACACTCCATGATCATGTGCTCCACTTTCTTTCATGTAAAATAGACCCACTCACCCACGAGAACATAAGAACTATCCATTTTTATATTTGACCATACTCAAGACCCTCTGGGTAGGTGATCTTCTCGCCTCTCATCCCCATAATCACCTAGATTTAGAGACCCCAGCTTTGTTGTCACACCAAATTACGAGTATCCACCCCTGATCCCGATTGTTGCTACGATTAGTGGGTGGGCTTGAAACCAACATGTTGTCCGTTTATTTTCTGAGGGAACTATTCCTTCAATTACAATGACGCAGGATCAAAGGCAGCGATAGTGGCTTCGACGGCTTGTTGGTGCTGGCCCGCAAGTGTATGTGTCAGCCACTGTCCGCTTCTGCCCTTCATCGCTCCTCCTTGCTGGCATGCTGCTAGTGTGGCCCATAGTTGTCAAAATCTTACGATTCGATTCGATTCTCACATAAAACGATTCGAATCAAGTTGAGAATCGCAAATGTCTAAAGAATCGGACTAAATCGGCGATTCATGATTTGAATCTTCCGATTCGGGTCCGATTCCCGATTCGGTTCCAATTCAACTTCTTTTTTTTTTCTCGTGATTTTTTTTACTTATAACCATACGTGTGTTTTAATAAAACATATAAAAAAAGAAGCAAACAACAAAGGATACCGTTAAGATACTGAGTTTTAGAGAAAAACATGTTCTCTTGGCTCGGTTATTTTCAACCGGCTTTTCTTGTTTATTCTCTTGGCTGAGTGTCTTCTATCTTTTGCTTTTTTTTTGTTATAAAACTTTTGTATTTGTTATAAAATCTTTGAAGGTATATTTGTTTTGTTGCTTTAAATTAATATGAACGCTGTTTTAAATTAATATTGTTTTATAGTTAATCTTAGCATATGTTTTATTGTTTTAAATTAATATGGTTTACTATGTTAAATTAATATTGTTGTAATTTTGTAGGCTGTTTTAAATTAATATTTTTAATCTTAGTAGAGGCCTGTTTAAAATTTTTGAATGTATTTGTTTTACAGTTTTATTGTTTTAAATTAACCTTTGTATTTATTTTATTGTTTTAAATTAATATGTAGGATGTTTTAAATTAATAGGTAGGTTGATTTATGATATATTTTTGTTTTTTACATTTTTAATCTTAAAATGAATGAGAAGATATGCTACGGTTAATTTGTGATATCATGTGCTATGATTAGTTTTTTGTCATATTACACTTAATTACCAATTCTATAGTGTTAAATCCCATTTACTTATGTTTTACTACGTTTTTATCATTTGGTTCCGATTCGACTGATTCAATTCACGATTCGATTCACGATTTGCGATTCGGGGGTATGCGATTCACGATTTGACAACTATGGTGTGGCCCAAGGGTCCTCGCTGTGCTACACCGAGGTGTGGGAAATCCCCTGGTATGCGCATTGGCCTGGGTGGCTCCGTTTGGGGGTCGCAACCACCTAGTGTGGTCGTCCACCCCTCTCTGTTGACCATTCCATCCACTACCGAGACCTCTCGGTCAGCAGCCTCATTGGTCCAACATCGAGTCTGCCTTCTTTCGATCATCGACACATAGGCCAACGGAATTGAGTTTTGATTAGAGATTCACTAGGGCTTAGTAGAGAAAGCTTCATCGGTATTGGTGGTTCTATGTCCCTTTGGTGGCATCTTTGCAAGTATGCGAAAGACACACTTCCACTTGAGGTGCATTGCGTCGCTCTAATACCACTTTGATGTAATCAGTGTACAACAAAAAAAAAGTACAGAAGCCGCCCAACTCAAGAAATAATTCTCTCAATAATATCCATTGAATAAAAATGAGAACGTAAGACCCTATCTATAGGATAACAATCTAGAATCCTAAGCTAATAAAAGAATCTGAAATTAATTAATGAGTTATCTTTAAATAATATCGTTAGAATCTCTCCCTGTCTGCAGCCTTTTATTTTATATATAAACCATTCGGCCTGAGCCCGCGGCTGCTCCGTTGAGCCGCGTCACGGAATCAAGAGCTCCAAGTGGGCCATTTTTGGTAAGCAGAACTGGCGATGCGGGATGAACCGGAAGCCGTCGCCGACCCAAAGGCCGTGCGATCCGTCGAGTTATCATGAATCATCGCAGCAACGGGCAGAGCCCGCGTCGACCTTTTATCTAATAAATGCATCCCTTCCAGAAGTCGGGGTTTGTTGCACGTATTAATATTAAAATAAAAATAAACAATAAAAAAACATCCGGCTTCATTAGATTGTGTAACCACAGAAAACTTCAATGTGAGCGCATACAGAAACCTTAATGGTTTCGTTTGGTTCGAGCTTTTGTGCTTTCCAGTAATCTAGAAAGATACATTCACATACAAAAGATTCTTATAACATGTCAATAGTGTAAAAACAAAATGCCAACTCATTTTATAAGACTTAAAATTTACATGAAAGTTAAAAAATCAAAACAAACGAGCACCGGAGGTGTCAAGGATTTGAAGCAAGGAGACTAATGCCTCCCTCTTTGTTTATCTTAGTGATTGTATGTTTTTTATGCCTTATGAATTACTATACAACTAATCCAGTCTGTACTCATCACCTTAAGTGTTTAGTGTTAAGAACAGTCACATTTGCTTTGGTGATGATAATGTACTAAAGGTAAATCTTGCAAGTAGTCAAGGAAGTGTTAAAGGTGCTTACAGCTATATCAGGTTAATAGTCAAATCTGAACAAAAGTGCTGTTTATTTTTCCGCACAAGGAGGGGGGCAGCTATGGACGTCAAAGAAGAGTCATATAATCTT
Source organism: Sambucus nigra (assembly GCA_949130495.1). NCBI lineage: Eukaryota > Viridiplantae > Streptophyta > Magnoliopsida > Dipsacales > Adoxaceae > Sambucus > Sambucus nigra. The sequence continues at coordinate 9,438,998 of OX422210.1, forward strand.
CTTGGTATGCAGGATCCTTCCCAGTAAGTAACTAGGAGTTCCTCAGACGTCCACAAGGTTAATGTCAGAGAAGTACAAGGAAGATTAGAAGCTCTGGAGTTCAACTTAACTAAGGTATGCAGGGAGCAAACTATAAAGGTCCTGGAGAGTATTGATGCCAGATTTGTGGAGTGTTCAGAACCTTATAATAGTGGGGCTATAGTGATGTACAGGAGCTGCAGAGAGTATACTATTACCATTTTATTTTATAGAGTACTACTACTAGAACCAAGGATAATCCTTTGGAATATTAATTAGTTAGTATAAAGGTAGATAATTCCTTTAATCATATTAGGGAAACCATAGACTTGAGTGCCTCGGCCTATATATATGGTCTATGGCTTCCCTGTCTAATAACCCATCAAGACCAACACTTCATGAATGAAAATGAGAAAAATAGAAATCCTAATTTTCTAGTTGTTGTTATGTAAATCGCTTCCGCTAGTTTAGCACATATACTTTCTTGGATAACCTTATATGTTCTGAAAGAGGCGGGGAACTTTTCATTAGAAGGCTGAAGGCATGGAACAAAGCTTTTATTTTTTGAAACTTGTGGGCTATATGTTAAAGGATGAAAACAGTCCTTATGAATGAACTTGTGTCTTCGTATAAGACAAAAACATTTGAAAAATACAAGTAAATGATAAATCATCTCTGTGTCTTGGAGGAAGATCATCAAAAGTAAGGGAAATACTAGAGGTTTTGTTATGACAGAGTCGAGAATGGTCAATCACGTCTGCTTATTCCGTGGGGTCCTATATATTCCAAATTTGGGGGGAGAATAATTTATGGCGTTGCTAGTACAGAAAATGTTTTCTTAAGTGATATATAATCCAGATTAACTAATTAAACTAGCCTAATCCTGTACCAAATAATCTATTGAATTGACCATAAAGAATAAGTCCCTAATTCTTTTCAACCCATTGTTGTTAAAGCCGAGCCTATGCTCCATGCTCACAAACCTTGCCTAAGTACGCTACACCCCTTCAGTTAGGTAAGCACCTTGTGTGTCTAGGCGCTAAGCTCAAGGCGTAACTTAGGCGCATCTAATCAGAAAAAGATCCAAAAGCAAGAATAAACCAATTGATATGTTGACTCTGCGTATTTTCCATTGGATTACATAGTGTTGTATCATTCCCCATCCCAAGGCTATTTAAAGTCAAAAGTCTAATAAGCCACCAAGTCTCAGCGAACTTTTAATAGTAAACCCTAAGTACTGAAAAGTATGTTTATTTTTCATCAAAATGTGTGTACATTGTTTGATTGAATTTATTTGACTCTGAATGTTGAAATCACGTAATTTGACTGTTTTACAATTAGTATTTTTTTACTGTATTGTTTTCTATCAATATTATTTTAGCAAATATAATAAGGGTAAAACTGGAATACCGTTTCTTAAAAAAAATCAGCATTAATCATTCAGCCGAAACCCAAAATGCTGACCGCTGAATTTTAACTATTTTTCAGTGTTAAGATGTAGGAAAATACTTGGGAGACTCTTGATTGAGACTCAAAATTGGGACTCACGCGAACATGGCGTGTTGTCATTGGTTGGTCCCTTATGAATGTGGGTCCGCGTCAGCGGCACTAGCCAATCGCGACACGTCATGTCAGCGAGTCGCGATTTGGAGTCCCAATTTTGAGTCGATGTAGAATCACTCTACGATGTAAACACAAACGAATATATTACCTCTCAATTCTAGATAAAACTCTATTCAGCATTGAGAGTAATAACAAAAACCCCCTAACAATTAAGATTAAGCCTCAATTTAGCAGGAAAGTAAATACAAATAACATCACAAAATAATGCATAATGACTATCATACAAAAAATATTCATAAAGTTAAAAAAAAAAAAGGGAAGACCCCACCAAAACTCCAGGAGATAATAAAACATTCGTTACACACAAAACCAAAAAAAGGATTTTTACATAAATATCTCATTATTAAGAGATGTATGCATAAACGATTATATATATGCAAAGATGTAGATGTATATAATATATATATAGTGTAGAAGAGATGTTTTTAAAAAAAAGTACCTTTGAGGATAGGATAATTGGGTTTATCACACAATACTGGCAACCAACATTGAATTGATTATTTACAAAACCGATAGAGATGGGTTTAATAGTGAAATGGGTATAATCCCATATCTATTTTGAGGGTGTTTGTGGTGCTAAGATGAGATTGAAACATGCCAAATTTGGAGAGAGAGTGGGCATGGAGTTAACATGTTTGTAATTTACAGTAGGTTTTCTATTTTGTTTTTCTCGCTTCAAATTCGTGTAACACTCCATTTTCTTCTCAAAAGACCATTGTATCAATTCCTCCGTCCTTCAATTTCACTTATACACGTAAATAAGAAATAAAGGCTACCATTAACTTCAGGCACCAAAAAAAATGTTTATTATTAACTATTTTTTTTAATAAAAAGAAACAATTTTTAAAAAAAATGTTTTTTAATTTCTTCCCACACAATCATTTTTGGCATCAAAGCATTGATAAAACCGACTTTAATTTTTATTTTTTTTTATTTTTCATTAAAACAATTTTTTTATATTTTCTTTATTTTTCGTTAGAAATGTTTTTTGTCTAAAAAATGTTTTCTTTTTATGAAAACTAGTTTTAAAAAATATATATTTTTTGTTAAAAAAAATATTTTTCGTTAAAAAACTGTTTGGCTTTTATCAAAACTATTTTTTAAAGATTCGCGATTGGTCAGTGTCGTTAGCGCGGAATGGACGACTGACTATTTTGTATATCCCTTTTAAAGATTCATGATTAGGCGAATCTTTAAAAAATAATTTTGACAAAAACAAAACGATTTTTTAAAGAAAAATAGTTTTTTAGCAAAAAAATATATTTTTTAAAAACTAGTTTTCGTAAAAAAACAGTTTTTCGCCAAAAAAATATTTTTAACGAAAAATAAAGAAAATATTAAAAAATAGTTTTATTGAAAATTAAAAAAAGTCATTTTTATCAATGTTTTGATGCAAAAAATGACTATGTGGGATTATTTTTGTTTTTAATAAAAAATGTTATTTTAACAAAATTGTTTCTTTTTATAAAAAAATACAGTTAATAATAAACATTTTTTTTGGTTTCTCAAGTTAATAGTAGACTTTATTTTTTATTTGTGTATAAGTGAGATAAAAGGATTGAGGAATTGATATAAGGGTAGACTTTGTAGGAGTGGGAATAGCCATACCCGGAGAAGTAATTGTCTCAATTATCAATTTGGTTTTAAGAGATACCAAATTCTAGTAAAAATTTATTATCTTGCTAATATAACTAGTATATCATTATACGGTGGGGACCGACACTCGTAAAAACCTGAAAGAACAAATAATGAAATAAAAAAAGATTGTATCTCATGTGAATAAAAGGTTCCCAGTATCTCATGTGAATACAACCCCTAAATATTTCCTATTCGATCTAAATGAAAAAACATTCAAACAATTAAACTTATCGACTCAAATATCCAAAGTTTTTAAATTGATAATCGACCGATGAAACATAAGCGTTAACTTAGCAAAAAAGCATACAAATTCACCAATGACATTAACTCACTTTCACGCTTTCCTTTCAAAATGCCGACTTTGCACTGTCCACAACAAAACGGAGGCACCTAATATGAGTTAATAGTTACAATTAAAATTAATTTTAAGTCATATGAGCTAAATATTGAAGATATGATTCATTATAATTTCCATTAAATACAGACAGTTAGGGTTCATAAAACAAAATTAAAAATCATAATTGAGCCATAAAGAAGAAATACAAACATTTACAAATCATCGGAGAAAAACAGAATTAAGTATATATAATCTTTGATCTACGCACACATAGAGTAAATTCCCATTCCAAACAACTCCCCCCCCCCCCCCCCCAAAAAAAAATCTTTGTTATACTGCACTCTCACATTCTAGCTCGTGACACACAAGAAACTTCTCAATGAATTCAGTCAAACATAGACAAATTCACAAAAATGAGCTATGTAGACAATTTTAGTCACCCGCGTCAAATCCAACACACCTAAGTTATAATATTAGATTCAAATAAACATAACAATAATGAACAATTTAAAGGGTTTTATTATTATAATATTAAACTTTATTGTTTTTCTTTAAATCTGTAATATATAAGAATTATACGTAAATTCTAATTCAACTTCGTATGACTACCAGCCTAAATAAATTAGGGGCTCGTTTGGTTCGATGTTTGGAAAGGGAATTTAGGATTCTTGGAATTTAGAATTCCCCTCGTTTAGAATTACAATGTTTGGTTGGAGATTTAAGGGAAACTTATAATTTCTAAAATTTAGAAATCCCACAAAATTAGAATTTTCCTTTCCCCTCTAAAATAGGGGGAACCCTATATTCTCAGGAATTCTGGACTTACAGTTGAGGGATCGATAGTTGAGGGAGATGGTTTTGTTAGGTGAGTAAGTGTAGGTGAAAAAGTGTGTAAAGCTGAGAGGGACACCAAGATCAAATGGAATAATTTGGGTATATTATACACAACATCTTTAAAATTAAAAAAAAAAATGGAGGTCTATTAAGAGAAAACAGAGGTTCAAATAAGAAGGCATTTTTAAAAAAAATATCTGTGAGGTTCTTTCGGAGCAAAAAACTTATTAAATAATATGACTTTTCTATGCTTATTGGATTTATATCTATTCAGATACATCAACGTGTTATATAAATAGAGTTCTCCCCATATGAGTTTGAACACACATTTGATAAATAAAATATCATCTCGTATCCTTCCACTCGATGGTCACGTATTTGTTTACTATCCACTCGAGATTTGACTTTTGTAAAATTACTTTCTCAAATCATTAAACTCGAAGCACATTTTCCTGATCAACACATCAAATCCATTCGATTATATAATGCAGATGAATTTATTCCTCGAGTTGAATTAAATGTTGATTGAATTGTGTTGTGTAGTGAACACAACCGTCGTAGATCTTTTTACCTCGTTTGCCCTAGGTAACCGGAGTGTTTAAGAATGCGATGTGCGTGTTTACTATTGCAGCACTGTTTTATTCTTGCTTTCGATTACGTATGATGCGGGCTTGTACCCTTATATATGTAATGCTTAGGATTAATAAAGACCGGGTTTAATCAACTATGTAATTCAAAAGCTAGTTTTCTATCCGGCAAGCGTACTAGGGTTTGGGGGATTGTATTCCAACCTACTTTCCTCATTCGTATTTAATTACTTGCAGAAGTTTTAATTTTGCTCGCGTAATTTAGTTAGTACGATTAATTTAAATTTCATTTAGTTAATAGAAAACAGTCTCCAAATCAATCACCTTTTCGTTTCTTTCCTAGAGTCAGTTTAGTCGTCACGAGCGATCGTCCTATTTCCCTAAGGAATCGACCCCGTCTTACTGGGTTATTACTTACACGATCGGTTTGCACTTTAACTAATATATGAACGTGCTATAGACACATTTTCAATCGCGCCAATTATCAATAGGGTATGTCTCTATCTCTAGTCCAAACATGGAGTAACCATCCCAAGGACTACGACACCTCGAAATTTTAATCATATCGATAAGGGATACGTAGATCTCTGTCGGTGGCTTCTGGTCCACTCCAATCCTATATACTCCCTACCATCTAGTGATCACCCGACGATGGTAATATTATATTCCCCTACCTGTAATTTTCAGACCCACTCTCATTATGAACCTCCACTAAATCTACTTGTTGCCCTACAGATAGTTTCTCCACCTTTACAATCCAATTCTTACATTTTTACACACATCATGTTGGAACACGTGAACAATTGAACTATGTAATCTTTGATATCGTTGCCAAATGAGTATGTAGGCATAACACCGAGTCCATATCGTGAGCACATACCTCGACAATATGTCTCTTAATATATTGTCCCTATCGAAATGCAATCATATATCATCCCCCATTCCTTATCCATTTCTAATTAGAACAAGATATCAAAATATCTTAAAGTCGTGATCTTTCACGCACCTCCATACAAACGCTCAAATGCATACATATTGATCACAAACTGAACTACATATGCTTTGATGTCGTGGCTACACAGGTACGTAGGCGCAACACTAAGTCCTTCTCATGAGCATAAGCCTCGACAGTATGCCTCTTTATGTATTTTCCCTACAGATATGCTCTCATCTCCTACCTCTTATACCATCTCTCTCACATACCGCAACTGAGATATCAAACTATCTCAAGCCACGACTTCTCGCGCATACACATACATATACTGAATACAGCCTCATATTATACAATTTAAGCTCCCTCACACCCATATCTAGTAACGACATCCCGTTATACAAGTTGAGATCCCCCATACCCATATATGCTAACGGATACATGTTACCCAAGTAAAGATTTCTTACAAGACATACAGATTAATGGACACCCGTTAACCCGAATATAGAGTCACACACAAAAACCCTAATGTACCCACATCAGTTTGAGTGACATTCATACACCACTCACTTATACCATTTTCATACATAAGCATCTATCTATGTTTTAAGGTAATCTCAAACTAAAGTCTCTAATCATGTTCTAAAATAATCTAAAAATGAATCACATAATGTTAAGAGCATATAATTAAAGAATTATAAAGAATAAGTAAGGTTCCTAATACCTTTTCCATCCACTTGTAAGTCGGTTCTCGAATCCCACGATAAAAATCTTGAAATCAATTGCAGACCTAAACCTGCCTTAGGATTAGCCCGAAAGGGCTAACTTGAACCTTTTGTTTGTTTAGCGTCTCTGAACAATTGAAAAACCCTAACACAAAATATACTAAGGCTCGGGCCTAAACTCAAGGCGTGCGATAAATATTGGATATGGTGTCTAATAGAGACATACACACTCACATTTTCATAAGCGAGGCCCCCTGCCCAAATGCAGCGAGCTTCTCGCTCCCCCTCGAGTTCTATTTTGGGGCCCTAACCACTGTGGCAGCTCCGTTGGGGATAAATCAAAATAATCCAACTATTTTTATGCTTCCTTTATACTATGCTTAGTATCACTCCCCCGACCGGACGGATGGTTCACAGAGAAAGTTTTGTATTTCATAGAAATATTGGATCCCTAAATAATAAAATAAAAAATTGTGGAGTATTTCATAGAAATATTGGATCCCTAAATAAAAAAAATCAATATAGAAGAACCAAAAATCTATATTAAAAGTCTAAAAATTTTTAAATCTATAAAAATGTATTATGAGTAACAGTAATGAAAGAATAAGTTAAAAATGATGGTTTGTCTGTTAGACAATTGATTTTGACAGTAACGTACTTTAATGAGACGATTTGAAGGTTCAAAGTTGAATCTTGAAATGAAATATGGGTCAACCCTTGAAAACCCCTCTCTCCCAACTCCCAACCATGGGTCGATGATCTAACTGACAACCATAGAACCATAGGAGGTTGGTATTGTGGGATTATTTTGCTGTGATGGGGAAGGCAGAGATTGAGGCGGTTCCACCAAATGAGGTAGATTGAGAACTTTCTTTCTCGCGGGTTAATATTTTTTGTATGATTTTCTTGAATGAAATGAGAAGTTGAGATGTCATCAATGGTATAAATAAATACTATTAAAATATGGAAATCTCAAGTCCAAGCGTTAACTACATTCCTTTTCATCTTCACCCTTTATATCTACCTTCATCTTCAGCGTTTATATCTACCTGGCCTTTCATCTTCAGGCTTTATATCTACCTGACCTTTCATCTTCGGCCACTTATATATTCAGCATTCACCAACAACATTTGCCGCGCTTCCTCGGTTGAATCAAATTTTCTCTTCCTACAGGTAACTATTACATATGCCTAACTCCATCGTGTTTATTTATTTCCATTCATTTTGCCCAAGATTTCTATCCATATCATTTTTTATTTCATTAATATTTAATTATATCCTTTTTTTTCTCGTTCATCTTGCCCAATATATCTGTCAATATCATTTTTGCAAGAAATTGGATTTTTGTTCTTTTGTGTTTGAGATCATGAAATGTCCCAAATGTGATAATCATAAATAATTGAAAAAAAATGGGTTGTGTTGTATTGCCACACACTTTTAGAGTTATTTTTGTGTTAATCTCATTTTTTTTTATTACATTTGTGTTTACATTTCCCTTCCAAATTTCCAATAGTCAAACTGCTACTATTAACATCTGATCATGTTATCTCTTTTTCATTCTTGTGAGTCATAAAATACAAACTAAAAATTAAGATCTATGATATATATATATATATATATATATATATATATATTCTTGATGTTTAATTGATAATTCTAAATTTTAAAAGCAAAGAAAATGCCAAAACTTAGTTTATTGATTTTTTATTAGAGTCACAAATATTAAAGACTAAAGCATTCCAATCCTATACAAATATACACTTTTGAGTTTACTGAATACGACCCGTTTTTCCTTAGAGTTCAGCATAACTATAATTTGTTTATTTTTTCTAAAAGTAAAATACCCCCAGTAACACATTATAAAAAATATTTATATTTATTCCTTGTGTTGCATTATGTATATTTGGTGAAGAGGCCAACCTGCCAATGTTATGTTTGTAAAAAATTGAGTTTAATTTTGAGGATTTAATTCTTATTCTGTTTTGTAGACCATTGGTAATATACTATTTCTACCACTTCCTAATAAATTATTTGAATACAATTTTATTTTACAAATCTACAAAATATTATAAAACGGTATGAGCTTTAATCCTTAGACAAACAAGAATAAAAATAGAAAATTAAACCCATAATTGTCTCATAATATTTTAGTATAGTATCTTATTTTCTTATATTATTAGAATTCTTATCTTAATTTTCTCTCATTTATCTCATTTCATTTCCTTATTATAATTTCTCATACTTTTTGGTTACTTTTGATATTGGATCACTACATCAACCTCTGTGATACTAGAGAAATACATAGTTACCAAGATCACTACATCTCCTTCTGTAATGCGTAATGCATTCTGGAGTCCCACAATCCTAAATATGTTCCCCATTAAGCATTGACTACTTTAATTCTTATTACTTACGAGATAACTTTTGACTTCAACAATACAACAAATTGGAAGATATATATGACCTTTTTTTATACATTTAACTTATAGTCTCTATTCCTCCCAAATTAAGAGTTCGTGTATTTATTTTGTACAGATTAATGACACATTCGATCAATGGCCACGATTAACTTTTGTTCACCATCGTGGAACTGGTTTAGTTCATTATGTCCAAAAAGGAAAGGGGCCCTTAATTTTGAACAATCCAAAAAAGAATAATGGACTCATAATTTGGATTAGTAAATCAGTCTTCTTGATAGCGCATTTTTTACAATAGAGTTCAAGGTGCCAATATTTATAGTTCGTGTTCAAAAATCATTATCCCTTTTCCCTTTTTACACTGTAAAGAAGTTTCACTTGACTTTAAATCCATTCGGAAGGGGGGCCATGGACATATCAACTTTCAAGTTTTTAAATTTTGCACTTTATAATTTTTATAATCTACAATTGAGTCTTTTTTTAAACAAGTTTTATCAATACAATATAGTGTTTAGAAAAATAATTTAGTATACAATGTAAATTCCAATAGATAATAAAATCATAACATTCATAATATAGTTATTTTTGCATTGTAAACTTTCATAATAATACATTTATTTATTTAGTTAATTACTCCTCAACCCGAGTTAACTATTTTTCTAACCTAATGAATTGTAAAAAAATTATCTAGGCCCCCCTTAAGATATATTTTTAGCTTCGTCATTGGGTGTATTTACATTTTTATTTGGTCCAATGAGTTTGTAAGTAGTATTTATATCCTTTAATGGTAGCTTGCACATAATTTAAATGGTAGTACAATACTTTAGGTAATCTCACCACATAGAATTAGATGTTTGTAACTATTATCTATAGAATGAACAAAATATCATTCTTTTAGGAATTGATGACCATTGTAAATGAGATTCATATTCTTTTTAAGAAATACTATTTGTGGAAGATTTGATATTATTTAGATTAAAATTTGGGGGTTTATTACAACATATTTACCTATTTTATTATTCATAATCTTTTTGAGAATTATTATTTGTGTAAGAACATCATATTTTCTTATTTTATTGTCACCGCCGAATTTGTTATCTCGGAGTCGGAAAAGAAGAATATTTTCATTTTATCCTTTTATGTAAATTATAGTTTCTTTGTATAGATGTATTTCTATTTTAGAATTGTTTCCTTCAATAATGTTTAGCAAAACACCTCATCGTGCACAAGGATACAAAAGGTTTTGCCCATCTACTGATTCTTATTTGCATGTTGTCAATATAATTACAATTTTCAACTCTAGCGTATCGTTATTGGTATCTTCCATATAAAAAATATAAGGTTTTATTATTGTTGTTCACAACGGTTTTTGTTTATTTTTCTATTTCTAAAGAGTTTTTTTTTTCAAAAAGAGAAGATTTATTCAAAACAAATATATTTTACAAGTAATGTTGCTTGTTGTACCCTGATTGTAGTACTACGCCTCTATCACTAAACAAAAAAGGACATAAAAAATTGGGAGCACGCCTTCATATATTAATTATGTTAAAACTTATATTTTTGTTCAAATTGTTACTTCTCTTTATTCGAAGAAAAGTCCCCTGACAATTTTTTAATTAACCTTCAGTCCAAAAAAAATTGTTTTGTTCCAAAATATCTCTTACCACATAAAACACTCACACTTTTTTCCCCTCTTATCCTAGACTTTAAGAAAAAATTATCAAAAAAATAAACAATGCCACGTTTGCAAAATAAAACAATAAGGTGATTATCTCCTAAGGACTAAACATTAATTGTGCTTCAATTTCATCAGTTTGGATTTTTATATGTATTTTCACCTCATATACTAGCTAGATTATGCTTGCGTGTTAACCACTACCAATTTTACATTAGAGATTTCAAAAAAGAGCGAAGAACGTCGACATGTGTACCGAGGATGGAGTTTGTAAGCCTTTGGGTTTTCTATTGGGTTTGCCTTTCGCATTCTTTGCCATCCACATCTCCATGATAGGCATCATGATCTGGATCCCATGGTCGGTCTCTCCCTCTCTCTATCTAGTTATTCGATTACATATGAAGCTAATTATCAATGAACTTAGTGAAATGTTCTTTATTGTCATCAATAATTGTGCAGGGACACGGTTTTATCGTGTCGATATATTGTGACAACATAGAATTACTTTATATAAATGTTTGAGTGTAATATATGTATGTATGTGCAGGGGGTTGACGGTTCTTGTATGCCCACCTTGCATGTGCATTGATGTGGTAGGAGACTGGGCATCTGAGCTAATCAAGGCACCTATTCACGTCATGCGGTGGTTCATCTCATGTGTCCCTTATTAGATTTATTAATTTCATCAACTAGTTTCTTTCCTTAATGCAAGCAATACTCTTACCTTGGTTACAAAAAAGATTATGCTCGTAGTATCTAATGGTATGACAACGGTGTTATTGAATGAGCTTTATATGATTGATAAGAAGATTGAAAAATCATTGTAGAAACTTCTTTATTTTTTTTTCTCATCATACTTTGTTCAGGTTAATTGGGTAAGTGTAAGTGAAGTAAAAAGTAAATAGCAGGTTAATTTTAGTCCTTTCCCTTATATTTTTTCAATAATTTTTTGTTAATTAAAACTTTACCACGTATTTCCTTTGAGTATGTAATAATAGTATAACTATTGTTCCTTATGTAACTTGGATGTAGCACGGAAGCATACAATATTGTTTAAATGAAAAGGTTGAAAAAAACTAATTATCTAATGTATATTATATTTGGATTTGAAAATAAACTTTATACCAATCAATTGTTTATTACTTTCTTCTAAAAATAAATTTGTATAGATGTAAAATTAAATTATGTATATTTCTGAAACTATATGTCACTAACACTCAGGTGTGTGTGTGTGTGTGTGTGTCTCTCTCTCTCTTTATATATATATATATATATATATATATATTGTGTGTGTGTGTGTGTGTGTGTGTGTGTGTGTGTGTGTTCGATAATAAACAATAACAAATGACATCCAAAATGCAAATAACCATTTATTTTTCATTGTCGTCATTTTCAACCTATGGTGTTTCTGGTATATTTTTTAAACCTTGTTCATTGTAGGCCTGAAGATAGATATATTGTAGGTTTTTGTACAAAAGGACCTCTAATTTGATATTACTTTTTATAGAAGAGAACACAAATTAACCACATATAATATCTTCATTTTTAAAAATAAAATGGTCATTGCAAGAGTCAATCAATGTTGAAATGGTAGGGAGTTGTTAGGAGAAAAATTCGTAAAAAAAATTGCATGTCTGTCTATAATTTCGAATCACGTATTCTTTTTAGGACTTAACTTTAAAAAGTAGGCTTTACAAATGTGTAGAGTCAATTTCTTTATGGTTGAATAAGTTTTATATTTAAGAAACAATTGTTATTCTGGAATAAAAACAAAATGTATGAACAATAATAAAAAATCTACAAATTATTTTGCATAATGTTTAAATTGAGTATAAACAGATAATCTGAACCCTGTGAATTCACGTTGTGTTTCGTTCCTATGGAAGCAAAATTTTAGTTGTCATAGGAACAGAAAAACTCGAAAAGAAAGGAGAGGAAGAATTTGCAGAATTTAAATGAGAATTCATGGTAGGCCTAAGGACATTTATAGACTTATTCATGACTATTCAAACAATCATACTGGTCTGTTTGGTGTGGTTTTTCAACGAATAGACCATTAAGAAAAAAGTCACGATTTAACATGGCTTTTGTCCTCATCACTAATACATTTTGAACCAAATTCCAAAGCCTGTAAAATAAAATTGGACCCATTTTGCAAATGGGCCAACTAAATTAATATTTGTATTATGGGTTGGGATTAATCAGAACCAAAAATTACAAATGAACGAATTTTGGCCAATAAATCAAATAATCCATGATGTAAGGCTAGGCTCGAGCATGCCCGAGTGGAGTTGGTTGGGTCAGCACACGACAAGCAGCGGCATGCACGCGAACCTAAGTTATCTCCATTCCACAAAAATGGGGTTCCTTTGGTCCAACCAAAGAGTGGCCATCTACGAGTATAACTCTTCATATTTCATTATTCTTTCTACGTGAGACAAGGTGTTATACAAAGTCTTCTTTATTTTATTAACTCAAGTGGGTATCTTTAGAAACAATTTTCTCATTCAATACATATTTGTTTTTTATATGTGAATATACCACGTTGTTCTCCTCAAATAGGAGAACATAATTTTGTGTGGTCCCACTAAATTTGGAATTTTCTACCACTTGAATTTGGCCACGAAGTCGCCCCTAACATGTTTATTGATAAACCATTTTCAATAACCCCTAGATGAATGAAAAGTGGAGAGTAACTACATCGGGATAAGTAGTAAGAGACTTTGAACTTCCCCTAGTGAAAATCTACCAGGTTTACTTGGTTCGTGAATGGGAATGATGCCTTGAAAAATCAGTCTTTTGTGTAAACCAAGACAATATAAGTCATATAGTTCCTCCTCAAGCATAATTCGTTCTTATTGTGTTCATTTTGGTCCTTAAAACCTATTTTTATGAGTGTTTTAGAGAATTCAGCCTTCAAAATTCTCACAAAAGTGGCCTTATTTTTATGAAGAGTGTCATGCAACACCTCACTTAACATATTCATATATATATATATCATGATTCTCGTGGAAGATGTGCACTATCTCATCATAAAAATTGTTCGAATTAAGACATCTCCTTAATGTTTACTGAGTCAAACCTATATAGCGGTTGTCCATTTCAACCTGGATATTAGGATCTCTACATCTTTCCACCATGGAGACTCTTGGTTAATTAAAGTCTTTAATCCTATTTCCCCCATGGACCTTTCTACTTGCTCTCTGATTAAACCTTTTTTGAGGAGATGACATGGTCAACAGAAGTAATTTCAATTCTCTTACGGCGTCTGACGAATTTACCGAGACTTCCCCTTATACATGGCATTTTGTTCCCTTCCAATTGTTCATTGGCTATCAAAGTGTAAACATATGGTTGGAGCAAGCTTTACCGAATTTGGAATATCCTCCAAGAAGTTAGGATACCAATTTTTTTTTCCAGTTTTATCAAAAGTAATGAATTCAGATTCCAAAATGTGGATTTAGAATTATACATTTGATTTGAAGATATCCAAGAAACAATTTCAACCCCAAGGGAAAGGTTGTAACCACTTGTGGATTTTGAGTCTTTAGATTTAGATTTCAAGTTGGCATCACTATACCTTTCAAGTACTTTGAAATATCTTTAACATTCCATTCTAAAAAATTTAGTATGTTTAAAATGCCCTAAAACCCTAACAAGGGCTTTCCATTATTGCGTACTAGGATTGCTCATATAATGAGTGAGACTACGAATAAAGTAAGTTATATACATTAACCTTACCATTACACAAGAGTACTTTAATTGAGATGTGCTTTCACTAAAATTAGTTGTAAGGTGAATATTAGGATAAAAAGGTGTTTTCCTTTGATTAATATTATACTTCTTGAATTTATCAAGTATTTTCTCAATGTAGTTTGATTGGGATAATACTAATCCATTAGATGTTTTAGAAAATTTAATTATAATATTGGTGACACGCATATCTTTTATGTCAAACTTACAACTTAGCATTTGTTTGGTAGCTTTAATAATGTTGATATCGCTAGCAATTATTGGCATATCATCAATGTACAATCCATTTAGAGTGCTCTTAACATAAATACAATGTCACACTTATTAATTTTAAAATTATTTGACGTCATAACAATGTCAAATTTCTCATGCTATTGTTTAAGAACATGTTTTAATCCGTAAAGCGATTTGAATACTCTATAAACTTTATTTTCTTATCAAAAAGCAATGACTCATTTAGGTTTTTGCATATATATTTCTTCATTCAATTCACAATTAAATAATTGTGTTTTTACATCCATAGATATTAAGTTTATTTAATCTTTCTATTGAAATTAGCATTATAATAAATTTTTCTGACTAGTTAATAGGTGTCAAAATAATCTATCCATTCTTGTTAATTATAACCCATCGTAACAAGTATCACTTTATACTTGTCATTGATCTATCCGCATTCATTTTTTATCACAGCCCGAGTTTTTAGGATGACTAAGCATTGTACAAATAATAAATAACAAAAAGATTGCAATACATGGATAAATAAGATAGTAAAGGTTATTACATTACATCGCATCAACTAAATATAGTGAAAAGGCACTTTATTCATTACACGCATACTAGGTATTGGTAATATTCCCAGCAAAAGAAAATTAAAAAAAATAAAAAGTACATAATATGACTACATCATCTTATATGTGGTAACATATGAAATCATGACATGTTTGCCTGAACTGCTACTAAATTTCCATAGGTATATAATTTCTAGAGAAACAGGAGATAGGGGAATGTTTCCTTCCTTACTCTATGGGTCCATCTGAAATTTTCAAAATAATAAACAAAAATTGCCTAGTAGATAATTCTCATTCTATTCAGTTTGTAAAATAAAATCAGAGTTTAGTAATATGAGAAGTATCGTAAGAATTAAAATTCAACAGTTAAAATGAGATAAGCACAATAAAATATGATGATATTGACAGAATTAGAAATATCAGGGTTAAAATAGGTTAATGGCTATGGATGGTTTCTAAACAAATAACCCATAATTATCCATTTAGAGGCTTTAGGGTGATAGTCATACATACAACAATCAATCCAAATAAATTGTAGATAAAGTAACCGTGCTAAGTTAATCAGAAACATTCGATATTATAGTAATGACTAGGCCCTCTACCATTTGAGTCCTATAAGCCAAATATACAATCGTGGGTATAACGATAGATTATTCTCTCGTCATAATGTATGTTATAATAGAACAAGTTCAAAATGAATCATATTAAATGATACCATTCCATAAATATCAACAAATATTTTTAAGATCGAATCAATTTTACGTAAATGTTTGAACTACTCAAATGAGTTCATGAATGAGAATTAGATGAACTGGGGCTATCATACAGTGATATCAACAAAAGGCGTAATGAAAAGCATTGCGTGAAATTAATATTAAATAAGAATAACCTACTTGTGCTTGAGATTTATGTAGTGCATCAGGGCAATAAATAGAAAAAAATGTTATATTTTTACACTATTCGCCACTTCTAGGTATCCCGTTCCAAACAAAACTCGTGAATTATTTGATGACAACGAATTTCTCGGTAGGTCAAACTATTAATTTTTTGCCTTACCTAGGTCCATGTAAAACATATTTTTTGACCATTTTGCAGCTCCTAATGCGTCCGGGATATAAGTAAAAAAAACATTGTTATAGTTTTAAAGTACATGCGTCTTCTAGGAATATCCTTCTAAGAAAAACTCGTGAATTATTTTAAGATGAACTATTTTCCAATAGGTTAAACTATTAATTTCTTCCCCTCCGTAGTCCCTTGTAGGTGATTTTTTTTACCATTTTCAGACTCATAATTAATAAAGGGAAACATTTAGAAACAAAAATGTTATAGTTTTAAACTATGTGCGACTTCTAGGTAATCCCCTTCCAAACAAAAATCATGAATTTTTTTTATGATGTTCTATTTCTCGGTACGTCAAACTATCAGTTTTTTGCCTTTTGTAGGCCCTCGTGCGCTACATTATTTTACCATTTTATGACTTATAGTACATCTGAGCAATAGTTAGAAACAAAATTATTATAGTTTAACCCCACACGCGACTTTTAGGAGTTACAATCGCCCTTTATCAGTCAACATCTTTAATAGTTTTACAAGGTTTCTTGTATCCTTCATCCCTGATAGTGTGGATGATTTGTTCTTGACTAACGCCATCAATATTTAGATAAATATTTCCCCATGCATTCATGGTTGCAACACAAGGTCTTAGTAACGAACATATAAAGAAGTTACGATAATAAGAAAATAGAGAGGATAGCATACTTAGGATCTGATGTAGGAATAATTAACTTGGTTAAATTTTGACAGAAACATGTCAGATACTAAATTTCGTACATATATTTTGATTTACATAGATAAGTATAACATTCATCACAAGAAATAGAAATGCATAGAAATATAAGGATATAACATGGATTTATTCAGTCTTATTACAACGAAACGTTATAACATAAACTGTCATCGAGGATAAAATATGTGACAACCCGCTATCTGAAATAAAGGGTGGCCAGCCCTATACCTCGATACAATAGGAAATCATGGATAAATATCATCCTCAGCATCACAACCATAAGCAAAGTATAAGGAATAACCACACTATATTCCAGAAAACGGGTTATCAAAAACTTTGGTTTTGAAATAAGAAGAAAACATTTTCAACAACCCATAGTAGGAATAGAGGGTGGAAACCCCCACAAGCGTATATAAGAAACCCAAAGATACAAAAGGACCGAATGAAACGTCGGTCAATATTAACCATACAACATATAATAAGCTCCAGGTGTTACATAATAAATCCATTATACAATTACAACGGTTTGGGCAACATGCCCGAATAAACTGATCATAACTAGATAACATAAATGGAGGCGTCTACACAAAACATCCCGTGAGACCCGCACAATGTCACGGCTCCTCAAGACATATGGAAGGAAAGATCATTACGGGCGACCGTGCGGTGGAACACCTGAACGGATTATATATATACATATACAACAAGAAAGGAAAACCGGTCAGGGCCGGGTATATGTGATCAATAGATAAATGACAGGTATGACAAGGATGCACAGTTAAGCAAGGATGATAGTCTAGCATGGTAACATCATATAAGGAACTAAAACTGATAAAGGATTACATGGAGTGAGATTCATATTAAAACATAATTAAAAGTACTTATGAGCCTTTAACATCATTCATCATATTTCAATTTCAATCTTCTTTTCTATTCCTTATCAGGAATACAATTATTATCATGTGCTCTTTATGGCACTAATCTCAATAGCATGCTCTTAGTGGCATAAATTTGCTCTTTAAGGCATTCATTTTCCACCGAGTCCAACTCGATAATTAGAATAGTCATAAATATAAATATAACGATTCTAAGACCGCCCGTCCGGGTTTCCCCACTGTGCGCGTCCCTAAATAACCATCATCTTCCAGGGCCTAACATAAGACAACCTGGGATCCTATCGAAATCATCGGGAAGCGGCCATATGCCTGTGGGGTAGTCAAGACCACACCCAGAATCTCCTACCCATCGCATAAAAAATAAAACAAGCGCTCATATGGCCTAGGACTATATCCACCCTACATTCATTAGCCAGGGGGCTTCACCTCTCGCACGGACTTCCCTTAAGATGGTATTTAGAGAGGTGTGTAACATCCATTTTATTTATTTCCATTACATGATTTAGTAAATTATCATTTACCTTATCAACTTCCCATTTTTAATAAATGTATAAGTTAAATCGGGACTATACGTATTACGTACCGTCATAACATCCTCGATAAGAAATTCAGACTCCAAAGTTATTTCCAAAGCCTCTTTTAGGCTTTAATATAAACCCTCAAGTCAAATCTAACTCGAGTTGAATTCTAAAGTCTCCAAATTGACCTTAAAGTATTCTAGACCCTTATAAAACTACAAGACGAAAGTAATGCTCAAGCATCACTTTAAATTCCCCCTTAAAAGAACCCTAGATGAACCCTTTCGAGTCTAGGATGTCGACCCAACTCAACTAATACTCTAAACCCTATGTTTACGTCATTTAAGAAGGTCCCTAATTACTAATCCTAAAGAAAAAGGGTTAAAATTTAAAAGAAAATTTTTGGAAAAATGCAGGGCTACCGAATCGATTCGCCCCTTGGCCGAATCGATTCGGCCAGAAAATTTAGGTTTCTGCATAACTGCCGAATCGATTCGGATAAATTTCGAATCGATTCGGTTCACAAAGCCTGAACACTGGACTTAACCGAATCGATTCGCCCAGGGGGCCGAATCGATTCGGGCCTGCGATTTTGCCAAGAATTGGCTATGAAGTCTTGGACTCCATTTTCTACCCCAACTCAAATTTCTTCAAACCAAACTTATATACCAACATCAAGATAACATCAATGATACTATTGACCCTCTTAGACCTCATAAATCATCCCAATCATCTTTGAGTGAATCAAAACCCATAAATACATAAGAAAACCCTAAGTTTGCTAAACCAAAATCCATACATCATTATCCCAACAAATCATCTATCTCAAGACACAAATAGCAAGTAAAAACTTGCCTTGATTCAGCAACTTTGCAGATTTCTTGGTGTAGTAGCAAAATCCTTCTCAATCTCCAAATCTCCAAAGCTTTCTTTCTACTCTTCTCTTTCTCTCTTTGGTTTTGGAAGGAAAAATTTTGGGTAATTAGAAGACTTAATAGGCTTAAGTCGTGGCTTAAGGCAAATGTCCCACTTAATTAACTAATAGTGCGATAAAATAATACGCAACTATATAATTTAGGTACAATCAGTCAAAAATGCCCAAAACTACAAAATACAATATGGTACATTATTTGACTATTTCGCACATTCCGGAATCAACTGCAGCCTCCAAATTATCATTTGGACATTTTAAAATTCAATTTAGGTTCTGGTCTCATTATTAAGCCAAATATCATTTTGAATTCAGATGATATTAATAAGCATGACATAGCAATATTTACCCATAGATATGATATGTATGCAAACTCCAAATAAATATCAACTTTCTACATTGAATTAACATTCAAATCATAACCCAACACTTGTTTCGAATTACTATACTAAGTAATTACTATAAAATACGATCTCATAAGCGAGGGTTATTACAAAATAATGGTAATACATTATAACTGCATGTATTGGTAGGTAATTGTTTGAATAATCCACATAGTTCGGTCGGTCTTGCTAGTGAATTTCCAGAGGTACATAACCATTTAATATATGTGTGATGTGGCAATTGAAGTCTCGGGGAGGGGTAAATTATGGTCTTCACTATGTTCCCGATTTATCTTGAAAAAAATAATGTAAGCACGATTGTCAAGTAGAAAATTCTAATTCTATAATAGTTTGAGGAATAATTTGAGGAATATAAGTGGAATCAAATTAAAATAGGATGTGATCAATAGCAAGAATTTGATGTGATCAGTAATAGTAAACTAAATAAAACGCAACATAATCAACAATATGATGATATCCAAAATGATAAAAATTTCGATTTAGAATGGTTCGGGTTGTAGAAGGGACCAATAATTATTTCTTAAAGAGGCTAAGGGTAATAGCCATAATGATAACTTGTCAATTCCTGACCTTGAACCAGTTTCAAGAGGGTAATAATTTACTATATAGTCTAATAATAATCACCATAATGTTTAATTACCACATTGAATCGATTAGAGTCCGTAAACTAAAAAATTTCATTTCGGTAAGAAAATTTTCAGAGTTTAAATACTCTCAGCACATAATGAGTTAAATCCTCAAACCAAAATCATTCTTTTATATTTTACTTCGGGAACATGGATATATATATATATATATATATATATATATATATATATATATATGTATGTGTGTGTGTGTGTTGTTGTTCAAATGTTTCTCTATAAGCACATATGTTAAAATTTCATAAAACTAACCAAATTGGGTAGAACGATATAGTCAACGTCATCCCAAAAAAGTTATATTTTCAGAACCTTATAAAAAAAGATTGGCTTTAAAATCATTGAAAA
The DNA here is from genome assembly GCA_949130495.1 of Sambucus nigra. Classification (NCBI taxonomy): domain Eukaryota; kingdom Viridiplantae; phylum Streptophyta; class Magnoliopsida; order Dipsacales; family Adoxaceae; genus Sambucus; species Sambucus nigra. The sequence continues at coordinate 9,459,848 of OX422210.1, forward strand.
TAGCATTATGTACTGAATTTAATTAAAGGCCAAATTTTTCATATTCGAAAGGTTGAGGATTAATTGGTCAACATGCACGTGCGTACAGTTAAAATCAGCACGTGTGACCTTTGACCAAGAGCATGAGGGCACGTGACCAATGAAATTTTTTTGAAAAAATTTCCAGAAATTTTATTTTATTTTTCTGGTCAAAATGATATAATACATCACCCGGTTTGGACAACTAAAACCCTAATTCCACCATACCCTCAAAATTTAATTAAAGAGTATTAACGTTTTCTTTTTCACTTAAACCCCTAGCTTTTGAGACTTTCAAATTTTAACCTCACAATATACTCTTCACATTATTTCCAATATATAAGTCTTCTGCATACCCATCTAAAATGAGTAGATTTAAGAATATTTAATAGGAAAGAAAATTTAAAAACAAACCCTTGTAAGTTATTTAAATGCATTTTATACGTATATTTAGGTGCCCTTGACGTTCTTCAATGTTTCAACCACTCCTCCACAATTCAACATAGGAGTTCACCTGCGCAATGTCCATAACACACCAGTCCACGTATGCCTCGGTATCCACCGATACAGCTATGACAATCGCGTATGATTTAGAACACGGAGTCCACCGCTTATTCACCACAATCAACACGTATAGAATCCACCACACGAAAATAAGTGCTTTAATGACGGATGACGGAAGAATGAAACCGTGGTGTAAACACAAGATCTCTAAACACAATGGTTATGAAATCTGGGATCTTGTAAACACAAAGGATGTTTTTAATTTTGAAAACCTTTGTAAACAAGCGTAGGAAAACGTGCGTGTAATGTTCTGCATTTTATGTTCTGCACCCTTCGAAATTTTGAGCAAAAGGCACCTTAAATAAAAACTTTAAGTCAGCACGTTGTTAGAACGATATTGGCTTGTCGTTAGAACGACTTACAAATCTCGTTCAAATGAGATATCCATATCGTTAGATAGACCTACTGATGTCGTTTGAATGAATATAGATGTCGTCTGATCTTCTAAAACTAAAAGGAAAGATCCATATGAGTCAAAAACATATTTATCTCAGAATAAATGAAGTTTAAACATTTTAAAATCATTTTTGAATAAAATAACATCCTTAAAACATATTTATTGAGTTCTATAAATATTATACCTTCATACTTGAGAGATGCACAAAATGTAATAGGATATGAAGACGTGAAACGTGCACCAATAAACATGGCATGATCTAGTTTTGAAGCTTAGCCGCTATGTCTTTAAAACGTCATAGACTATGTGGAAATTGTGACAAGTAAAAATCTTTCAAATTAGTTTTTGTCTATAATAATGCCAAGCTAAATTACCTATATTCTATCCCATAAACCCAAAAATAAAATACAGGACATGATCTAGCAAACAAATATCGGATCGATAGCATGAACTGTCTCCATCTGATGTCGTCACAAAATTTCCAATCTCTAAATAATCACTACAAACACGAAACAAACAAATACTGTGTGGAGTATGGAGGTACAAATGATATAAATCTTATGATACAAAATTGTAAAACAAACCATTTGTTAACATGCGAGAAAAACATATGATACCAATATGTGTACACATTTTTCAATATAGCTCAAATCAATGAAACCAATAGGTAAACAGCACAATCAAAACATGATATCAGTATATAAGCATGTAAAAACATGAGTTCTCATAAAAAAAAACTCCCCCTACATCACATACTAGCTCTCCCCCTTTTGTCTCAAATTGGCAACCGGAGAAAAAGATAAACAAACAATCTTCATATCTAGAACGATAGGAATCACGTGGTATATCGAGATAAACAATGATGCCAACTAATAATAATCAGAAGGTATGAAATCGTAGCTAGCAAACAGTCACAAATATGAATCATAAATATCAAGAATGAAATGATTAAACAAATCAATGTAATATAAGAATCAATCATGAATAATTTGTATCAACGGCATGTAAACTGTTCAAAATAACCCATAACTACCAAAATAATGTAATATCAGCATATATACGAAGAAGGTATAAATATCATAAGGAAATATCAAAAATCCATCCTAGGTCGTTCGAACAATAATGCTAGGTCATTTGAACGACTGAGGCATGTCATTTGAACCTGGAAAAAAACTGACCTGAAACAGTAGCATGTCGCGCGAATCATCTAAGAAACGATAAAAGCAACCTAAGAAACAACCATCCCTGACACTTTTAATACCTCGTTACTAGGCTCATTAGATCCAGTCTTTGAGCAACAAGGATATGTCGTTTGAATGACATCTAGAAGTCGTTTGAACGACTTCGAAAATTTCATACTCTAGTTCTAAAAATATGCAGAATTTGTCCAGTGAATTGTTTTCTCAAAACATCAACTCGAAATATGAAACATTAGCAAAACAGAAAATATGAGTTACATGCTAACATAGTATCAATGTGCCTAAACATGGATGCATAATGAATGGGCGTGAACTACAATAAATGAATTACAATTTAAACACATCCAAACAATCAAGAAGCTCTAATTGATAGCTAAATGTCATCAAATTAAGTTTTAACCACATGTGACAATTAATATATTGGACTTAATGAACTAAACAACCAACATGCACACAAATCCGGAATTTTGACTATTCTACCAAACAAATTGCATCATGCCACGATTTTTTAACATCAGGAATTGTGGTGCAAACCCATTGTACTTTTTCATCCAAACACCCTCCTATATTCATATATCTTTTTTTAGTTCTTTTGAGGTTTCTACTTTCTCACCTGATAGAAATCCTATTGGTCCCTTTTTGGCATATGTTTCTTTTTATTGCCTTAATTTTTTTCTTGGTCGCTTTTGAACAGGGGTTTTTATGATGAGTTTATTGTACTCTCGCAGTCCTTTCCTGTGCACGCACATCATTTTTCCAATTAAACAATATCTATCCTCACGGGAAACTCTTACAAGCACACCTCCTCCTAAGTCTAATTACGCATAAATGACAAAATTGAGAGGAGAGCGTCTCACCAAACTCAAATATGCATGAGAAGTCAAACCTTCATAAGAGCTCGTGCATTTTTATGCGATGGCATATATACAAAGTCGAATACAAATGCACATAAACTTTGAAACAACCCTATTAATCAATGGATAAGATCAATTTAAGCATCTACAATTATGACCAAATGTCCTAGTCACATGGATAATGAAATGATGGGGGTCCAAGCACACCAATATGCCACATCAAACATGTAAACCCACGATACAAAAATAAAACGAAAATCTTTTTGTATTTTTCAAAAAATATTTGACTCAAAAGACAAAATCTTTTTGTATTTTCTCAAAAATATATGAAACCAATCTTTTTTTATATTTTCAGAAATTTTATCAAAATAAAATATTTTTGTAATTTTCCAAATAAGACTTAAATAAAAGGAAAACATATAATACAAAGAAATATCATGAGATATATCATGTGAAAGAAGACGAGAGTCGTGAATTTGAATTCCCAAAGCCTCTAAGTCCGATTTCCTAACCCCAATAGGTGTGTAACGACGCATGGGATTTTGGGAAATGAAACGACTTTTGTTCCGGGTCAGGGTGTATAATTTATAGATGTGTCATCATAGAATTTGAGTTGTACAAGGAACCCAAATAACATGTGGATAATCCAAGGAATACCTGAATAACTTTATCTATATCAATAAGTGTAATTATATATATATATATATATATATATATATATATATATATATATATATATATTCATGTATCTATACTAATAATTGTAACATACATGAACTTATTGGAAAAACTATTTTTATCTAGTACTTATCATTAATTTCTAAATAGTATACAAATTTATCACCTTGTTCGCAAAGATTTTACACGTCTTTTAATATACTTTTTCTTAATTCAATATATAATTTAATAATTCAGTTTCTTAATTTGATATCGTTATTGTAAATTGTACGCACGCAAGATTTCAATTTAACATGGTATGGCTAACATTGGCATGTATACTTACATTTCTCTCAATTTTAGTTTTAAACCACAACCATGATGAAACATTTGATTGAATCAATTTTTCACATGCACAATATATGTGAAATTATTTAAGCCTAGAGCTGAATAATTATGACTATGAAGAAAAGACATTGCCGAGTGTAAATATTGATTTGTTTGTATATATATTATTAATCTTAGGATATCATAATCTAAACATAAATTTTGATAGGTTAAAATCTCTCACATCAGGTGTGAATTAAGACGATGATAAATGGAGACGCATTGGATTTGAAAAGGTGAAAATACCTTTGAATCCCACATCGATAAAAGTGCTGAAATTTTGAACATGGTGGTAGTACAATGGCAGCTACAATTCTTAGACATGTCACACTTCCAACACCGGATGTGATCCAAACCTAGTTTAGAGCTTCTCCAATGTAATAGCCTATTTTTTGTTACGTGGCTGTGGTTTGTGGACAATGTGTTTCTTAGTCACCAAGAAAATTAATTCGCAACGGATCAGGATAAACAAACCGTCTCCAATGGAAACGTGTGAAATGTAACTTCTATCCTATTTGGCATATGATTTCCCACCAAATTGTTGGCGGTAAAAATACACCTGCTATATTACTCCCGCCAAATTACTTCGTTATATATAGAACATGGGTCTTCTCATTCTCATCTGCAAAAAGCTTCTCTTCCAAATTTAAGATAGTAGGTACCATTCTCTCTCTTTTCTTATCAGTATGTCCTTTTATGAAAATTTTGATTTCTAATTGTACACCAATTGTATGATAGAATTAATAATGGAATAAATTTAAATAATACACCAATTGTATGATAGAATTACTAATAAAATATACTAATTGTTTGATGGAATTACTAACGTAAAAAAAATGGCCAGCTGCTATAATTATCAAATCATGTCATATTCAAATGAAAAGGGATTACTGATCCCAATTATATAATTTGTAAAACAAGAGAGACAAAAAATTACATACAAACTTAGATGAATAAAAAATGAAAGTAGACCTAACTAATAATATTCAATGGATAATGCTATTATTTTTCAGTTTGCAATATTTCCACTTAAGTATGTTTGTAATTCTGTTTTGTAGGTGTTTCTTAGGAATCTTTGTAACACTTAGATTCAAAGGACTCTCCGTTTTCATTCTCCCAACAATCTACAACCAATCCCGAAGTTGTATTCATAAGTGATTCACCCATTTCTCAAAACAGTCATGCTCCTCAGTTTTCCCTACAAAGTTCACTGCTTCAATCCAATCAATTTCAGTTTACCTCTTCAAATGCACAATTCCATCACAATTTATCCTTTAACCCTCTTAATTCTTCATATCGTCCTCATGTTTAACAACAATATGGGTTTTCCTACGAAGGGTTCTAAATGGTTCCATTCCCATGGTTGATTCTCAAGCTTCCATTTCTTCTAAAGTAGCCAAAAAGAAAGAAAAGAAGACGAAGGCCTCAAACAATTCCCAAACCACTCAACCCCCCGTTCCTCGTCGATTTTGGACAACTGATGAAGACATAGCATTAACGAGGGCATATCTCTATATTAGCGTTGATCCAGTTATTGGTAAGGATCAAACAAGTGAAACGATGTAGAATCTCATATTCAAGGCTTGGAAGGAGAACATGGGAGTGTATGATGAGACCCAAAACATTAATGCTTTATCGTGTCCTTGGAGTACTATACATGCGGCTGTTAACAAGTTCCATGGCTTATATGAATCATTGGAGAGAGCTCCAAGAAATGGAGCCTCAATTGAAGATATAGTAAGTGTTTATTTGTCTTTGATTCAGATATTTTGAATTTCTTATATTACTATTTTAATTTTTATATTTCATTTTTAAAACAACAATTTGTAGAAACGAGAAGCATAGATAATGTACAAGGAAATGGGTGATGGGTCGGCATTCAAATTTGAACATTGTTGGGAGATCATGAAAGGAAATCCGAAATGGTGTTCGGAGCAACTCACCAAAACTAGTTCCTCAAGGAAACAAAAAAATGTTGGTAGCTGCTCAGTTCAGAATCCACCTCCATCCACGCAAACCCAATCGGGGGTTGATACGAAAACTGCTGCATCTGAAAGTGCCAATGCTGATGGGGTTGTTCGCCCCCCTGAAAGAAAGTGTAGTAAAGACAAAAGGAAGAGAGAAGTTGAAGAAAAGGCTCTGATAAATGTACTAAGAAATTTACAAGGCACTCTAGAAAAACAGTTTATATTTAATCAAGAAGAGTTGCAACTGAAGAGAGAAAGGGAGAAAAAGGAATACGAATTACGAGATCAAACACTAAAAAGAAATTTGGAATTAAAAGAGAAGGCTCAAAAAATGAAGGAGGATGCTGAAAAGAGAAAGGAGAAAGCCCAAAAACGTAAGGAGCAAGAACGCATTATGAATATCAAGCTCTCAGATGTTCAACCTGCTTTGGTAGCTACTTATGAAAAAATGCAAGCTCAAATAATGAAGGAATGGGAAAGTGAACGTCTTTCGGAGGATGTTTCTGGAAATGATGCTTAAATGTAGTTCATGATCAAAATTGTTCTTACTTTGTAGTTCAAGAATTGATAGCTTGTTTCTTTCATTTATTTATTTAATTTTAAGTTTTAGTTTGTGGAAACTAGGAAGTTGTTTTGAGTTTATGTTAATGAAATTATTGTTATTGCGTCTCTTTCAACTAGTTGTGAATCTGAAATTATGGAAATAGCGCTTCTTCCACATTTAATTTAAATTATAATTGTTGGTTTCGATTGAAAATGATGCGGTTGATATCCCATTTCTGACTTGAAAAGTTTGAGGATTTGTCTTTGATTGCAAAGACATTAAGAAAAAAAAATCATTTTGTTCTTTTGTTAAAGAAAAAAAAAGGTTGTTCTAATACAGGGCAACCACTTGAGAAGAAAAAAATTGACACTTGAATGAGCTGCAAATTGAGAGTGACAAGGAGTGGTTCCAAACACCTGCTACACCCTTGTATGAGTATGTAATATGCTACAGCCTTGTATGAGTATGTCCCATATTACAAAACAACATACAACTCAAATTCACATGTTTACAAAACTCAATATCCTTGTCCCATAGCTGTCTTAAGTGAGCTGGATTGAGAACAAGATTTGAATGCTGCCTCTACTTATTCCAGCAAACATCAGGATGTTATGCAATCCTTACTGTTTCCAATTACAAAACAACATACTACACAAATTCACATATTACAGAACTCAATATCCTTTGTCCTATAGCTGTTTTAAGTGAACTATACTCGGAACAAAATTTGAATGCTTCCCCTATTTCTTCCAGCAAACACCAGTAATTATGGGACACACTATCCAGTAAATGAACTGATACATCTTGCAAGGGAAGTAACAGACATAACAGTTGTGCATAAGGATTAAATGTAGCTCCACCTCAAATCAATTTTCAATGCTAACTGGATATGTGCATAAGGATTTAATTCATAGAGTTCTGTATCTACAACAAACTATGGTTGAAAAGACCGAATAAGAGTTCATTAATTAAGACAAGCTTGCACTTAATAGTTAGATACACATGCCCAAAAACTAAATGTCACGGTCACCGTACAGTTCCCAACAATGATTGATGAGATCCGTCTTCAATTCATTATGAATCCCCGTGTCCCGGATTCTTTTTAATTGGCTAATCCTACTAGAAACAAGATACGTATAATCGTGATCTAACTCAACATGCTCAACCCTTTCAAGCGCAATAGGCTCCCAATGTTCGGGGTCTATTCTATGATGGTGTTCACTCTCGATAATCATATTATGTAAGATGATGCATGTCTTCATTATCTTCCCAAGATCCTTTGAATTCCCCATATGTGCGGGGCCTTTAACAATTGCCACCTACTTTGCAACACCCCAAATGCGCGTTCCACATCTTTTCTTACGGCTTCTTGTTGTTTAGCAAATAACCTCTCTTTGACATTAGACGGTTGAGAGATGGTTTGAATAAGAGTAGCAAATTTTGGGTCAATTCCATCAGAAAGGTAATACCCCATCTTATAATTATGGCCTTGTACTGAAAAATTACACGGTGGAGCAACTTCATTTACTATATCATCGAATAAGGGAGATCTATCGAGAACAGTGATATCATTGTTTGTACCAGCCATGCCGAAGAACGCATGCCAAATCCACAAATCCTTTGACGCTACAGCCTCTAAAATTAGAGTAGGGGCCTTTTTGAAACCATTAGTGTGCGTGCCATGCCATGCCGTCGGACAATTTTTCCATTGCCAATGCATACAGTCAAGACTACCGAGCATACCAGGGAAGCCCCGATCCTCCCCTTCTTTTAGAAGTCGAGCAATATCATCTTCATCTGGTTTTCTCAAATATCATTCTTCAAAAACCTCGATGACCGCATCGCAAAAATGCTTAAGGCTTTCAATTGCAGTGCTTTCAGCGATCTGGAGATATTCATCAAGCAGATCAGCGGGACAACCATATGCAAGCATCCGCAATGCTGCTATCATCTTTTGTAAAGGACTTAACCCATTTTTTCCAACAGCATCAACCTTTTGTGTGAAATAATCATCATAAACCCCAATTGAATGTAAGATGCGATTGAATAGTTCCACATCCATCCGAAATCGATGACGAAAATGCTCCGGTGTATACTTTGAATGCTCACCCTTGAAATAGTCATTAATAGTTAGATCGTGGAAAGACTTCCTACACCGAGGAATATAGCGCCGCCCAGGAACAGAGCCACCACGAGGTCGTTTATTTTGAACCGTCATTGATGCGACTATAATTGGGACACGGATTGCGGTGGTTTCGGCCAAACTTTGTGTTAAATTAGTACATTGTATGCTATTATCTAGCCATGGATCTTCTAACATATCTTAGCTGAGATCCATTGACTTATTTCTAGATGATGAACTATCCGAGTCAGATTCCGAACTTGGCGAAGACATTACTTTGGAAGGACACTTGCTGCAAAAGGACCTGTACTATAATTCACGAAATCAGTTACATATAACTAGCATTGTGGGGTGTTTACAGTAGGTTTAAATTTGATAAAAATGAATTTTTGCAGATCACTTAAATCCAATCAAATTGTGGTGTAAAAATAATTATATTTTCTTTCCTATTTCAGCAATATCTCGTCAAACAAATGACATACATTCAACATTAACATCCCAAACAATATCAAATATAGAAATAATAGAAAGTAATTATCAATTGATTTTGAACTAACCGGACTGTTTGCTTCAATTGTAGATCGAAGGAGAAAAAAAATTGATATTGGTGCTGTACGGTTTGGTGAAAAAAGGGCTGGAAAATAAACCTGATGAAAGAGTTTATTGGAGTTTGTTGGAGAGAACAGTTTTTTTGCTGACTAGGATGAGAACACATCCTTAAAGAAGTCGTCCAGAACTAGACTTTTAACAACAGGATGTCTTTCAATTCAAGTGCCACGTGAGCTTCATATTTTATATTCAAAACTGCATTGGAGCACGTCTGTTTTGCTAAATGTCTATGCTGCCCACGTGGATAGTATTTTATTTTCAATTGACTACTGCATTGGAGAAGCTCTTATAACTAAGCTCTTATAACTAAGTTGAAACTAAGATGATCTAATATGTTTTCATAGATAGTTTCTTAGTAATGCTTAGTCGACAGTTGAACACTAGAGTTTTAAGGATATGGAACTAATTGTCAATAATAATAAAAAGAACAAGAGCTTAGCTTATTGACCAAAAGCACTTTTAAAAAAGAGAAACTAATCATTGTGGGTTAAAGATGATTTTGTTTCGTCTCATTGCTTAAAAGACTGCAATCATAAAAGGAAAGCAATCCCATAAACAGTATATAAAGAAAAGTTGCCTGAAGAATCATTGTTTCTAGATTTAAACCAACCAACCAAACTACGAGAAAGCCATAATCAACTCACATCAAAATTCCAAAAGTAATAATTAACATAAGGGTGAAAATCATGATTAGATACTTTTACATTTCAACGTAGCAAAGTAATTGGGCTCACCCCTTAATTATTTTTAATTATTTTCTTCGAAATATCACGTTCTAACCATTTGAATATAGGAGAATGTGTGTCGGAGAATAATTCTGACAAGGACGTAAGTATTAACAGCCAAGAACAATAAACTAGCCATCCAGAGTTGTATGAAGACATGCTTGCCTTTGAATTCAAGCAGATAACCCCACATCAGTCAATGGGTTTGAGCTCCCATCCACAACGTAATGCAGCCCATTCCTTCCCATTTAAGCTTCATATTGCTCCATGGCAGTATTAGTGGCAATAGGCAGAAAAACCACACAAAGTACTGCGCTGTTATTACCTGTTAAAAAAATAAAATGAAATTAGAAATGGAAACAATATGATTTTTTTACCCTTACATGGACTTTATAGTCCAAATTGCGTCCTCAACTGGAAGTGAAAGAAAGGTGAATATTAATGTAGTTTCCATTTTTTAAGGGGGTAAAATTGTGGAACTAGGCCTATAATGGATCAAATTTTAGTCCGAATCCAAACTATTCATTTAGATATGGACTATAATTTATAATCAGTGGTGTATCTAGAAATTTTTTCCAGAGGGGACGGAAAAACTATACCTTTTTTTCATAAATATATATGGATTATCTTTGTACATATATTATGCAAAAAATAAATACTGAATTTACCAACAGTTTAAAACAATGACTAAATTTTACAAACGGTTATAAGCCGAGACTAGCCGAGACTATATTTTCAGCATGATATCTGAATTTTTTGTCTACTTAATGCAAATCATGACTTATTTGTCACTGTATGTATAAAATTCCGGAAAAAACTGTTTATAACCGTAAAAAACTGTGACTAATTATAGCATATATATGTAAATTCCAGAAAAATCTGTTTGTAATGGTCAGAGATGCACTGTGACTAATTTACCAACTAAAAATTCCCGTTGGAATATTTTCCCATATACATAATTTTTTGCCTAAAGTTCAGGAGCGCCCCCTCCCCCCAGTCTATGGTGGGTCCTCCCGTCTGTAATTCATTATTCAATAATTAGACCGGTATGAAAAGTCAGTAAATAATCTAATCCAATTTTATATATTAATGAAATAAAATATTTAATATTATATATATATATATACACACACACACACACATATATATATATATACATCTATTATATAAGATAGGTGATGTTGATGCGAAAATATATGTATTTAAAAAATAATAGTATAATAGTACACACACACACACACACACACACACACACACACACACACACACATATATATATATATATATATATATATATATATATATATATATATATATATATATATATATATATATATATATATACTAGCGGATGCCCGTGCCGAGGGCACGGCGTACATCCATTATATAAGATAGGTGATGTTGATGCCAAAATATATGTATGATATTTTCACGTTTTTATGCATGATATTTCATGCCTTCCATGGGTGCATGAAATATCATGCTAAAAGGTAAAATATCATACATATTAAATCTATACTATTATATATACTATACTACTATTATACTACTAATATACTATTATACTATTATTTTTTAAATACATGCTATTAAATTATTTTTTAAATTTAAAAAAATATATATTTTAAAAAATATATATATTTTAAAAAAAAAATATTTTTAAAAATATATAAATTTTTTAATTTTTGTTTTCATTTTTTTAAAAAGGCTGGTAATTATGGATTGAGTTTTATTACGGTGCCAAATTTATCGCCGTGCCCTCGGCACGGGCATCCGCTAGTATATATATATGTGTGTGTGTATAGCATGTATTTAAAAAATAATGTAATAGCATGTATTTAAAAAATAATAGTATAATAGTATATTAGTAGTATAATAGTAGTATAGTATATATAATAGTATAGATTTAATATGTATGATATTTTACCTTTTAGCATGATATTTCATGCACCCATGGAAGGCATGAAATATCATGCATAAAAACGTGAAAATATCATACATATATTTTGGCATCAACATCACCTATCTTATATATATATATGCTAGCGGATGCCCATGTCGAGGGCATGGCGATAAATTTGACCCCGTGATAAAACCTAGCGCATAATAACCCGTCTTTTTTTGTAAAAAAAAAAAACTCCTTTCAAAAAAATAAAAAAATAATATAATAGTATGTATGTATGCATGTTAAACATGCATGTGTATTTATGTGTTGCATGCATGCATGCAACACATAAAATATCATACATGTTTAACATGCATGAAAGGAGCCATACCCCATATGGCTCCATATTATATGGATATGGATATATATCACGATGTATATAAATATTATACATTCAAACATTTTAAATTTTAATTACGATTTTGTCAATATTACAATTATTATTACACTTGTAAATATATTTTATATACTTCATACTTTGTATAAAATCAGATCTGATAATTTTCTCAATAATTGGATTCGGATTACCTTCCCTCCATTCCGAATCATACCCATTGACAAGCCTATCCAAAACCATAACACTACTTGCCTTGAACAATCCTGACCATTTACAATTTCTCCACAATGTACCGCTAAAAAAATGTTTACTTATATTTTAGAGCAACACATAAGGCTGTATTTGCAATTTTTATAGCTTAGATGCTAACTTGCAATCGAGGCGATAGTTTAATGGGTTTCATGCAATTTACCTGTTTTAATGTACCTTTTTGGAGCCAATGTAGCCTAAGTTATATAGTTTAATAAATTATGTAATATAATGATTTTCATAATACTATAAAACATTATAATCTAATCCACAAACCTTATTGAATGGTACAAATGCCATTGTCTGGCAAAACAAACAGAATGGCAAATCCTGTGCGAAGCGGAAAATGAGGAGCAACTGCACTATAATTTGAGGCAGAAAATAAACTAGCTTTTCCAAGACTGAAAACTCGTGTTCGTAATGGAGATATATGAGATAAAAATATATTAAGAGAAATTGTGTCTCGGATCGGTACGAGTAAGGTGGTATAGCAGCGACTCATACGAGAACTCCCATCCATGTAGAGAGAAGAAGATTCAGGTACAAAAGAAGAACACGGTCCCAGATATTATCCCAAACAAAAGTCTCCCTCTTCTAAACATGCTTGTAAGAAAAATCCATACATGATGTGGATAAGTTTTGTGCTACTTGACTGTGGGTCGACTTTACTTGACTAGAACTCCAATTCATAAGGACAGGCTTCTTACCAGATTGAAAATTGAGAGGATCAAGAATTAAAATGATAGGAAGTGCATAAATTATAGGGTAGATTCTCAAGTGGACAACGAGCCCATACCAAAATGCATCTTGTAACAGATTACCTATTAAACAGAAAACAACATGAAAATATAGAAAGTTAGACATGTGTGATTTACACTAAATAGTTGGTACAACATTCAAGGAGCATTTATCAAAAAAGCCCATGATATACTATTCATTTAAGTTTTTTAGTCCATGATATAACATTCAAGGGGCATTTAACAAAAAAGCCCATGATTTACACTAAATAGTTGGCATAACCTTAGTAGTGACATTAGCTTGAACTTGACTATAAATGGAACATTTATTTAGGGACTAATTATTTTTGAAAAAATATATTTGACTAAACAATAAACAGATCATTTTTCTAGGGACTAAAAACTATTTTTCAAAATATATCGGACTAAACATTAAATGAAACTTTTTTTTAAGAACCAGACATCAATTAACCCAATTTAATCCGTATTGAATGTATTAATCAAGAATGTGGTCAATAAGCAAAAACTGAGTAAATGAATTGCCTTTTGCTATTTTGGCTTTTCCTTTTAAAATGTACTACTTAAAGCCCTACAGCTTCACAAGGAACTCCATTAGAAATACAATATGGCCAATAAATATTCCAGCTAATAAAATCAAATGGGCATATTTATCCTCCAAGCCACAAGGGAAAAAGAACAGTCTCCTTCAAGCCTTAATCGGAGTCATGTTAAAGTAGAGATGCATTTTAAGCAACTGTAAAATTTCACTATTGAGTAATTCTAGGGAGACCCTCAAAGTGCACCTGAAAAAACAGACTTGTTGAGTTGTCAAACACACATTGGTTGATATTCACTAACCGATGTGGGTTTGACAAGAGCATACCCATGCAATTTCGCTGCCGCGAACTTGACGCACTTGAGACTAACGATGTTCTTATAATTAAAGTTTTTTTCAATTTCGTTGAGCCAATTAATGAAGGCATCCGACTTTAAATTTCCATCAAACATAGGAATGTGAACCAGTATATCTCCATAGAGGGCCTTCTCAAAAAGATGTATCATCAAACCTATGCTATCCTCACCTAGGCCTGTCAATGGATCGGATTTTATCCGAATCCGAATCCGAATCCGATCCGTTTAAGAGGATATGGATCATGCCTAAAATCCGATTATCCGATTACCCGATTACCCGATTATCCGTTTATTAAATGGAGTGGATTTGGATTCATATGCTCCGATCCGTTAATAATCCGATCCGATTAATATTTTTAATATACATATATAAATTATATATAATATATTTTTCATTAATATATATTGTATTCAATAAAATTGTATATACATATTTTACATATTTATTATAATAGTTCTCTATTTCATTATCTATTTTTTTGGAATATTTGCAAAATAAATTTATGAAATAAGAGTTGAAAATAAAAATGTTGCAAATCAAGTTTAAGATAAATGGATAATCGGATAATCGGATCCGATCCGAATTCGTTTAATATTAATGGATATGGATTTGGATTTGCCTGATCCGATCCGATTAATAAACGGATCAGATCCGAATCCGTTTAACATAAACGGATATGGATTTGGATTTGCCTGATCCGGTCCGAATCCGATCCGTTTACAGGCCTATCCTCACCCTATGCTCGTGCCGGATCCGGGACTACTTCTATCTCACCTTCTACATCCTCAACTATTGGGGCTGCATAACTATGCCAATACAACCCCTAGGCTGTCCTCCCCACGGTACACGTCCGGGTGCTTGATATTCTCCTCGCACTCGGTTTGGACAATCGTGTACCGAATGCCCAATCTCCCTACACCCATAGCACCTGTGCTCATGAATAGGAACGAATGATTTATTGATCCATGGCTTCTTTTCGCAATGAAGTGGGAATTTTGTGGGGAGGAACAATTGGTTGTGACACCCCGCCTAATACCGGGTGATCAGTCCTATATCAAATTAAAACAGGAGCCTCAATTGGTTCATTCTTAGCATCACTGTCGAAAACATTTTTAAAACTTACTAACCACCTAGTATTTAAAAGCTGGTGCCAAATTTTATCTTTATTTATCCAAGACAAATTAAATGCGGAAATTAGAATAAAACATTCAATGCTGATAGAATCAATCATCACATATAATAATAATAATAATAATAATAATAATAATAATAATAATAATAATAATAATAATAATAATAATAATAATAATAATAATAATAATAATAATAATAATAATAATAATAATAATAAAAGTCTTGCCAACCATCGGCTGAAATCCAAAAACAAAGTAAATAACATATAATAATAAATCCCATATAATCTGAAATGAGACAACTAGATAAATCTGGGAGCAACATGCTCGAAGTAAACTAATATAAATCCCTAAACTAGGAATAGAAGAGATAGAGGCGCCTATCCAAATACTGCAACATCCACATGTGCTGCAGCAGCGAATCCCTGGAATGAATTAAGTCTGGCGTCCCTGTGGCTGGACACCTAAAAGGTTTTGAAAATATTTGATAGCAAGGGTTAGAACCCAAAACATTTTGAAAATATTTAGCAAATGATTAACTTGTAGTAATTAAAACTGCATGAACGCGCTTCATATTTAAGTTAGTGTCGCACTCTCTCTTGAGCACATACTCATCCCTCAACTATATCTCCGTGGAGACTCCGAGAAAGTAGGTGGAGCGCCATAGAATAAAGGCCTCCATCCCAATGTACGTCAATACTCATCACATCACCTAGCACTAGTGCAACATAATCGAAAGGTAATGGCGGCATCTGGCAGGTGGTGGATGAAGAGGAGGGGCATACTGGACTAACGGAGGTGTTGGAGGGCAGCGGTGATAATGTCGACACGTGTCATTCAGATGGCCGCACTCACCATAATAAAAGCGTTGGCAGTCTCGTAATGGTGCGAAGCAATAAGCGTTGGGTGGAGGCGGAGATATCCATTCCAAGATGCTGTGGTGGGTGTCCCCAGTGTCGGAGGATGAAGAAGAGTCAGTATACAGAGTAGGGAGAGATCATGGTGGGAAGGTGTATGATGTGATGGGGGAGGTGGGTGGGGACATAAACGTGGTTCAAGTGGTCGGGAGACTGAAATATCAGAATATCCACTAAGGTCATAAGGTTGTCCACGGTGGTCTAATGGTTGGTTAACCCAAGAAATGTTCAACTTCAGTAATCCAATCCAATCTAAGAAACGTTTAACTTCAGTAATCCAATCTAAGAATTCTTAAATACGAAAGTTGATTGTCTCCAAACACTGTTAAAACACGGTTGTCTCCAATACGAAAGTCCCTGAAATCATCTTGCTCCCATCGACCTCGTTTGTCTCCAAACACTATTACAACACGGTTGTTACCGAAACCGACATTTCCCTCATAGGTTGGCTGCCAAATTAGGATGTTTGGATTGTGGTTACCGATAGGATGTCCATGAACACAGTCGTTGGGCATCCAATCATTCTCACGGTTAAGTTCCACCACTATCATTCTTGCTAGGATTTATCGCATGGTTTCATGCAAACCGCTCAAGGTTTGACTAATGTTGGTTTGGAACTCAATAAATTCAACCCTCAAAAGAGCGACTCCATTACGATCACCATCGTTGGAGATATTGCTTCCATCACGTGAACCGTCCATCGAAACAAAAGCAAATCTTAAGATTCGAAACCTTCCTCCAATACCACATAATGTAGCAGAAAACGTGAAAATAAAAAAATCATCCTTGAATCCACAAGGTGCACACTTCAAAGAGACGAAATGCTGGGATAGGATCTCATATTAGTTTTTTCTTTATTTTAGTTCTTTTATTTTTTTTCTCTTTAATTAATCTCTAAGCATGTTTGGGACTAATTAGGTATATTTTTGTTAATACTTGTCATTTTTAGTCATTTAGGTAATTACTTGGTTAACAAGTAATCTTCCACATATAAATACCCATGTCCTCCTTACTTTTTAATATAAGACATTCTTTGATTATCTCTACAATTTGTATTTGTTTTGTTTTGGGCCTTTAACGTGTAGTTTACGTCAAATTGGTATCAGAGCGAGTGTCACTCCAACATTGGTGTATCGGTTTATTGGTGTGTAGATTATCAACAAAATCTAACACTACACTTATAATGGCCCCAAAGAAATCGAATCGATATCAAAAAGAGATCAATCAACAATTGAGACAAAAGATTGACATCCTAGTATTCAACCAAAAATTTGATACCCTTTTCTGCCTCCTCACCACGACGAACGAACCAAAAGAACCACCATCCCATAGAACCGGGAAAGAACCCGTCGACCAAGAACATGGGCATGACCCATTGCCCGACAACCCAAGTTCAGTGACCAGACCCGCTAACCCGCTGGCAGGAGTAACACCGAGACCTTCAGCCGACGACGTGGGCAATCCAAGCTTGGGGACCACCCCGTTCTTTCAGGAATTTCGAACTCCTTGGCAACTTCGGGACGTCAAAACTTCTTGAAAAACCCGAAAGATCCGGCCTCTTCAGAGAACTCGATATGCCCGACCCTCCCGCCTCACTCTGTAGGGGGAGCCTAAAGGCAGTCTTGTGATTAGAGATAACTCCCCCTCCTAAATTGAGGAAGGTGGACAACCCATAGGAAGCTCAGAGGAAGCTCACCAGAGGAAGCTTGGCAGAGGAAGCTTTCCAGAAGAAGCTCAGAGGAAGCTCAGAGAAGAAGCTCAGATGAAGCTCAGAGAAGAAGCTCAGAGGAAGCTCGCTAGAGGAAGCTCGCCAGAGGAAGCTCGGAGGAACCTTGCCAAAGTAAGCTCAGAGGAAACTTGCTATAAGAAGTTCAGAGGAAACTTATCCAGAAGAACCACAAGTTTTATCACACTTTGAGCCCAGTGCAAACCAGTCCCTTTTCAAATGTCATATCTTTTTTAGGTGATGTCACACGCCACCTACCTACTATCCAATCCAAACTTGAGTAAACCATGGCAGTTTGAGGGGTTGTCAGAAGGTTTGATGGATGACCATTGAAGTGTGACAGTTGCCTGACACAGCTGATAGCCAAAAGGTGTCTGCATGCATTTAATGCTAGTGACATAAAGTAGAAGATTTTTCACATTGATTGAGATTGAGACATCTCAGGAGAGGTTGGTGGCTATTTAGAGAGCCCAACCATTTTAGAAGAAAAAAAAAAGGGTTCTCTTTGGAGAGAAGATAAAGTTCTTTGTCCTGAGTTCTTTCTAGAGAGAGAAGACATTGAGAACAGGGGAGTTATTGCAAAACCAGGGGGCATTTAACTCACCAACCATTGTTGGTTGTTGCCAAGCTTTTACTACCATTTATTGTTGTGATATATGTGCGGGACCTTGGTGTTTGAGCTGCCTACCAAGTCGAAGATATTGGGTTAGTTGTTATCACCATACCTATTGGGGTTACGCCTCCATCTATAATCTAAAGTACCCTCTTACACACTCGAATCAATTGAACTCCTCAAACAATCCAGAAGAATAGAATTCCTCGAAAAAATTGGGATTCCCGAACCCCCCAAAAAACTTGGAATTTCCGACCTACCCGAGAATTCCGACCCCTTCAGAAAAACTTGAATGTCCGACCCCCTCGAAAACTCTGAACTCCTCGGAAAATTCCAAAATCCTGACCCACCCGAAAACCAAACTTTCCTGCCCTACCCGAGAACCCTGAACTCCTCGAAAATTTTGGGAACCCTCCTTGTTCATGAGACCCGAACTCTTAGTCCGAACCGGAATTTTCGAACTTCCTAGAAAACCCGAAATTTCTGACCCCCTTTACCGGCCAACGAAGCCTGATATCGGTGTTCCTCCCGAAATTTCAGCCCACCTCAGCAGACCCACTGATTCCGGCTCCTTCGACCACTGCGGACAAACTTATGATTCCGATGGATATTTTGAAATTTCAGGGCCCCGATCCCCTGGATCCACATTTGTTTCCCCACCCACCTCCCCCCATCACATCACACACCTTCCCACCATGACCTCTCTACTTTATATTGATTCTTCTTCATCCTCAAACATTAAAGGCACCCACCGCAGCGTTTTTGAGTGGATACCTCCCCATCCGCTTGATGCTCCTCTCTTCGTACCATTACGGGACCACCAGCGCTTCTATTGCGGTGAGCACGGCCATTTGATTGGCACGTGTCCACATTATTCTCGTGTCTCTCCTGCACAACAGCATGTACTTCCTCATCCACCACCTGCCCAAATGCCGCCCTTACCAGATGATTATGCTGCACCTGTGTCAGGTGATGTGATGGGCCTTGATGCACATCAAGATGGAGACCCCTAATCTATGGCACTCCACCTACTTTCTCGGAGTCTCCACAATGATATACGGATTGATGTTCCAATGTTCAACGAACGATTCTCCCTCGATGCCATAATTGACTGATTAGCTTCTATGAAGACAGTTTTTAATTACAACAGGGTTCAAGGCCACACTTGTGTTCTTGTTGCCACCAAATTTAAGGGATTCGCCCGAATTTGGTGGAATAATCTTTGTTATTATCTGACAGTAGCCGGGCTATCCCTTTCCAAACATGGCCAGCGCTGAAGGTCGCTCTTCAGGCTTTATTCATCCTGCTGACATACGAGCACGACCTTTTTGCTCACATCCAGTCCCTCCAACAGGAGACGTCCACTTTGGTGGAGTAAACCGAGCAGTTTCAACTGCAGGGGAGTACACCGATCAGTTTCATCTTTGTTGTACCAGCGCTCATCTTCTCGAGACAGAGGATCAACGGATCAACAGCTATAATTTGGGCCTCCAGTCTTACGTTCAACGCGATTTGTGATTACGAGAGATACCAACCGTTTTTAAAGTAGTTGAGTATGCTACCAAGGTAGAGGCTTACCACATGGTACCAGCGACTCCACCATCCTCCGGAATTCTACTTCTGTCGGTTCCTACTACTGCTCTTACTCCAGTATCAACTCTCTCTAATACTCCTTAAAGCCACCTCTACTACTCCCGCAGCATCACATTCGGGTCCTCCCACAATTGAGTGCTACAATTGTGGTGCCGTTGAACATCGAGCTTCAGACTGCTCTCTTCCACGATACCGTGCTCTTTTAGTGATAGAGCACCCTAGATTATCTTGATGAGTCCGAGGAGCCTCCTCGCCATTCATTTATTACCATTTTGGAGCCTGACTCAGTGGGCATCCCTCTCTGAATTCGGGACGAACTCTTTTTGAGGGGGGGAGAGTGATGGGAATGGAATCTCATATTACTTTTTCCTTTATTTTAGTTATTCTATTTTTTATCTCTTTAATTGGTCTCCAAGCATATTTGGGACTAATTAGGTATATTTTTAATAATACTTCTCATTTTTAGTCATTTAAGTAATTACTTGATTAGCAAGTAATCTTCCATATATAAATACCAATGTACTCCTCATTTGAGGACAGTTATCCAGTTTTTAATATAACACATTCTTTGAATCTCTCTTTAGAATGTGTATTTGTTTTGTTTTGGGCCTTTGATGTGTGGTTTACATCTGAAAAACTCAAAGTTTATAATTGAAGATGAGATGATTTGAAACACTTACAAGCTTGCTCTTATATAGTGAGCTACAAAAGACAATTATTAAACTTCTAACCCATTTACTAAAGGAAAAAGACATTTTGGGTATCCTTGGAAGCATAAAAGATAACAATTTATTAATATAAAAAGTTCATACCTAGTGCATAAGGCTCCCGCTTAACTGCAGGGTCTGAGAGATGTGGATGCCGGCTGGTCTTACCCCCATATATGGAGAAGTTGCTCCCATGTCTCGAACCCAAGACTAACTGAAACTTGGGCAAGGGTACTTGCCATCGCACCAAGGTACGACCTCTATAGCAACTCATTAATATAATGACATAAAAAGGAATCCTAAGTAAAAGGGAAACACACTTTTGACAGTTTTATGGAATGTAAGAGAAAAAGAAATACAAGGGATACAGAATCCAAAAGGGAACTAACGGAGGATCCTAGGGGTTGTTAGATATTGTATGTATGAACAGTACATATGGGACTATTCATGTATACAATTACTATTCACGTATAGATTGATTTTTACCTTTTTAGCCTCCCCGACTAGTAGTGATCATGTGTAATCATATACTTTTGTGCTAGTTGTTCCACATGAAAACCCATCTCATCAAAGCAAACCCTAGTTGTCTCCTATTGAGAAACCCTAGCAGCCCCTCCACTTCTAAACCCAACAGTCTCTCTGCCAAACTCAGCCACCATAGAAGCTGCTGGCGGTCGGACATCTCAGATATGGTCAGAAATACGTTTGAAGGAGCCAGACCTGGTCGGATAAAATTCGGGAGTCAGTGGATGGCATTCCTCACGCCAGATCTGCTCTGAGTGAGCTGAGACAAGGCTGATCTGGATGGAAATACAATCTATAGATTCCGGACGAAGGGAATCAATAGCCAAAGGTTGCTCACGGCTTAAACAGAGGGTTTTAGTCTGGGATTTGGCCGGAAAGTGACCTGGAACAGGGCGGATGTTTCCAGAAATGGCAAGCGAGGGTTCGAGGGTCGAAGGTTTGATCGATGGTCATCTGATCATTTCTAGCAAGGGGGAATAGGAAACTTTTTTGCTGGTTGGTGGTGATGGGTTTAGACCTGAAATTTGGGAGTTTGGGTGTGAACCAGAGACCAACGGAACACTGTCACAGCAGGTGGTTGTTGGTGGTGGTGGTTATGTAGTGCTAGGTACAAGGGGGTTGTGACCCGAGGTGGTGCCCTTCCATAGCCGTTCCTCCTCCCCCTTCGCCGAGACCAATATGCCGTATCAATTTTTCGTCAGAATTTTGATCAATTTTGGGGGCTTTCGATCACAAACCCAGCTTCCACGGGAATATTTATCAACCAAGACACCTTCTCGGCCGAACGACTGTTCCAAGTCGAAGTCATAACTCATATCGGGATTCGTATGCCACTTAATACCAAGACACAATAAGAGCGAACATTGCTCTGATACCAATTTGATATGTAGTAGGTAGCGAAAGTGTATTAATTACACTACACAATAACAACAACAGTAGAGGAGACTCTCACACTAAAATCCAAAAGACTAAAAAGGATGAAATAAACAAAAGACAAAAATAACCTCTACAATACTTAAGACACCAAGTAAAGACCTTAAAATGATAAAGATGCTAAAATACCCTAACCTAAAATATTCCAAAGGAATATTCATTTATTTTACTAATAAAAATAAAATAAATAAATAAATAAAATACAATCAAAATTTAAAAGTTAAAATTTCTTTCAGTTCCACCTCCTTGCGCCACGTGTCATCAATATACATCATGTGCAACCAAGTTCCATATGCATACTGCATCATAATTTTATTAGGCTAATATATATGTGATGATGCAGCCTCAATCTAGTGAAAATAAGGGAAAAAATGAAAGGAGAAGAGAAGAAAGGATTTATGAGTACTCAAAATGAATTAACATAACTTAAACCCTTCGTATTCCTCGTCTCTTTCTTGTGTTCGTCTAACTCTTTTAAATAGGCTAAGACCATGTGCTATACTACATCTATACACAACGTACAAAATAAGGACAAGGATTTTTTTACCGGGAAGTTGAAGAAATCAAGGTAGTTTTATCTAATTCTTAGAACAACCACACACCCATTGTTGCATCTAGTGAAGAAAATATATCTCAAGGATTTCAACGGACATCTTTGTCTCTCTGTAGGTGTGGTTTTGTGCTTCAACTATAAAGTGCACAAAACTTACATGTTCAGTAAATTCGATCACACAACCCTAATATAATGGAATAGCAAAAGTTACCAAGCACAAAAGAATAGATAACGCGAATTATATACATGGTTTGGCAAGAATTGTCGACGTCCACGAAGAGGGAGAGATTTTATTATTAATTGAGTATGAGAGTACAATCTGGCAAGAGTTTTTAAGTCCTCTCCAATCATGTCTCGCTAATGGGGTGGTTGCAGTTATTTATAATGCCAAATACTGGTATCCTCAAAATATTGGGCTCTAATCTTATCACTCAGCGTATCATGGTGATAAGTCCTATTTAACTGTATCCATTGTCTGTAAACGGATCGAATTCGAAACGGATCAAATAAATTCAAATCCATATCCCGTTTATGTTAAACGGATTCAGATCCGATCCGTTTATTAATCGGATCAGATCAGGCAAATCCAAATCCATATTCATTTATGTTAAATGGATTTGGATCTGATCCGATTATCCGTTTATGTTAAACTTGATTTGCAACATTTTTATCTTCAACTCTTATTTCATAAATTTATTTTGCAAATGTCCTAAAAAACAGATAATGAAATAAAGAACTATTATAATATATAATTAAAATATTATTAAATACTATATATATTAATTAAAAATATATTATATATAATTTATATATATATATATATATTAAAAATATTAATCGGATCGGATTATTAACAGATCGGAGTATGTGAATCCAAATCCGCTCCATTTAATAAACGGGTAATCAGGTAATTGGATAATTGGATAATAGGATTTTAGGCATGATCCATATCCGCTTAAATGGATTGAATTCGGATTCGGATTTGGATAAAATACGATCCATTGACAAGCCTCCATATATTTGTGAGTTATCATGTACCAGCTGGGAAGTTATCGAAGAAAATCTTCTCTATTTATTCCCGCCTTTCAGAGGCGTGCGACCCAAGTTAGGAAGGCCGCACGTGCTTCCTAAGTTGTAAACTTCTGGATACCACAATAACAATGGTAGATATATTTTGTATTGGATGCTAGTTGAAAAGGAGAATTGTCACTCTTCAACATGTTTAGGTAATTAACCACGGATTATCTCATATTAAATATCCAATGCTAAATCTTCTCTTTTCTATATATGTCAAATTGTGGTTGGCTAACACTTCACTGGAAGATGAAAAGTAAAAACAAAATTCTAAGGCTTCAACAACGATAAATAACAAACATTTTGAGAGAAGCCACTGGGACACAATTTTACTTCTGTAGGTGATGGAAAGTACAAGAAGATACCTTTCATGAGAGAAATATTGATCCACAAAACCATGACACAAACAACGGGCTCACAGTTCCCACGGGTTCCAATTGTGAAGGTAAATGGGTTGAAAAGCCATACCATTACAGAGTAGGTGCATAGATTCTCAGGGACCCCTCGCAGCTTCAGAATTTTACGAATAAAGAACCCCACAAGTAAATCTGCAGTGTAAAGATGAGATAAGTATCACCATCATCTAATTTTTCTCAGGACAATGTAGGAGAAAAAAGTTATATCAGATGAATGAGTACATAATAGTGAGAATATGAAAAATTGAATGATTTTAAGATATATATATATATACAGTCCTGCTCTTGTGCGGACCAGTCCACATCTTAAGAGTGCGGACCAGACATGTGTCACCTGGCGGTGAGCCCAAAAAAGAGAGAGAGAGTGTGCCAATAATTTAGGAGATAATTTCTAGGCGCACCGTTAGGTGACACATGTCCGGTCCGCATTCTTAAAATGTGGACTAGTCCTCACAAGAGCATTATTATATATATATATATATATATATGTGTGTGTGTGTGTGTGTGTATATATAATGAAACTAGAAAAAAACAGAAAACTAAAATGCATCATGCTTATGACTGAAATTATTCATGAGACATCAAACTGTATTATGCACCAACGCCATCCAGGATTGGGGTAAGGGGCAAAGAGAACAGCAAGTTGGATTTGCCCCCTAAGAACCCCAGTGGTAAATCAGAGCTAATAGGGCTGCACTTGCTCAAACGGGCATTCAGAAAGTATTCTGGGAGGGGGGAAACAGATTAATAATTATTTAACATTATCGTATATTTTCAAAGATCTATAACGGGATATTAAAGAGCTTAAAACAACTGCTAGGAGCTTATAAGTAATCTCCTATTCTGGTACTTTTTCACAGCCCTTTAGGTTAAAAGAAAATGGTAAATATAATATGTTTAGTGCATAAAAGTAGAATATATTGAGCTCCTAAAGATCATCCCTTAGTCCATTCCTTCCTCTGACAGGCATGTCTTGATGGTTAAGACCTACAATCTGTTTGTAGCTTGTACTAATAGTAAAAGTCATAGCAAGAGTATAGGTTAAAGGCCTTGCTTTGCTTTATTGATAACCATCTTGTACATATAGTACAGCTAAATTCAGATTTAGGAAAGACAAGACAGATACAATTAGTCACTAGAATACTGTGGACAGTCCCATGGCACTCCAAGCCCAAAAATCCCGGATTGTTATTGTATATAGACTAGGCCTCGTGAAATTTGTTAGGCCCGCTAAAAGATTTGGGTGAAATAGGAGACACCCTTTAAAGCCCGACCCAATTATAAAATTCTCTATTTCTTAATATTTATTTATATATGAAATAAATAATTTAATTATATTAAATTAAACATGCGGGCATGCTTGGGGTTCATGGGTTTACAGACGGGCTCAATTGGGCAGATACATTAGGCCCATGGTGGGCCCACCCAGAGTGTCCAGGCAAGCATGTGTCCGAGCGTCCATATCCGATGAGCGTCAAATTGGATTCGTTCCCGAATCCTTCGTGAGAGTGTTCGTGCTTCACAGATATTATCGCTTACCATATAGTGCAGGTCAGCGCAAGCTCCGTGGCCACCCCTATCGTTCAAGTCCCCCCGTATATGAGGGGACCCCTTCATTCCCCAGTTCATTGGATCAAAAAGACAAGAGGAAGGGAAGTTAAGTGGATCTTTTGGAATTACTACTTTCTAGGTGGTTTTTTGGGGGACGTCCTCGGGTGAAGGAGCTGGCCCACTTGGACTAGTACCTGGGGGTGTGCATGGTTCAGTCGGTTCAGCTTTGGAGTACATTTTTCGGACGAACCTACTCTATCAAGTTTGGAAAATCAAAAACCAAAGCCAAATCAAGGGGAAGACAAACTGTTGGTTTCAGTCGGTTTTGGTTTTAACGCATAAACCACCAAACTCACAAATCAAAGGAGAATAAAATCGATATCACAACAGAGAGTTGCATCATACAAATTACCAATAACATCTGACATTCCCCAAGATTAACATAACATAACGATATCATAAAAATTTCTGGTTATTACCAAACCCAAATAGACTAAATAAAAAACAAATTCTGATTTTATTTATCTCAATATCATAAATTACAGAGTGCACATACATAACTTTTTTTTTGGTAGCATACCATGAGGTGTTCGGGCCAGCTTGCGTGCACCTCTATTAATCCTCATTCGCGGTTCGTGGCTTCCGCTGGCCAAGCATGATTTTGACAATACCGGGGATCGAACTGGGGACCAAACCCAAGCCACCCCCAAGACTGTCCTAGTGGCAGTTTTATACCACTGGGCCAAGAGGCTTGGTTATACATAACTCATATCAAAATTAAAAAAGAAATTTTGATTTGTATACATATATATACATACTTGAACTTTGGCGTATTAGGGTTTTGGTTTTGGGCAGTCAAGTAAAGCTTAAGTGATATACAGCATCTTCCATTGAGATCGGTGTGAGGAGAGATGACCAATGGAGAAAAATTGAATGGAGGAGAGACAGAGTTCAAGGGATCACCAATGGAAAGCTTCATGAGTGGTGGGAGAGAGTTCAGGGGGATATATATATAGATAGATACATAGATAAAGAGAGAGAGAGAGAGAGACTCCTTATATTTCGTGTTGTGAGTCAAAATAGAGAGAGAATAGAAGAATCTAGAGAAATTTTAAATGAGGAAATGGGGTTTGGGGCTTTTATATATACAATCGCATCAGTTCGGTTGATCTTGGTGTTATGAGTGCCTTATCCGCAATCAATGTTTTTATTTGCGGTGGCGGAAGGTGTCGCGTTTTGGCTCTAGGGTCACGTCGCGCAAGCAATTCATGCATTTTAGTTTTTTGGTTAGAAAAACATATAAAATAACATTTAAAACTGAAATTTGTAAAATAATTAACATGTTCGACTGAAAATTAACATTTTGGGCTGATAATTTAAAAAATATATAATAATAACAATTTAAGCTAATATTTTGCAAACAAGTTACATTTAGTCTGTAAAATTATAAAATATTAACATTTTAAACTTAAAATTATAAAATATTGACATTTTAACTGAAATTTATTAAAAAAAAATTAAATCAAAATTATAAAACAAATAACATTTTAAGCTGAAATTTTATAAATAACATTTTAAACTGATAATTATAAAATATTAACATTTTAAACTGATATTTATTTAAACAAATAAACATTTTAAACTGCAAATTATAAAACACATAACATTTTAAACTGAAATTTTGTAAATAAGTAATATTTTACCGCGAAAATTATAAATATTAACATTTTAAACTCAAAAAATATAAAAACAAGTAACATTTTAAGCTGAAATTTTGTAAATAAGTAACATTTTAAACTGAAAATTATAAAATATTAAAATTTAAACTGAAATTTCTATAAATAGTAACATATTTAAACTGAAAATTATAAAAAAAATAACATTTTAGAGTTAACTGAGATATAAATAAAAATGTGTGAGTTATTGAAAAAAGTTACAAAAAAGTGACTTTTTAAAGCTCCCAACCAAAAAGAGTTAACTGAAAAAAAAAAACGAAAAAACGAAAAAAGATATGTGTTAAAAGCTCCCAAACAAGAGTTGCAATCTTGGTATCTTGAAAAAAAGGGTAAACGTAACTTACAAAAGAAAAGAAGGCAGTAGAATGACCTCTGAACTAGATCGGCAGCAACAAGGTGACTTCAAGCTCAATCGGCAACAGGTATGGAGCTTTTTAGGTTTTTTTTAAGGTTATCTTTTTCTGTGAGGGTTAAGGGTGGGATACGGCTTTTTACATATTAAGGGTTAGAGCGATACATCTTTTTTTTTGTTCTTTAAAGCTCCGATTGCGCCGCTATTGCACTTTTTTGGGCAGAACAGCGCATTTTTGCGCACTTTCGCATGACAAGTCAGCCAATAGTGCACGCTATTGGGGTACTCCGTAAAAAATCTGTGCTACATAGCGTTTCTCTAAGGCAAAAGTCAGTAGCGCGCTTTTAAAAACACTGACCGCAAGCAATTATGTCATTTTTCAAATTTGGAACCGCAAGCCAAGCCGAGCATTAAAGAAACTGGTGGTTTAGTGTCGGTTTGGACCAGTTCATCATTTTATACGTTTTTTTGGACACCCCTACTTGTATAGGGAAGCCAAGGGCACCCCGCCAGGCCCGAAGGATTAGGTTGTGGCCTCCCGACGATTGAAGTACCTGATTTTGTTATCTCTTCAGCGTGAAGAAGACAATCAAGAAGGGGGTTTCATTGTCATCAGTGCACAAGGCTATACTCAGTTGGCTCTGACGTAAACAATGTCAATGAAACACAATCAACACAAGAGACAAACTCGCAAAATATTTATTAATTGAATGATAATCAGCACAAGAGACAAACTCACAAAATATCTATTAATCGAATGGTGTGCCTCAAAAAGGGTGTACAAAATATAGGCCCTCTCTCGAAAGTGCTAGGGGACATAAGTCCTACCACTAAGAGAATATTTTAGCAACCATGCAATGTTATGGGTGACATCACTAAAGATGGTCCCTCCGTAATATCACATGGCCTAGAATATTCTTATTATAAAATTATTTTTAGTATTATAATCATGTATTTGGGTCAAAATTTATGTACTTTTAGTATTATAATCATGTATTTTTGTCAAAATTTATGTACTCCACCAATATAGAAATTTCCCTAAGAATGTAAATGGTGGTCAGTGGAGAATCTCGACTATAGTTGATGCAAACACCTGTAATTGGGCCCAAAGAAGAGACAGAAAAAAAAGCACAAATCTGAAAATTGTATTATCAACCAAAGGAGTATATTTTGTCATTACATCATCTCTTATTTATACTACTAGTAATCCTACTCTAACTAGGAAAACTTTAAAAGACTAAAATACCCTTCACTTATTCTAATATCTAGTAAAGAGGACTAGAACCCCTTTTATTACATTTAGTACTAACAAAAATAACAAAACAAAACAATAAAATCCTATCCTACATCATTCTCCCCTCCTTTGAAAAGTTCGTCTTCGAACTTTGAAAATTGTAAAAACTTTTTCATCCTTTTTTTTTCAAGCAGAACCTTGATTTTTGTCTATAGGATTTGAGGCCAAAATTTGATGTCCCAGTAGCTGAAACTGGCTGCAAATGTGGTAGAAGCCCAAATTGTTCCAGTCCAACCCACAATGCAAATAAATGGCAGTGAGCTATTTTTCTTTTACCTCTAACAGCCAGCAGTACATGACTCATTAATGTTTAACTTCATGTTAAGAAAAAGACCCACAACCGGCCCAATTTCCTTACTCATTTCAAACTCTTGGGATAACCCTCTTCTTTCCATCTCAAAATTAGGGGAAGCTTGGGTCCAAACTGCAAATGGATATTGGCAATAGACTTCCTGGGTCAAACAAAAGTCTAGGGTTGTGAAACCCTAGGTTGATACTTATACATCCGCGGTCAAGTAGAGTCGCCATCGTTGGAACTCGCCGAAGCAATGAACCGTCTGCTCAAGATGCAACTGCAGTGAAGTAGGTTGATCAAATCTTTTTCTTTTTCAATTTTTTCCTCTCTCGTCTTTTTGTTCGCTTGAGTTGTAGGAGTTGTATTGGGTTTTGAATCAGAGGGTTTTTTCATCCCTTCCTTTTCTTTTTGAGGGTTTTGGTTGGTTTGGGCAACGGAAGATTGATATATTTGATACTCTTGAACATTGAAATTAGGGTTCAAGATTGGGACTAGGATTTGGGGTATTCAAAACCCAATCCAAACCAAACCGACTAAACAGACCGATGCAATCCAATCCGATTAACCAACCAATATAAATTGAATTGGATTGGATCCCATTTGCAACAAAATGATTGTAATTGGATCCGTTTCGGTTTTACTATTCAAAATCGATTAAAAAACTGAACCGAACCGACCAATTTATTTATTATTAAAATATTTCATGCGTCATTATTTTATTGGGTGTCATAAGTGAGTTCCATTAAAATTAGAATACACCCTATAACACATACCACACACCCACTACACTGAAAACACTCCATTCAAGCAAATAAACCCTCATTTAATTTCAATTTTCATTCGTCCATACGTATCATCAAAACAGAAAAGGAGAAAAAAAAACTCTCAAACTCAATCAAACCCTCGACGTAGGCCTGATGCTTCTCCTCTCCAACCCAACCCCCTCCCCCTCTGCTCCTCGCATAGCAGGTATGTTGTCGATCGACTTCCTTCTTCAAATCGTCTCTCTCTCTCTCTCTCTCTCTCTCTCTCTCTCTATATATATATATATATATATATATATATATATATATATATATATAGAGAGAGAGAGAGAGAGAGAGAGAGAGAGAGAGAGATGTAAACTGCTGTAGTACTTCTAGTTGATGCCTAATAATCTTTTTTGTATAATTTTTAGGGTTGGTTTATGCCTAATAATCTTTCTCAAAGGGTAGTCACAGAACATTCATCAGCATCTTCTTGTTGGGTAGGGCATTTTAGTATGTTTCTAATTATTGTGGTCTATTTTTGACTTATTTAAATTTATTTTGTTGAGTATACTAGTGTGGTCTAATTTTGAATTAAATTGTATTCGATGGCTATTCAATGCAATGAAAATAGTGGAACACCAACATCAAATACTGGTTTAGCTGATGCTATTAGTTCAAGTAAAGTTAGTCAACATGAAGTAACAAATAGTGAGCTGTTTCTTCAACAAAATGCATCTCAGTCCCAACAGTCGAGTTCGCATTTATATCCACAAGAAGAGACCATAAAAGGTAAAAGAAAACCAATTAGGCCCCCTTCAATAGCTTGGGATCATTTTACTAAATTGAGCGATGGATATCATACATTATGTAATTATTGTGCCAAACAATATGCGTGTGCAGAAAAAAAAAATGGGACATCTAATTTGCTAAGCCATTTAACTAATATGTGCTCGAGTTATCTTAATAGGGAACAAAAGAAGCAAAAGACTCTAGCATTTCCAGCTAAAAAGGGTAGGGAGGGGGGTGGTCTAGTAAACTTGTGCATGCTTCATATAGTGCGAATGCATGTCAGGAAGCCGTTGCTAAAATGATAATAATAGATGAGTTGTCTTTTAGGTTTGTTGAGAATGACGGGTTTAGACTCGTTTCTAGTGTTCTTGAACCTCGTTTTTCTGTCCCATCTCATTCTACTGTTACTAGAGAGACTGCTTAAAACTTTTTGTTCATGAGAAAAAGATTTTAATGGATCAATTGAGGTCAACAAATCAAATAGTTTGTCTCGCCACAAACACATGGACCTCCATCCAAAATCTCAACTATATGTGCCTCACTGCTCTCTACATAGATTGCAATTGGACTTGCAAAAAAAATACTCATAAGGGTGACTATTGGTAAAGAATTGGAGCAATGTCTTTTAGGGTGGGGTATAGGGAATGTGTTTATTGTGCCAGTTGATAATGCATGCTCCAATGACGCTCCAATGACGTGGCTATTTCATACTTGTAAAAAAAGTCAACAATAGGGGTGGGGCAATTTTGAAGGGTGAGTTTATGCACATGAGGTGTTGTGCTCATATTTTGAATCTAATTGTTACCGAGGGTTTAAAACAATATCATATTTATATTACTGGAATTCGAAATGTAGTGAGATATGCTAGGGCTTCCGCGGAAAGATTGGATAAGTTTAAAGCTTGTGTTGAACGAGAAAAAATCTCATCCCATAAACTTGTTTGCTTAGATGTGACCACATGATGGAACTCGACATATTTGATGTTAGAATCGGCCGAAAATTTTGAAAAAGCATTTGCACGATTTAAGGATGAAGATGTACACTACCTCCGTGAGTTTTGTTTGTCAAGTGAGAGAGGGGCTCCTACTTCCTAGGATTCGGAAAATGCGCGTGCTTTTCTAAAAAAAAAATATGACGCAACCCTTAAGTTTTTTGGTTCGTTATTCGCTACCTCTAATTCATTTTTGCGCCAATTGAGTTTGATTCGTACTCAAATAAAGTCTTGGACTTAGAGTAGGGATCCTTTTTTGAAGAAAATAGATGAAAATATGGGGAGGGAATATGACAAATATTGGGGTTCATTATCAACCATAAATCCGATGTTATTTGTGACTGTTTTAATTGGTCCTCGTCATAAGAAAAAAAATTTGGGATATTGTATAAGTGCTTTTTTTGGTGACGATGTGGTAAGTGAAATACACGTGGGTGAAGAGAAATTTGAATGAGTTGTATGATACATACACAATAATTTATTCTAATGGACCAATTCAATATCAAAGTGCACCACAAATAGAATTTGAGAATGAGGATGATAGCTCTAAATTTGACGTCAACCCCTTATTTACTTCTGGTTTTATGAGGCTTTTGAAGGAGACCAATGAAAAAGAGTGCAAAATAGAGGTTGATTGGTATGTAATGGAGTCGTGTGAGGATTTTAACAATCCTGATGTCGATATTTCTGCTTAGTGGAAGATTAACTCATCCAAATACAAAATTTTATCATTAATAGCACGTGATCGTGTCCATGGTAGCCTCTGAGTCTGCATTTAGCACCAGTGGTATAATCCTTGATCCATTTCGGAGTTCATTATCTCCGAAGATAGTTGAGGCACTAATTTGTGCACAAAACTAGATACGTCGTGACTCGATGGATGAAGTTGAAGAAATTGAAAAAGGTAATACTTTTGTAATACGATTTTTTTTGTTTTACAATTACCTTGTTAAAATGTTACTTACTAATTCATTTTTCAACTTTATATATGTAAGAGGGTAGTCCCCTTGTTGCCTGGGAGTATGGTAATACTAGTTGAGGTGTAACCCCTATAGGTATAGTGATAAATGATAACTCAGAAACTCCTCAATGAACACACAATGTTATATTGGATCAACAGTCAAATTGAACTCACAAGACACTCGTGTATATCTCAAACAATAATAAAGGGAACTCAGAAGTAACTCAGTCAAAGGGAGGAAGAAGTAAGCACCCTAGATACACATTGGCAAGCAGCCAACACACTGACCACCTCTAAAAGATCTCTGATTAGCTATTAAAAGCTTCGCAATAAATGACAATGGCGAGTGAGTAAGAGCGCTGATTTGCAATAACTTCTCTCATGATATATTCTCTCTCTAGTAATAAAATCTCTAAAAAGAAATCTCCCTCTCAGAAGTGGTTGAGGCCAATAAATAGCCTCCACATCATTCCAGAGATGCCTCAGTCCTTCACAGCTTCACAGCTATGAAAGACATCCCCTCGTACTTTACATCACAAACATTAAATACATGATGGGCCAGTCAATCCTACATCATAAACATTAAATGCCAAGAGATGCCATTTGCCTAACCGCTGTGCGTCAGAGGACTGTCACCACAGAGGTGACTCACCAACTGTCTGACAGCCCCAAATACCACAATGGTTTACTCAAGTACGGATTGGACAGTGTTTAGCTGGCTAATAACATCACCTAAAGTAGATGTGACATTACGTAGAAGGCCGATTGATTCAAAACTCAACATACGATGGAACTCAAGACTGCTCCGCACAAGCTTCCACAGTCAATGGTCTCTCGTTGTTTTACCAGGTGAATCCAAGATGGTCAGGACAAGCCCTTACGTTGCCTCACTTCTCAATCCTCCAAACCAAGTCCCTCTGAAGTTCCCACGGCGAGGTCATTCGATAAAGCATATAAGCTCTCCCAGGCCTGATCTCTCGCGAGTACCACTTGACCTCACACTGAACAATATTACAATTGTTACATTATTACAATCGGTGTTAAGGATACAATTTAACTAAGCAAGAAAAAAAAGATGAAGGATGATCTCTTTCGGCCAGTCTCTTCGCTAGAAGGTGTCCCTGGACTGCCATGCTGAGTTGTCTCGCTGCCGTTTCGTTCCCTTAAGCTTGTTATATTAGCTGGGGAGGCTTATCTCTAATTCAGAGATTATCTTCAAGCATATTAGCTGGGGAGGCTTATCTCTAATTCAGAGATTATCTTCAAGCCCCCTACAATATAGATGTATTATTCTCTTCCACTTCGACAGTTACGAGTGCATATTAATGCTCCATGTACAAGTTATTTTTCATTGGTACGTGATAATATATCCTCTTCCTCTTACCATAATTTTGGACTATTTTTCATCGGTCCGTGATAATTTACACTTCCTCCTTTTTTTGACAAAAGCAACGAGAAAAGCTAAGGAGGATCTAAACTAAATTGACGAAAGCATGTCGCTTAGAACTTTTTTGTTGTTCTTGTTGTTGCTTATAACTTTTTGGGGGGTCAAAATGACCATTGGATGGTGATATTTTTTGGATGGTTTATAAAGCTTTTAATGGCATGCTACTGTAATTTGGAATTTGGTGTTTGTAACACTTTTGGATGGTTTGTCCTTTGTACAGTAATACTAATTTAATTATGTTATTTGCTCGGATTGGATTGGATTTCATTGAATTGAATTGAATTGGATAATTTTTTTTTTAGATTTGCTTGGAATGGATTGGATATCCAATCTAAACAATTAATTACGAATAATTTGGCCAATCAAAATCGACTAAAAAAACCGATCCAATCCAATCATGGATTGGATTGGATTGGATTGGATTGGATTGGATTGGATTTGAAGTGTAAATCGGTTTTAATTGGATTGCATAAGTCGGAAACCGATTATAATTGGATTGGACTAGATTTTACTAAGATGGGTCGATTTTGAACCGGTGAACCCCTAGCTTGGATGGGAAATGTAATGGTTGAGAAGAAGTAAAAATCTCCAATTTTGACAAAATTAGGGTTTGTTGGTTTCTCATTTCTTTGATTTCAGCCATCATTTGAACCATGATTTCTTTTAGGGTTGTCAAACGATTTTTAAACTTGATGTTCTGATTTCTCTTCTTGGGAGCCATTGATAAAGATGCAATGGGAGGACACACACCCACACACATACATACTAAGGAACTAAGCTAGCTCTGATACCAATTTGATGTAGACAACACTAATTGGGTCCAAAGATGAGAGAGAGAGAGAGAACAAGCACAAATGGGAAAATTATATTATCTAACGAAGTAGACGTCATTTCTCATTACATCATCTCCTATTTATAATACTACAAATCCTACTCTAATTAGGCCTTCATTTATTCTAATATCTACTAAAGAGGGCTAGAACCCTCTTTATTACATTTAATACTCATAAATAACAAAACAAAACAAAACAATAAAACCATATTCTACATGAATAGTAATATGATATGTAAAGAATTATAAAGTAGTCAATGTCAAATCCAGGAACGCCATTTTTGGAGACCAGGATCAAGAACCCACCATATTTTGGGTCTTGTAACCCTAGATTCTGGTACGTAAGGGAATGAAGTGATCCCAGTAACTATGCATTGGGTTTTTCATCGCACAATCAATGCCAGGCCAAAGACGAAAGACGACTTCACCCCTTCTCGATTTGTCTTGCCATCAACCCCACCACCAAAGCTTGTGGACTAGTCGGCAAGGGGATGCGAGAATATTCAAGTTTGTTTTGCCGAAATATAATTGAGTTGAGCCGATGTCTTCTCTCACTCTCTAAAGACTTCAATGGGTCGAGGCACGATGTTGACACCTATTGTTCTCTCTTCGATCTCGACGAAGATCAAAACCTCAAGGGTTGAAAGTCTTGAACGAATATCAAAACCATGGATACAAGCCTCTCATCTAGTGGTTGGGGGAGTCTCCAGAGGCCAACCCAACATTTGACGAAGGGCCTTGAGGCTTTTGTGAGTCTGGGATCTTTCTTCCTTTTTTATGATGTTTTCTCTTTATTGTTTCTCTTTGTTGGAGTTTTGAGGTGCGAACAGTTTTGTGGAGTAGGGGGCTTCTTTTCTTGCCTTTTGTGGCGAGCTAGGGCAACGGATGGACTAGGTTAAGGGCTTTGACAAGGGATCGAAAGTGGAGGGCTACAATGTGAAAGCATTGGGTTGGGAATTTGAAATGGATGAAGGGAAGCGAAGGATGTTCGGTGGCGGATGGTGGGAGATGTTGCTTGCTAGAAATAAAATACTCGAGTTTTTCCAAAATGGAGTCAAATGGCACCTTATGACGAGTGGCGCGTCGTTCGATATTAGATTGAGCATTCTTCCTTGGCACCATTGTTGATTTGTTAACGAAATTTCCTACACAATGGAAAAATGAGTAGTCGGAAATAAAGTCAATCGCACTCAAAGGAAACACAATCAACACATAAGACAATCTCTCAAAATATCTATTAATCAAGTGATTTGTCCCAAAAGGGGTGGACAATATATATAGGCTTAGAGAAAAGGTGTTAGGCCTAATTCCTACAGCTAAGGGAATATTCTAGCATCCATGTGATTTCATTTGCGACATCAGTCCAAAAATGGTCCCTATATGATATCGAACTACTAAAATAACCCTCACTAAACCTAATATCTACGAAAATGAAATATGGTGTAAATTAGGCCCAAAACAAAACAAATACAAATTCTATAGAGAGAATAAAAGAATGTCTTATGTTCAAAAATGGTGAAGTGTCCTCAAATGAGGAGTAAATGGGTATTTATATGAGGAATATTACTTGCTAACCAAGTAATTACCTAAATGACTAAAAAGGACAAAAACTAAGAAAAATATATCTAATTAGTCCCAAACATGCTTGGAGACCAATTAAAAGAGAGAAAATAATTAAAAAGAAAGGAAAACTAATATGAGATTCTCATCACTCTCCCCTCCTCAAAAAGAGTTCGTCCACGAACTCTGAGAGGAATGCCTATCGAGCCAGGCTCCAAAATGGTAATCAATGCATGGCGAGGAGGCTCCTCGGAATCATCAAGATACTCGGGGGGGGTGCTCCATCGCTAAAAGTGCACGACGACATGGAAGACAGCAGTCTGAAGCTCGATGTCCAACGGTGCCACAATTGTAGCACCTGAATGTGGGAGGAGGAGAATGTGACACCGCATGAGGAGGAGGAGAGGTGACTGGGGTAGTAGTAGAGGGAGCCGATACTAGAGGAAGAGCAGTATCAGGAACCGGCAGAGGTAGAGCTCGGGAGGATGGTGGAGCTACCGGTGCCATGTGGTAAGCCTCTAACTTGGTAGTATACCTCAACCGTCTTTAGAAAGGTCGGTATCTCTCGTAATCCTAAATCGTCCTAAATGTAAGGTCGGAGGCCCAAAATATAGCGATTGATCCGCTGATCCTCCGCTTCGCAAAGACAAGCCCTGGTATAAAGAAGCTGAAATTGCTCGGTATACTCCACCACAGTAGATGTCTCCTGTCGGAGGGACTGGATGTGAGCAAAAAAGTTGGGCTCGTATGTCGGCAGGATGAATGAGGCCTAAAAAGTGGCCTTCAGCTCTGGCCATGTTTGGATAGGGGGTAGCCTGACTGTTGTACGACAATAACAAAGATCATTTCACCAAACTCGGGTGAATACTTCAAAATTGGTGGCAACAAGGAGAACATAAGAGCGGCTCTGAACCCTCTTGTAATCAAAGACTGTCTCCATGGCAGTTAGCCAATCAATCATAGTATCGGGGGAAAATTGTCAGTCGAACATTGGAACATCGATGCGTATATCTCCGTAGAGACTCTGAGAAAGTAGGAGTAGTGCCATAGATAAGGGGTCTCCA
The DNA here is from genome assembly GCA_949130495.1 of Sambucus nigra. Lineage (NCBI taxonomy): Eukaryota > Viridiplantae > Streptophyta > Magnoliopsida > Dipsacales > Adoxaceae > Sambucus > Sambucus nigra. The sequence goes on from OX422210.1 coordinate 9,497,883, forward strand.
TCCTGATGTGCGTCAAGGCCCATCCCATCACCTGGTACAGGTGCAGCATAATCAGCAAGCAAGGGTAGCATCTGTGCAGGTGGTGGATGAGGAGGGGCATGCTGGGCTGCTGGAGGACGACGGGGGTAATGGGGACACGTGCTAATAAAATGACCGTGTTCACCATAATAAAAGCATTGGCGGTCCCATAATGGTACGAAGCGAGGAGCACCAGGTGGAGGGCGAGGAATCCAATCTAAAACGCTGCGGTGGGTGTCCCTAGCATCAGAGGATGAAGAAGAGTTGGTATAAAGTAGAGAGAGATCATGATGGGAAGGTGTACGATGTGACGGGAGAGGTGGGTAGGGGCAAAAACATGGGTCAAGGAATCGGGGTCCTGAAATGTCAAAATATCCACCGTAGTCATAAGGCTGTTCACGACGGTCTAAAGGGCGGGAAGGCCGTAAGGCTGGATGGGGCCAAGATTAGTGGGTTCTCCAAGGTGGTTAAAAATTCCAGGAAAGGTGCCAAGATCAGGTGGACGGCAGAGGAGGTCAGGAATTCCGAATCGGACGGGGAGTTCAGGTCTTCTAATCAAGGCGGGAGAATCGGATTTTACGGGTGGGTCAGAATTCTCATTTTTTTGGACGGGTCGGAATTTTCGGGTAGGTTCGAAATTCTAAATGTTTCGGGGAGTTCAGGAATTTTCGATCTTCTGAACAGGCCTGATTCCCCATATTTTCAGAGGGGTTCTGACCTGCCAATTGTCCGAGGAATTCGACTTTTCCAGGAGAGGTAGACAGGCCGAAAAAATCGAGTTTTTCGGTTGGCTCGGGATTTTCCCCGAAGAAGCCGAGTTCTTGGTTATAGCCGAGGGGTTTAGGGTGTTGTTTTTCATCGTGGAGTTCAGAGTTTTCGGAAGAATGGTCGGACGTTCGAGCCTTTCTGAGCAATTCTGACTTACCGACGTTACTGAGGAGGCCGGAATTCCTGAAGGGATGATTACCAGGCTCGGATTGCCCACGCTGTCGGCCAATGGACTCGGATTTCCCACGATATCAATCGAAATCCCCTGAATTTCTGATGAACTCGGTAGCAGATTTTCGGCCGAGTGGGTCTATTTTTTGGCCGAGGGTTTCAGTTATGTTTCCATCGGCGTGTTGATGGTTCTGGAGCTCGGGTTGGTGGGCTAGCGGGTTCGCTAAGACGGTCAAAATCTTTGACGGGTTCTTTCCCGGGTCTTCGGGGGTTTGATTCTTTTGGTTCGTTCATGGTGGAGAGGAGACGAAAAAGGGTATCAAATTTTTGATTGAATTCTTTAAGTTCTTGGGTATGTTGATCAATATTTTGTCTCAATTCTTAGCTAATCTCTTCTTGATATCGATTTGATTTCTTCGGGCCGTTGAGAATGTAGTATATGATTTATTGATAATCTACAAACCAATACACCAATCGGAGGGACGACACGTCCCTCTTATACCAATTTGACGTAAACTACACGTTAAAGGCCCAAAACAAAACAAATACAAATTCTAAAGAGAGAGAATCAAAGAATGTTTTATATTCAGAAATGGAAAAGTGTCCTCAAATGAGGAGTCAATGGGTATTTTTATGGGAAAAATTACTTGCTAACCAAGTAATTACCTAAATGACTAAAATAATAAGTACTAAGAAAAATATATCTAATTAGTCCCAAACATGCTTGGAAACCAATTAAAAGAGATAAAAGAAATAAAAGAACTAAAATAAAAGGAAAAATAATATGGGATTCACATTAAAAACAATAAAAAGAAAAATTACGGTAAGAAAAATGACAAATTATCAAAAATACAATTCATATCAGGCTCAAAAAGATCAAATCTATAGCAAGAACCGTGGGAAGATTAAAATATATATATATATATATATATATATATATATGAACAAATAAGACCTTAACCAGTCCCAAAACCTTGCCAAGACAAAGTGCTTTCTATATTTTAAGGGACAATTAATGTTTAAGTCCCTAGGAACTAAGTACATTTTGCACTTAGTCCATCTTATTTTTTTATGTTCCAAAAAGTGTCGTATTTATTTTTTTTGATAAATTTTTCTTCAGATTTAGAACGAGAGAAAAAAGTGTTTGCAAGTGCTTTATGCGGCTAGGGACTTTTTGCAACAAAATAAAAATGATTGGACTAAACGTTAAATAAAAAGTTGTTGAGGGACTTTTCGTCGAATGACTCTTCTTTTAAATACGCATCTGGTTCCATCTTTGTTTCATTAGTTAGTCAATCACTTTCTAAAAGAGATCGTAGTAATTCTGGGTTTTTGTACTACCTAAAATGGCTCTCGTATTACGAAATTCTGCCTAGTGGCATTCGACACAAAATCCATTGACAGCTACATAAATGAGTCAAATGACAAAAATTTATTTTTCAATTGGAAGTGGTGCGTATAGTGCTTGCTTAGTTACTTTTGTATTGCACCGTTATTAGTAATGCCAAAGTTGCAGCATCCACCCTCCCCCCAATATTGAAAACGGTACCGAAGAAGTGAGTTCTGTTTGAGCATGTAAAGTGTACACTAGGGTACAGATTGAAGTCTGAGCCAGTAATAAATAGGTAGATTAAATAATAAAGAAGTAAAAAAACTGATACCGCCCACTAGTACTACCTAAACAGGAGGATCGCTTTTGTATCTTGTAAAATGTGCATCAAATAAATCATAAAGATGTAAATATATACAGTTAATAGTTACAATTGTTCACTCAATTCAACCAACAGGTGTTTATAAAGTTCTTTAATAAGAAAACCCACAAACTTTCGACACGGAAATATCTCGATAGAATAACATAAAAATTGAGACACTAAAAATCAATCAAATAACACTCAATTAAGTCCAGTACGCTCAGAAAAAATCATGTAAAAAAGATGATATATGTATACTGGTAACATCTTTGTTTGATTTATAAATTTGTTTTACTTAGCAAAGGGGAAAATTAAGCAAAGCACATCAACACAACAGCCTATCAAAAAATCAAGCAAAAGTTTCTTATTTTTTCTCCAAAAACAGTATATACCTGAAGCTGAGAAGAGAAATTTTCCCCATGACCGATGAATAAGTGAATTTGGCGTGAGAAAAAAATGCTATGAGAGGTGAATATCGGTAGGTAGATCTTTTGTAAGGGGACAGTCCAGATGCCACTAAAGGAGCAGCATCAGAAGATACAAGGTAATCAACATCTGTGTACCTAACCTCCATATGGGTGTCTTGCCATTCTCCATAAATAATTAATAAGAGACGCAGAAATGCTGAGAGCAGAAGAAGAGATTGAAATTTTATCGTCGTCATCGCTGAAAGGGATATCTAACAGAAGACAATATAGTTACAGATAATCCTGAATCTCAGATATCAAGCTTACAAAAGGAAATGAGATGATCATATTACTTACAAAAATTACAGACGTTAAGATGGTCTATCAATTGTCCAAGAGGAATTATCCCAATCCATCCATTACACTGGCTGAAGCTTCAATTCCCCAACACTGCATATAGACAAGCAGTCAGAATTTCAATATCCGACAGGTGAAAATGTTATATGGTTACCTGCCTCAGCAAACATCAATCACTGCAAAAATAGGACGTAAGATATGGGCTTAATCAATATATAATATACAGCAAGAATGTGTTTGAATTGTCTGTCTCACATTCACTAAGCACATTCAACGTGCAGATTGATACAAATATGACAAAGGCTGAAATTAACCTAAACCTTTCCATAATCCTGCCAAAATAATCATTAGATTGGCCTTTTTATTGAAAGTCAAGGATGAACGGGAAGAAAAAAAATGTGTTACGATTTGACCTAAGAAGCACGGATAAGGCGTATCGTATCTGATGCGATACGGATACGTGGATACGAAAAAACTAAAAAACTAGAATACGATACAGTAGGGATACGGTAATTAAATAATAATAAATGTATTTTTTATGCATAAAATTTACTAATTTAGCAAGTCTATTAACAATATGACAAGAAAAATATTTAAGTCTATATAACCGTATGAAAAAAAAATAACAATTTATATTCAAAAGTGCAAAGCGACCCCACTATATCTCCCCAATATCTCACCATACCATCTCATATCTTCAAGACGTTTCTAAAAAATAAAAATAAATCAGGATACATGTGAATTATTTTTTTTATTTTTTGGATAGTTATGCCTTTGATACGTCTCAAATATGTATCAAGCAGGTATCCATGTATTCGAGCATACAATACATATTCCATGCCGTAGGATATGATTCTTGATTACAAATGAAAGGGGTGACAATAATGCACACGCCAAGTCATTGTGCACCACTTGTTGAGATTTGACTCTTCTGATTTATTTCTCTCTTTATAATGCAAAAAGAATTCCCCAAGCAACTTGAACCCTAAAAATATACAATGACCCTTAAATGGTAGAATAAATCCTTCATATTAATTGATTATAATTTTAGAAACAAATATACAATGATCCTGGAAGTGCCATAGGCATAGTGGGTTGACATAGACACAAGGGTTGGAACGGGTTATAAGGATGACTGCATAAGTACATTAAGATAAAACTGTAAAACCAAGAAAATGTCACCAATACAGGTATATACTAGTACGTATTACATAGCTTGTATACAACAATATTCAGGTGGATTATATTCCAATAAAAGGAAGAAACGAGACAAAATTATCAAAAAGTGAAATATAAATGGGTATCTAAACAATGTTTTACTTGAAATTTTTTGATTAAGGGAGTGGTTGCTCCAAGAAAACAAAAAATAAGTGTTGGAATGATAGTACAACAAATTCCTTGCCCCAAGACAACATGTTGAGTGAACCCATAAAATATTAAAGGTTTGTCTTCCTTAATACCAATTGGTTTTAGGTAAGATGGCGGATTGAGATCCGAAAAGACTAAGCATATATGAGTGGTGAAAAAAGATGGGAATATAAGTGCTGAGGAGGCTCCCAAGGCTGATATGCCTGCTATAGTGAAGCAAGACAACAAAGTTGTGTGGAAAATGGGAGGTGGCAGATGTGAATAGCAATGATTTGAGTTCTGTTTAGTATTAGAGTTTTATTTAGCATTAAGGGTAGTTTAGTATTTTCCCTTTTATTTTATTATTAGGTGATTGTAGTAGGATATATATTCTCTCTTCTTCTTTCCATTTGTATTGTATTCTAGTTCATGTCAAGATGAAACACTAGCCCCTCTCTTTCTCTTTTCCATTTGTATTGTATTGTAATTATGGTCGTTTTCCTCCTATTTGTTTGATTAATTGTTTAGTTCGTTCGATTTGGTTCTGTTTGGGTGTTGTTTGATTGTTTATTTTTGCAATGGCTGGTGAAAGAGATGATTCACTGCAATCTATTAGTATCAGATTAGATGGAAAAAATTATACGTATTGGAGTTATGTTATGAAGAATTTTTTGAAAGGGAAGAAGCTTTGGGGTTACATTAATGGCGATTTGAGTAAGCCTAACGATAAGACGAACGTTGAAAAATATGCAGAGTTGTTGGATGTTTAGGAGGCAAACTACTCAAAAATCATCACTTGGATCAACAACTCCGTTTCACCTTCTATAGGTATGCAGTTGGCTAAGTATGATTATGCAAAGGATGTTTGGGATCATTTGGGCAGATTGTATACCCAATCTAATTTCGCAAAAAGGTACCAGTTGGAGTGCGATATTCGGGCTCTTGAGCAAAAAAATTTGACTATTCAGGAATTCTATTCTGCTATGACGGATCTATGGGATCAGTTGGCTATCACAGAGTCGGCTGAATTGCGAGCCTTTGCACCATATGTTGCCAATAGGGAGGAACAACGTCTGGTTCAGTTTCTGATGGCATTGCGTGATGATTTTGAGGGTCTTCGTGGGTCGATTCTTCATCGTAGCCCACTTCCTACTGTTGATTCCGTTGTTTACGAGTTGTTAGCCGAGGAGATTCGTCTCAAAACTCAGTCAGGGAAGGTAATTTCTTCGGACCCTAATCCATCTATTTTCGCAGCCTCCTCTCGGCCAATTTCCAATAATCAGAGAGTTGCAAGTGATGAATGTAGCTACTATAAGGAGAAGGGTCATTGGAAGTCTCAGTGCCCTAAGTTGCGAGCACAACAACAACAATCAAATAGTCGACCACCTCAGCAGCAGTTTTTTGGTTGGAAATCCAATAACCAATCTCAACAACGTTCATATAGGCCTTCACAGCCTAATACTGCAGCAGTTGTACCGCCATCAGACTTATTTGCATCAGGTTCTTCATCATTAACTCCATCCATGTCTTCTCTTGCTGAGCAGTTTCAAAAGTTTCTTACCACACAGCCTCACGCCATGTCCATCTCTTCACCAGGTAAGTCCTCAAGTATTTGGATTCTAGACTCCGACGCTTCTAATCACATGTCACCAAATTTGTCCTCTTTTGGTTCTTTTTGTCCCACTTCTTCATGGCCCGTTATGACTGCTGATGGTACTCCCATGCCCTCAACGGGTGTTAGGACCATTGACTCACCCAACTTATCTCTCTCTAATGTTTACCACATTCCTAAGCTTACAATGAATCTTGTCTATGTTAGTCAACTATGTGATGTCGGTTACTCAGTTTCCTTTTCTTCTACCTTTTGTCATGTGCAGGATTCACAATCTCAGAAGGTGATTGGGACAGGCCGTAGGCAGGGGGATTATACATCATGGAGAAACTCAATGTACCAATGGTTGTAGCTTCCAGTGTTGACTTGTCATCCTTTCATTTGAGTTCAGATTCATCTAGCTTTTATTTATGTCACTCTCATCTTGGTCATGTCTCAGGTTCACGATTAAAATATTTGGTTTCCACAGGAAAATTAGGAAATTTGCATTGTCATGATATCTCTGATTGTAGCGGTTGTAAACTTGCAAAATTTTCAGCTTTATCATTTAATAGAAGTATTTCCTCTACTTTTGCACTCTTTGATCTTATTCATTCTGATGTGTGGGGACCGTGTCCTATTATTACAAGAGGAGGGTCTAGATATTATGTCTCCTTTATTGATGATTATACGCGTTACTGTTGGGTTTTTCTCATAAAACGACGTTCGGATTTTTTTGATATTTATAATAAATTTCGTGCCTTTGTCAAAACTCAAAATTATACTATTATAAAATGTTTTAGATTCGATTTAGGTGGGGAATATACTTCTCAAAATTTTGGTGAGTTTCTTGATTTAGATGGAACTATTCATCAATTATCTTGTACTGACACTCCTGAGTAAAATGGTGTTGCTGAAAGGAAACATCGGCACATTGTTGAAACTCCTTGCTCTCTTTTATTATCCGCATATGTCCCTAGTGAGTTTTGGGGAGAGGCTGTCCTTACTGCTGTCAATCTGATTAATAAGATTCCAACCTCTCATTGCTCAAGTTTGTCACCTTTTGAAAAGTTGTATGGGTGTGCCCCTGATTATTCTTCCTCAAAGGTGTTTGGTTGTACTTGTTTTGTTCTTCGATCTCGTGTGGGACGTACCAAATTATCTCCAAAATCAGTTATTTGTGTCTTTCTTGGTTATGGTGAGGGTCAAAAGGGATATCGCTGTTATGATCCAATTACAAAAAAAATTATGTCTCTCGCCATGTTGTGTTTCTTGAGCATATTCCTTTCTTTTCTATTCCTGATAGCCCTCATGAACTCACTAAATCTGATCTCTTCAATATTGATCCACTCTCTGATAATGATGAGAGTGTGTCATCTGAAGTATCTTGCACCACCGATAGTATGCCACCTCATGTTGATCTTGTTCCTATTATTTCTACTGATGCAGGTATTTTGCCATCCGATGTTCCTAATGCCCCCCTTCTCGTGTAGCCACCCAAGCACCTGCTGAAGCGGTGGAACCTCATTCTCGCTACTCAAAACGTCCACATAAGTCCACTCAGTCACCAGATTTTGTTTATTCTTGTTATTCGGATTCTTTTGCTTCATTTTTATCCTCTATTCACTGCCTCTCTGAGCCTTTGTCTTATAAAGAGGCAGTTCTTAATCCTCTTTGGCAATAGGCTATGGCTGAGGAACTCTCTGCTTTGCATCAGACAGATACTTGGAGTTTGGTTCCCTTACCTGCTGGTAAGTGGGCAATTGGATCTCGTTGGGTATGGATTATGATGAAACCTATGCTCCTGTTGCGAAATTGACTACTATTCGTACTCTTATTGCTGTTACATATGTCCGTCGGTGGCATATATCGCAAATGGATGTTAAAAATGCATTCTTGAATGGAGATCTTCATGAGGAGGTTTATATGACTCCTCTTTCTGGTGTTCCACATGGTCCTAGTGAAGTTTGTAGTCTTAAGAAAGCCTTATATGGTCTGAAACAGGCACCACGGGCTTGGTTTGAGAAGTTTTCTGCAGTGATTACCTCTCTTGGGTTCATACCAAGTGAGAATGATTCAGCTCTCTTTATCAAGTGCACCTCGGGTGGTCATATTCCGGTCTCTTTGTATGTTGATGATATGATTATTTCTGGGGATGATGTTGGTGGAATTACAACATTGAAGTCTAAATTATCTCGTTGTTTTGAGATGAAGGATTTGAGGCCTCTACGTTACTTTTTGGGTATTGAGGTAGCTCATTCTCCAAAGGGTTATCTTGTCTCACAATCTAAGTACATAGGGGACATTCTTGAGCATGCCCGCCTCACTGATACTAAGATTGTTGATACCCCTCTGGAGCTTAATATTCATCTTTCCCCGTATGATGGTGTTCTTTGCCTGATCCCACCTTATATCGCACTATTGTGGGCAGCTTGATTTATCTCACTATTACTCGTCCAGATATAGCTCATGCAGTCCATGTTGTTAGTCAGTTTGTTACTGCTCCTACTACAATTCATTGGGTAGTTGTTCATCGTATATTGCGATACTTAAGAGGCACTCGATTTCAGAGTCTTTTACTTCCTTCATCTTCTTCTTTGGAGCTGCGTGCATACTCTGATGCTGATTGGGCCGGTGATCCTACAGATCACAAATCAGTTACTGGATTTTGTGTGTTTTTGGGTGATTCTCTTATTTCTTGGAAGAGCAAAAAGCAAGTTGTTGTTTCTGTGTCTTCCACGAAAGCCGAGTATCGTGCTATGGCTTCTACCACTCGCGAGGTTGTTTGGCAACATCGGTTACTTGCAGATATGGGTGTCTCTCTTTCTCAGCCCACTCCTATGTACTGTGATAATAATAGTGATATTTAGATTGCTCACAATTCGATTTTTCATGAGAGGACTAAGCACATCGATATTGATTGTCATATCACTCGTCATCATCTTACGCATGGATCCATCACTTTGCCTTTTGTTTCTTCTTCCGCACAGATAGCTGATTTTTTTACGAAGTCTCATCCAGTTCAGCGTTTTCATTTTTTGGTTGGCAAACTCTCAATGCTTCTCGCTGCAGCATCGTGAGTTTGAGGGGGGGGGGTATTAGAGTTTTATTTAGCATTAAGGGTAGTTTAGTATTTTCCCTTTTATTTTATTATTAGGTGATTGTAGAAGGATACATATTCTCTCTTCTTCTTTTCATTTGTATTGTATTCTAGTTCATGTCAAGATAAAACCCTAGCCCCTCTCTTTCTCTTTTCCATTTGATTGTAGATCTTTGATATATTATCATACGGAACCCCACTGTGATCACGTTCACCATCATACTCACAAAGAGTTGAAGTTGAAAAATCTATGCTAAACACAGTATTGTAAACATACAGCCATCGAGGAGTGTAATATTTTATCACTGCTAATCCTTTCAGGAACTTAGGGATGAGAACGTTGAATCTTTTGAAGAAAAGAACTCTGTAGGTGCAGCATCTTCACAAAGTATAAAGTCTACAAAGAATAGTAATGGAAAGGGTGGTGTGGTCCCTATGAAGAAAGTCAAGCCCTCTTTCTTGTTAAAATGATATAGTTGGCCCATTGGAATATTCTGAACTTTAATGACCATTGTTTAACAAAAAGAAGTGAGAATTCCTATTAAGTAAAAACTTAATCTTTACGTCTAATGCGGAGCACAAGATTAGAAAGGAAAATTTTAATAAAGTGAAAAGCACCAACATGCCAAATTGGGATACATTCACAACTTTTCAGAGAATGGTTTTCATAGGGTTTGGACATGGGACCCACGTGTTTTCATCTTATCTTTGATTAACATGTGTACTCTAGCTATCAATGTGGCTGTCCAGATCAAAGGCAGCTCTAGAAGCTTTATTGCCTCTGGGAGTGTGCATAAAGTGATAAAAGGAGGAACTTCTGAAACTACTTGAAAATATTTCATGGGCCTCTAAGGGATCAACCTTGAGCTTTATTTGGAGACTTCAACATATCTAGGAAGGATCCTGGGAGAATAGGAGGTCTGAACTTTCATTATACTGCAGCTGGGGGATCTAACAAATGCTTGTATAACATTAGTGTGGATGACATAAATACAAAATGATTATCGCATTCCGTAGAAATAGCAGCTGAAGGAGTATCCTGGGCCTTTCTAATCATTCCCCTATTATTGTTTCCCTGGTCTTCATAAGGTGAACAAGTTTTTCAAGTTCTTTAATTTTTGGTTGATGCATTCTGACTTTCATATTATTTTGAGGAGAATTGGAGTACTACTATCAATGGCGGCCTATGTTTATGATCAAAACGCATCCTATGTTAATGATGTAAAGCCCTATGAATATTTACAAACATACTACAAGAGGAACTAACCATAACTCTCATTCATTCTCATATATTAAAGCTCATCTAGAATATCCATTTATTCTATCCCCGCCTTTGAAAAAAAGCTCGACCCCGAGCTTTAAGGGAAAATTGGAGCCGCCTGTGCCACACGAACAAATATGTGTTTGTTCTTTTTTGAGGTCCCAAAATAGATTTCTTCAAAATTTGGAGGCCCAAATGCAATACTTTTCAACTCTTCAAAAGTTGAGGACAGCCTAATTTCATCCTATGAAGCACGGACACTCTCCCGAAAGCCAGGAGTCACGTGTCATGTCGAAACACGTATTATGTGCGCGCTCCAACACATTAGCGACATGCTGGGATATATGATGGTGATTATGCTTTATTTATGATTTTTAATGTTAAAGTGTATTTGAATTTTGTTTTGTATGGTCCATTTTCTTAATTTCATGTTAAGAATGCTCTAATAATGTATTTTATGGAAAAATATGTTTCATTTCATTAATATATATATATATATATATATATATATATATATATATATATATATATATATATATATATATATTTAAATATATTATATATTATACTTATCCTAGTGTGTCGTATCCAAGTTTTTGGAAGAATAATGTGTCGCGTGTCGAAATGCGTATTACATGTTCGTGCTTCATAGATTTCACCACACCACATAAAATATATTTTCTCACAGATAGGGCTTAAACGACTCAACTCAAAGAAGCCCAATTTCTTTTTGTCATCAAAAGAAGGTCAAAAATGGAACCCAGCTTCTTCTAAGCCCAACCCAGCCTTTACCCTAATAAGGTTCAATTCTAATCCACCACACAGGCCCAATTTCAGAGCTCCAACCAAAATATCCCAGATGGTCAGATCCAAGCACATGGCTGAACATAGTTCTAGGATTTCCAAGATAAGCCCTAGCAATCGCGACCTGCTCTTCTTGTGAGAACCCGCCACCTCGCATGACAACAACAATGTCGGACGCTTCTTCTTTCGTCTCCGATAGATCTGAGTCTGCCTCCATGGAAAAGTTCTCCATTGAACACCACAGCCTCTGTCGCCATCTCCTCTTACCAGCCGCATTCAACCACTCCGTGATGCAACGTTTTTTTCCTACGACAATTTCAGTCTTGACTGACTTCCCTCAACGCTGTGGGCTCAGCCTTCCTCTTCTCCTGCAATTGCTTCTCCTATGCTGTCGAAGGGGACAATATTGGAGGTGACCACTAACACACTCGACTTCAGTACCCATGCCATCCATGCAATTGATGGCTCCTCTCCCTAAGTCTGACTTCAGCTAAGACATCGTCGCTGTGGTACACATCGGATTCGAGCACCACCTTCATTTTCTCGTCATTATTCTTGCTATTCTGGACAACATTTTTCATCTCAGTAGTCAAATCTGCAACTGTTTGGCCTCGTGACCAGAAAAGACGTTTGGAATCTCACTACTTAAACTCGCAATATTGTGGAGACCAAGAGAAGTGACAAAGGGACAGTCCCTTAAATTGAACCTCCTTCTTCCGTCTTATTTTTAGATTCTTCTACTTCTTCAGATTCACTCTCTGTTTTAGATTCGTCGTCAGACAACGATGAGTAAGGGGATTTATAGGTGGTCGACAATGGTGGCTAGATGGTTGTGATGAACACTTGGGCCACTCTTCTGTGAATCGGTTTCGTCACAACATTGGAGTTGAATCGAGCCGCTGTAGCAATTCCCAATCAGATATTTGATCAATTTTCGGAGTTTCGATCACATACCCGGCTGCCTTTGGAACATTTATCGACCAAGCCTCTCTAGCTGATTGATGGTTCCAAGTTGAGGCCATAACTTGGAGATTTGATTGATTTGGGGGGGTTCGATCATAAACTACACTACCTTGGAACATTTATCAGCCAAGCCAAGCCAAGCCACTCCCCCGGCCTAATGACTGTTCCGTTGAAGCCATAAGTCGGACCTTAGCTTCGTACACCAATTAGTATGAACACACCAACTTCGAACATCGCTCTGCTACCAATTTAATGTAAATGAAGCAAAATGTTTACACACTATAAAAGGAAATGACAAAGATAACTATCTTTCATTAATGAGAGGCTACATGGGTATTTATAATCCCCCAATAGTTGGTGGGTAAGACAAGTGTGACATAAGCGGTGCTTTTATGGGCCTACAGACCTAAGTCATGACGTCACGACCTAACTAACACTAAATCTAGAATATTCCAAAAGAAAATTTATTTATTTTATTAATAACAAAGCAATAAAAATAATTACAAATAAAATATCTATCATCTTTAGCTCCATCCCACGATCATGCTACATACCCACCAAGGTTTTAAAAGGCGAAACGAGGCGCCGCCTCGAGGCGAGGCGAAAGGAATGAGGCATGAGGCTTACACCTCTAGGGTTGCTGACTGAGGCTTACGCCTTTGTTGTGAGAGGCGTAACGCCTTGAGGTGGATGAGGTGGAACCAATTTTTTTGTTTGTTTTCTCTGCTCTATTTATATATCGACATATATAGATATGTTCTCTGCTCTTTTTTTTGTGTGTATGTGTGTGTGTGTGTGTGTGTGTGTGTGTGTGTATATATATATATATATATCTACCTTTGCTGCCATATATATATATGTGTGTGTGTGTGTATATATATATATATACATATATGTGTGTGTGTGTATGTATATATGTATATATATGGCTTTTGTGGAAAAAAGTTGAGGCTTACGCCTTGCGCCTTTTAAAACCTTGATACCCACATACATCAGTTTCAACTAGTAAGTTGAAGCACTTCAACAGCAGCTTGAGGAAGTTCAATCCAAATAATACAGTAGGATCTCAAAAAGGAGTAGGATCTCAGAAAGGGCTATGCAAGCAAGGGATGATAACGTAAACTACACGTCAATGGCTAAAAAAGAAATACCAAACCCTAACTTTAGAGAGAGAATCAAATGATTCCTTATATTTCAAAATGGAGGAGTGTCCCCAAATGAGGAATATAAAGGGTCTATAAAGGTGAGGAGTAGCTTAGGCTCTAAGCTAATATTATAATTACAAAAATGTCCCTAAAAGCCTTTGCTACTTCTTTCCCTAAATACCAAGCAATAAATACTAAAAACAAATCCAACCAAATAAGGAAACTAAAAGAAAATAACAAAAATACAATAAAATGCAATAAAGCCCTAAAAAGAGGCCATTTCCATCTCTCCCCTTCTTAAAAGCAATCTCGTCCTCGAGCGTTCAAAAAATTGGGAACACATAAGGGAATTCCAAAAATTAGGTGCCAAAAACTTAGGGGGCTCAAAAAGAATTTTCTGAAAGTTGAGTGTCCACCACCACAAATTTCCTTCCCATTTATTCTTTCTTCACTCAAACGAACACTAGAAGCCTCCACCTGAGCCAAAAATCACAGTTTTGGAGAACCAAAATGGATTTAGGCTGAGATGGGACAACCTAAGTGGATTTCGAACCAAAATAGGGAAGAAGCCTAAGATTTTGGGACTGCTTTGGGGTCTCGAGTGGTCGGTAGCAGCAGGATAGGCATTTGGGAGGTCGGTAATGAGGTGGGAAGGCAGGGGATGGCCTGCTACCTGGACAGCAGGGGCAGGGGTGAGCTGTACTGGGTCAGTGGGTGGGTAGGGGTTACCGGGGAGGTTCGAGGGGCAGGGTGACATTGGTGGGGAGGGTTTAGGGCAGATGGGTGGGGAAAACTGGGCGGAACTAAGGTGGGGCTGCTGGGGGGTTAGGGTTAGGGTTTTGAGTGGGGGTGAGGGGTTGAATCTTGGAAGAGGCGAGTTGGAGGAGAAGATCAAATTTCTTGTTGAGTGCTTGAATTTTTTCCCTCAACTTTTGAGTATCCAATTCTTGTTGTTTGGATTTCTTTGGAGCCATTGAAAGTAGTGTACGACTTTGAATACCTACACACCAATACACCACTTGGTGAACGACACCTCGCTCTGATACCAATTTGACATAAACTACACATCAATGGCTAAAAAAGAAATACCAAACGCTAACTTTAGAGAGAGTTAAATGATTTCTTATATTTCAAAATGGAGTAGTATCCCTAAATAAGGAATACAAAAGGGGTATTTAAAAATGAAGAGTATCTTAAGCCCTAAGCTAATATTCTAATTATAAAAATGTCCCTAAAAGCCTTTGCTACTTCTTTCCCTAAATACCAAGCAACAAATACTAAAAACAAATACAACCAAATAAGGAAACTAAAAAAAAATAACAAAAATGCAATAAAATGCAACAAAGCCCTAAAAAGGGCCCATTTCCATCGGATGAACTTCATGAGCTTCAACAGAAAATTCATAATGAAGGAGAAGGAAATCATCTCAGTCAATTGGAGATGAATTTCGCAATAAACTGTGCTAACTTGAATACAGCCTTCTATAAGCAGAAATTAAGGGTAGCTTGGCTAAAACTAGATAATCAAAATACTGGTTTCTTTCACAAGAAAAATTAATCAAAATACTGGTTTCTTTCATAAGAAAAAGTATCACCACATAGCAAACAATAAAATCTTGAGTATAAAGGATGCTGAAGGGAATAGAGTGGAAAGTGTAAAAAAGTTCATTGCACAACAGAGGTTTATCTGTATGGAGATAAGGACAGGTTAAGCAGAATTACGAAGCGAAAGAAATGAGTCAAACAGATCAAGTCCCTGAATAATGAGGAAATAAGGAAAGTTGTGTTCTCTATAAAGTCCAATAGGGTACCTATACCTAATGCATACGCTCCTTGTTTTTTCAACAAAACTGGGAGCTGGTTGAACCCAAAGTTTGTAGAGCTATCTCTGCTGTCTTTGCCACTGGGTATATATAAAGAAATGGAATAGTACATTTTCACCTTAATTCCTAAGATACCTAATTTAAATATAATGAAAAACAATTTGGAACAGTTCTTGCTATAATATTGTCCACAAATGCATTACCAATGTCCTAGTGACAGATTATACAGGTTAAAGCAACCTAGATGTGGTATAATTTCAATTTCCAGGAATATCTTTTTTTTTTTGGGTGTGTGAGGGTGGGGATTAGGGTGGGTGATAGAGCTCACCATTAGGCTATCTGATAATTGATTGTGTGTAATCACGGTACACAATGGATAAACACAACAAAACTCAAGAAATAATTCTCTCAACAATATTCAATGGATAAAAAATGAGAACATGAGTCTCTATCATAGGCTAACAAACTAGAGTTCCAAACTAATAAAAGAATCTAAAGATAATTAAGAAAATATCTATAAATAATATCTCCAAAATCTCTACAGGCCTGCTTAAAAGGATAAACGCTAGGCTATCTACCCCAAGCCGATCCTAATAGAAAATAATAAAAATAAAATTAAACAAGAAAAGAACATCTGAAATCATCATTCTCACCCCCTCCCTCTTAAAAAAATAAGAAGAGCTTGTCCGCGATTCTCACTGAATCACCTCTATGAGCACTATGCCTAATTCTGTGTCATCCGCTATGAATGCCTTCCACTTGTTTGGAGAGCCTGCTACTCGGTGGTCAATCATCTCGCAATCAAAAGATTTTATGTTGACTGCAGTAGAATGGGCTGCCTCTGCACTTTTCAACGCTGCTGAGATCGCAGAACCATTACAATTGTTGTTCAATGAACCAACTGATTTGAAGTAATCTTCTACCTTTAGTGCAGATTCAATTGCTTGGCTCAGGCGAAAAAATTAGCACCATTCGGTACCAATACTGCATAACTTGTATGAACCTCCCAATCTGTTGTTCTTTGTTCTCCCCCAACTTGGTTCTAGTACACGAGTTGGAATTGTTCAGAATACTCTTTCACGACCATTAACCCTAGGTTTAAGGCTTGAACCCGAGCAAAATGATCCGGCTTGTAATGTTCATGAAAAAAAAAAGCATCTTGAGTTGATCTTTCATTTCCGGCCAGCTGCGTATCGGTGGAAATTGTTTCAATGTTGTCAAGCCAGTTTACAAATGGGTCCAGGTCCATATGGCCATTGAATGTGGGGACTTCCACTCAAAGATCCCCATGTATAGCTTTCTCGAGGATCCATAACATAAGAGCCATGCTACCATTTTCTTCCATGTCATCATCGACCTTGACCTCTAAATTAATGGCTTTGAGGGCCCGTCTATTCGTAGATTTGAGGGATGCCCTCTTGTGGCTGCTACCCCACAACATTCCCCGTAGCCTGGGGCTGCCGTTGCTCCAACGGTGGATTATTGAGACACTCCATGATCATGTGTTCCACTTTCTTTCATGTAAAACAGACCCACTCACCCACGAGAACATAAGAATTATCCCTTTTTATATTTGACCATACTCAAGACCCTCTGGGTAGTGATCTTCTCGCCTCTCATCCCTATAATCACCTAGATTTAGAGACCCCAGCTTTGTTGTCACACCAAATTGCGAGTATCCACCCCTGATCCCGATTGTTGCTACGATTAGTGGGTGGGGCTGAAACCAACATGTTGTCCATTTATTTTCTGAGGGGACCATTCCTTCAATTACAATGACGCAGGATCAAAGGTAGCGATAGTGGCTTCGACAGCTTGTTGGTGCTGGCCCACAAGTGTATGTGTCATCCACTGTTCGCTTCTGCCCTTCATCGCTCCTCCTTGCTGGCATGCTGCTAGTGTGGCCCATAGTTGTCAAAATCTTACGATTCGCGATTCGAATCTTACGATTCGATTCGATTAGATTCTCACATAAAACGATTCGAATCGAGTTGAGAATTGCAAATGTCTAAAGAATCGGATTGAATCAGCGATTCAAGATTCGAATCTTCCGATTCCCGATTCGGTTCCGATTCAACTTCTTCTTTTTTTCTCGCGATTTTTTTTACCTTATAACCATACGTGTGTTTTAATAAAACAAATAAAAAAAGAAGTAAACAACAAAGGATACCGTTAAGATACTGAGTTTTAGAGAAAAACATGTTCTCTTGGCTCGGTTATATTCAGCCGGCTTTTCTTGTTTATTCTCTTAGCTGAGTGTCTTCTATCTTTTGCTTTTTTTTGTTATAAAACTTTTGTATTTGTTATAAAATCTTTGAAGGTATATTTGTTTTGTTGCTTTAAATTAATATGAACGCTGTTTTAAATTAATATTGTTTTATAGTTAATCTTAGCATATGTTTTATTGTTTTAAATTAATATGGTTTACTATGTTAAATTAATATTGTTGTAATTTTGTAGGCTGTTTTAAATTAATATTATTAATCTTAGTAGAGGCCTGTTTAAAATTTTTGGAAGTATTTGTTTTATAGTTTTATTGTTTTAAATTAACCTTTGTATTTATATAGGATGTTTTAAATTAATATATAGGATGTTTTAAATTAATATGTAGGTTGTTTTATGATATATTTTTGTTTTTTACATTTTTAATCTTAAAATGAATGAGAACATATGATGCGGTTAATTTGTGATATATTTTGGTATATTATCATGTGTTGAGATTAGTTTTTTGTCATATTACACTTAATTACCAATTCTATAGTGTTAAATCCCATTTACTTATGTTTTACTACGTTTTTATCATTTGGTTCCGATTCGACCGATTCGATTCACGATTCGCGATTCGGGGGGTAAACGATTCACGATACGATTCACGATTTGACAACTGTGGTGTGTCCCAAGAGCCCTCGATGTGCTACACCGAGGTGTGGGAAATCCCCTGGTATGCGCATTGGCCTGGGTGGCTCCGTTTGGGGGTAGCAACCACCTAGTGTGGTCGTCCACCCCTCTCTGTTGACCATTCTGCCCACTACCGAGACCTCTCGGTCAGCAGCCTCATTGGTCCAACATCGAGTTTGCCTTCTTTCGATCATTGACACATAGGCCAACGGAACTGAGTTTTGATTAGAGATTCACTAGGGCTTAGTAGAGAAAGCTTCATCGGTATTGGTGGTTCTATGTCCCTTTGGTGGCATCTTTGCAAGTATGCGAAAGACACACTTCCACTTGAGGTGCATTGCGTCGCTCTAATACCACTTTGATGTAATCAGTGTACAACAAAAAAAAAATGCACAAAAGACGCCAAACTCAAGAAATAATTCTCTCAATAATATCCATTGAATAAAAATGAGAACGTAAGACCCTATCTATAGGGTAACAATCTATAATCCTAAGCTAATAAAAGAATCTGAAATTAATTAATGAGTTATCTTTAAATAATATCCCTAGAATCTCTCCCTGTCTGCAGCCTTTTATTTTATATATAAACCATTCGGCCCGAGCCTATCTACCCCAAGCTGATCTTAACAGAAAATATTAAAATAAAAATAAACAATAAAAAAAACATCCGGCTTCATTAGATTGTGTAACCACAGAAAACTTCAGTGTGAGTGCATACAGAAACCTTAATGGTTTCGTTTGGTTCGAGCTTTTGTGCTTTCTAGTAATCTAGAAAGATACATTCACATACAAAAGATTCTTATAACATGTCAATAGTGTAAAAACAAAATGCCAATTCATTTTATAAGACTTAAAATTTACATGAAAGTTAAAAAATCAAAACAAACGAGCACCGGAGGTGTCAAGGATTTGAAGCAAGGAGACCAATGCCTCCCTCTTTGTTTATCTTAGTGATTGTATGTTTCTTATGCCTTATGAATTACTACACAACTAATCCAGTCTTTACTCATCACCTTAAGTCTTAAGTGTTAAGAACAGTCACATTTGCTTGGGACTCACGCGAACATGGCGTGTTGTCATTGGTTGGTCCCTTATGAATGTGGGTACGTGTCAGCGGCACTAGCCAATCGCGACACGCCATGTCAACGATTCGCGATTTGGAGTCCCAATTTTGAGTCGATGTAGAAGCACTCTATGATGTAAACACAAACGAAGATATTACCTCTCAATTCTAGATAAAACTCTATTCAGCATTAAGAGTAATAATAAACACCCCCTAACAATTAAGATTAAGCCTCAATTTAGCAGGAAAGTAAATACAAATAACATCACAAATAATGCGTGATGACTATCATACAAAAAATATTCATAAAGTTAAAAAAAAAAAAAAAAGAGAAGACCCCACCAAAACTCCAGGAGATAAGAAAACATTCTTTACACACAAAACCAAAAAAAGGATTTTTACATAAATATCTCATTATTAAGAGATGTATGCATAAACGATTATATATATATATATATGCAAAGGTGTAGATGTATGTAATATATATAGTGTATAAGAGATGTTTTTAAAAAAAGTACCTTTGAGGATAGGATAACTGGATTTATCACACAATACTGGCAACCAACATTGAATTGATTATTTACAAAACCGATAGAGATGGGTTTAATAGTGAAATGGGTATAATCCCATATCGATTTTGAGGGTGTTCATGGTGCTAAGATGAGATTGAAACATGCCAAATTTGGAGAGAGAGTGGGCATGGAGTTAACATGTTTGTAATTTATAGTAGGTTTTCTATTTTGTTTTTCTAGCTTCAAATTCGTGTAACACTCTATTTTCTTCTCAAAAGACCATTGTATCAATTCATCCGTCCTTCAATTTCACTTATACATGTAAATAAGAAATAAGAATAAAGCTAGGCAGACCCAATTTCCTACCCATATCCGCCTGCATAAAAGTGTTATACCTTTTTGTTATGGATCCCGCCAGGGTAAAATGTACAACTTTTACTGCCTTATCTTTTTAGGCGGGTAGGAAAGTGGGTAAGTGTAGTGGTACTCAAGAAATAAAGGCTACCATTAATTTCATGCACAAAAAAAAATTTATTATTAACTATTTTTTTAATAAAAAGAAACAATTTTTTTTTAAAAAAACGTTTTTTAATTTCTTCCCACATAATCATTTTTGGCATCAAAACATTGATAAAAACGACTTTATTTTTTATTTTTTTTATTTTTCATTAAAACTGTTTTTTTATATTTTCTTTATTTTTCGTTAGAAATGTTTTTTGGCTAAAAAATGTTTTCTTTTTATGAAAACTAGTTTTAAAAAAAAAAAAAAAAATTGTTAAAAAACGATTTGGCTTTTATCAAAACTATTTTTTAAAGATTCGCGATTGGCCAATGTTGTTGGCGCGGAATGGACGACTGACTATTTCGTATATGCCCAATCGCGAATCTTTAAAAAATTGTTTTGACAAAAACAAAACGATTTTTTAACGAAAAATAGTTTTTTAGCAAAAAATATATTTTTTAAAAACTAGTTTTCATAAAAAAACTGTCTTTAGCCAAAAAAATATTTTTAACGAAAAATGAAGAAAATATTAAAAAAATATTTTTATTTAAAATTAAAAAAGTCATTTTTATCAATGTTTTGATGCAAAAAATGATTATGTGGGAAGGAATTAAAAAATATTTTTTATTTTTATTTTTAATAAAAAAATATTATTTTAACAAAACTGTTTCTTTTTATAAAAAAATACAGTTAATAATAAACATTTTTTTTCGTTTCTCAAGCTAATAGTACACTGTATTTTTTATTTGTGTATAAGTGAGATAGAAGGATTGAGGAATTGATATAAGGGTAGACTTTCTAGGAGTGGAAATAGCCATACCCGGAGAAGTAATTGTCTCAATTATCAATTTGGTTGTAAGAGATACCAAATTCTAGTAAAAATTTGTTATCTTGCTAATATAACTAGTATATCATTATACGGTGGGGACGGACACTCGTAAAAACCTAAAAGAGCAAATAATGAAATAAAAAAAGATTGTATCTCATGTTAATAAAAGGTTCCCAGTATCTCATGTGAATACAACCCCTAAATATTTCCTATTCTATCTAAATGAAAAAACATTCAAACAATTAAACTTATCGACTCAAATATGCAAAGTTTTTAAATTGATAATCGGCCAATGAAACATAAGCATTAACTTAGCAAAAACGCATACTAATTCGCCAATGATACTAACTCACTTTCACGCTTCCTTTTCAAAATGCCGACTTTGCACTCTCCACAACAAAACGGAGGCACCTAATATGAGTTAATAGTTACAATTAAAATTAATTTTAAGTCATATGAGCTAAATATTGAAGATATGATTCATTATAATTTCCATTAGATACAGACTTTTAGGGTTCATAAAACAAAATTAAAAATCATAATTGAGCCATAAAGAAGAAATACAAACATTTACAAATCATCGGAGAAAAACATAATTAAGTATATATAATCTTTGATCTACGCACACATAGAGTAAATTCCCATTCCAAACAACCCCTCCCCAAAAAAAAATCTTTGTTATACACTCTCACATTCTAGCTCGTGATAAACAAGAAACTTCTCAATGAATTCAGTCAAACATAGACAAATTCACAAAAATGAGCTATGTAGACAATTTTAGTCACTCGCGGCAAATCCAACACACCTAAGTTATAATATTAGATGCAAATAAACATAACAATAATGAACAATTTAAAGGGTTTTATTATTATAATATTAAACTTTATTTTTTCTTTAAATATGTAATATATAAGAATTAGACGTAAATTGTGGTTCAACTTCGTATGACTACCAGCCTAAATAAACTAGGGGCTCGTTTGGTTCGATGTTTGGAAAGGGAATTTAGGATTCATGGAATTTAGAATTCCCCTCGTTTAGAATTACAATGTTTGGTTGGAGATTTAAGGGGAACTTATAATTTCTAAAATTTAGAAATCCCACAAAATTGGAATTCTCCTTTCCCCTCTAAAATAGGGGGAACCCTATATTCCCGAGAATTTTGGACTTACAGTTGAGGGATCGATAGTTGAGGGAGATGGTTTTGTTAGGTGAGTAAGTGTAGGTGAAAAAGTGTTTAAAGAAGAGAGGGACACTAAGATCAAATGGAATAATTTGGGTATATTATACACATCTTTAAAATTAAAAAAAATGGAGGCCTATTAAGAGAAAACAGGGGTTCAAATAAGAAGGCATTTTCAAAAAAATTATCTGTGAGGTTCTTTCGGAGCAAAAAACTTATTAAATAATATGACTTTTCTATGCTAATTGGATTTATATTTATTCAGATACATCACCGTGTTATATAAATAGAGTTCTCCCCATATGAGTTTGAACACACATTTTATAAATAAAATATTATCTCGTATCCTTCCACTCAATGGTCACGTATTTGTTTACTATCCACTCGAGATTTGACTTTTGTAAAATTACTTTCTCAAATCATTAAAATCGAAGAACATTTTCCTGATCAACACATCAATTCCAATCGATTATATAATGCCGATGAATTTATTCCTCAAGTTGAATTAAATGTTGATTGAATTGTGTTGTGTAGTGAACACAACCGCCGTAGATCTTTTAACCTCGTTTGCCCTAGGTAACCGGGGTGTTTAAGAATGCGATGTGCGTGTTTACTATTGCAGCACTGCTTTATTCTTGCTTTTGATTACGTATGATGCGGACATGTACCCTTGTATATGTAATGCTTAGGATTAATAAAGAACGAGTTTAATCAACTATCTAATTCAAAATCTAGTTTTATATCCGGCAAATGTACTAGGGTTTGGGGGATTGTATTCCAACCTACTTTCCTCATTCGTATTTAATCACTTGCAGTAGTTTAATTTTGCTCACGTAATTTAGTTAGTACGATTAATTTAAATTTCATATAGTTAATAGAAAACAGTCTCCAAATCAATCACATTTTCGTTTCTTTCCTAGAGTCAGTTTAGTCGTCACGAGCGATCGTCCTATTTCCCTGAGGATTCGACCCCGTCTTACTGGGTTATTACTTACACGACCGGTTTGCACTTTAACTAATATATGAACGCACTATAGACACATTTTCAGTCGCGTTAATTTATACTTAGGGTATGTCTCTATCTCTAGTCCAAACATGGAGTAACCATCCCAAGGACTACGACACCTCAAAATTTTAATCATATTGATATGGGATACGTAGATCTCTATCGATGGCTTCTGGTCCACTCCAATCCTATATACTCCCTACCATCTAGTGATCACCCAACAATGGTAATATTATATTCCCCTACCTGTAATTTTCAGACCCACTCTCATTATGAACCTCCACTAAAGCTACATCTTGCCCTACAAATAGTTTCTCCACCTTTACAATCCAATTCCTACATTTTTACACACATAATGTTGGAACACGTGAACAATTAAACTATGTAATCTTTGATATCGTTGCCAAACGAGTACGTAGGCATAACACCGAGTCCAAACCGCAAGCATATACCTCGACAATATGTCTCTTAATAGATTGTCCCTATCGAAATGCATTCATATATCATCCCCCATTCCTTATCCATTTTTAATTAGAACGAGATATCAAATATCTTAAAGTCGTGATCTTTCACGCACCTCCATACAAATGCTCAAATGCATACATATTGATCACAAACTGAACTACATATGCTTTGATCTCGAGGCTACACGGGTACATAGGGGCAACACTAAGTCCTTCTCGTGAGCATAAGCCTCGACAGTATGCCTCTTTATGTATTTTCCCTACGGATATGCTCTCATCTCCTACCTCTTATACCATCTCTCTCACATACCGCAACTGAGATATCAAACTATCTCAAGCCACAACTTCTCGCGCATACACATACATATACTGATAACAGCCTCATATTATACAATTTAAGCTCCCTCACACCCATATCTAGTAACGACATCCTGTTATACAAGTTGAGATCCCCCGTACCCATATATGCTAACGGATACCTGGTACCCAAGTTGATATTTCTTACAAGACATACAGATTAATGGACACCCGTTAACCCAAATATAGAGTCACACACAAGTACTCTAATGTACCCACATCAGTTTGAGTGACGTTCATACACCACTCACTTATACCATTTTCATACCTAAGCATTTATATATGTTTTAAGTTAATCTCAAACTAAAGTCCCTAATCATGTTCTAAAATAATCTAAAACTTAATCACATAATGTTAAGAGCGATAATAAGCATATAATTAAAGAATTATAAAGAATAAATAGGGTTCCTAATACCTTTTCCACTTGTAAGTCGGTTCTCGAATCCCATGATAAAAATATTTAAATCAATTGCAGACCTAAACCTGCCTTAGGATTAGCTCGAAAGGGATAACTTCAACCTTTTGTTTGTTTTATATAAAATAAACTAGCGTCTCTGAACAATAAAAAAAAAACTAACAAAAAATATACCAAGGCTCGGGCCTAAACTCAGGGCGTGCGATAAATATTGGATATGGTGTCTAATAGAGACAGACACTCTCGCATTTTCATAGGGATCACCAGCCCCACACTATGAGGCCCCCTGCTGAAATGTAGTGAGCTTCTCGCTCCACCTCGAGTCCTATTTTGGGGCCCTAACACCACAGTGGCGACTCCGTTGGGGATAAATAAAAATAATCGAACTATTCTTATGCTTCCTTTATACTATGCTTAGTATCACTCCCCCACATGACTTATTTTTGAAAATTTTAAAATTATTTAGTGGCCTTAGTTTTAAGGTCCCTCGAAACATATATACGTTCTTAGGTCCCCATGTGAAAGTGACAGACGTAGGATCGGAGATATTTTTGCAGAAATTTTCTACGGCGGGATCACCTGAAGCGACGGATGGTTGAGAGAGAAGGTTTTGTTGATGATCCTTTTATTCAACAAACCCACTGTAGAGTATTTCATAGAAATATTGGATCCCTAAATAAAAAAAATCAATATAGAAGAACCAAAAATCTATACTAAAAGTCTAAAAATTTTAAAATCTATAAAAATGTATGTATGAGTAACGGTAATGAAAGAATAAGTTAAAAATGATGGTTTGTCTCTTAGACAATTTATTTTCACAGTAACGTACCTTAATGAGACAATTTAAAGGTTCAAAGTTGAATCTTAAAATGAAATATTTGCCAACCCTTGAAAACCCCTCTCTCCCAACTCCCAACCACGGGTCGATGATCTAACTGACAACCATAGAACCACGGGAGATTGAGGACTTTCTTTCTCACGGGTTCATGTTTTTGGTATGATTTTCTTCTTCGCAAATAAGGAGAGAAGGCAAACGAAAGCCTCCACTTAATTCTTAAACAAAGTTAGCATGTGGCCAAGAACATTAATTAATACTAAAACACTCACCCCGGCCATTCTCTTCTCTGACAAAGAAATTGGAATTCCATTGGTTAACTACATCCCCCCTTTTATCTTCGGCATTTATATCTACCTGGCCCTTCATATTCGGCCTTCATATTTACCTCGATACACAGCCACTTATATATACACCATTCACCAACAACATTTGCCACGCTTCCTCGATTCAATCAAATTTTCTCTTCCCTACAGGTAACTATTACATATACCTAATTCCATCATGTTTATTTATTTGCCTTTATTTTGCCCAAAATTTCTATCAATATCATTTTTATTTCATTAATATTTAATTCTATCCTATTTTTTTTCGTTCATCTTGCCCAATATATCTATCAATATCATTTTTGCAACTAAGAAAACTGGTCAAGAAATTGGGGCTTTGTTCATTTGTGTTTGAGAGCATGGAATGTCCCAATTGTGCTAATCATAAAGAATAGAAAAAGAAATGAATTGTGTTGTTTTGCCACACACTTTTAGAGTTGTTTTTGTATTAATCTACTTTTGTGTTTACATTTCCCTTCCAAATTTTCGATAGTCAAACTGCTACTATTAACATCTGATTATGTCATCTTTTTTTCCATTCTTGTGAGCCATAAAATACAAACTAAAAATTAAGATTTATGATATATATATATATATATATATATATATATATATATATATATATATATATATATATATATATATAGAGAGAGAGAGAGAGAGAGAGAGAGAGAGAGAGAGAGAGAGAGAGAGATAGTTCTTGATGTTTAATTGATAATTGTAAATTTTAAAAGCAAAGAAATTGCCAAAACTTAGTTTATTGATTTTTTTTATTAGAGTCACAAATATTAAAGACTAAAGCATTCCAATCTTACACAAATATACACTTTTGAGTTTACTGAACACAACCTGTTTTTCCTTAGAGTTCAGCATAACTATAATTTGTTTATTTTTTCTAAAAGTAAAATACCCCTAGTAACACATTATAAAAAACATTTATATCTATTCCTTGTGTTGCATTATATATATTTGGTGAAGAGGGCAACCTGCCAATGTTATGATTGTAAAAAATTGAGTTTAATTTTGAGGATTTAATTCTTATTCTGTTTTGTAGCCCATTGATAATATACTCTTTCTACCACTTCGTAATAAATTATTTGAATGCAATTTTATTTTACAAATCTACAAACTATTATAAAACGATCTGAGCTTTAATCCTTAGACAACCAAGAATAAAAATAGAAAATTAGACCCATAATTGTCTCTTAATATTTTAGTATAGTATCTTATTTTCTTATATTATTGGAATTCTTATCTTAATTTTCTCTCATTTATCTCATTTCATTTCCTTATTGTAATTTCTCATACTTTTTGGTTACTTTTGATATTGGATCACTACATCAACCTCTGTGATACTAGAGAAAAACATAGTTTCCAAGATCTCTACATCTCCCTCTGTAACGCATTCTGGAGTGCCACAATCCTAAATATGTTCCCCATTAAGCATTAACTACTGTAATTCTTATTACTTACGAGATAACTTTTGGCTTCAACAATACAACAAATTGGAAGATATATATGACCTTTTTTTATACATCTAACTTATAGTCCCTGTCCCTCCCAAATTAAGAGTTCGTGTATTTATTTTGTACAGATTAATTACACACTTGATCAATGACCACGATTAACTTTTGTTCACCATCGTGGAACTTGTTTCGTTCATTATGTCCAAAAAGGAAAGGAGGCCCTTAATTTGGAACAAAAAAGAATAATGGACTCATAATTTGGATTAGTAAATCAGTCTTCTTCATAGCACATTTTTTACAGTAGAGTTCAAGGTGCCAATATTTATAATTCGTGTTCAAAAATCATTATCCCTTTTCCCTTTTTACACTGTAAAGAAGTTTCACTTGACTTTAAATCCATTCGGAAGGGGGGCCATGGCCATATCAACTTTCAAGTTTGTAAATTTTGCACTTTATAATTTTTATAATCTACAATTGAGTCTTTTTTTAAACAAGATTTATCAATACAATGTAGCATTTAGAAACATAATTTAGTATACATTGTAAATTCCAATAGATAATAAAATCATAACATTCATAATATAGTTATTTTTGCATTGTAAACTTTCATAATAATACATTTATTTATTTAGTTAATTACTCCTCAACCCGAGTTAACTATTTTTCTAACCTAATGAATTGTAAAAAAATTATCTAGGCCCTCCTTAAGATATATTTTTGGCTTCGTCATTAGGTATTTACATTTTTATTTGGTCCAATGAGTTTGTAAGTAGTATTTATATCCTTTAATGGTAGCTTGCACATAATTTAAATGGTAGTACAATACTTTAGGTAATCTCACCACATAGAATTAGATGTTTATAACTATTACCTATAGAATGAACAAAATATCATTCTTTTAGGAATTGATGACCATTGTAAATGAGATTCATATCTTTTAAAGAAATACTATTTGTGAAAGATTTGATCTTATTTAGATTAAAATTTGGGGGTTTATTACAACCTATTTACCTATTTTATTATTCATAATCTTTTTGAGAATTGTTATTTGTGTAAGAACATCATATTTTCTTATTTTATTATCACCACCGAATTTGTTATCAAGGAATCTGAAAGAAGAATATTTTCATTTTATCCTACTATGTAAATTATAGTTTCTTTGTATATATGTATTTCTATTTTAGAATTGTTTCCTTCAATAATGTTTAGCAAAACACCTCATCGTGCACAAGGATACAAAAGTTTTTGCCTATCTACTGATTCTTATTTGCATGTTGCCAATATAATTACAATTTTCAACTCTAGCGTATGGTTATTGGTATCTTCCATATAAAAAATATAAGGTTTTATTATTGTTGTTCACAACGGTTTTTGTTTATTTTTCTATTTCTAAAGAGTTTTTTTTCCAAAAAGAGAAGATTTATTCAAAACAAAGATATTTTACAAGTAATGTTGCTTGTTGTACTCTCACTGTAGTACTACGACTCTATCACTAAAAAAAAAAGGACATAAAAACTGGGAGCACGCCTTCATATATTAATTATGTTAAAACTTATATTTTCATTCAAATTGTTACTTCTCTTTATTCGAAGAAAAGTCCCCTGACAATTTTTTAATTAACCTTTAGTCCAAAAAAAATCATTTTGTTCCAAAAAATCTCTTACCACATAAAACACTCACAATTTTTTTCCCTCCTATCCTAGACTTTAAGAAAAAATTATCAAAAAAATAAGCAATGCCACTTTTGCAAAATAAAACAATAAGGTGAACTAAATGCGAAATATAATTATCTCCGAAGGACTAAACATTAATTGTGCTTCAATTTCATCAGTTTGAATTTTTATATGTATTTTCACCTCATGTACTAGCTAGATTATGCTTGCGTGTTAACCACTACCAATTTTACATTAGAGATTTCAAAAAAGAGCGAAGAACGTCGACATGTGTACCGATGATGGAGTTTGTAAGCCTTTGGGTTTTCTCTTGGGTTTGCCTTTCGCATTCTTTGCCATCCACATCTCCATGATCGGCGTCATGATCTGGATCCCATGGTCGGTCTCTCCATCTCTCTATCTAGTTATTTGATTACATATGAAGCTAATTGTCAATGAACTTAGTGAAATGTTCTTTATTGTAATCAATAATTGTGCGGGGACACGGTTTTATCGTGTCGATATATTGTGACAACATATAATTACTTTATATATATGTTTGAGTGTAATATATATATGTATGTGCAGGGCGTTGACAGTTCTTGTATGCCCGCCTTGCATGTGCATTGATGTGATAGGAGACTGGGCATTTGAACTAATCAAGGCACCTATTCATGTCATGCGGTGGTTCATCTCATGTGTCCCTTATTAGATTTATTAATTTCATCAACTAGTTTCTTTCCTTAATGCAAGTAATACTCTTACCTTGGTTACAAAAAAGATTATGCTCGTAGTTTCTAATGGTATGACAATGGTGTTATTGAATGAGCTTTATATGATTGATAAGAAGATTGAAAAATCATCGTAGAAACTTCTTTATTTTTTTTTCTCATCATACTTTGTTCAGGTTAATTGGGCAAGTGTAAGTGAAATAAAAAGTGAATAGCAGGTTAATTTTAGTCCTTTTCCTTATATTTTTTCAATAATTTTTTGTTAATTAAAACTTTACCACGTATTTTCTTTGAGTATGTAATAATAGTATAACTATTGTTCCTTATGTAACTTGGATGCAGCACGGAAGCATACAATTTTGTTTAAATGAAAAGGTTGAAGAAAACTAATTATCTAATGTATATTATATTTGGATTTGAAAATAAACTTTATACCAATCAATTGTTTATTACTTTCTTCTAAAAATAAATTTTTATAGATGTAAAATTAAATTATGTATATTTCTGAAACTATATGTCACCAACACTCAGGTGTGTGTGTGTGTGTGTGTGTGTGTATATATATATATATATATATATATATTGTGTGTGTGTGTTCGATAATAAACAAGAACAAATGACATCCAAAATGCAAATAACCATTTATTTTTCATTGTCGTCGTTTTCAACCTATGGTGTTTCTGGTATATATTTTAAACCTTGTTCATTGTAGTCTTGAAGATAGATATATAGTAGGTTTTTGTACAAAAAGGACCTCTAATTTGATATTACTTTTTATAGAAGAGAACACAAATTAACCACATATAATATCTTCATTTTTAAAAATAAAATGGTCATTGCAAGAGTCAATCAATGTTGAAATGGTAGGGAGTCGTTAGGAGCAAAATTCGTAAAAAAAATTGCATTAACTGTCTATAATTTCGAATCACGTATTCTTTTTAGGACTTAACTTTAAAAAGTATGCTTTACAAATGTGTAGAGTCAATTTCTTTATGGTTGAATAACTTTTATATTTAAGAAACAATTGTTATTCTGGAATAAAAACAAAATGTATGAACAATAATAAAAAATCTATAAATTATTTTGTATAATGTTTAAATTGAGTATAAACAGATAATCTGAACCCTGCGAATTCACGTTGTGTTTTGTTCCTATGGAAGCAAAATTTTAGTCGTCATAAGAACAGAAAAACTCGAAAAGAAAGGAGAGGCAGAATTTGTAGAATTTAAATGAGAATTCATGGTAGGCCTAAGGACATTTATAGACTTATTCATAACTATTTAAACAATCATATTGTTTGTTTGGTGTGGTTTTTCAACGAATAGACCATTAAGAAAAAAGTCACGATTTGACATGGCTTTTGTCCTCATCACTAATACATTTTAACCAAATTCCAAAGCCTGTAAAATAAAATTGGACCCATTTTGCAAATGGGCCAAACTAAATTAATATTTGTATTATGGGTTGGGATTAATCAGAACCAAAAATTATAAATGAACGAATTTTGTCCAATAAATCAAATAATCCATGATGTAAGGCTAGGCACTAGAGACACTTTTAAAGTCACGTCATTAGGCT
Source organism: Sambucus nigra (assembly GCA_949130495.1). NCBI lineage: Eukaryota > Viridiplantae > Streptophyta > Magnoliopsida > Dipsacales > Adoxaceae > Sambucus > Sambucus nigra. The sequence goes on from OX422210.1 coordinate 9,529,142, forward strand.
CCCCCAAATCATAGAGTGGGACCTTCAAGAAGATCCACAAAAAAGGAAAAAACCAAAGATGGACGACATCACCACTCCTCACCACCAAGAAACCTCCCAACAAAAGTAGAATAAATAATCGAGTCATTGGCCACACTCCCAATCCGTCCATCTCATCAATCCTCCGACTCAAAAGAACCTCCCCTGAAGAGGATATGCAAATAGAATCTCTCCTACCCACATCCCCCAAAGTTTCCTGAATCGCTTCTAGCGTCAACCTCGTCGTACAGTCCTCCTCAATATGCACACCCTTGCAATCTATCCCCTAAAGTTGTTGCACATCGATGGGAGTCGCGGTCATCTCCCTAAAATCCAAGCGAAAGGTGTGGGTAGTGTCCCAACAACTCTCTCCCAACATACATAACACCGCATTAGAACGCGGTGTCTCATCAAAAGACTATTCCAAGTACCCAAAGCTAGAATAAGTAACTACTCAGCATACCATCACTGGAAGAATCTCCCACACATCCTTCACCCTGTTATCCCCTTAGAACGCAGGTTCGTAGAAGAAATGTCAGTCTGTTAAAACCAAAAAAGTAAAGAAAAAGAAAAAAAGGTCAAACACATTCTCATTAGTATCGGGCTCAAATAGGTCAAACACGTTCTCATTGCCCAAAGTAAGGGCCACTTTAGCTCCCCACTCTAGGCCCATCCAATCATCCACACTCAACCACACCAAATTGCATCCCTCAACGCTGGAAGAGATTTCCATTAGAAGTCTTGAAGAAGGAAATACTTAGAAATGAATTCTAGTGAGAAGAAGCAGAAGATTCAGATGCAGAAAGTGTGAAAAATGAGGATAGGAGTCCAAACGGGATGCCGATCTGTAGACCCCTGCGCCCCCCGATCAATACCTTCATGTTCCTCTTCCCAAGGAAGATCAGGAGTCCGTATCACTTGCCAAATGTCAACCCCTACAATATTTCGGTCTGCATACCGTCTGAAATTTTGTACAAAAAATGCTAGAAAAATCTCAAAATTCCCCAGTTCCTCAAAATGCTCAACAAGTATTAGAACATTTCTTCACCAAGAAAATAATTTTAAGATCCCACAATCCCCATCTAGATTAATGTCACATGCTCACCCCCAACACAAACCCTAAAATGGTGCATCCCAAAAGTCCACTACAATTCTCCAGCAGAACCCAAAATCAAATGATTTTCCAAAATCCCCAGCGGATAACCAAACTAAACTTTCTCCACGATAAGAATTTCAGCCCCCTCAACAGGGTTACATCCAATTCCAGAACGAAATTTCCAAACTAAAGTTATTTCCTCCTATAAAGGACATAATCCTTGGCCAAATGTCTTTACCCAGCAAAATCGCTAAGCATCAAAAAGTCATAAGTACAAAGACTCCCCAGAAGAGCAACCTCAACTTTAGGTCCTCAGAATTGACCTCGGCCCTCAGAAGTTGGTCGTCATAACTTTAGGTCCTCATAATTAACCTCGGTCCACAAAATTAGTTGTCATCGCTTTAGGTCCTCAGAATTGACCTCGACCCATAGAATCAGTCATCACAGCTACCTCGACTCGCAGAATTAGTCGTCATCGCTTTAGGTCCTCAGAATTGACCTCGGCCAGCAAAATCGATCGTCACAACTTTGGGTCCTGATAATTGACATCAGCCCTCAGAATTGGTCGTCACAACTTGTGGTCCTCAGAATTGATCATCACAACTTTGCAGCGAGTTCAGTTATGTGCTTTGGGGTCCTCATACCGAATTGAGGTACATGATACGGAGAAATTATGCCTATAGAGTGGTGACCATCTTCTATTCTAAAATAGCCTAGGGCGAGTGAGCTCACCTAGAGGGGATCCCACTTCCCAAGTTAGCAAATATAAGTTTAGAGCAAGGGGGTCTACCTTGGCGAACGTGCCCACGAAGAGGGGCTGCCTCTACTCAAATCATTAATAAAAGTTTAGAGCAAGGAGGTCTACCTTGATTGAGCCCCATGACCAAATGTGACACTTGGGAAAGGGGAGTCGCCACGAGTAGTCCCTCATCCCAAGATTCAAGCCACAGAAAAGAGGCAAGGTTGAAAAGGCTCAACACAAGAAGCCCCTTCAAATAATTTGAGGCCACAGAAAAAGTCCAAGGCTTCATATACCACAGAAATAGAAGAAGGGCAAGGAGGTCTACCTAGAGTGACCCCTCTGCCCCAAATCACCCACCACAAAAATGACACAGGGTGAGGAGGTCCACTTAGAATGGCCTCCTCCCCAAGATTTGTTAACCAGAAAATAACAAAGTACTCATATTTTACTTTCTTATACAAGTAACCTAATTGGGCAAGCAGGGCTCAAAAAGGCCAGTTGGGATCTATTGGGAGTATTGGCTTGGCGACTAAGGAATAAGGTTTGTTGAGCAAGCTTAACCACTTATCACTTTAAGATTGAGAGAATACTAATAGAAAAACCTTAGGGGGTACTCAAAGCCCTTACACAGTTCACACACAGTCATAACTCAAGTGAGCAACCCATAAGTTGCTCACGAGAAATGAACTTTTTATAAAAACATTTTAGAGAAGAAGGTACCCGAGGCCCCTATAATACCCTGTAATTTTATTGATTTTTATTTATTGGGTTAATTGAATTAAATGAATTAATTGGGAATTAATTCAGATATAAATACTAGAAATATGTGAGTTGGTATTGGATTGTGATGATAAAATCAAATATTCCTGAATATATATGGTATTGAAAATATTTAAATTGTCAAGAGGCAGAAATATGACAATTTGGGAAATTAAGTTGGAACGCGCGTGTCAGTCGCGTCAGGAATGAATTTATTTAAATTAAAAAGTAATTTATATTTTTATTAACCGAATGCTCATTTTGAGTGTGCCGACGCATCCGAAAGGGTCAAAATTGTCAGAAAACACTAGCCGGGGGTTTAATTTTGATGCTGGGGCATTTTTAGGCCAAACCGGCAACCTAGAAGGGTATTTTGGTAATTTTAAAAATTAAGGGATTAAAACCCACGAATTTTAGAGGTAATTTAGATATTATTAAAAGGACCACTAAGGTCATTATCAGCCAAAACGTGAGAGAGTGGGCTACGGGAGTTTTGAGAGAAGTTGGAGAGAGGTTACAAGAGCCAAACCAAAGCCATCACCCATCACCACCATTCTGGAAGGATTTGTGACAGAAAGAGGGAAAATTCAGCCTAGAATCAACGATAGCAAATCCGAAGAACATCCCTAAGGCAAGTGATTTGATGTTATTAATTGCATTGAATATTTCCTCCATGTTTAGTGTAGAAATTGTATATCCCTTGAAAGCTTGATGAAAAACCTAATGGGATTGTTGTGGAACTCGTGATTTTGAATAGGGATTGCATGTAGAATGTTTATGGATGAAATTGATATCCCAAAACTTAACTTTGATGAATTAAAAACGGATTTATTATGGGTATTTAGATACAATAAAATTCTGGGTTCGTGTTCATAGGGTTTGGGGCAAGAATTGGAAATTTATGATTATTACATGTAGAGTAGTAAGATTTGACCCCAATAATATGTTAAGGAGTGATCTAGGATGACTTAGAATAGTTTTAAAATAATAAAACGTAATTAGAATGATCTTAGGATGGATTTGGAGAAGAGAATAATGAAGAAAAACGAGTTGAAATATTTCTGGGCGAAGTCTGCCATCTCGTTAGAGACCTGCCCAGGTCGTTCGAACGAGCTTCTAACGAGATGACAGTACTCCTTCTAACGAGTTGGTAGTTTGTTCGAAGACATTCGTTCGAACGAGCTTCTAACGAGATGACAGTACTCCTTCTAACGAGTTGGTAGTTCGTTCGAAGACATTCGTTCGAACGATACTCGTTCGAACGAGATTTCTAATGAGTTGACAGAATGACCTTTTTAGGCCTGATTTTATTTAGGACTTCCAGTAGACTTATTGAACTGAGTGTTAACCTTTCCTTGTTGACTACTGGGTATAGATGTGAGATCGAAGTACGTTGAGGAGTAAAACTTAAGATTATGTAGTATACCGGATGACATTTATGGGTTAAGGAATAAGTACCAAATATTACGACGTGAGAAGGGTTGACAACTTTAATGTATATTATTCGGGGAGTTGTAAACGTGCAACATTTAATGACGGTATAGGAATGTAAAATATACCTCTATCAATATTATAAGATATTTAAGATGTGTGAATGCTTAGTATATGTGGTTATCTGTGTATAACATACCTACCATACTTGCTATCACGGGAGGTCGGCGTTCGATCCGGGCCATCTAATCTTTGTGTGCCTACGGGGGGATTTAAACTGGTACCTCGAGGACATAGGTCAGAGAATGACTTATTGGGGAGTTAATAAGTCAGCTGATCGTGGGAGCGTAGGTATGTGCGTGACCCATGTGATGTGAACTATGTTCGCCTCCACTTTGTGTGATTGTTACTTATTGAGACGGTTCCTGAGTGATTTGGAATACGTGATCCTAATGTACGTGATGAACCGGGATTTGAGAGCGGGGTATGTGTGCACCGCAGCTTAGTCTCGGGGTGCAAGTATTGTATATTTATGATGAGATTAATATACTGATAATTGAAATGAACTGTCATTAAAAAGGTAAGTGTGAATGATCGTGACATTTTTAGTAGAGTTAAAGATGGAAAGCCTTAGTAATTATTATGATTAATTTTGAGAAATAAAAGTAAAACTCTCTGTTTATATTAAGATGTCGGGAATCAAACCATGGATAGTATAGAAACGTACGTTGTGTATTGGACTAATTAGATAGCAAAATAACTAGAATGGGTACGGGTACGATAGAAGTGCACAATTAGTTGAGAGGTGAGGAACTCATGTGAATGCACGCACTATCATGTATTTTATATTCACTGTTTAATGATATTAAACACTTGCTGCATTTTAAACTGTTTTCACAATCAAGCTCTGACCCGTTTGCTTTCAAATCTATTTTCTTGTAAAAGCATTTTAGGTGCCCAGCCACAAGGACACCAAGCGTAGGAGTTCCATTCCGGTGACGTGATGTAGCTGTTGTGGAAGTTACAGGACGTCGATATTAGACGCCTCCACTTTCTACCTTGACTCTATTTCAGATTTACTCATCTGTAGGGCATGTCGCCCCTTCCTTTTAGAGACATCTTACTTACTCAGTTTTATTTCAGATTTTGGGTTGTAATTAATTTGTGATTCAGACTTTGTATTTGGTTGTATTCAATATTTGGATTATTAGAGGAGTATTCCTCCAGATTCATTGTCATTTCTTTATTATTATTGTGGCTATAGTGCGATTGTGATATTAGTATTTCATAATTTAAATGGATTGTATGTTAATCGGATTTATTTAAAATTGGCAACTCACTTTTTAAATATTAGGTGGCTAGTAATTATTAAAACGTTTTTCGATAGTGATGCTATGAACTGAACCAACTTGACATTTTGTATTAATTTGAATAAAGGAGTAGCTACCCGGTATTTAATTAATCGGGTGTCACAGCCCCTCTCAAGTAAAAATGATTTAAAGGATATGGTCCTTAAGTCCCCCCTCAAGATTAGTGATTTTAGATGAGAGGATCCTCGGGCCCCTCTCAAGTGAAAAATGCTCTCGGAGGAGGTGATCCTTGAGACCTCCCCCCCCCCCTCAAGATTAATGATTTTAGAGGAGAGGGTCCTTGAGGCCCCTCTCAACTAAAAAATAATTTTAGAGGAGGTGGTACTTGAGCCCCCCCAACCACACACACACACACACACACCAAAATTAATGATTTTATAGGAGAGGGTCCTTGGGGCCCCTCTCAAATAAAAAATGATTTTAGAGGAAGTGGTCCTTGAGATCCACCTCAAGATTAATGATTTTAGAGGAGATGGTCCTTGAAACCCCCCTCAAGATTAAAGATTTTAGAGGAGAGGATCCTCGAAGTCCCTCTCAAGTAAAAATGATTTTAGAGAAGGGGGTCCTCAAGCCTCCCCCCCCCCCCCCCCCCCCCCCCCCTCTCCAGATTAAATGATTTTAGAGGACATGGTCCTTGAGGCCCCTCTCAAGTTTACAAAGATTGTACAACAAGTTACCGTTTTGAAATATATTTACCAAATATGATATTTTGTCTCTATTAGGAGACCCATTTGCTTTTTGATCTTGATTTTCAGTAGGTGTCATTTGTTAAGGAGACAGGCAGTTGCAGACTCAGTAGGGACAAAAGGTACATCGCAGACCTTGCCCCTCTGAGTTTCCCTCTCATTTTTGGCACCCAAAGTGCCAATTTATCCCTAGTGCCCAAGTATAAATAGGATCCCTGGGCAAGGTCATAAGGGATATTAAAAAACTCAACAACATCGTTACTCTATCAAATTATCACCAGACCACCTAGTATTCTCTCTTGCTCTCTCTCTAAGTGTTAAGTGCATGTGTTCTTCTCTCCTACCTTGACAGCCATCGTTCTCAGAGGATCTTTCTTCTCCAAGTTTATATTGTTATTTGTGAAGTTTCATATTTGCAGAAGGAGATTCATAGATATTAATCCATTTTTACTAGAAGTGGAAGCTTTTCATACCCAACTGCTCTTGAGACCTTAAAGACCTTGAAGGCAGAATCCATCGGAGTGGGTTACGGCTCACCTATTTCAATTTCTTACTAGACCCAAGTCACACTGCCCTCTTACATTTGGCGACTCCGCTGGAGAGGTATCCTCATTACCATGGACAAAGAAGGTTATAATGTTTTTAAGTAGCTGGCCTTTGAAGACACTCCAGCTGGAAATGGAGTTCACAGTGACCAGACCACCCTAGAGGAGGTGGTAATGACCTGAGTTAGAGCACCTGCTCTTTAAGGAGGACATACTAGTGCAGCAACAGTTGCTCCATTAACAATAGCAACCCCCTCCGGTGGGGCAGTCGCTGCATCACTAGCAATAGTAAAGGTGGCTCCGTTGCGAAAGTCGGTGCCGGAGCAAATAGTTGCACAAGTGACGATTCTCGCGGGAGAGAGAAGCGGAGCCAGAGGTGTCGCCGACAAAAAACAAATGGTCGAGTAACTCTCTAGGAAAGAAAGTGGAGGTGGAGGATTCATCCTCAAAGTCACCTGGGAGGAAACTCTACTCACTTGTGGGATATAGATGTGGGAGAGACTCTTGTGCACACTAAATTTGCACAGTGCGAGCGCACACCAATTTTTTTAAAGCATTAAAAAGAATATTTTTGAGTTTATTTTTTTTATCTGATATTTAAACATTTCAACGGAGCCATATAAAAAAATCAGCTCAAAAAAACTTTTTTTTACTATTTTTAAAACATCGGTCAATCTTTCGCAGCTTTTAAAGTGCTTAAAAGTAGTAAAAGTTTTACTGATTTTTTAAAAATACTAAAAAATGTTTTCTTGAGCTAATTTTTTTTACATTGACCCGTTGAAATGTTTAAATATCACACAAAAAAAATCAACTCAAAAATATTTTTTTTACTATTTAAAAAAAAATAATGTGCAAACTTAGTGTGCACGTGAGACCGACTCTCTCTCTCTCTCTCTCTTGTATGAAATTTTTGACATTTCATGCCCATGCATGAAATGTCATTCTAAAAGCTATTTTTTTTTTAATAAATAGATATGGGTTTTTTTTAACTATTTTTTTTCTCTCTTTTTATTTTTTTATGGGCTGGGTTTTTTTATCACGGGGGCAAATTTATTGCCGTGCCCTCGGCACGGGTGTCCGCTAATATATATATATATATATATATATATATATATATATATATATCACCACAATTCAGTTATACTTTACTAGTATTTTATAAATACTAATTGTTAAAGTTGAAAAGGAGACGATATCTTTTAAATCTCATATTATAATAGTTTCTCTTGCACACAATAGTAAATAGCATACATTATAATTTGTGGTACATACGGCTACCAAACACATGAAAACCCAAAGACCTGCTCACCACCAAACACATGGGTTCCTCACATCAAACAAATGAAAGCCCAAAGACCTGCTCGCCCCAAAAAAACATGGGTTTCTTGCACCAAACGCATGAAAACCAGGAAGTCGAGCAACTACTGTGAATTGCAACAATATAATTGCTATACGAGTTTAACTCGGTCCATTCCTATAAAAGTAAAAAAAAAAGGTGGGGATGAAAGAATAAAGAAAAACACAATAAGTCTAGTGCCTTGCTCACCCAGCTTACAGTTGCTTGCCCAAATGTTCTTTAGCCTGCTCGACCAAAAAAAACTCCTTGGGACCTGCTCGAGCCAAATCTATGAACCAAAAGACCTGCTCGCCCCAACCAAAAGTATTTGGCAGACCTGCTCGAACAAAAAATGTTTGAAAGATCCGCTCGTCCAAAATTATCATGACTCAAATAAATTTTGCGACTGGACCTGCTCGATCCAAGAAATACTTGGCGCCTTGTTTTAACCAAAACAGTTATCGCCTTGCCCTAACACCGGAACTATCTGCACCTTGTCGAACCGAAACTATTTGTGCCTTGCCTTACTCAAATCAAACGGTTTAGCAATTTACTCAAATAAAAATGGTTCAGAACCTGTTCGAGTAAAATACACTTTCACATATTGATTTTTGTACCCCATAAAAAGTGAGTTCATTGGCATTTTTGTACTCTGCACCTCAAATCTCTGCTCGTATATCGCATCTCAAACTCAAGATCTTTACTGAAACTAAAGATTCTGCGAATCAGGATTTGATTGATCAAAATCTTTCATGAACTTGATGTGCTCGATGACTACCTCCGAATGGTTTGGTCGCTTGATCTCTCAAACCAAGATGAAAAGGCTTTAGAATAAAGAACAAAGAAATAAAACCAGACGAGGATTTAGCGTGAAAATCCATCCCAAGTTGATCCATTAGAGATATATACGAGGAGAGATAAAATTTTGATACCCACTTGTGAAAACAGTGGGTGAACCGCTCGAAATTTCCTTACAAATCTTAATATGAGGAGAGACAATTCATGCTCGACTGTTGTCTTCGCCTTATTTCCTCTTTCTCCAATAGTGCATTTAATACGATTTTCTAGCTTCAGCAATACCCACATATGCTTGTTGCTTTCTGTCCATACGTAACGATCTTCAATTGATTCCATTTCAATTCCATCTCTTCTAGTTGACCCAATATTATCTATGTTCCATTTTAATTGGCTAACTCTGCAGTTTCCAATACGGTCCACAACTGAACTGGGGTTGTCTCACTATCACTGCCTATCCACGTTTCTTCCACAACTTCACTACAAACTTCTTCCGAGGCCCACAATTGTTCATACTTGAATCTCCTCCTTTTCCACCTACTTTCGAGTTATAAGAACGATCATTATCAGAATTTGAAGATATCTACAATGTACATAAAAAAAGGTTCTCAACCCAATTTTATAATAAAAAAAATAATAATTTGCGATAAAAAAACAACTAAAAAGAAAGTAGACATCCACCTGCGATATTGACCGGACTATGAGCATGACCATAAACAGGACTTGGTCGAACCCTGCAAAGAATGGGAATTATTGACCTCAATTCAGAGCTATAAATCCGCCTTAATCCTCCAGTCACAAGGAATATATAATCACTCATCCTCCTCTTCATCAACGCTTTAAAAATACTCGACAGACACCGACCTATCGAATATCTTGCCACAAAATTGGAGAGCACGCGATTAATTAGAACATGTCTCAAGAGAACATCAGTTAATGATCAACAGTCTTAACCAATGAGAGTATATTTAATATAAATGTTACTAACCACATGTGGGAAAATTTAATATAAATGTTACATATCTAGCACTTAAATTTGAGAACCCAAAGTTTGAAAATCTAATAGTACTTTTAAAACCAAAATCTCAAGCAATCCCACCAAAACCCTGCTCACAAATAAACTCAAATAATATTGTTAATGCTTAAATTTCATCATGAACAAATGACAATCAAGAAAGTAAGCTTAAAGCACTTATAATAAAATATCCCAAAGTTCACCTTTCGTTATTGCCTTTCTCTACACCAAAGTCTTTAATTTTAGTCTTCACCAAAAATTGAGCTTTCCAATAACCACTTGAAAATGTAAAAGATTAATCAAACGTTTGAAATCCGACTATTCCGGTCATGTATATGATGTTAAGAACTCTATAAAAAAATGTAGCGAAAACTATTAACTCTTCTTACAATAAGGTAAAAAAAAACATGATTAAATCCAATCAAAATAGACGTCATAGCATTCAATTTTGAAAAACCCACACAAACACCAAACCAATAAATGAAAATCGTAAAGAATAGTAAAGAGGAAACTCGGGCATAGAGAGTGAAGTTGTACCTAAGTGTTTAAGTAATGCATCTTCAATGTCTTGAGAACCACATATCATTTAAGTTGTTATTCCACAAACTAAAATATGGAATTTTCTAACCTTGCTCGATTGAACATGGAATAGAACGTCGAAACCACATACACGCGAATAGGAACAACTTTTATTACAACTGTATTCATTGCTGAAACAGGAAGCCACCCTCCATGTTGCTGTTGCGCAAGATCCAACAGAGGTATATTCTTCATTGAATCTGAGTTGGATGTGGCCCCGTTCAGAGATAACAACCGACTATGAGATCATATAGATCTGCAGGAGAATCCTAAAGCTATATCTGCAAATGTGACCATAACAAACATCTTAGGTTTTAGTCACACACAGGGAGGTTTATTTGCTTTGGGGTGGATCAAAATAACAAAGATCCATGATCATTAAAAAAAATATAAGTATGTAATAAAACACGTCATTAATTATCTTAAAATCAAACTACTCAATTTCAAATTAAGAACATATTGATAGCTCTTACTAAAATCACCACAAATTGTGTAATCTAGTAATATAGGAGCTAGAGACTCGACATTAAAACCCATACTAGACCGATTCTAAGATATAAAATGATCTACTACACTCAGTCGATTGTAACTACCTGCAAATTAGATCAATCTAAACCGATTAATGCTTCTATTAAACTCCATTCATGGGATTGTAAATTAGATCAAACTAAACTGATTAAAGGTTCCAGTAAGCATCATTCATACGACTATAACTTATTGCGTCCCCTCCTTTAGGCGTTAATGCAGTAGTATAATATAATTTTTATGTCACATGTTTCAAGTTTGTAACAACCAACATGAAGATCCAGGAAAATAAAACATTACAGCAAATTTCAATAGAATACCCCGTTAGAAATGTTGTGGAAATGGTGTAGAAATTTCAATAGAATGACCCTGTTACACCATTTAGTAATAGTGTAGAATTGATTCAGCTGAACCATGCCCCTGTACACAAAACTTCTTACCTAAAATCCAAGGTGAACCAAACATATGCCGAACCAAATATATCATACTACTATGTGAAAGTAGTGTCGATAATAGCATAATGAGTATGCAGTGGTGAATGGTGAAAATGTAACGAAAAGAATTAGAGATTAGAGATAAATATGAATAACAACCTAATAAGTGAAACTGAAAAAAATACACAAATCGTCCCCATAAACAATTGAATACGCCGCTGCAATGAATACGCCACAAGTTCGGAGTTGCCGCTGCAATGAATACGCCAAATGGTTTGTTGCGAGCCAACCAATCGGTACCACCAAATTTCAGTCTGATGAGGACCTATTCCAAGCAGCTGCAATGGTCACTGTCCCATATCAATGGCCACCAAAGATTCCTCTAAAATTTCAGCCCCCAATTTCTACCCGAACCCTGTCTAATGCAAACCCTAGGCTTGTGACCCCCCTCCAACTCCCTCCAATTTATGATCAGATTCACAACCTCACCCCAAAGTGCGAAACACCATGAAATCTGCAGGAGAATCCTAAACCTATATTACTAGATTACACAATGTAATATTTTTATTATTTCATTGTATTATTTCATTGTATTTTTTATTATTTCATTGTATTTTGGGGTGAGCAGCATTTTTATTATTTCATTGTATTTTTTTCTTTAATTAGTTATTTAGTATTTTTGTTACATTTTTTAGTTGTAGCAAGGGTTCAGATAGAAGCTTCCACAAGGTTCCATTCATTAGTGTTATTATGGATGAGTTGTCGTGACAACTCATACTTAGCTAACAACTTCAAGAAGCCTCTCCCATTCCCTATAAATACTCCTTATGTAGCCTCATTTGAGGTATTCCTACATTTTTTAGATATTAAGAGAAAATTGAGACGAGAGTCAAATCTTCTTATTTTTCATTTGACGCTCAATTACATCAATTGGTTTTTAAGCCTCGTTGACTCCACCCATTGTTGTTGTTACTGTTGTTGTTGTCGTCGTCATTGTGTAGGTTAATTTTACGCTTCCGCACCTCTTTATTTACATCAAATTGGTTTCAGAGCCTCGTTTGCTCTTGGATCAAGGATGTTTGTTGACGATTGTAACTCGGGTTATTTTCACCCCGATGAAGTGCAAAATACCATCAAGAATCATTATGAAACCCTAACCCTAGAAAATAAATAAAAAAACACTCCAACCCGCATCTAAATACCTTCACCCCAAAATTACCCCGAAACCCTCCACCAACCGCTGCCCAGCCCCGATCCGGAAATACCACCAGACCACCCAAAACCCTATTCCAATGTTTCCTAAACCCCATTTTGAAACCTCTGAATCAAATCCTAACGCTAACAAACCCCAAGAAACCCTAATTCCTAATCCACCTAAAAATTTCAGCCCTAACCCTAATTCTTCTATACCCAATTTAGCAAAGACACCCAATTCTTCCCCTAATACCCAATTTTCTTATCACAACCCCATTAGCCCTAACCAAACACCCAAAGATTCAAACCCTAATTACTAAGACCCTAAATCCAACCCTATTTACAAAGGGTGTTCTTCATTGGGTATCCTTCCTATACCACCCCATGTCCCATTATCCACCGCCCAATCTATTTGTAGACGGCGGGATTCGTTTTGTCATGCTCAGGCAGAGCTTGCGAGGGTTTTTGTCGCCTATGTTCATACTCTGATGGCATCGACTTCTGTGGATCCACAGTCGCCTCCACTTAGTGATGATGCGTGGGTTCGTACAATCATTTTATTTTCCCGTTGCACCGTCCGAGGGCGATTACATAAAGTGATTATAGATGGTTGACCCAACGACAATTTGGTGGCGCAAGAGATGGTGGATAAGCTAAGACTACTGACAGAGTCTTTGACCGCCCCATGTCGTATCGGATGGTTTGGTAGTGGCGCTACACTTGCTCCTAGCAGACAATCTGAGTTTCTTTTTCTATTGGGGATTACCATGATAAGATTATTTATACCGTAATGGATACGAGAGTTTTCCATCTTTTGTTGGGAAAACCATGGTAGTTTGATCATCACAGCATGCATGACGTGCATGCCAACTCTTATTCATTCATACATGAGGGGCGAGACTTTCTCCTCCATCCTATGAGGTCATTCTCGATGTCTCGACCTTCAGTCCTGGTGGTGTCACAAGAATTAGCTACAGAGATCGCGGTTTCAGGCTTGTGTTATGCCCTTTTCAATCCCATCACTACTCCAGAGACGGTTGTTTCCCCACAGGTTCAGAGCTTGTTAGAATCCTATTCTGATGTGTGTACCCCACCAAATGAGCTCCCTCCTCTCCGAGATTGACGGAAATAGGCCCTTTTTAAGGTTTTATTGCATTTTTGTCATTGTATTTCTTTATGTTTAGTATTTAGAGGTATGAGTAGCAAAAGGCTAGTAAGGGCATTTTGTAATTAGAACATTAGCTTAAAGCCTAAGCTACTCCTACCCTTTAAATACTCCTTATATTTCTCATTTGAGGACACTTTCCATTTTGAATATAAGAAATCTCTTGATTATGTCTCTAAAAGTTAGGGTTTGGTTTATTTTCTTGGCCTTTGACGTGTAGTTTACGTCAACTTAGTATCAGAGCGGGTATCGCTCCAACATTGGTGTTTGGTGTATCGGTGTGTTTTTATCAAATCGTACGCTACAAATAATGGATCCAAGAATATTCAAACAACAATACGAGGAGATTCAAGAGTTGAAGCAATAAATGGCAGAGTTGGTACGAACACGACAACAAATCAATGCCCTCTTCCAACTCAAATTCCAAAACCCTAGCCCTAGCCCCTACCCTACCCTCCACAACTTCTACGCCACCCATGTCCCTCCCCCTCTACCCCACCCCACTGCCATCCCCCACCCTTACCATAACCCCCCTCCGGCGGTCAACCGCCAAAACCCTACCCACCCCGCTAGCCCACTATACAGTTCCCGCCCCCTCCCCTAGCCACCCTCAACCCCCGCCCCACCTCCGATCTACCCACAACCCACCCAGCCCCGAAAATTCCCTCATCCAGCTGCTACTTCCCTAAAAAACCCTTTCCCTAGCCCTATCCCCGACGGCCAACTCAGCACCTCCGACCCCCCCAAAAAAAAACTCTACCGCCCCGCGTGTGACAGCAATTTGTGGCCACTGGCCATTGGCCACCGGACAACCCTCTCATCCACTCGTCAACCCCACAAAACCCCCCAACACAAATTAAATCCTAACCCCTCTCAATCCCGAACCCTCCAACCCACCATCCATTTTTCAAACCCCAAACATAAAAAATATTACATTTCCGCCCTGACTAACTACCGAGGCTCAATTCAAGATTACCGGTTGCTAGTCCAAGATTGGTCGCTCCGCCCAATCATTCTTCCTCCCTCACTCACACAATCGGATCAAATCAACGATAAACTCCTTCCCAAGCCAAGTGATTGCAAGAAAGATTGAAACGATGAAACTGGGTTGTGTATTGGGAATTTTTTTGACATTTTTGTCGAGGATGTTTGGGTGACTCGCACGCACTTTTGCGAGCCGAAAACATTTGATTTAAGAGATTTCTTCCCAATATTTAGGCATGGGGATAACAAGTTTGATGGGGTTGAATCGACGGTAATCTCTCATGGGGTTAAGCTGGTGATCGGAAATGATGTGGTAGGTGGTGGGTATGTGGACCCATTTGTGATAATTTTTTATATGCGCTCAGAGGAAGTTTTTTGCAGTTTAGTATTGAGGAGGTTCATCACTGGAATTCCGAACCGATATTTTGTTGGTCGGCCATGTTTTGATTGTGTTCTCATTCTCCATGGACTTCTTACAAGCCGGTACAAGGACCATTTCCGATGACGGCTTTTCTTCCTAGTGAGGAGCTCTATAATGGTTGCCTTGCTTTCTTGTCGTTCATCTCCTACGCTTGAGGACAAGTTTTTCGAAGCCGGGAAAAGTGATAGAAATGGAGCCTTTTAGGGTTTTATTGCATTTTTGTTATTTTCGTTTATTTTATTTTGTCATTGTATTTCTTTTTGTTTAGGATTTAGAGGTAGGAGTAGCAAAAGGTTAATAAGGGCATTTTTGTAATTTAAACATTAGCTTAGAACCGAAGCTACTCCTACCCTTTAAATACCCCTTGTATTCCTCATTTGAGGAGACTCTCCATTTTGAATATAAGAAATCTCTTAATTATCTCTCTAAAAAAGTTAGGGTTTGGTTTATTTTCTTGGCCATTGACGTGTAGTTTACGTCATACAGCATACCATCGATTTTGTTCCTAGGGCACAGCTCCCCAACCTACCCCATTATCGTATGTCACCTATAGAGCATGCAAAGCTTCAGAGATAGGTCACCGAATTATGTCACAAGGGGTACTTACGAGAGAGTATGTCACCATGGGCATTGTCGGCCTTTTTAGCGTTGAAGAAGGATGGGAGTTGGCGGGGGAGTGTTGATAGCCTAACTATTAACAAAATCACGATGAAGAACCGATTTCCTATTCCTCGATTAGACATGTTAGACCAGCTTCACGATGCTCGAGTTTTCTCCAAGCTGGACTTGAAGAGTGTATACCATTAGATTCGTACGAGGCCCGAGAACGAGTGGAAGACTGCCTTCAAGACAAAAGATGGCTTATATAAGTGGATAGTGATGCCTTTCGGCCACTCCAATGCTCCGTTTACTTTCAACAGAGTGATGGCTCAAATTTTACGCCCTTTCATGGGCAAGTTTGTAGTGGTGTACTTCGATGATTTATTGATCTATAGCCAATATGAGGTGGAGCATCTTGATCACATGGCTCAGGTTTTGGCTATCCTACGAGTAGAGCACTTATTTCTCACGTTGAAAAAGTGCGCTTTCATGGTACTTTAAGTTACCTTTTTGGAGTATGTGATTTCAGATGATGGCGTGTGGGTGGATCACGCCAAAGTTCAGGCGATAGTCGATTAGCCTCCACCCACGCCAGTATCCGAGGTTTGTAATTTCCATAATTTGGCGGGATTTTTACTGGCGTTCCATAGTTGGATTCAGCACCGTCATGACACCTATTACAAATTTAATGAGTACCTCTTCGTGTACTGAGTTCCGATGCACAGAGGAGGCAGACAGGGCCATCCGACGCATCAAGGAGTTGATGATCACGGCACCTATCCTAGCTTTACAAGATTTTAACCAGTTGTTCGAGTTGTCTTGCCATGTTTGCAAGACGGGAGTGGGTGCCGTTTTGAGCCAAAACGGGAAGTCGATTGCATTTTTTAGTTAAAAGTTGATGGGAGCCGCCCTCAACTATTCGACTTATGATTTGGAGTTTTATGCGATAGTGAAGGCAGTGAAGTTCTGGTCGTCTCATCGCCTGCATAAGGAGTTCATCATCAAACCTGATCATAAGGCCCTTCAATACCTACATAGCCAGCAGCTAGTGATAGACACGCCAAGTGGACGACATACGTCCAGAGATAAACAAGGGAGGGAGCTAAGACGTGTGTTCACAAATCTCACAACATTTTTTTTATCTTTACCAGCTTTGGAATGAGATGGAAAAAGCAAACACAAATACTGAAAATTGCACGCCCTAAACAAGCAGGCCATAAATGCAAAGAGAAAGAGACATCATAAGGGAGGGAGCTAAGTAGAGTAGAGGCACTAAAACTGGAGGTAGAAAGCTATGATCGAGGATCCCTAAAGTGATGAAGGTCATCGCACTCATAGCCCCTGCCAAAAATCCTCCTTGAACTCAGGTCCTTCAAATAACAATGAGATGGTAAGAAAACAACAATACAATTGAGGTGTTTACTTAATTGGCTCACATATAAGAGATTAAAGAAAAAATTGGGAACACGTACGACAGGAACTAGGGTAATATCAGGGAATAGGCGTATGTCTCCCTTGTTCTGAATGCGTGCAAGGGAGCCATCCGTAAGACATACATGCTGACAAACAGGTGAGATAGGTGAAATAAATGAGGATGACTCATCGGTCATGTGATATTTAGACATAGAATCTAGAACCCAAGTAGGCTTGGCATCTTTAACATGAAAGAAATGAGGATGACTTGTCGAGCGAGGATATGTTGAGCCAATGATACTGAGTTTTTCTCAATTTCAGCCATATCAAATCAAACCAACAAAGGTAGAAATGTCCATACCAAAAAAATCATACAAAGCCAAAATAGAATAGCAACGAGATAATAAATGCAGCCAAAAAAGTTCAACGACCTTTAAGAGAATGGAACAGCTCAAATTCAGCATATTGAAAAAATTGAGGAAACCTAAAAGAAGGGTATATGAACAAGAAACCCTAGAGAAAGGGTTTAGAGTGAACTAAGGCTTAGATAAAGGTGTGGGAAGAGAAAAGGGTTCCAAAGCACCGGATCTACACCGGTGGCTAGAAAGAGACCCCACAAAGGGGCGCGACCTAATCTAGGGCTCAAAGTAATCACGATCTACAGTAGAAGGGGGAAAAGCTGTGCGGTGGCTAGGGTTAATTTGGAATAAGGTCGCGAAGGTGGAGAGTAGGTGAGGCAGTAGAGAGGTGGTGGGAAGGTGGTCCTGTGGTGACTAGGGTTAAGGCAACGACTAGGCTTAGGTTTAGGGATGATGTGAGAAGAAAAAAGATTTTAGGGTTTGGAGGCTTTAATACCAATAAGGTTTTTATGAAGTAATGGCTTACCTAATAATGGTATTTATACTAAAGTTTAGATGGTTCTAGAATAAGCAAGATACACAAGGAATAACAAACTAAAACAACTAAAGCGCAATACATAATGGGCCAAATAATAAAAGAGAGTAAAATAAAAGGTGACATCCAACAGTTCTTTTAACCCTCAAGAATGAGAGTAAACAAATTCGAGTTTGCTCAAACTATACTAATGAGCAACAATACAAAATTCTTTATAATATTAATTGTTTTTAATACTTTACAATATGAGCACCACTTTTGATTTTTCAATTGAGGAAATGAAACAAAAGGTAGGTAAACACCCAGTTCACCCAGCAATATTAGCATGAACCATATCTAACATGTATACCAAAATTAACATTGATAATTATATAAGAGGCATAAAAAACATACTATGCGGCCCTATCTACACTCTCAACAAAGCTAACATGCATAAATATAAGAAGCTTGTCGTTAGACTTAGAAAAAGGCATATGAATAATCAAATTGAAAAAATACACAATGCTGCACTCAGTGCAACTTAGATTTTAACAAAATCACAACCTTGACAGTTAAACAAATGAATCAACAATACATTACCTTTCAAATAAGGCAGTGATTTTTATTCAATCGCTAAAAAATTAACCACGTAACCAAAAGTTGTAAAAGTAAATTTAACAGATTTGAGAATATCAACTAATTAGGTGACCACCATGAATAAAATTCTTTTGCAAATGGTATCAAAGATAATCAATATTCCACCACCTCAAAATATAATAACACCACTATAAAATCAACTTAACATATCACGAGTACTCACATTTTGAACAACCAAAAAATCATAGATAGTAGTAGGGGAGAACGTTGGGCCCAATGCAAAAACAACATGTTCACCTATTCAATATTAAAATTTCGACATTTTATAGTGGGTGAAGAATGAAGGCAAAAAAAAATATAAAACCTCATGGTTCCTATGTAGCTTATAGAAACCCAAGATATTCAAATGTCACACAAACAAGGAATAAATCATCTAAATAGATGACTGAGATAAAAGGCCACAAATCAGTTCATAATATTCAGATGTCCCATAAACATAAAATAACAATATCCAACAATAAATAATCTAAGTACATAAGTGAAACGCACCAAGAAAACTGAATTTGGGGAAAGAAATCTCTGTGTGCTCCAAAGCTGTATTTGAAACTCACTTTTGTTCCTCATTTTTGCTTTGTTGTGGATTATATTCTACAAACTCTAAATCGAAAATTAATTTGTATAGAAATTTTAAGAAAATAGAAGATAAATATACCTCATATAAAAAAATCAACAATGCCCCGAAGTGTGTGTAACACCTACATTTGTTGTACCTGAGCACAAAGGCCATCCCCAAAAACTAATTCCAAAAAAAAACTAATAAATCAGGATCTCTTAAATATAATCACGAGGGTCTAAAGCGAAAAATCTACAAAATCATCTCTATATACTTGAAACACATCAGGATGAAGTGAATTTCAAACCAAAAGTAATATTCATCCATAACAGAATGCCTTTGGGAGGCGAAGGCATCAACTACCCTATGACCTTGCATATATATGTGATTAATGAAACACACCTGCATCAGTAACTCTTGCGCTGTCTAATATCATCGGTAATAGTCCATGAAGCTGCACCAGTTCCATCCAAGAAATGAGCCAAAGCTGATGAAATAGTTTCCATTTTAAAAATTTGAATACCATTTGTTAATATACAGCATCGAAGACCTGTATGTTCAGAATACAAAAGTTGATGATGAGTCTTCGGGCTAAACAGATGCGCTTACGGGAAGGTCAGTCAATAATGACTATGGATTCATTGTGGTTAGATAATGTATATTATGGCTAATAGAGTCTTTAACAATGAAAGGATATATATTGTGGAACAAGATGCTGTGAGAGGGTTAATATGACTTTATGCGACCAAGGTATTAGTGACTAAACATCAAGTCCTTTAATTTTTAATGTTTCAACCAATAACACATGAAGATTGTCAACTCTCATATTACAGGGGTCAACAAATAATATAAATCTTTCGTTTGGTTTATATGCTTTGTCCAATAAGAGAGAGAATTCAAAAATAAATTCATGTACTAGCGAGATAGATTGGAATGTTTTATGGTAGGTCACCATACAAATTTTATTTTACTAGTGAACCTATGAAAAGTGGCAATAATCTCTTCTTGTGTGGCTTCCCTATTACTAATGCTTGGCTGAATCAGTCTATATACAAATGGTATAGCATTTAACACTTTTTTGTTATTCAATCTATGATACTAGGCCTGGCAATATGGGTCAAGAAGGACCAAATCGCCCATCACCGCTCAATAAACAAACTGCCCAAATCCATCTGTACTTTTGCGGTTTGAGAATGAGTTATGCAACTAATTTTGTCGGGTCAACGGCGGGTCAGAAGCGAGTAAGTTTGTGAGTTATAAAAAAATCTTTATTTGCCTTCCCTAAAATCTGATCACGGCGCTGGTTTTACTCTCTCCTATCTTTCTCTCTTATAAATCGCATTGGAAGTAGGTTCTGTTCTCTTTTACTTCTTTTGGATCTAGTTCAATTGTTGGTTCATTGCTTGTCTATCTTTCTTCGCATACTGGGTGAGAAAGGGAAAGCCCATAGCTAAAGAAAATAAAGCGAGGAGCAAAAAGAGGGAAAATGGTTTGGTCCAAAACCGCCCAGTACAAACTCGATCCAAATCTCCGCAAATCGCCTCAAACCGCTTCTGACTTGTCCAGAACCAACCCATTCCATTGTTAATTCGCCCATACCCGCACAATTGCGCGGGTCTATATGATACATACTACCACTCCCTCTATGTCACTCTTTTTTCCCTTCTTTTTTTCACTTCATGATTGGTGTTTGCAATTGGTTTTGATTTTAAAGGATGGATGTGAAGTCTATATTATGAGAATGAAGCCGGTGATGAGGATTTTCAGCATTAGACAACAATCTATTTGAAAGTGTTATTAAGGAATGCTAGAAATATCAGTCTCGCAAATTAGACAAGAATTTACTGAAGATTTTTCTACCTTTCAAGAACTGTCATCTTGGTCAAGAGATACATATTGTCATAACTTCCTGCCCCCAAAGGAGGCATTGCAAATTTATTCCCAAAATACCCTTTTATACCTGCAAAGTGAAAAAATTATCCCTGTCAAATAATAAGAACATTGCAAGGCTAGAGGACATAAATGCACCGTTAACTTTTAGAAATAAATAGATTTTTCATATGTAAAATAAAAAACCTTCAGAAACCGGAGCAATACTCATATTACCAAACATCAGCCACTCCATATACCTATTTTCAACCACTGTTGTCGATCCATGCTTATACCATGGTTCATTTATTATCATATCAATTTCACTTGGACCTGAATGAAACCTATCAAGCCTGCTGAAATTTGGCCTACTTGCATCTGTAATTTCATTCGGTTTTGTTCCACCAAATCCAGGTAGTGGATGTAGTTTTGCACGCATCATCAAGTAATGCAAATCGTGAGCCATGTGCAATGTTTTAAAAAGCGCGCTATTGTGAACACAATAGCGCGCTAGCGCACTATTGCCCTTTGCGAGGAAAAAACGCATCGTTCTAGCCGATGTATTATGGGATGCTCAAAAGGCGTGCACTATTTGAGCTGTTTTGCGCTTTCATGCGCTATTTGGCGCAACAGCAACGCGATCCATGTTTTTTTAGAACTCTCAGTTTAGTTAAGATGAGACAGAAAAAACGTTACCTTATTTCATTTGCCGACTTTGCTTAGGTGAGGTTTTTTTTTCCCAAACCCTCAATTTACTTATTTACGAAGGTCTCAATGATGTTATTTACTTATTTTACAAAGTTTAAGTTGAAAAGGTTTCTTTTATTTAATATTTTCTGTTCGAAACTCTCGATTTACTTAAACGTTTACTTATTTAACATTTTTCAGTAAAAAATATTTTTATTTTAGAATTTCCAGTTTTAAATGTTACTTATTTTTCAAATATCAGTTCAAAATGTTTTTTTAATAATTGTCAGTTTAAAATGCTTCTTGTGTTATAAATATATGTTTAAAATGTTAATTATTTTACAATTTTCATCTTTAAATGTCACTTATTTTTCAGATTTCTGTTTAAAATATTATTATTATTATTATTATTATTATTATTATTATTGTCAATTTAAAATGTTATTTGATTTATAATTTTCTGTTTAAAATGTTATTATATTATAATGTTCAATTTAAACTTTTACTTATTTTACAAATTTCATATTAAAATGTTATTTATTTTATTATTTTCAGCAATGAATGTTATTTATTTTTCAGATTTCTGTTCAAAATATTATTATTATTATTATTATTATTATTATTATTATTATTATTATTACTAGTAGTAGTAGTAGTAGTAGTAGTATTTTATAATTTTCAAGTTAAAATTTAACTTTAAAAAAAAAAAATCAGTCTCAAATGTAACTTTTTTTTTACCAATTTCAGTTTAAAATGTCACTTTCTTACAAATTTCA
The DNA here is from genome assembly GCA_949130495.1 of Sambucus nigra. Lineage (NCBI taxonomy): Eukaryota > Viridiplantae > Streptophyta > Magnoliopsida > Dipsacales > Adoxaceae > Sambucus > Sambucus nigra. The sequence continues at coordinate 9,551,665 of OX422210.1, forward strand.
TTTTAAAATGTCAGACAAAACATGACTCATGTGGTGCATTGGCTAGGCAAACTTGACACACACACACACACACACACATATATATATATATATGCACTGACATAATTCACAAAATACTTGGCATAATACCCATGGCATGTTTGGTAGAAATTGTCAAAAATTATAACATGAGTCTCTTACCCGCCTTCGGCACGGATGGTGAATCCGAACCACCTGCAGAATAGTTCATTTTTTGTCCTTACAACACCACTCAAACATGTTTTTCAAACCCCAAAAGAAAATAATAAAAAAGATCTAGTCAAATTTCGAACTTCTTAATTTTATACCTTGTATCCCAAAAAAAAATGAAGACAATTTGCTTTTATGCTGCATAAGACAATATTGCACTTGTGTAATGGCCAGTAAAAGAGGTGAAGTATTGTAGAAAATAATGCATTATATTCAAAAACAAAAAGATGCAAAGCTTTAACATTTGGGGGAAAAAAGTGGGTGTGTGTGCTAGGACGGAGCTACTCAAGGCCCAGTGGGGGCTCAAGCCCTCACAGATTTTTAAATAAAAAAGTAGATATATAAAAATATTTGGGTAAAAATTATAGTAGTAAAAGATTTAGGATCATTTTTATAAATGGAAAAAATAAACATTTTTTTAAAACGTAACCTAACCATTTCTTTAAAACCGACACCACAAAACGCACAACAACACAAAACGCTCAAACCTAACCAACAAAACAAAATGCACAAAACGCACAAATCGGAGCTCCCCTGTAGCCTGCTCTCCTGTGCTTCGTTTCGGGTAAAAAAAATTCCGTTGCTCCCTCCTCTATCCGTGTTGCTTGGTTAGTTGTTGTGTTGTAGGTTTTTTTTTTAAATATTAAATTTGGGTTTGGTTTGTTGTGTTTATTTAGTATATATGTTAAATTAGTTTGTTTGGTTATCTATCTATTGATGTTATGATGTCAATTGTATTCTATCAATTTTATTTTATGCTATCAATTTTAGTAGTTATTGATGCTATATAATGCTATTACTGTTTTTTTCGAATATTAATGAACCTAATTTTTTTTTGTCAAATCAGTCAACTTATGGAAAGGTTTTTTAAAAGAAAATTGGAGTCGACATCCACACCACATAAATTTCATTATTTTTTGGTAAATACCAGAAAATAACCTAAAAAAATTCGACTTGGGGGCTCACGCCCCCAAACTCCAGAGAATCGTCATTAAATTAGCTCCCACTATCGATAATTCCTGGCTCCGCCCCTGTGTGTGTGTGTGACAGAAAGAGAGCTTGTAGAGCACTAGTAGAGGAATTATAGCAAGTGTGGACAGAAAGCCAGAGAAAGTGTGCCATATGAGGTTTGAGCTATGGATTTGGTGAAAGGTGTGAAAATTTGAATGTGAAAGAGGGTATGGGAGATGGGGTGTTGCAGTGGGTTTAATGGATTTGAAAGATATTTTGAAACAGTAATTTATCATTCTCTCTTATTGTATAGATTATGCTCAAGTTTTTTTTTTTAAACTAACATATAATGGAAGATCCCCCGTTCCTCTCTGATGATTAACCACGAACAGAGTTTGAAAGACAAAATTTCAGATATTTCGCTTGTTAATATTCAGGAGCGTAACTTGCTCAAACAGCTGACATTCAAAAAAATTGCCATATGATGCTATAGGTTTTATGCCTAGATTAGGAGACTGTTAAAAAATTCTGAAAATAATACTCCATAGGCTCGAAAACGTGATTTGGTTTAATTCAAAAAAAGTTCAGGGAATCTGTATTTGGAATAATAACGGTCGCACCAACCCAAAAAATTAGGAAAATCCTTTGTTAAGTTGAGTTGAACAGTTACACCAGCAATCATTTGTCAAATTCTAAATTCCAAACCAAAAACAAATGAAAATGCTCTGTTTTTTTTCGATAAATAGAAAATGCCTAGTTTTTAGAAATGCACAACACAGTTATAAACTATCAATGAAGAATTTACACAAACCTGTGGTGGATTACAGTTAGACTTGGCAAATGGGTTGTAAATCTTGAGATATTTTTTTTTCAAATAGCAATTATAAACAAAACATTCACAATTCAACCAGAGAGTATATCTATAATAAATCATATTTCAGATTTTTGTAATCTAAACTTCATTTGAGTAGTTACTGAGCATACGAACATTCAGAGAGAACTCAATATTCTCTTACAACATTAGAAAAAGCAAAGTTTTCAAAAGAAATCCCTTGTCCATTGGTAAATCAAACCGCAAAGATCAAGCTTTATAATAAAAAAATTAGTTCAAAATTTAAAAATAGGATAGAGTAAATAGGATTACTATATGACGTGGCATTTTAACACGTATTATATTTAATTTTGAGATAGAGTAAATAGGATTACTATATGCAACATGCATTGGTGTAATACCTTATCTATAATTATTATTATCTTTGCTGGATATAATACATTTTGAGAACATGTATTTTGTACCTTCTCCTCAGAAACTCTGAAAATAGACATCATTTCTTGCAATAATATGCAAGCCCCTGTAGAAAAATGAAAATTTAAAACATCCCAAGTCAGTGCAATATGAAAAAACAATTCATAATAATTAAGTACATAAAAAGTAAGAATCGTAGTAATCGAATGTTCCAAAAACTATGTTTCCTCTTACTTTGTTCTCAAAACAGTCCAAGGGTCTTAAGAGATGGAATAAGAAGATTAAATAGGTCGCACTTGTCTCTGTCGACCCGCATAAAATGACCAGGTTTCTGTGTACTGAACATACACAAAATGCATGCAGCCACCAAGAACACAAAACCGCATCTCAACCACCACCCACACCAGGTCTTATTCTTCTTAATACTACCATAACCAAAGTCAAATAAACATAAACATGTAACCAGAACTATATCGAAAATACATGCAACACCGCTGTCGGAGTTTTCTTCGTCACGTGTATAATATATATATATTGACATAATTCACAAAATACTTATGTGTTAACCCACAAAGCATTGCTGTTCAGTAGAGGATTCATCCTGCTTAGATGCAGCATATTAATCTCCACAGTATCTCAGTGTGGGTCAATTATATGGCTAATATCTATTAAGCAGCTCTAAATCTATTGTGGAACAAAATGCCGTCTGAGGGTCAATTTGACCTTCTTGTGCGATTAATTGATGTATTAGCAACTAAACAGTCGGTCTTTTAATTTTTAATGGTTCAAGTTTCAACCAAGAACATGGGAATGTATTGTTAACTCTCATAGCGTAAGGGTCAACTAAGATGACAATTATTAGATTTGGTGTATGCTTTGTCCAATAAAGAAAGAACTAAGATATAATTCATGTAACAGCAAAATAGATTGACATAATTTATCACAGGTCACCATAAAACTTTTTTGAGTAGTTAATGAACATATACGTTGATCTATAGATACAATTAGTGTCTACCTAGTACAGCAAATAATATTCACATAAACTCCAGTAAAACTCTTCCTTTTTCTAGTACAATATGCATACTTTGACAGTGCAACAATTCATCCCTCTAAAATTTCGTCCCACAATTCCTGAGAGTTCATAACAGAAGATGACCATGAAAAACCTAATCCAGAGAATTCTGTCATTAATTTTCCCTCATCGAAATTTCACTCACTACAAAACTTTAGGGGTAATCGGCACCTCACCATCGTGCATATGGAACACCCGAAAAAATAAATCATCACATGGTATAAAATAGTAGTTTTTCAAAGCTCATATAGAATTGGGTTGCTATCAATATATGTAATTCCCTTTTCAATAACATTAATCACTTACAAAGCCGTACAAACACTAAAATCTGGAGATTATTACATACTTTTAGTTAGAATTCAGACCCTTATAAACTCAATATGTTACAACCGTCTGCCAAAGTAGGAATGACCATATATACATGAAGGGAAGATCTACACCAATATAACAAGAAAAATAAGACAACTCTAACCAAACTGTTAAAACTCCTAGAAAGGGCTTCCTGTATGGTCAAGGACCAGCTATAAACATCATGTGGCAAAGATAACATAGCCAGAATAATAAAAATTATAATGGAAAAATTATGTCACCAGCACAAAATTCATCAATATTAAATAGACACACTATCAATAAATATAGAATTTTATTTTTACGAGTAACTTACAATTAATTTCAACAGGCAATAATTCGATTTCATTATCATTCATTAAAACCCTAAACTTCAGTAGATTTGTATGACGTAATACGTATTGGCTTACTCAACTCGAGTGCCAATGTGTATATTTATATTAAGAGATGAGACAGAAAAAAAGTACTAAGAAATCGATGTGGGACAAACCACACACAAAATACATAGAAACATAAGAAACACATTATCCACACATTCCAACACTCCCCCTCAAACTAGAGCGAAGATATCCACCAAACCCAGCTTGCCAATAAATGAGTGAAGCAAAGAAGGTCCAACCGCCTTGGTGAGACAATTTGCAGTCTGAGCTGATGAAGGGACGAATGATGCTTGCAGATGCCTTCTCCCGGAGAAAGTGAATATCCACCTCAATGTGTTTGGTTTTCTCATGAAGAACCAAATCAGATGACAACAAAATGGCTGATTTGTTATCACACAACAAATCAGAAGGACCGTCCTCAGTAAAGCCTAGCTCACCCAAAATCAATCGAAGCCACAAGAGCTCACATATACCATGGTCCATAGCACGGTACTCCGCCTCCACTACAGAACGAGAAATCACCGCTTGCTTTTTACTTTTCCATGATAAGAGATGAGAACCATAGAAAGTACAGAAGCTAGAAGTAGAACGCCTATCAATCCTACATCCCGCATAATCAGCATCAGTGAAGCAAGAGAGACCCCTTTGTCTCCTGAAGCCTAAAAGAGATCAAGACCTGATGAAGACATGAAATACCTCAAGATATGATGATCTTCATCAAGATGGGCGGGGTGAGGAGCATGCATGAACTAACAAACAAGACTCACAACAAAGGCCAAATTAGGGCGGGTGTTAGTCAGGTAGATGAGACGGCCAAACAAGCGTTGATACCTACACTGCTCAAAAAGTAAATCCCTAGACTCGGTAGTCAACTTCACATTCGGATGTCATAGAAGCTGGACGACAATTAATCATTCTTGTATCCTGTAACAAGAACACACTTCCTCTGAGATAAGGAAATCCCACGACGAGATCTCGCAACCTCAATCCCTAGAAAATACCGAAGAGGACCTAAGTCCTTAGAATAAAAAACTGCAAAAATGCCCTTCTTTACCGGGGCAATCCCCTCTAGATCATCACCGGTAATAATGATATCATCAACATAGACCAAAAGGATAATGCATCGGTGGTCGGGCTGACGCCAAATAAAACAAGTATGATCGAACTGGCATCTGGAGAATCCCATTGAGGTAATCACCCCACTGAATCGACTAAACCAAGCTCGGAGGACTGCTTCAACCCATATAAAGATTTGCGAAGATGACAAACCTTGCCCACATACTCCCCCTAAGCCCGAAAACCAAGAGGAGGATCCATATAGATAGTCTCAATAAAATCCCTACAAAGAAAGGCATTTTTAATATCCAACTGATGCAACGGCCAAGAGTGAGATGCGGCAAGAGATATAAGTAGACGAACAAAGTCATCTTAGCAACTGGGGCAAAGGTAGCACCAAAATCTTTATTCGGAATCTGAGTAAAGCCATGGGCCACAAGACGAGCCTTATATCGATTAACAGAGCCATCAGCCAAATATTTAACACTAAACACCCATTTGCAACCAACAATTTTCTCCCCCGGAAGAAGAGACGCTAACTCCTAAGTACCATTCTTTTTCAAGGCATCCATATCAGTTTTCATGGCAGCTACCCACTTAGGATTCTGGAAAGCCTCGTGCATAGACCGGGGAATAGAAATAGAGTTAAGACAACCCAAAAAAACACGATAGGACCCCGAAAGACCAGCACAAGACAGATGCTCGAGAATCGAATGGTTAATGCTATAAGAGTTAACATAACGAGCAAGAAAGAGGCGATCACGAGTGGGATAACGAGACTGAAAATCAGAAATACGTGGGGGAGAGGAGACTGAAAACCAAAAATAGAAGGGGGGGGGAGGAAGGAGCATCAACAGTACCCGAGTCCGTAGGAAGAGGAGGCAGGGCAGCCCAGGGTGACAAGCATAAACCTACAAAGGGGGTTTCTTAAGAAAAGAGGAAGACATATCAAATAAAAGAATAGGACGGGCCACCAAAGAAACCGCCTGAAGAGAAGGAGGAGGAGGTGGGGGTGGGGGAGTAGCAAACCTACAATAAAATTGAGTATCCTCATGGAAGGTAACATCACGAGAGTGATACATATGTCGAGAGATAGGATCATAACATCGATAAGATAGGATCATAACATTGATAAGCTTTAGACATAGTAGGATAGCCCACATAATGGCCGTATCATCAAGTTTGTGACGTGAGGGGCGCCTATCCTGAACATAGCACACACACCTAAAAAGTCGGGGTAACAAAGGGAAAGGGGGGCAGTAGGAAAGATAGAGTGAAGATGTGTTTTACCATTTAAAACTTTACTTGGAGTGCGGTTAATAATAAAATTTGGCAGTGAGAAGAACAAGGTGCTAATAGGATTTAGGAACATGCATACCCCGTAAAAGACACCGAACCATTCTCATTCAGTGACGGTTCTTACATTCCGTCACCCCGTTTTTCTCCTGGGTGTAAGGAGAAGTAATTTGGTGTAAAATGCTCTTTTCGTTAAGTTGTGAACGAAAAACATAAGAAACATACTCCCCCCTCCTAATCATCAAACCTTATATTACCAATAGTAGTGTTAAATTGTGTTTTAATTATTTAGAGGAATTAGACAAACAAAGGTAACACCTCAGATTTATGTTTAAATAAATATACCCACGTACATCTAAAGAAATCATCAATAAAAGTGACATAGTACTTATGACCTGATAAAGCAGTGACAAGTGAGGATCCTCAAACATCATCAGAATGAACAAGATCAAACATACTAGGTTCACGACTCATATGAGAAATATAACTAGTACGAATGTGTTTAGACAACTCACAGGTCTCACAAGTAAACCTCTTGTCTTTACAAGCCTTAGACAGAGAGGGAAAAAGTAAACATAAGTAGTGAGAATTGACATGTCCTAAACGGGCATGCCACAGATGCAAAGTTTTGTAAGGAAACATAAAAAATAATGGACTCAGTGGAAGCAGAGGCACTGAGACCAGAAACAGAATTAGTAGTCGCGGGAGGATCCCCAAAATGGTATAGGCCATCACACTCATATCCCCTGCCAAAAATCCTCTTCGAACTCAAGTCCTGCAAATAGCAATGCGAGGATAAGAACATGCTCCTTTGTTGCATGTTCCCGACCTCTCTTTTAATTTCATATTTGTTCGTCAACTCTGCAAAGATCTTAATTGTGTGAGAGCAGGAGAGAGACGGATGTTTCCCTTGGTATGAATATGAACAAATGAACAATCCACAAGACAAGCACTACGACACACGGAGGTAGTGGGAGAAGTAAAAAATGATGACTCACCGGTTATATGATCAAAACCTCCAGAATCTAAAACCCAAGTAGACTTAACAGCCTTAACATAAAAAGCAAATGAGGTACCTGAAAGAGTAGTGGCAGTGGAAGTAGAGTGCCCAAGAGATCTCAGTTGTGCCTAGAGGAGATCAATCTGAGCCTAAAGATGGCTATCATCCTTGGGAGCATTAGAAGAAGTAGAAGCGGAAGCATCAACAATGGCAGCAGTTCTTAAAGGGCCAGAGTGTTTGGCCTTAGCAAACTTCTGCCTCAACTCTGAATGAAGTTTGAAGCATCGGTCTCTAAAGTGTCTAATATAACCCTACAATGATGGCAGGTCGATCGTCCATCACGAGTACGGGGATCGGTATGAGCCCAAACGCCATCTGATCAGTAGGAGGAGACTGAACTCGAGCAGCAACCTGAGGAGTCTGAGATAACCTGAGGCAACATTTCAATCCATCCATAATAGCAAAGGCCTCTCTAAGGGGAGGCATAGGAGATGTGTTTATGATCCGAGTACAAAGAGCATCGTACTCAGATCGTAAACCCATAAGAAACTGATAAGTGTGCTGAAGATCCAAACGCTGCATCTGAATATAAACGACCTCAGGAGGGAAATCGATGAGTGTCTCAAACTAGGCCAGCTCCTCTCAACGGTATAGTAGATATCCAAAGTTTTGAGACACAGAGAGGTTGAGTGACTCCTGTGAAGCATGGTAAATCTCCCGATAAAACTGAAATACTCGAGCATCATTATGAGCATGAGCGTACATCTGATTAAGAACCTTTCATAAATCGAAAACAGACTCATAGAACATAAACATAGTATAAATGCGCTCCTCCATGGAGTTGAATATCCTACCTAGAATAGTGCAACAGTCCATCTCCCATTGATTAAAAATAGCAACATCCTTAGCATCCGGCTGGGTTTCAGTGCCCAACAACCAACTAGTCTTTCCTTTCGACCCAATAAAGAGGCGAAGAGAACGGAACCATGAATTAAAATTCGTTCCATTCAATAATACACTAGTAACCCGATCAGTAGATGTATGTTGGGTAGGATCAACCTCTTTAGTGCCATTCAAATTAGCCGTATCTCCAAAATACTCGAATATAATCCAACAAAGTACACAAATGGGACCAAAAAATTGGGAAAGTATTACCCAATCAAATTCAACAACATATTGGGGTATAAACCCACATAAATAAGGCCAAAACATTTGGCAATGAGCTTAACCAAGTAAACTCGGCAACATAGAAGTGTATAAACCCTCAAAAAATCATCAAATAAAGGCAAATTGATCATCTAATACATGGGAATAAAATCCAACAGCAAGAGGGACTAAAACCCCCAAATTAAAAAGGGTATAAACCCTAGAAAAAGGAAGAAAAATGGGAGAGGAGTTTACCCAATCAAACCAGTAGCGATTAAACTCTCTACAATGGAGGGATCGCGATTTTGGTGGAGGAAAAAGGGCACCTCAGGCGGCCTCGTGAGGGGCCCGCCAGACCAAGGGTGGTCAGCGACAAGAGAGAAATGGGGTTGGGTAGCTAGGGTTTGGGGTTGGGTTGCTAAGGTTTTGGAGTGAGAGGCTAAAGCTCTGATACCAAGTAGATTTTTATGATGTATAGTGACATGAACTAGGCCTGTAAACGGGTCGGATTCGGACCGGATCAGGCCAATCCAAATCCGAATCCGTTTATGTTAAACGGATTCGGATCCGATCCGATTATCCGATTATCCAAATACGAATCCGTTAAGAATCCGTTAATCCGATCCGTTTATCCGATCCGATCCGATTATAATATTATAAATAACTATTATAAATTTCAAAATACAATATATATTATAAATAACTATTATAATATATATTTCAAAAAATATATTTAAATAACTATTACAATATAAATTACTATTATAAATAAATGCAATATATATTAATATAGGACTATTATAAATAACTATTAAAATATATATTTAAAATATTAATAAATTTCTAAATACAATATATATATTAATTAAAAATATTATATATATAGATATATATTATACGGATCGGATTATTAACGGATCGGATCATATGAATCCAAATCCGCTCCATTTAATAAACGGGTAATCGGGTAATCGGATAATCGGGTAATCGAATTTCAAGGGGTGATCCAAATCCGTGTAAACGGATCGGATTCGGATTCGGATTCGGATAAAATCCGATCCGTTGACAGGCCTAACATGAACTACACGTCAATAACCCAAAAAATCAAGACTATGATTTCTAGAGAGAGAAACAAAGAATTTCTTATATTTGAAGAATTGAAGTTATTTTCAAATGAAGACTACAAAGTTATTTATAGGTGGGTTATTACTTGCTAATCAAGTAATAGCATAAAATGACTAAAAGAGCTAAAAATATAAATAAAGGGAAAATAATAACGGATTCCCATCACTCTCCCCGTCTTCAAAAAGTTCGTCCTCGAACTTGCAAAATTGGAGAATTGCGTGAGAAGTTAAAAAAATGTACACGAAAGGAGACGCAAAGAGGCCAAAAATATTTTCTTGAAAATTTGAGGAAGGGTCATTCTTCAATTCTTGCTTCAAGATTCATCATCTTCCTCTTCCCTCTCTTTTCAACCAACAAAAATAACTTCCACCCGGGTCAAAGACCAAATTTGGGTTGTCAAACCCTAGTTCTTGAATTTGTTGGAGGGTTTTCTTGGGGCCGAAAAAATAGGGCAGTTGTTCAGTAGGCTGGACAGTGGATTTGTGATGCTTTCCGGTGTCAGAATGATGGGCAGGAGACTTGGGCAGAGCCCAAGGTAGGCCGGGATGCCTAGATGATTCGAACCAGAATAGGGATTTTTTTGGGTCGGGGGTGTTGGTTTTGGTCAGGGAAGTCGGGGCGACCATTTTTGTTGGGTCGGAGGGCTGGGGTAGACTGGCGGGGGTGGGGTGACATGGGTACGGTGGTTCGCGGACAATGGAGTGATCGGGAGGAGGCGTGGTGGGGGTGTGTCAAATCCGGCTAGGGGAAGGGGACTAGGGTTTGAGGCGGAGGGTGAGGTTTTGAATGGTAGAGGGGTTGTGTAAGTGGAGGAGGGGCAGTGGGGTCAGGGCAGAAGGAGGCGAAGGTTGGGGAAAGGTTTTGAAATTTGGAGAATTGTAACATTAGGGCTTCAAATTGTTCCTGATTTTTCCGTGTCAATTCATCCATTCGCCGTGCCAATTCTTGATTACTTTTTCTTTTAACTCTTCGTTAATCTCAACTTGAATTCGTGTCGCCTTCTTTGGGGGCATTGAGAATGTAGTGCACAATTTGATAATCTACTCTCACCGATGCAAACTAACACAAGAATACACCGATGTTTGGAGCGACACCAGCTCTGATACCAATTTTGACGTGAACTACACGTCAATGACCTAAATAATCAAGACAATATGATTTCTAGAGACAGAAACAATGAATTTCTTATATTTTAAGAATTGGAGCTATCTTCAAATGAAGACTACAAAGCTATTTATAGGTGGGTTATTACTTGCTGATCGAGTAATAGCCTAAGATGACTGAAAAGGGTTAAAAATATAAATAAAAAGAAAATAACAGATTCCCATCATATTGGCTACTCAACTTGAGTGTCAATGTGTATATTTATATTAATAGATGAGACAGAAAAAGTACTAAGAAACCGATGTGGGACAAACCACACCCAAAATACATAGAAACATAAGAAACACATTATCCACACCTTCCAACAACATCCATTTCCAAAACTCTACTTCTAGCACATAAACTCAAAACATTATTGTAATGAAATTAAAGTATTAGAATGTCTACATGAATTGCAAATGAGATGGTTCTCTAGCAAGACAAAAGACAATAGTTTCACAGTGAGAATTGCAATGGCAATTTGAAATAAAAGGTCCTAATGGTGGTGTGAAATCGAGTCATGCAGATAAGTGAGGGATCGAGGAGGGGTGGATGTGTATTGGTAAGGAGTGAACAATAAAGCATAAGGCAAAGCAATATAAGGCACACCATGTCAATATGAGGCCATCATGCATCCATAGGAGACTTGCACCATTACGTCACCCAAAAAGATAAATGAATTTTGCAAATTAGTAAACCAAGGTGAATAGGAATTGATGTTGGTGGAGAGATAGAGCTTAATTTTAAGCAAATGCAAAGTGGGAGGATTGAAATTTTGCACAATAGCAGTGTTCTAAAAGGCGCGCCTAGGCGGCGCCAAGGCGCGCCTAGGCGTGAGGCTTTTTACAAACGCCCCGCATAAGGCTAATGCGTTGGAAAAGGCGTGGTCAACGCGCGTGAAGGATGGTCAACGGAACAGGCGCGCCGAGGCGCGTAAGGCGCGCTTTTTTGTTTGAAAAAAATTGTTTTTTTTAATGAAACGACGTCGTTTTTCATTGTTTTTTTTCCTTTTAATATCTTATTTTATTTGCATCAGAAGTTGTGGACTTAACTTAAAACAAACGATTGTAAACCCTCGTTTCTCTCTCCATACGATTGTAAACCCTAACCTCACTCCCCGACATCTCTCCTTCACCCCGTTTCCCTCTTCGACTGCTCTCCTACCCCTCGTTTCTGTGTCCGGCAGCTATCCTTCACCTCGTTACCCTCTCCGACAGCAAACCCACCCCGCGGAGTTCTCCTACCCCATTTTCCCTCTCCGGCAGCAATCAAAAAACAGGTTATCCTCTTCAAACTTCTTTTTTTTCTTTTTTTTAATGTTTACACACAAATACTTACACGTTCAGACATGTTAATCAAATAACATGTTCTTTGATTAACTTTTGACTTCTATATCAAACCTCTTCAAACTTCTTTACTGCTATGTCATATTTTTTGTCAAAGTTTTTGGTATAACATCTTTTGGAGTTAAATTTATTTATAAAATCTTTTTTTAAGTTAGGATTTTTCAATACCCTCTTACTTGATTACTGAAATTCGTATGTTTAAAATTTTTCAACACAAATCAGTAGGTCAAACCTTTTTTAAGTTGAGATTTTTCAACACAAATCAGTATGTTTAAAATTTTAGGTTATTTTTTTTTCCTTATTACTGCAATTCGTGGCATTATGTTTGTTTAATACAATCATTTCCTATTAAAATTTAGGCAGAAGCAGTTAAATTTAGGCAGAAGCAGTTAGGCAGAAGAAGTTAAGCAGTTAATTTCCTGATTAAATTTTATGTTTGGCAGTTAGGCATAAGCTTATTATGTTTGTTTATTTTTGTAGGACAAAATGTCTACGGACCCAAATGAGTCCTCATCCATGGCATCGAATGCGACATCAAAAGAATCCAATGACGTTGGATGGGAAACTGCAATTCGTGCGAATGTCAACAACAACAACAACGATATTCAATGTCTTTTGTGTGGGAAAGTTACAAAGGCTGGAATTAATAGGCACAAAATCCATATAGCCGGAATTAAAGGGATGGGTGTTGCCCCATGTATTAAAGCAAGTGAGGAGCAAAGAGTCAAGTGTCGTGAGGCGCTTGAAGGGAATAAATCAAAGAAGATAGAGAAGCTTTTGGTCCATGCGAAGTTGAGGGATGAAGTAATTCTAACACGTGAGGAGGAAGAGGATGAAATTGAAAGTATTGAATTAGGGAGTCGGAAAAGGCCCAGTACTTTTGGTCCTATTGATCAATTTGCAAAGTCAATTAGGGTGGATGATGCTTCTATGGGTGCGAGCAAGAAAAAAAGGCAACTAAATATTAATGATTTAGTTGTCAAGAGAAGGTTACAAGAGGTTCATCAATATTTGGCAAGATGGATATATGAAGCAGGCATTCCTTTCAATGCAATCGATAATGATAGTTTCAAGAAATTTTGCGAGGCGCTTGGTTTATATGGCCCGGGTTACACACCTCCCTCCCAATACCAACTTAGGGAGCCACTTTTGAAGGGGGAGATGGAGAAAACAAAAGAAGATCTTAAAAAGCAAGAAGAAGAGTGGAAAAACAACGGGTGTTCCATCATGACCGATGCTTGGAGCGATAGAAAAAGAAGAAGCATTATGAATTTGTGTGTGAATTGTAAACTAGGAACCACCTTTCTTTCTTCAAAGGAAGCATCGAATGATGCTCACACCGGTCAATACATATTTGAGTATGTCAATGATTGTATTAAGGAGGTAGGGGCCGAACATGTGGTTCAGGTGGTGACGGACAACGCTTCTAATAATATGGCGGCGGCGAATTTGTTAGCTTTAGAAAGACCTAACATCTTTTGGACATCGTGTGCCACTCACACCTTAAACCTCATGCTTGAAGGTATCTCTAAACTTTCTACTTTTAAGGGTGTGATTAAAAAGGCAAAATCCTTCACTATTTTCATGTATGCCCATCACAAAACTTTGGCATTGATGAGAAAATTTACAAAAAAGGAGATAGTTAGGCCGGGAGTCACTAGGTTTGCAACTTCTTTCCTAACATTGCAAAGTTTGCTTGATAAGAAACAAGAATTGAGAAATATGATGACTAGCAATGAATGGGATAAAACTAAATGGTCGAAGAGCAAGAAGGGAAAAGAGGCATTTGCTATTGTTGTTCCCAATGAGTTTTGGAACTTGATAGAGTTGTGTTTGAGGGTGTTTACTCCATTGGTGAAAGTTCTTAGACTTGTGGATGGTGAGGATAAGCCGTCAATGGGGTTTGTTTATGGTGAACTACTAAAGGCAAAGGATGACATAAAAAATGCATTGAAGAAGGAGCGTGATTATATGCCAATCCTAATCATTATTGATGTAAAAAGTAAGGGTCGCCTTGATAGTCCACTTCATACAACGGCTTATTTGTTGAATCCGTTTTATTTTTTTAAGAATCCAACTATCAAAGACGATCCATTGATAACGAATAATGTGATTCTTTGTGTTGAGAAGTTCTTTCCCGATGATCAAATGCAACATCATGTGATAAATACGGAGTTGCAAAAGTACACTCAAAAAGAAGGTGGATTTGGAAAAAAACTCGCAATTAGTGGATGTGAGAAGAATGATGGAAGTTATAATCCAGGTATATTACCATTCCTCTTTTATTTATTTCATTTACATAACACTACTATCTTTACACCCCATCCCCACCCCCACCCCCAAATTTACATTGCATAACATTACTATCTCGCTTTCTTTCATAATAATTAGTTGGTTGGTGGGACTTTTATGGAAATGAAACTCCAAATTTGAAGAAAATGGCAAAGAGGATCCTTGGTTTGACTACTAGTTCATCGGGGTGTGAAAGAAATTGGAGTGCCTTTGAAGGAGTAAGTAATTTACTTTTGGTAGTAGTTACTAGTTTTGTAATTCTCTTTCTTTCATATTAACTAGTTTTGTATTTTAGTTGTTACTTATTTTTGTAATTATTTTCTCTTATGTAGATACACACCAAAAAGAGGAATAGACTAGATACTACGAGAATGAATAATTTAGTCTACGTCCAATTTAATGCAAGGTTGATGAACAAGAATAAAAAGAGGAAGGATAAATTACTAGCAAATGATGCTAGTAGTGCACAATCATGGATTGTTGATGGTTGTGACGATGATGATGGTGATGATAGTGAGGTGGAGGCGGGTTCCGGACTTACATGGGACGCAGTGGGAGAAGCATCTGGAGCGAACGAGATCTTACAAACTAGAAGAAGTGGTAGAAATGCTCGTGATGAAAATGAAATAAGGGAACCCGATGAAGATGATTTTGTATCAGATGAAACGGAAGATGAGTTAGAAGAAGAAGATGAAGTTGAATTGGAGTCGGACAAGGAGTTAGATGAGAGTTAGAGTAGAGGTATATTTTCAAATTTCAAGGTATGCATTATTTTACTTTGAATTTTTATTGCATGTTTATGCTTATGTTTTTTTATGTGAGTTATGCTTATTTCTGCTTATAAATTTGATTTTATTGTTTTTCTAGCCTTGGTATAATTAAAAATATATTAAAAAAAAGGAAAAATGCCTTTTCACGCCTAGGCTTCGCCTAGGCCCGCCTAGGCTCCTAAGGCTTGAGGCTTGACCTCTACGCCTCACGCCTTTTAGAACCTTGCACAATAGGCGGAAAAAAATCCCAAATTTTGACAAACAAGCAAAATTAATGACACAAGCCACAACAATTTGCCACAACCAATGTTCAACAATTAAATTCAACAATAACAATTAGTGTGATGTGCATATCTTTGGTGATGTTCATACGTGGCTCTATGTGTACACCGTGTGCAATGGGTGGATTGGTCCATGTATAGGTTTGAATTATGTCACGTTATTAAGCACAAATCAATTTCCCAACACAAATAACTTTTACACCAACAGAGAATTATAGTCGTGACTTTCCCGCTCCATTTTTTATAGCAATTTACACCATTACCCCCACTCAAAAAGTATACAAGTGAATTTGCAAATTAATGGGCAACCGTAGTTAGAATGTATGTTGGAAATAAATGAGAGTATGAGCAAAGACAATGGCAAAGTAAGAGTCTGACAAGTGATAATTTTTAAATGGGCGAAAAGTGTGGTTGGTTTAACAAACAGCTTGCGTGCAAAGCTTGAAAATGAGTGTGGTGGTTTTATTTGTTTGGTGGAGTGCCCATAATTCAATAACAAATACCCAGCCAAATAAAATACAACCAACAATTAAATTCTCTTTTTTTACCCTTTTATGTCTTTAGTATATATAGCCTAAAGGCTCTCATTTGAATCACTTTTGCCCATTTGATAATGAGAGACTAGAGAGAGAAATAAAGAACTCCCTATATTTTCAAGTTGTTTTTGTGTAGTTAACTTCTTAAGTTTACGCTTCCGCACCCTAATCTACATCAAATTGGTATCAGAGCGTAGTTTGTTCTTGGATCAACCATGTTTATTGAAGATTGGGAGTCCAATTGGACTCATCCAGATGAGTTTCAACCTAACCCTAATCCAAAAACCCATCTTCCCACCATGATCAAAACCGGTGACCGAAACCTCCATGACAGACCCAAACAGCCATGTAACACCTCCGCAAACCCTATCACACCAGCAGTACACCGAAACCCCACCTGTATAGCCCCATTGATGTCCGGACAAACCCGTAACCCACACTCAGCAGTCGAATAGCGCCGAACATGATCGGATCCTCTACCGCAAATCGAAAACCCTAATTCCACCCTTAGTAGCTACCGACAGGACCATTTGGATCAGATTGAGGGGTCGACTATGCCAATCAAGGGTTTGGACAAAAAAAATAGTGCTGCCGACATTAATAAACACCCGAACCTACCCAAATATGATCCTAAAACTGAGATTTGTTCCAAGAACCATTCAAATACAAACCCTAACCAAATTCCACCACTATAAATTAACCATAAACCCTATTTTCACCAACCCCAAGAAACCCTAATCTCTTTACCTCAAAAAAGGTCCAGTTCGGTATACAAGGGTTGCCCCTCCTTGGGTATTCTTCCCATTCCCACCAATGTCCCATTACCCGCCGCACAATCCATTTGTCGCCAACGCGACTCTTTTTGTCATTCCCAAGCAAAACTCGTCGATGTCTCTAGCGCCTTTACTAATACCGTGATGATTACGACCACGATGGTTGTCTAATCACCTCGTTCCGATGATGATGCATGGATTCGAAAGAGCATTTTTTTACTCGTTGTCCCGCAAGGGGACGGTTGTGCACAGTGATTATAGACGGAGGCACCGGTGTTTTTAAAAGCGCGGTATTGCGTTTTGTGAAGGAGAAAAGCAACACAATTGGGTCTGCTTCTGTAGCGTGCGCAATTTGGCGCAATTTTGCGCAAAAGTACGCAAAAGTGCGCAATGGGACCGCAATCGGAGAACTTAAAAAAAATACAAAACACTGACGTTTTGTAAAAAAAGAACCGGAAAGATGTTATCCCAAAAAAAACCTAAGAAAACACTCCTTACCTGCTGCTGATCCAGTTCGGAGGTCTCTCTCTGCTGCCAATCCAGTTCATTTGTCTCTTTCTGTTCGTTTGTAAGTTACATTCGCCCTCAGCTATAAAAATATCTCATTCTGAGATTTTTTTCGTTTAGTTAACTTTGTTTAGGAGCTCTTCAGTTAACTGTTTTTGTAACTTTGTTTTATTAACTCTTTTTTTTTCATATCTCCTTCTGGGATCTTTTTGTTCAGTTAACTTTGTTTGGGAGCTTTAAAAACTCACTTTAATTTGTAACTTTGTTTTAATAAATCTTTTTTTTTATATCTCATTCTGGGACTTTTTTCAAATCTCAGATAATGTAATTTTTTAAATAAATTCAGTAGAAAATGTAATTTTTTGGCTTGAAAAATGTATTATTATATTATACGACTCAGTTTACAAGTATAATGCTATTTTACAAATTTGCTGAAATGTTACTTATTTTTACAAATTTCAATTCAAAATGTTAATTCCTTTTTATTTTTTTACAAATTTCAGTTTAAAATTTTACTTATTTTTTGTTTACAAATCTGAGCTTAAAATGTAACATTTTTCACAAATCCAATTTTACATGTTACAATTTTTTTCACCAATTTCAGTTAAAATGTTAGTTATTTTACAAATTTCAATATAAAATGCTATTTTTAATAAAATATAAGTCTCAAATGTTGCCCCTTTTTTTTTAAATTTCAGTTTAAAATGTCACTTACTTAAAAATTTCATTTTAAATGTTGTTTATTAATTTATTTAAATATTTAGTTAAAAAAATGGAATGCACGAATTGCTTGCGCGATGCGCGACGCGACTTTGGAGCCAAAACGCGACACCCTACGCGACCGCGATTTAAAACACTGCCAGTGACAATTTGGTGGCACAAGAGATGGTAGATAAACAAAAGCTCCCCACGGAATTATTGACTACGCCGTGTCATATTGGATGGTTGGGTAGTGGTGCCACACTTATCATGACGAGGTTATGTGCACCGTAGTCGGCATGCGGGTATGCCATTTGCTTTGGGGTAGGCCCTGGTAGTTTGATCATAATAGCATGCATGATGGGCGAGCCAACACGTACTCTTTTACACACAGGGAGCGGAGCTTTCTTCTTCGCCCCATGCGACCATTTCTGATGACTTAACCCTCAGCTCTACTTGTTTCACATAAGGAGTTAGCCACCGAGGCCGCAGAGACAGGGGTGTGTTATGCCCTTATTAGCCCCATCACCACTCCAGAGGCATCCATTCCGCTATGTGTTCAGCGTCTATTGGATTCTTACGGTGATGTTTGTACTCCCCCTGATGAGCTTCCTCCCCTGCGGGACATTCAGCATGAGGTCGACTTCATTCTTGGAGCGCAGCTCCCCAACCTTCCCCACTATCGCATGTCCCCTACAGAGCATGCAGAGCTATAGAGGCAGGTCGCCGAGTTGTGTGACAAAGGGTATATACGAGAGAGCATATCTCCATGTGCGGTCCCCGCCCTTCTAGCACCCAAGAAGGATGGAAGTTGGCGTATGTGTGTGGATAGCCGAGCGATTAATAAAATCACGGTGAAGTATCGGTTTCCCATTCCGCGGCTCTAGGATATGTTGGACCAACTTCATGGAGCGACGATATTCTCCAAGTTGGATTTGAAGAGTGGGTACCACCAAATCCGTATGAAACCGGGAGATGAATGGAAGACTGCCTTTAAGACAAAGGATGGGCTATATGAGTGGACGGTGATGCCTTTTGGCCTCTCCAATGCCCCTTCGACCTTCATGCGAGTGATAACACAGATTCTGCTCCCTTTCATGGGCAAGTTTGTGGTTGTTTATTTTGATGATATTCTGATTTACAGTCGATCGGAGGAGGAGCACTTAGACCACGTGGCTCAAGTATTTGAGGTCCTTCGAGCTGAGCGCTTCATCCTTATGTTGAAGAAGTGCTCTTTTATGGTACCATCAGTGACTTTTCTGGGATATGTGGCCTCAAGGCGACGGCATCAGGGTAGATGATGCCAAAGTTCAGGCGGTAGTGGATTGGCCCCCACCCACGTCAGTCTCTCAGGTGCGCAGCTTTCATGGCTTGGCGGGTTTTTATAGGCGCTTTATTGTTGAGTTCAGTACAGTTATGGCTCCTATTACAGACTTGATGAGTACTTCTTCGAGTACCGAGTTCAGATGGACACCAGAGGCGGATGCTGCCTTTAAACGCATTAAGGAGTTGATGACGATAGCCCCTATCCTAGCTTTTCCCAATTTTGATCAGTTATTCGAGTTATCTTGTGATGCTAGTAAGAAAGGGGTGGGCGCTGTTTTGAGCCAGAATGGGAAGCCGATTGCCTTTTTTAGTCAGAAATTGATGGGTGCCGCCCTCCATTATTCGACTTATGATCTTGAGTTTATATGTCGTGGTCAAAGTCATGAAATTTTGGCTGCCCTATCACCTTCATAAGGAGTTTGTCATCAAATCAGATCATGAAGCCCTCCGTTTCTTACACAGTCAGTGGCGTGTTAGTGACCGGCATGCCAAATGGACCGCCAACCTCCAGCGCTACAATTTCACTTACAGTATAAACCGGGGAAAGAGAATCACGTGGCAGATGCTCTTAGCAGGAGGGCACATGCGTTGGTGACTCTACGGAGTCGAGTATTCGGATTCGATGAGGTCCGTGATCTATACCCAACAGATGTAGAGTTTGAACCCATCTTCGCAGCTTGCCAGCAAGGCAATGGAGCTTCGGGCGAGTATCTATTACTAGATGGGTTCCTCCACCATGGTATGTCCCTATGCATTCCATCTTCATCCCTACAGGAGAAGATCATTTTTGAGGTCCATGGGGGAGGTTTAGCTGGTCATCTAGGACAGGCGCGTACTCACACGATGCTGCGGGACCGATTTTACTGGCCAACGATGAGGGATACCAACGTTTTCCACAAGCGTTGCTACACTTGCCAGATGGCCAAGGGCCAACAAACTAATGCAGGACTATACACCCCCTTGCCGATTCCGGGGCGGCCATGACAGGACTTGTTAATGGATTTTATAGTAGGGTTGCCCCGTACTTCTCGGGGTCACGATTCCATTCTTGTTGTGGTGGATCGGTTCTCCAAAATGTACCACTTCAGCCCTTGCTCTCGCACCGCAGATGAGTCTCATGTTGCTTCCTTGTATTTTCGAGAGATTGTTCGTCTTCATGGGGTCCCTCGTAGCATCACTTCAAACGGAGACGTGCGATTTACAGGGCATTTATGCCTTACACTCTGGCAGCTTTTACGGACCGAGTTACAGTTTTCGACAGCTTTTCATCCCCAGACGGATGGCCAGACTGAGGTGGTCAACCGTAGTGTGGGTGGCCTATTACGGTAGTGTGGGTGGCCAGACTGAGGTGGTCAACCATAGTGTGGGTGGCCTATTACGGTGTCTGTCTTCGGAGCATCCCCGTAGGTGGGGCGTAGTAATTGCACAGGCTAAGTTCGCCTTCAACAACGTCGTCAACCAATCCACTGGTTTTTCCCCGTTTCAGATTGTTTTGGGGCAATCTCCTTCTATGTCCATTGATCTCGCCGAGCTCCCGCCGACAGTGCCTATATGCCCTTCCGCTGAGGAGTTTGGTGCTCGTATGATGTCCTTACAGGCCGATGTTCGTACTCGATTATAGTCTATGCATACCTCTTATAAAGAGGCTGCCGATGAGCACCGCCGGTTTGTCTCCTTTCTTCGGGGTGATCTTGTCATGGTATATCTCCAGAAGGCCCGTCGCCAAGGCAAGGGTACCAAACTTGTTATGCGACGTTTTGGTCATTTTTCGATTCTCAGAGCTTGTGGGCCGAATGCCTACGAGGTCGATCTCCCTGAGGAGTTTCGTATGCACCGCACATTCAACGTGGCCAGCCTTTCTCCATTCCATGGCACTCATGCTCCACCCATTCCCCTTCCTTCGACCACAGGCCACCCGATTCGTTCCCATGTCGATCGCATTGAGGGAATTCTCGCCTCTGAGTTTGTGCCTTCTTCATTAGGGGATTATACCCGATACTTAGTTCGTTGGGTTGGCCGTCCGGAGGCGGAAGATTCTTGGATCACCAAAGCCACCCTTCAGCACCTCGACCCCGATTTCTACTCCCAATACACGGCATATACGGAGCCTTCTCAAGGGGGGGAGAATGATGCAGGAGCATAGGACAAGGACGTCCTTTTTATATTTCTTTTGTCTTGTTCTCTTTTTTACCCTTTTATGTTTTTAGTATATATAGCCTAAAGGATCTCATTTGTATCACTTTTGCCCATTTGATAATGAGAGACTAGAGAGAGAAATTAAAGAACTCCCTATATTTTCAAGTTGTGTAGTTAACTTTTTAATTTTATGCTTCCGCACCCTAATCTACATCAAATTCATCCACAATAAATACACAAGCATTAGTGTGCGTATTGTGCTAATGTGTTGTGCGAATTGGGTTGGACGGTGAGTTAGTGAGGTCCGAGTGAACCATGGGTACGGTAAGATGAATATGTGAAGGTGAATGTGAATGTTATGAGGTGATTTGGTGAGGGCTGAATTATTTGGTGTGTGTTTATGTGTTAAAGAGATATGTGTTTGTGTGATGAACCACGAGTGTGGATTTTAGAGTGTGAGATGATATGTATGTGCAGGCTAGTGAAAATAGGTGTTCTTGTGTGTTAAGAGAATGGAATATGACCTCCTGTATTTACATTTTTTTTAAATTATTTTAATTTAATTTCATAAAACATTTTTTTTAAGATAATTTTTTTCTTCTTTAGACCTTGAAAAGTCTAAAATTCCCATATGCACTCGAAAGTTGAAATTTTTCAAAAATTGAACTTGATCAACCCGCGAATTATTTGCACCTCAAAAATTTGAATTTGTTGACACAACTTTGTAATTGAGCCTAAAAATACCAAAAAGCCCCGACTCCGTTGTGAAAACCACAATACCACGATGGGTGAAAAATTAAATGAAATGACCCTCACATGCTATGTAACGACACAATGGCTATTATGAAGAATGCGCTCAATATTTTTTTGAAATTTACACTACTATCCATGAGTGAAGGCAAAGGTCCACCACCAACATTGAACAACCGCGAGGTTATAGACCAAGAAACGAATATTTGAGGATCTTTCCAACATATGATCACGACAAGACAAATGACCCATGATAATTCACTGATATGACATGATGATGCACATTTTCGATCCAGTGGCATATCCGACAAAATTGAGACAAATAGACACCAATCTATGCCATCAATGTCGCACTCTAAATCATATGATGTAATAAGTTGAGCTTTAACGAGCATACATGAAATAGAATTTAACATGGAATAACTGAAAACATTAAAGAAAATATCGTCAATTAGATTAGCCCCAAGATTCTCTAAACAACTCACTTGTCATCTAGCTCAAACAAATGAGTCACACAAAGGTATCTCTTCTCCATGACGCTCATATTATAAAATGACTTGTGTTTGGAGGGGATAAAATTGAGTTTTAGCAATTCATCAATGCACAATATCCTCCTAACTTCCTCAACTAATGGATAAGTTTTCAAAGATCAACATTCTTTTTGAGACTTCATGAGAGATGAAAAACAAATAAGCTCCTTAGTTGTCAACGGAAGTTCAATGGAAATGAGTGGTGATCCACACGGAGGCAACATGTCATGAACGTACTCTTGCTCACCTTTTTCTTGCCGAGCAAAGTATTTAATGAGTATTGGCGATGCATTCAGATCAAAACCAAGATGGGGTATCGTATAAAAGGTGTATGTGAATTTTCATTTCCAAAAGCCTACTTCTAACACAAAAAAGTCGCGAAAATTCCTCTAACCAAATTAAGAATACCAGAATATGTACCTGAAATGCAAGTGAGATGGCTCTTTAACTAAAAATATGACTTTACAGTGAGGGTCGCAACGGCGGTGTGAAACCGAAGGTCCCAAAATGGCGGTGTGATGAGAGGGGGCTGTTGAAGCTACAGGGAGCAAACTCCTGCCTAGTTTTTTCAACAGATTGAGTCTTGCAGATGAGTGAAGGATCAAGGAGGAGTTGCTGTGTATTTGCATATTGGTAAGAGCGAGAGAGGTTGAGTGGGAAAGTAAATGTTAGGTTGGGGTCTAGCAAAAGTTGTCTCATACATTATTAGTTGTTTGAACTACTGTTCATATACTTGCTAAGTTGTTCACCAACTGATATAATGATTCCATATTGATCATATTGATCAATATACTGAACTATTATTCGTCTAACTCTTTGAGTAGAGCTTTTAACTGACCCAATGTGCGGAATTCAGTGTTTTTTCCTCCAGATTAAGAAGTCATTGTTAATAGTCGAAAAGTAGTAGATAAAGTGGCCATAATTGTAGCTGAGCAAGGTAGCCGAGCAGTAGAGAACGAATTGAGGGTTGCAGTTAGTCAAAAAGTAGATTAGTTGCAGAAAATGGCAGAGCATAGCAGTGCCGAGCAATGTCGACCAGATAGTTCAGAAGTTTGATGTACTTGGATCAATTTTGGTTTATCATACGAGTTTCTGGTGCATGTTAACAATAGTGATCATCAGTAATTTTTTTATATTTAAAAGTTTAATTTAGCTTCAAATTTGTTTGGATGACTCTGCCTGATATTAGTTCTAGGCTTAGCACGGTAATAGAATTATTGTTGGTTGGTCGGTAGTAGTGGCAAAATGGGTCCCAACTAATAAATCAACCCATATTAGTCCATACATTTAAATATGGGGACGGTTCTCTTATGCCGACCAATAGTAGTGGCAAAACAATGGGTTGGGCTAAATATGGGTTGGACCAAATATGGTCGGACTAAATATGGGTCCCAACTAATAAATCAACCCATATTAGTCCATACATTTAAATATGGGGCCCATATTTAAAAACTATGACTCAAATACGGGGCCCATATTTAAAAGTTATGAGTCAAACATGGAGCCCATTAAAAAAAAAATAGTCAAATATAGAGTCCATTTTTAAAAGTTGAGTAAATTATGTTTTTTTTTGCATTTACTTGAAATTATAATACTTTCACGGATAGAAAAAAATGGGTTAACCCAGCCCATATTTAGTCCGACCATATTTGGTCCAACCCATATTTAGCCCAACCCATAGTTTTGCCACTACTATTGGTCGGCATAAGAGAACCGTCCACATGGACGTAAGTCAAGACTGGGATCAGAATGCGATAATTGGTATCCAATGTTTTTTTAAAGCGTAGTTGGATGCAATTGTAGTATAATGTGGGGAGATATTTTGTGGCATCAATGCTCATGGAAATTAATATCTTGATACCTGAGTTCAGTCCTATAGTTTTCTATAAACTACATCTATAATTAAGAAAATGATAAAGGGGTGTTTTTCCAGAATTATTAGATATAAATAACTATATAGAATAGCTTTTGCGTTGATCTCGTGTAATCATAAGACTCAATAAATCAATGAATGAACTTTTAGGGAGATTAAAGCTTTTCATTCAGGAAATAGGGGTTTCAAGGAAAAATACCTAATGATTTAAAATAATATAACTCTATGTCATCCTTCCATCCACATTCTACCGACTATTTCTTTTCTCCAGTCTCAGGCAGCTGTAGAATCAATACATTGAAACATTTAGTAAGACCCTAGAACTATACAACCTATTAATATAAGTCCAGATTAATGCTAAGTATACCCTAGTGTCACAAATGACCCCATAAACTATGAACAAGATGCACTTATCCCCCATATGGAATTGCAAAAACAAATGGGCTAGTTCGAGGATTTTTTTACAAAATTTACATTCCACTGAGGTATTGTACTAGTTTCATAGGTCGGAGGGTTTTTGCAATTTACCATATACAATATAAGGGAAATAACCATACTCATCATGATTGGATCACTCGAAGCAAAAGGCAAAGAGGAGTCCACACTAAGTTTGCTATCATCTTCCATCCTAATGCATCAATGGTTTTTAGTGGAAGTTCAATATAAAGAAAAACATATTTCTGAGAAGAGAAAGATAAATAGACATAACATAGACCACGAAAAATACATAAATGACAAATAGACATTTACATATCAATATTAACCAAAGAAAACATTAAGAATGCAACTAAAATCATACCTCTTCTAAGAGAAAGAATTGGAGGTCCGTTCATTGTGTCTTCTAATTTAAGACCGTTGGTAGATATAATATACACACACATGCCTACACATACCTGAATTGGAAACTTATTTATATAATTGAATTAACACTAATTGCTATTTCAGACATACAATAGCAATAATGATTATCACTTGTCACTGAATAAGTATATGATAATAATTTGAAACATACAGTAGCAATATGACTTGTAAGTTAGTTATGCCATACATGGGAAAATTCAAGTTCACAAGTCTTACTAAAGATAGATGCCAAGCTCAGTCAATACAGACATGGTTGAATCCAGTGTTAGTGAATGCTTGATAAAACTGAAACTATATATCATATGATATCCACTAAAAAGTTGTACTGGCAATTTGACATTTACAATAATACATCATTTAAGTAAAATTTATTTTTCATTTAACGTATTCATTTAGTGATAAGTTATCAAAGTCTAGAAGTATGTTAAAAATAATATGTCAATAGTTGAAATGAGTGTCTATTAATGGGATATAATGGCAAAAAATAACTTCGAAGTATAGGGAAGATTAACAAACATAAGACAGTCAAACCCCTAAATCGTCTAAGAAAATCCATCCCAAAACAAATAGTGATTAAGGATTAGTATACTGAGTCCAAGAAGAGACTTTGAATCAAAAAAATTGCAAGAAATAAATTAGTGAGGAATAAATATGGATATTAATTCTAAACATAAATATAATGTGAAAGAGTACAAATCATCCATATAAAAGGTATAATAAAATAAAACTAGAATGAAAAGGAGAAGAATTTTTGAAGAAACAATTGAAGTCCACTACCCATAATAGAAATACTTTTCTCTATGAAATGAGTATTGCATAGTTGTTCTCTTGAAAGCTGTCATCCATATAAAAGTTATAATAAGTAATACTGATATATTAGTATCTAAAGTTGACAAACTTCACCTAAGCATCAATAATTTATTTCTTAGAATTCTCAAGCCCGTCAACATCCTGCCACTTCACATCAGGGGTTTACAACAAAATAAATGAAAAATACTACAACTAATGTGTTTGGTGATCCATAGCGACACGTGGCGCGTGGTTGTGCTCCGAGGAGAAGACTATCTTTTATTTTCTATTTTAGTTTAGGGTATTATTGTCATTTTCTTTTATTTTAGTGTTTAATTGGTCTCTAGGTATGTTTGGGGCTGATGAGTCATTTTTAGTTATTAGTTATCCTTTTTGTCTTTTGGGGTCTTAGCTTGGTTAGTAAGCTAACATCTCCTATAACTAGGCCTTTAACCCTCATTTGTAGACACACTTGCATATTGAGAAAAGAGAATAGAGAGATAAAAAAAACATTTCTTTAGTTTAGTTTAATTTGTTGTTGTTGTTTTGTTGTGTAGTTAATGGTTGTTGTGTAGTGTAATAATAATGCTTCCGCATTCTTAGATTTACATCAAATTGGTATCAGAGTTGCGTTTCTTCTTGGTGTTCGTCGTGGTGCGTGAAGTGGGTATCGAGTTGTGATTCCAACTCGGGCAACCCTTCAATCGGTAGATTGATAAATGTCCAAATGGGAATCGGGTGGATGGAAACCCAATATTCCATCATCGCTAAAAAGGGTGAACCAACCCGTTTAGCCTCCTCCACCACCACCTTCATCCAACTCCATCTCCCCCAAATGGGAATCGGGTGGAAGGAACCCCTAAATTCCATCACCGCTAAAAGGGGAGAAACCAACCCTTTTAGCCTCCTCCACCACCACCTTCCTCCACCTCCATCTCCAACCGCCATACAGCCACCACTACTTCAAAAGCCACACCATCATTCTCAAAACCCTAGCAACCCCTCTTCCCCCCCCCTCCCCCCACACACACACCACCACTACGCCAACCCCAAAGAAAACCCTAACCCTAATTAGCCCCACCCTACCCACTACCCTAAAAACCACCGCCAACTCCCTCTCCAGACGCCGATCTCCTGCTGAACCCCTTCCATTCCAGGCGGCGCCCACACCCTGCCAACCCTAAGCCGTAACCCCCTTCCCCACCCCTGTTTGAACGCCCTCTGCCTCCCCTACCCTATTTCGGTCACCCCACTGCCCTTCAACACTACCCCAATTGCCGATCAGCCCTCCCCTACCCTTGTCAGTCCTAGGCAGTTAGGGTTCTGCCCTAGTGGTTGGCGGCCACCAGAAGCAGGCCCTAGCGCCAGAGGCCCTCTTTCCCCGGCCATCCGAGTCCCAAACCCTTCTCCGTCCACCGATCCACCCACTTGCCCCCAATCTGCCCAAAAAAAACTCCAAAACAACCCTCACCAACCAAGAAACCAGCCCCACCCTTTTTTTACCTCTTTTTACCTTTTCCCACTCATATATATGCTCAACCACAATCAAAACCGATAAAAATGTGCTTCCCTACTCCGATCAAATCCCCTACCCTCTATTTGACCTCAAATCCGGTCAAAATTGGTTTTATGCCCTATTTGTGACACAAAATATGACTTCTATGAAAAATGCGTCCCACTTGGGATCCATTTACAGACTATTTACCATTTTTTGGTCCGGCTTTCCGGAATGTCGCCACCTTCAGTCCGCTTGTTTTCTCATCGTACTCGCAAAGGTGCAGAAGTTTTCGTCCGGTCAGATTGAAAGGTCCATCACTCCAAGTTGCAACCATGTACTCATGGTGTCAAGAAGGTGCGTTTGGTCGTCAGTTTTTGGTTGCTTGGATTTCGTAGAGGGGCATCGTCGGGATTTTGGTTTATTAGACTCATTATTGATGAGGTTCATACGCATGGGACTAATTCCAATTTGGGTAGCCCACTTTTTTTTTATTTTGATTGGGGTCCGACATTTTTCAAGGTTTATATCATGTGGCATTGATGAGCCGCCATATACGCTCGAGGACGAGATTTTTCGAAGACGGAGAGAATGATGTGTTAGGTGATCCGTAGCGACACGTGGTGCGTGGTTGTGCTCCCGGGAGAAGACTATCTTTTCTTTTCTATTTTAGTTTAGAGTATTATTGTCATTTTCTTTTATTTTAGTCTTTAATTGGTCTCCAAGTATGTTTGGGGCTAATGAGTCATTTTTAGTTACTAGTTGTCCTTTTTGTCTTTTGGGTCTTGGCTTGGTTAGCAAGCTAACCTCTCCTATAAATAGGCCCTTGGCCCTCATTTGTAGACACACTTGAATATTGAGAAAAGAGAATAGAGACAGAAAGAAACTCATTTCTTTAGTTTAGTTTAATTTGTTGTTGATGTTATTGTTGTGTAGTTAATAGTTGTTGTGTAGTGTAATAATAACGCTTTCATATTCTTAGATTTATATCAACAACATACCACAGAGAATATTTTATGGAAGAAATGTTCCCAGTCTCACACATATTAGTACCCTTAAAGTAATCAATTTGTAAAAAACTAATTTATTCTACATTTTTCAACGATGGCAATACAACATCGCGTATGCCTCTTAAAACTTGATGACGTCTGACATGCTTTTTTTCAAAAAAAAAAAAGGATGAACCAAGAGGTTCATACAAGTCTCTTAATCTAACCCCTATTTGTAATCGGAACCCTACTAAACCCACAAAACAAAGCAACTTCACAAATATGTCATGAGGTGAATTCTCTCAATTTTAAATAGGTCATATTTTAGAATATTAACGACTTTATGCTTTCCACAATGTTTTGAGCCACCAAGCTAATGAGTAGATACATAGATTTAGAAAGCTTGAAGTTCCTTCAATAAAATAAGTGGAAGAGTACCAACCTCGATCAAAGCACTTCGCAAAACCATAGGGTCGATGTGAATCTCGCCAGCTATATCTGATGAATTAAGTGTTCAGTTCAGCCTTCAGGTATATTATCAAATGGATTGTGTTTGAATGGGAAAGTAGAAAGAAAATCAAACACCACACATGAAAACCACACTTCAATCTAACACATATAGGTATAACATCCCACAAGACATTTTAGGGTAGTGTGCGTATGCACTTAACCTTTTTAAATATTTCAGTTTTGATACATGCAAAGGGTTACCAACAAAAAAGAAATACATATCCAAAATATTACAAAAATCTACTGACTTCATTTATAGAGTAAAACATTTATGCCCGGCTTGAGTGAATGAATAGAGTGAGTGAATTAATAGACCTTGAAGAGCAATGGATTTGCTTCAAACGAAATGACAAATTTTCAAACAATGGCAATAACATGATTGGGGCAGCAGTATGAGAACCCATGAACATTATTCACTGCCACAATCAAAACACCCAAAGATAATATATAGATGAAACAAAATTAAGTATGTCATTCTCTTCCACACAGATTTCATAAGGTAATGTAGAGCCCAACACCCCCCACGGCAGCATAAACACACAAACAAAAGAAAAAAAGGGAGGGAAAAAAGGAACACGTGTGCTATTAATAATTCATTGAAGCTTCCTCCTTTGCAACCTACCAAGAGTTTGCTCACAACCATGTTTATAATAGTAAATAATAAAGAGTAGTTTTATTTTCAAGATTTGACCATGCAAAACTTCATTAAGATGAAACGAGAAACATATAACATCAAGATAAAAGCGTTCCTAAACAACCCAAGTCTAAAATCGTAACCCAATCTAAACTCATGAGCAACATACGAGTAGTACCTGTTGACCAAGAAAATAAACAAAACCAGTTCTCGGGGATTTGATTGAATTACAATGATAAAGAAAGCATATATGAAAGTATCTCTATCAAAAAAGTTAACTATTGCAATGGTCTTCTTCACATTGACTTTCCAGCAAGTTTCAACATCGTTTTACATGTAGGGAGTACAAATTAGATATATTCCCTTTTTACCAAGTACTTCAATGACTCAAATTAAAAACCTCCGTGGTTTTTCCATTTATTCAGATTTGATTTAGTCAAATATGTGATGATTGCAAATATTTTTATTAGCCTTCTTTTTAGGAAATCAGTTATGTAAATTCTATATACGCTACCTCCATTGAGAGAAGAATAAACAATCAAAAATTTCAACTCTTTCATCCATATGGTTGCTTTGAGTTAATCACTTGTTTCCGAGAGAGATAATACCACAAGTCGAATTTTGTTGTCCATTAACTCGAGCCTTTTTAAGTTTGAACTGACAAGTAAAAAAGATAAACAAATGCATACTAAACCTCTATTTAGTCATTTTTTAACCGTAACATCGTAACACAAATCAGGTATTTCCCAATATCTTGATTCTTTAGCATGCCATAAGGTCAAAACTTCTCCTCGTATTCAAAATATAAAGAGAACTTACACAACAAATGCATACTAAACCTCTATTTAGTCATTTTTTAACCGTAAAATCGTAACACAAATTAGGTATTTCCCAATATCTTGATTCTTTAGCATGCCATAAGGTCAAAACTTCTCCTCGTATTCAATATATAAAGAGAACTTACACAACCCTATGAAGCATTTCCAAAACTGATTAACCTAATTCATCATTACTCAAAGAATTAATCACTAGAGTGGTTGTAGATGCATCGGCAGAGAATCCTTTATTAACCATTTCATGAAGAAGTTGCACTGCCCTCAATGTCTCATTATTTCGAAGGAATCCTTGGACAATAACATTATAAGTGCAACCATTTGGTGAGCAAAAATTCTCTTCCATTCTTCCAAGCAAATCATTTGCTTCACTTAGCAACCCTTCCTTGCATAATCCATTGATCAAAATAGTATATGTACGTACATTAGGTTGCAAACCTCTACTAGGAAGACTATCAAAGAGTTCCCTAGCTGTGTAAGCTACAATGTTAAGATGCAAGCTGCAATTTTCCATCTCTTGAAATAAGTCCATTGCCTTGGAAAGGCATTGATTTTTGCATAAACCATCTAACATAATAGAATATGTCATGAGATTTGGTTCTTGGCCATAGGCTCGCATTTCATTTAAAAGCTCCAATGCGACAAGAGGCTTCTCCACGTGGCACAAACCACCTATAAGAGTGGTGTAAGTGACAGTGTTAGGATTAAGTCCTCTGCGAGACATTTCATGAAAAAATCTTCGAGCATCATCCATTCTTCGCTCTTGACAATATCCATTACTCAGTATGCTATAGCTATGAGCATCATGTTTAACACCCCTAGCAACCATCAAATCAAATACCTTATTTGCTTCTTCCAATCTTCTTTGCAAACATAATCCATTCATCCAAGCATTGTATGTGACTACATTAGGATTGGAACCTCTTTGCCTTCTTTACAAAGTGCATCTACCAATATATTGAAAGTCAGTACATTCAGACTTATTTTTCGGCCCACCATCTCATTCCACAATTTTGTAGTGTCTTTCCACCAGCCTGAATTGCAAAGACCATGGATCAATGAATTGTACGTGATGACATTTGGTATAACACCTTTACAGATCAATTCTGAAAATAGGTCTAAAGCCTCATCCACTAATTTGTCCTTATAAAGACTGTCAATAATTGTGCTATACACCACAACATTAACCTCCATATTTCTTTCTTCCATCTTTTTGGGTAGTTCACCAGCAATATTAGTGTTTCCCGTTTTGCATAACCCATTTATTATAGTCCCGCAAGTAATCACATTGCGTAGGAGCCCTCTCCCCTCCATGTCATTAAACAACTTTACAGCCTCACTCATTCTATCCTCACCAATCAATCCCCTAATCAAAGTATTGATTGTGGAACAATCCGGTTGATAACCAATTTTGAAGATTCTCCCCAAAACAGAAAAACCCACATAGACCCGATTCAAATGGCAGAAACAGATAATCAAAACATTAAGAATATGAAGATTGGGTTCAACGATTCCCAATGACTCCATTTGTTTGAGCAGAGAA
Source organism: Sambucus nigra (assembly GCA_949130495.1). Lineage (NCBI taxonomy): Eukaryota > Viridiplantae > Streptophyta > Magnoliopsida > Dipsacales > Adoxaceae > Sambucus > Sambucus nigra. The sequence goes on from OX422210.1 coordinate 9,584,129, forward strand.
ATAGCATTGGTAAAATGTTTCATCCTCACAGTGGCCCCTAGCAATTGATAAAAGGATCAAATACCAAAAAATCCCTCAAACATTATTTAATACACATTTAGTCCAAGTCTTTTATTTTGTACTAAAAAAGTCATTCACCATGCCATACCTGAAAGACTTTTTGGTGCAAAATAAAAAGGCTTAGACTAAACGTGTATTAAAAAAAGTTTAAGAGACTATTTAGTATATGCTCCTAGATTAATATACACAACGGAGGGCAAATGTCTCATTTGAGTCATTTGATTAAACAAGACCAGGGCATCTTCAACACTATCAAACCCAATTTTGCATTGGTTTCTCACATAGTCAAGTTTTTCATCCCAATGGGTATGAGTTTTAGAATGAAAAGAAAACCTTACATAATTATTTCTGATAAATTCAAAATCGATAAATATGAGAATGTAACGGGTTGAGTTTGTAGAAGAACCCCAAAATCTTAAGCCTCGAGAAAAAGCTTTGATCGTCCTCATCATCACTCACTCTTCTACTATGGTCGCCAATGTTGTTGGGTCCGAGGGTTTATGGTATGTCGGCAAAACCATCTATAGGAATTCAGCCGACCCGATACCGTGTTTCTTTCTTTAACCCCAAAACATTATACTTTAAAAATACGACCGATGACATGATACTTCAAAAATATGACCGGACGCGATAACACGATAAGTATATTGGTCGCGTCGAAGTTTGGGTTAAAAATTGTGTGTATAAGTTTGTGTCCTGTTTAAAAAAAATCCGATTTAATTGGATACGATTAGACCCGATTCAGCGCGATATAATTGGATACGATTAGATCAGCGAGTGAGGAATTAAAAAAATAGTGGATCTAAATAGTGGGTTGGTAATAGGAATAAATGGGGACGAGGTATATATCGTGTCCTTAATTGGGTCACTATCGAATTCTTATTGGGGCACTTTTGTGGAAGAAATTGGACACGAATACGACACGTTCTGATGGTGGGACCAAAACTTAGACCCAAACACAATAGACGGTGTCAATTCCATTTCGTTTAGTGTCGTGTTATTGTTTCATTTTCAAAATTGTCACTCCTGGTTGATGGTCACGTATCTTTCCTATATATTAAAATTGTCACTTTTACATTTTGGTACTCCATTATTTTAATTATAAAAGGTTAACTTTAATCATCTCATTGTCTTACACTTTATAGTTAACTCTAATCACTTTTGCAATTAAACCTTACAGGTTTGTTCGGTTTACAACTACAATTTTATTTTTCGTGTTTAGATACAATTTTGATAAAAAAAATTGCATTTGGGACACTTATTTTTAAATACGAAATAATAATATTTTTGTGTTATAATCAAGTTTTCAGAAAACAATGAAAGGATGTTTTCTTAATTCTTTTTTTTTATTTTTCAACTCAGAATTATTCATTCTTAATATATAATATACATACATAATACATTAATATATGTGTAATTCTTATAAATAAATAAAACATGTATGTACATGTACACAAAATTACATATATTTACATTTTATTAAATTATATAATATACTAAGATTCATATGTTAAATAATATTATCAATAAATACATGACACTTATATATAGTTTTATATATGTATTATTAATGTATGGAATAATATAAAATATACATATAGTATATATGTATTAAAAATATTATTTATTCATGTATGTATATTATTTTATTGTGAATTATGCATGAAATATCATAACACACACACACACACACACACACACACACATATATAAAGAGATAGATAGATAGAGAGAGAGAGAGAGAGAGAGAGAGAGAGAGAGAGTCTGACTCCTGTGCGGATTTAAGTATGTGGATTAGCTATCTTCCAAAAAGGTTTTTGGACCGCGCTTGTCTTGTATAGACCGCTTAGGGACCGCTTTCTCTTTCTAAGATTTCTTAGAATATAAATTTCTACCCCAATAATTTCTAGAGTATTTAAGCTTATTTTAAAGTTTTAATTGATCTGGTAGTCTAAGCGTAGAAGTTTCTGGGCTATTTATTAGGCTTCTACCGTCACTATCGTACTGGAATTCGGAATAGTGAGGATTATTTATATAAATATATTCCTTTGGGTATTTAGAGATTTTATGAGGTTTTTGAAGAAAATATTCTAGTCTTAAATACCTTATGCGGTACTGAGGTTTTATCAATTTAGTTTCTTTATATATTTGATTAACAATATAAATTAGGTTGTCTTTTATAAATTTGTCTAATTCGTCGTCACCATAGGATGACAAAAATCTACGATACGTTCTAAGGACAGTTATTTCGACGTTTTTAAGATGAGGACGGATTCCTCTGGCTCAAATTAATGTAGCTCTTATTTCAGCTAACCTTTTGCATCTAATGTATTTTAATACATCTATAGTATCTTCAAGTATTCTAGTATATTCTTGGTATTTTGCTGGTCTTGAAAGTTCTTTTGTGAACTCTTCAGTTCTTAATTATTTTTTGAAGAGATCACGGATCCCTGTTATAATTATTTATATTCTAGGTACTTCACGTACTAACCACTAAATAATTTGGTCTATATATTTCTAAGTACTACCTGCGCATGTTAAAGCAATTTTTATAAGTACTTTAAGAGTCCACTATTGGATTCCTCTTGTTAAGTCTAGATTTGTCGGGTTAACGAACGCTAAAAAGTCTGCAGTGATTTGTAGGCTCATGCAAGTTTTCTTTTAATTATAACAATAATATGTAAAATAGCTAAGGGTTTGGTTCAAGTTTATACCTTCCTTTTAATCTGCAATATATTTATCTTATTTCCTTCTTCTCTTCAGTTTTGTTACTATTCTTCTTCGGTATGTGCCTCCTGCAACTCTCTTTTTATGTGTTGCACCTCAATCCACTAGTTTGGCATTGTACCTGTATTCCACCACGCCTAATGCCCACCTGGCTAACGGCCCACGGCAAATCAGCACCTGACGACGGTTCAACTGTAAACACCTACGTATTACACCATTGGTTCCACACACTAGTCATCTATGAACAAAAAGTTAGAGTCGTTTGGATAATATAATAACAACTTAACATAAGAGATTTTTGGAAAAGAAAATACTTTTATTGCATTGCATAAGTAAATACAACTCTCCCCTATCCCCTAACTATGAGAGGTTTACTCACTCATATACATATTACTCTTTAAGCCATCTCTCTCTCTCTCTCTCTCTCTCTCTGATATTTTTTTTACAATACAACCACATGTCCCTTTTATAGCACGGGGGAGAATACATAAGACTGGCTATCGGGGGATTAAAGTAATCCAGTGAAAGAAAAAACAAATAATTAAAGTCTATATTATTTGCTTTACATAAAGTAGATTCGTCGTCTTTTTCAAAGTCTAAATAATTTTTTATTATCTTCCCAATAATTATGTCTAGTGGACCCGGTCTTTATCTTTTTCAAAAAGCAAAGTCGTCACTATGCTCAAACGAATCTTCTTCTTTTAAAAAGTCTAAATTATTGAGTTATCCGTCTTTAATAGCTCGTTTAATAAGGTGGGACCCTTATCCTTTTCTTCTGTTTCTTCTGTTATCTTTTTTGCATGGTCTTGGTCTGGTAGACCATTATTGTTGAAGAATTCATCAATGAGGCCCACCACTCTAAGGCTGGCTGGCAAAGCTATCTCTACTATTTTCTTGGATTCTTTCTCGAGCCTTCCATTGAATGGCTCATCCGCTGGGATAATGAGGTATTTTTTACGATGTGCAGTGTAACGTATGTCTTAACTTATTAACAACTCCACGATTTCTATTATTTCCATAGCTTAAGCAATCTGGAGTTTGGACTTATCAACAGTTAGGTCTTTAGTCTCATCTTTGAATAGAATCTCATCGTCTTCAAATGAATAATTAGAAAATCTGATGAGTCTAAATCTTTCAACTCTCATTCCTCTACAGGAATTTGGAGCAATCTGGTAGATAGTGGAAAATAGGGGAAGAAAGTCTTCTACCTTCTTGATGTACTCATGGACTATTTTTTCAAGAGCAATAGAGTCTTCTACAGTCTTTATCTGGATGAGTCCAATGAACCCGTGGTCTGCTAAAGTTATCTAAGCCATATTTGCCTTTCCAAAAAGATAAATTTTTGGAGCGTCTTTGAAGAAACCCTTAATTATTAAGGCGTCTCCATTAATCTTGGATAATAACATATTGAGGTGTTCAATAATGCTATTAGCTTCTTTATGACAGTCTTCTGAAATTGGAAGATTATTATGACCAAATGGTATAACAATCTTAGTCTTAAAGGTCTTTGTAAGGACATTACTTTATAAGTGTGTTATCAATTTAGTATGTTGTATACCGTTACACCGTCGAAAAGCATTCAAGAACATTCAAGCATCAAAGACGGATTCTAATATCAAGGTTCTTTATCAAAAAGACTCCGTAAAGTTTATTTTGGTAAGGTTTTGTTTTTAAAATACCTTAACTTTCCACTTAGAGCTTTTGGGATATTTTTATAAAATATTTTCTAAGTGTTGGACCGGACTTTTTCGTCAAAATTTGAGAATGAGTATTGTTGATGTAAAAAACTAGATCGCTCTAATTATTCAATCACAGATAAATAAATAAGACAAAGATTTTTAAAGTGGTTCGGCTAGGAATAAAGCCTACGTCCACTGTTATGTTATTGCTGAGTGTTTATGGAATTCTTGATTACAAGTTCTTTCAAGAAATTCCCGTCCCCTTGAATGATGATGATACAAGGTATTTATAGCCCTTAGGCTGTACATGAAAGGTCCGATACATTAAATGAAATACATATGAAAGGGTAATACGTTTAATGCAGCGTGTGCGTCAAGAATATAAACATTCAATGAACAGTTGAACAGTTGTCCGTTTAATGATACGGCCGAGATGCAGCTCGGACCGCCTTAGTTGCTCGTCGTCCAAGAGTTCATCGGAGTGTTGTAGTTCCTCGGGGTGTTTTTGTTGCTCGGAGCGAACATGACTTGGTCGGGGGAAATAAACTTCCTCGTTGTTATTGTGCCATGTAGATTGACACGTGTCTTCTTATTATTGGTCCACGTCAGTAGATTAAATTTGGTATCAACAGAAGCCCCCAATGCTTCATGCTTGATGGATTACTTGAAAGGATGGAGTATTTATTCTGCAATGTTGCTCGGTGTTCGTGAAATTCTTGATCTACCTTCTTGATTTGTTCAACATAAAGTTCATTATCTCCTGGACGAAGTATGATGCAGGTTGATCGATGGTTGCTAATATTTCTTTAGAGGAACTCCGTGTGCTATGTATCACCCCTGGGAATTTGGATGCAGCCATGCCATAGTATGAAACTTGTAGCTTGTCATAATCTTCAAGTATGTTGATTGGTTTGCCATTCGACCAACTGCTTCCTGTGTCGAGCAACTGAGTGCTAACTTCACGTGCTTGATTTTTCTGATTTAAGCTTATCTGAATACTTTGTCGAGTAACATATAGCTTTTGAACCCAACTCTTCAATCTGATTAGTACCAGTCTAGTGGTGGACTTCGAAACATTTTCTCATAAATTCTTCTTCATTATTGGTCGAGATAGTATTAGCAAAGGTCTCAGTGCTGTAGATGTTGATTTTGACTTCTACCTCTGCTCGGGGACGAATAAGAGGTTCTCAGGGACGAGCAAGTGCTTCTCGGGAATGGGCTAATGCTTCTCGGATAGATCATCTGTGATGAATATCAGAATGTTGAAAGGTCTTAACTTCATAAAATCCTCTTATATTTTAGATGATCATCCTGCTGGTGAGGAACCTGTTTCAAAAGTAGAAGGAAAAGAAACCAATAGAATAGGAATCTCAATGTCATAGTTAGTATACATTTTCATTCTCAATGTATTTTGCTTTTTTTAGATTTAATGAAAGACTTTCATTTTTATTCGCAATCTTAATTGCTATTGTCTTGTAAAATACTTTACATCTGTGCATATGTAAAAGATAACAATATTGTGTTGTTCATCGACCAACTTAGTAATAAAAAGTTACAAGTATCAGTAATGTTGCTCGATCACTTAATAATAAAGTAATGAGTATAAAAATGTTTAAAATTTTTCCAACCAACCAAGGTTGTTAAATTATGCTTGTCGACCAACTACAGTTAGTGGATTTTTATCCCCGACCAACCATACTTGGTTCAGTTTGAAATATTTTGTTCTTCGAGGAACTTTTGTAATAATCTTACCTCCCGACCAACATAAGTTGTAATATGAGAGTATATTTTTATCTTACCAACCGTAATTGATCATGCTGGTGTACACCTCTTAACCAAAGGAGTAGTTTTTGGTTTTTTGGCTCCTTAAAGCTTTTGGCTCCTTAGAGCTGTCCTCCTAACCAAAGGAGGTTGGCTCCTTAGAGCACTTTTTGGCTCCTTCGAGCTGTCCTCCTAACCAAAGGAGGTTGGCTCCTTAGAGCACTTTTTGGCTCCTTAGAGCTGTCCTCCTAACCAAAGGAGGTTGGCTCCTTAGAGCACTTTTTGGCTCCTTAGAGCTTTTGGCTCCTTAGAGCACTTTTTGGCTCCTTAGAGCTTTTCCTCGTTATCAAATTGTGTTCCATGGTCTGTGATGAAGGCATGAGGGAGACCATATCGGCGGATGATGTTCTTCCAAACAAACTGGTACACCTTCCTTATCGTATGTCATGTCAATAAGTGGCTCAGCTTTTATCCACTAAGTAAAATAATCTACTGCGATGACGAGGTATTTGAATCTTCCTCGAGTCGTCGGCAATGGTCCAACTAAATCAATCCCCACATGGAAAATGGCTAAGGATAAATGATGGGTGTCAACAATGTTTGTGAAGTTCTTCGAAAAAGTGTTGGCACTTGTCACATTTCTTGGCATAAGCTATACAATCAGCTCTCATCGTCGGCCAGTAGTATCTCTGCGTCATCACCTTTTGCAAAAGTGTCCGACCTGCTACATGGGCTCCACAGGACCCTTCATGGATCTCTTTAATCAATTCTTTCACCTCGGAGGGATGTACACATCTTTGCAAACCTGCCATAATTCCTCGTCTATACAAAATACCATTAATTAGTACATGCCGAGCAGCTTTAAACTTCCATTTCTTGGCAGCGAACTTATCCTCCGGTAATTGTTCCTCCTCAATATATGCTCTGATGGGATCCATCCAAGATGGTCCTAAATCAAGGGTAATAATATTCATCGTCAGGTCTTCATCTATGCTCCGACTTTCAAATACTTCAATTGGTATCGTTCTTCGCAGCTCGGTACGAGTAGCTGATGCTAATCGGGCCAAGGCGTATGCTCTCACATTCTCCATTCTTGATATTCTTACCAGTTGAACAGTAACAAACTCTGATACCAACTCCATCACCTTTGCTTGATACTTGATCTTCAATTATCCTTTGGCTCATTATTTTCCCAACATTTGGTTTACGATCAATTGAGAATCACTGAAGACAATAACCTGCTGTGCCTCCATAGTATTTGACAAATTAAGACCTGCAATCATGGCCTCATACTCAACCTCATTATTAGAAGCTTTGAATTAGAAACGTAGGGCGTATTCCATGTCGACCTCGTCTGGGCTGTTCAAAACGATCCCTGCCCCACAGCCTGTAGTGCCAGATGAGCCGTCTACATATAGCCTCCATATAGGCAACTTGTCTTCCAATTTATGGTCTGACAGAGTTCCTCGGTGGAATACTTGTCGCTTTCTTTCATCATGTCTTGATACTTCTGAATACACCTCTTGAATTTCAATATACCTCCTGAACTTCAATATCAAAAATAATTCCTGAGCAAGAAAAACAACTCCTGAATGATGATTAGTCGGGGCCCTGACCGTGTGAGTCTGTGGAGTTAAATTTGATGTTCGACTGCATGATGTTATAAGAATGTGCCACCAAATGAACAAATATATCTGTAATAGAAGCCCCCAACTGTGGAATGTGAACTTTGAATTAGATTTATCGACCAATACCAACCGGAGTTGGATTTTATCTACCAACTGGAGTTGGATTTTGTTTACCAACCGGAGTTGGATTTTATCTACCAACCGGAGTTGGATTTTGTTTACCAACCGGAGTTGGATTTTATCTACCAATCGGAGTTGGTGGTAATTGATAATAAATGATGAAGACTTCCTCGGAGCTGACCAACGGATTTGTTGGGAATAAGATAATATAAATGCTGGAGACCTCCTCGGCGCTCCTCGGCGATGACCAACAGATTGTTGGGAATAAGATATAATAAATGCAAGATACCTCATCGGCGATGACCAACAGATTGTTGGGAATAAGATATTATATAAATGCAGGATACCTCCTCGGCGATGACCAATAAGATAATATAAATGCTAGAGACCTCCTCGGCGCTGACCAACAGATTGTTGGGAATAAGATATAATAAATGCAAGATACCTCATTGGCGATGACCAACAGATTGTTGGGAATAATATATAATATAAATGCAGGATACCTCCTCGGCGATGACCAACAGATTGTTGGGAATAAGATATAATAAATGCTGGATACATCCTTGGAGCTGAATAAGATATAATAAATGCTGGAGACATCCTTGAATAAGATATAATAAATGCTGGAGACATCCTTGGAGCTGAATAAGATATAATAAATGTTGGAGACATCCTTGGAGCTGAATAAGATATAATTATTTGTCGAGCTCCATGCTGAAATGAGAATAGAATATGCATCCAAATAGATATAAAGAATAATTAAAAATAATAAAGTGCCTCGCCGATCAGTCGAGGTAGAATCATATAATGCCGAACAAGAAATAAATCTTTCAGAACATAAGAATATGGCCGAGAACGTTGTCAGGCCTGAATATAAATAAGAATTATTCGAACGAATGTTGTAATTCTCCTTAAAGCTGAATAAGTATCTTGTCGAGGCATAATTGCAGAATGCCGAATAAGAATAATATTTTCCAGAACATAAGAATATGGCCGAGAACTTTGTTGGGCCTGCATATAAATAAGAATTACCCCGACCAACTATCCGTTGGGGGTGAAATATAATAAATGTTATAGTTCTCCTCAAAGCTGAATATGATAATAAGTATCTCGCCGAGCTCCATGTTGAGATGAATATAGAATATGAATCCCAATGGATATATAGAATCATTTGTGCTGGAGCAGATATCTGGGCCTGAATATAAATAAGAATTACCCCGACCAACTATCCGTTGGGGGTGAAATATAATAACTGTTGTAGCTTTTCCTCGGAGCCGAATATATAGAGAGAGAAGAAATTTTTTCGAGCTCCATGCTGAGATAAATATAAAATATGAATCCGAACGGATATAGAATAATTTGTGATTCAGCATTCGTCGGCATTGAATCTTGTGCCTGTAAAAATTAATAATTTGCTCTACCATATGTGTAGGCTGAATTGATTAGTCATGAGAATAATTTACTCATCCAATCAATATATGATATGTATGAGCATAAAAATTTTAAAATATGAAATAATATGTTTTATGCCAAATGTGTGTGAGATGGACAAATTATTATCAAATATGCATCATAAATAAGACTTAAAGTTTTTTGTAAATTTATTTAATCTCCAACAACCAATCAGGTATTATTTGCTGTTTAAAAATATTTTTGGGGTGCTTAGCATTTTTTAATACCCCAAGATTCTACTGCTGCCGACAAACGACATGGATGTTGCCGACCAACATTTAAGGATATCTCAAATTATAGAATATATGGTTGGATGACCAGAATATATCGAATCTTTAGATCAAAAATAACATTCAATGTAAAATTTAAGCCTTGAGACTGTTAATTAAATGAATAAATATATAACCCACTAGATCGTGTGATTTCGTCAAAGAAACCTTGTGATGTGATGAACGAGGGGCCAACATATCAAATTTGTTCCCAGAGTCTTGATATGGTCATGATTATTTTACTGATCCTCTTTTACAAGAGGTGGGTAATGATTTTTCAGGTGAGAGAAAATTATTTTTTTTATATTGATCCCTTCCTATTCCCAATTTGGAGAGATAAAAATATGGTGAATGATCGAAATTATTACCAAATTTATATAAAAAATCAATCAATTTGACTTTATTGACATAGATGGAAGATGAACCAAATTAATTATATAGTTCATAAAAATGAATGCAAAGAGTCTCAAACTTGTGAATGCAAAGAGACTCAAACTTGAAGAGAGAGAAAATAGATCTGGGTCATGATTTCCATGAGAAGACTTTTCATTGTCTTTAACCTTTTCCCATTCTTTTATTAAAAATATGATGGGAATTTGAATAGACATCAAATATCTTACAAAATTTATTTCAAAATCAACAATGAAAATGATCAAATCTTATCATCGTCGCATATATTGGCATATGTAATCATTTAAAATATTTATTCCATGATATAAAATTAAAACTTGAGAATCAAGCAAAGAGTTATGATTTATGAAATCTACTATTTTTCAGATTTCTAAATAAGGATGAATCTAACAGTTATGATTTAAAAATCATGAGATGCAACATTTTGCAGATAAAAATTGGACAATTAATTTATGTATATAAACATAAAAATCACGATTCAATCAAAAGATGTATGTATAATTGATTATAGGTAGAGAAAATAAAAACTTAGCTTTTGGTGGAGAACAACGCTTGTAACACGTTCCCACAGACGGCGTCAATCTGTTGATGTAAAAAACTAGATCTCTCTAATTATTCAATCACAGATAAATAAATAAGACAAAGATTTTTAAAGTGGTTCGGCTAGGAATAAAGCCTACGTCCACTGTTATGTTATTGCTGAGTGTTTATGGAATTCTTGATTACAAGTTCTTTCAAGAAATTCCCGTCCCCTTGAATGAGGATGATACAAGATATTTATAGCCCTTAGGCTGTACATGAAAGGTCCGATACATTAAATGAAATACATATGAAAGGGTAATACGTTTAATGCAGCGTGTGCGTCAAGAATATAAACATTCAATGAATAGTTGAACAGTTGTCCGTTTAATGATACGGCCGAGATGCAGCTCGGACCGCCTTAGTTGCTCATCGTCCAGGAGTTCATCGGAGTGTTGTAGTTCCTCGGGGTGTTCTTGTTGCTCGGAGCGAACATGACTTGGTCGGGGGAAATAAACTTCCTCGTTGTTATTGTGCCATGTAGATTGACACGTGTCTTCTTATTATTGGTCCACGTCAGTAGATTAAATTTGGTATCAACAAGTATTTTTTCTGAGTATTGGAGTTGACATTCAAATAATATTTTCTAACATAAGAGTCCTTCAACCGACTTTGCTCTGTCGTTCGAACGACATTGCATTGTCGCGCGATGTCGTTCAAACGACACGCGTATCTCATTCGCGCGATATCTCTTTCTCGTTCGAACGAACTCGACAACCAAGGCGACGCCATTTTCTATAAATACTTATTAAATGGTTTCATTTTCATTAAAAAGTCCCAGCGTTTTAAAAGACAGAAAACTGCGAAACTGCAGAATCTTTTTTACTTCTTCTTTTAGGGTTTAATCCCTTTTTGTTTTCAATTCACAAAAACCCCTTATGCTTTAGTAAATTGTTTTGGTGTTAAATAACACACTTTGTTATTGTTCATTCTCTGTGGGGAGAACTCTACAACCGGAGAGTTGCGTGCTATTGTGGAGGGAGTCCCTGTGAAGTCTTTAGACTGCGTTTCTGGACTGCGCGTCCTTGTGGTATAGTTGCGCGTGAACCATTGCAGATTTCTAACTGTTACTTTGGAGGTTTGACGAAAACACCGTGCGTTACTCTTGTGGGCGAAAGAAAGTTGGTATTTAAGTCAATGGTTTTGTAAACTTTTCAAAGTTCTAGAAATAAAAGGTTTTTGCCCTGCGGAGATTTTTCCTAAAATTTGTGTCGCGTGATTTATTTATTTATAGATTGACACATGCACACACGTAGTTGCATGTTTAGGGTCCGAATTAATTTGGTTTAAATATACTCTAATTAAATAAGTGTACCAAAGTAGAAATTTGCGAATTTAATCAATTATCACACCGCTATATACGTTTTATAAATTGGTATCAGAGCAGGTTACTGTGACACCCCGCCCAATTAAATATAGGGAGATCAGTCCTGTACCAAACAGAATGTTCGGTTGGTTCATTCTTAGCATCATTGCCGAAAACTTTTTAACATATTAATCACCTAATATAAAATTAAGGTAGATGTCAAAACATTTCCAATTTTAGTAAAACCAAGTAAATCCATTTTCATTCAGTCTTAAAATATAAACCATTCACCACACATAGGAATATAATAAATACTGAACATGAATCAAGTGCTGAAATAAATAAGATTGGGTAAAACCTCCTAGATCAAAACTCTAAACCACAAAGTAAACTGAATACAATATCTCAGATAAAAGACTAGAAGTGAGTGACACATGCCCTAAATGAGAAGTCTAGATGAAACTGAATGGAAAAGATAGATACGTCTACTGCAAGGACCTGCAACTTCCACCACAGCTGCAGCACGTCTGACACTCCAATCTCTAATTCTAATACCCCTGTGGCTGAGCACCTTGTATAATATATATATATATATATATATATATATATATATAGCAAAAGAGAGAAGAGATACAAGAAACGGGTCAGAGCCCGAGGTTTAAAAATGATTTAACAAGTATTTTAAACTGGTTCTTAAAACAAGTCTTATACGCATGTATTGTGCACATAAGTTTCTCGCCTCTCATCTATTGTGCACACCTAACGTACATCTAATCTCCCCCTAGTTATACCACCGAGTCTAACTAGTCAGAAATTATACTAATACAAACTATGCTCACTAGTAGTATTCCCGTATCGCCCATACAATACGCTATTCAGATAGTTTATCTCACATACTAAGTTTCATTATTCCCGTTCGAATGGTTAATCTTGTATCCACTACGATTATTTTATTTCTCATTTCCACTTTATCTATTAGTTTCACAAAGTAGAAAGTTCCCCAAGTACACTCATATATATATATATATATATTGTCTCATCATTCCTATATATAACCACTAATCCTGCACCCTTACGTTAAGACCACTTGGCGCAATGTAATGATTATTATTATTACCAAGGCTACTAATTTCACACAGTATAAATATTTACAGGTTTATTTATATATTTATATATATATATATATATATACACACACACACACACACACACACATATATAGTCACATCATCCCTATACATATATATACACTAATCCTGCACCCCTGGACTAAGACCCAATAGTGCACCTATCAAGAAAATCCTGGATTCCCGGGTTAACACCCATTAATGAACCTATCAATAATAATCCAGCACCCTTGGGTTATCACCCATTAGTGCGCCTAACAATAATCATTCTTGTATCCCCGGGTTATCACCCATTAGTACACCTAACAATAATATCCTTGTACCCCCGGGTTATCACCCTTTAGTAAACTTAATCAATAATGTTCTTGCACCCCGGGTTATCACCCATTAGCGCACCTAACAATAATATTCTTTAACCCCCGGGTTATCACCCATCAGTACACCTAACAATAATATTCTTATACCCCCGAGTTATCACCCATTAGTAGACTTAACAATAATATCACATAATAGGCATACGCACATCCTATTAAGATTCATAGGCATATTCCCAACCTAATTATAAACTTCTCATACATATTTCATTCTCATCGCTACGTATAGTATAAATATTCAAATTACTATCTCTCTCGTAATCTCCAAGGTACATTCTCTCTATACCGAAATAAGTAAAGTATCAATTCTCACATACTTTCCCGAAATTCTATCTTGTTTAAGTTTACTATCTGACAATTTCTCTCACTCCAATAAATCGGTAAACTCAAAATTGGACTCTAAGAAAAATTCCCAGGTTCTCCAAGGTTCTGCAGCGGTACTGAAAATCTCTAGAAAATGAACCAAACCGAATCCCCCAGAAATGGAATCGATTTCGTTACGTCAGACCTATTCTGCAACAGTTATGTTTTCACCAAATGGAACCGAATCCCCCAGAAATGGAACCGATTTCGTTACGTCAGACCTGTTCTGCAACAGTTACGTTTTCACCATTTTTAACCCTAAAAACTTCTAAGGTTCATCACCCAACACCTCATCATCAATCCCAATTAACATATGATAGGTTATAAATCATTCCTAACATCCTAGGATTATTAATTCGTCATCAATCATCGTAATTATATAAAATCCCTAAATTAATTCACATGAACCCTAGTTTTCAAAATTTCAATTAAAGAACCTAATCAACCCAGAATCGTTCATCAATATATGATTCAATTTTGTGATTAATCCTCTACATACATGAAGGAATATCAACAACTAATTAACCCAACCTTTAATCATCATTTAACCTCAAATTTTCACCGAGTTAACATGTAAATCATGATTAATTTCACCTACTCTAACATGAGTATGATTATTGCTAAAAGAAAGCAAGTAATAAACACTTGCCTTAAATTGAAGGTCTGAATCCTTTGGTGATGTTGGTATAGACGCGTTCCTCTCCTCTCGATCTACGCATTGGTGGCCACGGTGGTGGAAGATGATGCCTAAAAGCTTTGGATCCTTGGGATTTGCTCTCCCTCACTCTCTGTGACTCTCTCTTGAGTTATGTGAATTTGAGCCCTAATTTCTCCCATGTAACTGATATAATAAAACTATAGTTTTCGTCCATTTAATCTCCCAAAAAATTCAAATTACAAAACTACCCCTACGGGGTGCCGGCTTGGCCTAAAATATCTCGGAGTCCAAATTGAATACCTGGGTAGTATTTTTTTACTATCTCAACCCTCTCGGACTCAACGGCGCACTTGAAATGACCATACAGGTTAATAAAAATAATTTCTCTTTTTATCCCAATCAATTAATCTCAACACGACTCACACGTGCGTCAAACTTATATTACTAAACTGTCGTATTATTCACTCTCGACAATTTATCAAATTGTACAGTTCCATATTACATATCACACAGTAATATTAAATAAATAAGTATTAACCCTTGGCACGCTAGCTAATATTTATTTTAAATCCGGATTAATTAATAATTAAATTCTCACATTTTAATTCAATTGATCAAACAAAATGATTAATCACTTAATTATTTAAATCATTAAGAATACAGGGTGTTACAGTTACACAAATTTATCGCGTATTCCTATTTTTCGCAAAATCTTGTGAAATTGATTTTTTGAAAAATCAGTTATGTGAAAAATCGTAATTTTTCCAATGGAACGCTCATTTAATGAGGAGCCTATTTTTTAAAAAGTTCACGACTGTACTGAAAAATTAAAACTTTTGAATTTGAAACTTTGCAAAACAATTAAAGTTTTAGAAAACGAAAATTATTATTTTAATTGTAAGATTGAATATTTGCAAACGTTTCAAACTCAAATAGATATTTTTCGTTAACACTTTGATAATTTGTGTATTGATTTTGATTCTTTAAAAATTTCCTAAAAGGAGAGGGATGAAAGAGTCCTGGTTTTAAAGAAGGAATTGAAGGACCTACAAAATTCTAGGGTTCCCGTTTGTGACGTCGAGGATAAAAAATTAATCGATAATTTTACAGCACGTGAAAAGACTCTTAGGGATAAGTTTGTTTTAATTGAGGGGGAGTGCGATAAACTGTTAAGTTTTATTAAAATTTTGAAAAAGAAATCCATGTCTTTGGAGGAGTCTAATTTTTTGCTTGAGTCAAAAGTTTTAAAGTTAAAAAATGATTTGACAGACTCGAATAGGTTTGATAGTGATGGTAATGGCTCATCTTGTTCTCATGCTTCTAGTGCTAAAGCCAAAATCATTATTTGTTTTAGAGGGTCAATTAATCCCTAGGACAATAGAAAAGGTCAACCCATAGGTTTCGTTCCACCAGTTTACACATGTTCACATTGTGGTAGGAAAGGTCACCTTAGGCGTTTTTTTTTTAATATTAGAAAAAGTCCAAGGAAGTTTATGTCTAGTGTTCCCTTGGTTCCTAAATCCCACACACGACGTTCCACATCTATTTGGGTTAGGAAATCACTTTTATAGGCATTAGATTTTAGACAAGTTGATTCCTGTTTGCTTGCACATAATTCTTCTCTTGCCATATCATATAGATGATTATGTTCGCATGTTGATCATACGCTAGTTTTTTGTTTCATGGTATTTATGTTTGCTAGCGTTGTGACATGTACTTTTTGTATGTTTTCCAATTTTTTGAAATTTTTTAAAAAATACAAAAAGATTTTATTTTGAGAAAATCCAAAAAGAGTTTGTATTTTGTTTTACACCTTTTATGGATAGACACTTTAGATGACCGTGTCACAATATCATTCCATTTATTCATGTGACTATTTGATAGTATTTTGAGACTATATATCATGTCATTTGTGTGCTTTATAATATTTGGAGTCATTAAGATGTAATTAAGTGTTACTTCCTATATGTTTTACTCGTGATTTCCTTTATTGCACACGCGCACGTATTTGTTTAATTATTGTGTTTGTCTTATCACATGTTGGTTGGGTGTTTTCAATTCAATATTGTCTATAAAAATGAACCAAGCGCGATAAAACTTGACAAGAAAGTTGTGCATGTAAGAACCGTTTGTGAGTTTGTTTGCTTTATTTGAAAATGAGGAAGGGCTGCAAAAGGTTCATTTGGCCGTTGCGAATACTAAGCTACCGTTTAATTGGACCTAAAAAATTGAGGAATTTTAATATTCGCAGTCCAAATAGGTTTAAAAGAGCCCAAAAAAATTTAAAGACAATAAAAGGAAATTCATGCCAATTATGGGCCAATTAGGTTTTTACACCAATTCTCAAAAGTTTGAGAATTTAGTTTATACACCTCTAAAGGAAAAAATATATGAGGGAGTTTGGATGGAGAACTAAAACGGGTTTGCACGTCCTTGAAAGTCTTGAAAAAGTGTTACGTAGTTTTGGACGTTATTGGTGTGGAAATCACTTTGACTTTGATTTGTTGATTTGCATAAGACGGTGTTATCTGAATTCAATAATTTTTACACCTAAGGATACTTTTGGTATTCCTTCGTTAGGGGTACACGTATACATCGTGCACATATTATTGATTGAGTTTATTTACCTATCCAATGTGTTCAAAATCATTCATTCCATTTCCATAACTTGGTTGTTTGAGTATAAATCCATGACGTGTGACTTTTGTATCTTATTTTTGCTTTAAAATTTTAAAAAATTCAAAAATAACTTATGGATGTTTTTAAGATATACCTTTGCATGCGCGTAGTTTGATTCATGTTTCCTATGCATTTTACCGTGACACTCCATGTTTTGATTGTTTCTTCTTATCTGTCTATTTGGGCCATCATAAAAAGGGGGATAAAGAATTATCATGATATGGGGGAGCTTTTGCATTATGGGGGATATTTGATTTATTAATGAATTATTCTTATATCATTTCAAACTCGATGCGTCACGATGGTTTTTGCATTATCTCATGTGTGTAGGTATAAATAATGAAGATCATTATGTTGCACACCCTGATGAGAAAAACTTTGAGATTTGATGAAGACTTTTTGAAAAACAGTTTGAGATCTTGCAAATTTATTCATGGGAGAGTAGATTTGTATAGGCATTTTGGTATTTGATAATTCAGATATTTTTATGTATGTACCGGCATAGACTTGGGGGAAGATTTGTAAGTACATTATTTTATAAGTCCGTTATCAATTTAGTATGTCGTATACCGCTACACCGTCGAAAAGCATTCAACAACATTCAAGCATCAAAGACGGATCCGAATATCAAGGTTCTTCATCAAAAAGACTCCGTAAAGTTTATTTTGGTAAGGTTTTGTTTTAAAATACCTTAACTTTCCACTTAGAGCTTTTTGGATATTTTTACAAAATATTTTCTAAGTGTTGGAATGGACTTTTTCGTCAAAATTTGAGAATGAGTATTTTTTATAAGTATTGGAGCGGACATTAAAATAATATTTTCTGACATAAGAGTTGTTCAAACGACTTTGTTTTGTCGTTCGAACGATATTACATTGTCACGCAATGTCGTTCAAATGACACGCGTATCTCGTTCGCGCGAGATCTCTTTCTCTTTCGAATGAGCTCGACAACCGAGTCGGTGCGATTTTCTATAAATACTCATTAAATGGTTTCATTTTTATTAAGAAGTCTCAGTGTTTTGAATGACAAAAAACTGCGAAACTACATAATCCTTTTGACTTATTCTTTTAGGGATTTAATCCCTTTTTGTTTTCAATTCACAAAAATCCCATATGCTTTGGTAAATTGTTTTGGTGTTCGAGAACACACTTTGCTGTTGATCATTCTTTGTGAGGAGAACTCTACAATTGGAGAGTTGCGTGCTATTTTGGAGAGAGTCCTTGTGAAGACTTTAGACTGCGTGTCTGGACTACGCATCCTTGTGGTATAGATGCGCATGAACCACTGCAGATTTCTAGCTGTTTCTTTGGAGGTTTGACGAAGACACAGTGCATTCCTCTTGTGGGCGAAAGCAAGATGGTATATAAGTCAATGGTCTTGTAAACTTTTCAAAGTTCTAGAAATAAAAGGTTTTTCTCTGCGGGGATTTTTTCTAAAACTTGTGTCGCATGATTTATTTATTTATGGATTGACACATGCACACACGTAGTTGCATGGTTAGGGGCTAAATTAATTTGGTTTAAATAGACTATAATTAAATAAGTGTGAAAAAGTAGAAATTTATGAATTTAATCAATTATCACACCGTCATATACGTTTTACAGTCTTTTTCTGATAACAAAAATTATCAGTTGGTCTAATTTTGGAGGATTCTCCAAGGGTCTGAGCATATGATTGAGTCTGAGGTATAGGAGTAGCAGCACTACTAAGTTAAGTAACTGCAAGTCTTTGAGTTCTCTTGAATCTAGCAGCAGCTACCAAATTTTACTTGAATTCTACCCATAGTCTATTCTTTACATTCCACCATAGGGCACTTATAAGAGTATTCTCATCATTTGAAAATTCTCATTTAAATTTGATCAAGTCTGAGAATCTTTGGTCTGGTCTATAATGGGAAAAATACATATTCTCGATGAGTCTATTTTGGGAAATATTTTTATGTCTAGATTTTCCAGGAGGAACTAGAATATCATCAAAGTTCTCCAGGATTCGTCTTTCTTGAGAGTCTTAAATATGAGTTTATCTTTGCATTACACCAACATTTGGTCTTACGCGTCAAACATAATATGCAACATCTTCTTTGTATAGTCTATTTGTTCCAGAGGAACTCGTTGCCTCTAAGTCTTATATTTACAACATAAAATAAGAGAAGATATTAGTGTTAGCAAACATAGGTTATCCAGATATGATGTCAGTAATGGTATTTTTTCTTCCTTTTATATGTATAACAGAGAAGTCATAACCATTAAGCAGTCTCTGAATTTTACTACATAAGAATAGTTAGTATAAACAGTAAAATATTTAGGTCTAAGAAAAAGCATATATTTTTTTATTGCCTTTACTATAACTAAAACTTCTTTTTCATGGGTTGTATATCTTGTTTCTGGATCTGTAAAAGTTCCAGAACTATATCTACAAAGTTTCTTATTTTTTGTCTTATGATTAATGGCAAAGTATACTGCTCCCCATTGTTTATCAGATGCATCTATTTCTACAATGAACTGATCTTCATCATTAGGCAACTCAAGTAAAGGGATATTCTTAACTGCGTCTTTGATTTGTCTTATTACTTCAAAATTATCTTTTTTCCATCTAAAAGGATTAGTTTTATCAATTCCATTTAATTTGGAAGTTAAGCTTTATCTTTTTGAAGCAAGGTCTTTAATGAAATCTGCAACACAATTTAGCAATCCTAAAAATGATTGTAATTATTTTCTATCTTTGAGTTTGTCTGGAAACTCAAAAATCTTTTTGGTTATGTGTTTTGTTAAGGATATATTTTCTTTATTAATATGCATTCCCACAAAATTTATTTCAGTCTCAAATAATTGCATTTTCTTTTTAGAAATAACAATACCATGTTTATCTAATTCTAAAATAATATATTTAAGATGGTCTACATGTTCTATCTCAGTCTTACTGGCTACAAGAATATCATTTATGTAAACAAGACAAAATTTTGAGTAAGGTTTAAAAATAGTATCCATTCTTCTTTGGAATACCTGAGGAGCATTCAAGTATCCAATTGGCATTACTAATCATTCAAATTTTCCTTGGGGGACACTAAAGGTTGTCCAAGTTATACTATCTGGGTGCATCTTTATTTGCCAGAAGCTTGATTTACAATCAAACTTGCTGAATATAATTATGTCTCCAATTAGATTAATTAGGTTATTCTTGTCTAGTATCTTATAAGAATCAAACTCACAATTCTTATTAAGGTTTCTATAGTCTATGACCATACGTATTTTTCCTCTCTTTCGTTCAGACTCATTTTGAACATAGAAGGCAAGGCTATTATGTCTACTTTTGCTTTCTTCTTAGCTTAAGCATTTCATCTTTGTGTTTTTTGAATTCTTCTCTCTCTTCTTGTGAATATCCGTTCTTATAAGTTCCACCATTAATAGTGGCATCTGGGCTAATAGGGATAATTTCATAATAACTTTTATCTTTGTCCCACTTGGCAATAAGATTTTCTCCCAATGAAGGTTCTGTTAATTGCTTAATCTTTTCTTTTTCTACTTCTATACCCATTTTCTTTTATTTGGATATATCTTGAACCTTTAATAAGGTTCGTTGGGCTTGGTCTAAAATGTCTTGTTTTATAAGTGATATTTGCTTATAACACTTTTGGTCTGGACATTTACATTATTTTTCTAAGGGAATAGTTATTTCTAGAACTTCTTGTTGGTTTGTATATCTAGGTCTACCATGCTCAGCTGAAGAACTCTAATGGGTTGTTAGCTTAAAATTAGGTTTGACTTGCATAAGGTCAAAAGCAGTCATGTGACCTATTAGAAGGGCAATAATATTAAACTCCTTTTTGTTACTAAGTAATATCTTATCGTTATACTGAGTATATGGATGGTATTTACTAAGTCTTGTTCTAAAATAATGTTTCCTGTAAAACTAGAACAAGGATCCATTATCCAAAATCGATGATTAACAATTTTGTTAGTCTGGTTTCCAAAAATGGTTCTCCATTAGCTACCTTACCATGGATCTCTTGATTACTGTCTAGAAAATAATCTTCAGGAAAGGCATTAGCCTTACAAATACTCGCTGAGCATCTGTAATACCCCGTATTTTTGTGATATTTATTTTTGGGATTAATTAAATTAAATGTGAATTAGTTTGGAAATTAATCCGGATAAAATACTAACGAGATGTGAGTTAGTACTTGAATATATTGGGTATGTATGATGATATATGAATGTTGATTGATGAAATTTGTCATGAGATTGATATACGGCAATTTGGACATTTTATTGGGACGCATGTGACAGTCGCGTCAGGAATGTAATTATGTCAATTAAAAAGTGAATTTAAATTCTATTAACCGTATGGTCGTTTTGAGTGCGCCAACGCGTCCGGAAGGGTCGAAATAGTCAGAAAACACTACCCGGGGGTTTAGTTTGGGTCCCGGGGCATTTTTAGGCCATAACGGCATCGTAGAAGGGTAGTTTGGTAATTTTGTATTTTTGGGAATTAAAAATGACGAAAATTAGGATAAAAAAATCTGAATTGGAAAACTCACCACTAAACCCACTAATAACCTAATAGGCTACGGAGGTTATTAGAATTATCCCCCAAAGCTCATAAGGAAAACCCTAGCCACCATTCACTTTGGAGAAGAAGCTTGTAGAGAGAGAGAGGGGGGGAATTCTGCAGAAAGAGAGAGAGAGCTTCATCAAATCGACATCAAAATCAGAGATACTCTTAAGGAAAGTGATTTAAT
The DNA here is from genome assembly GCA_949130495.1 of Sambucus nigra. NCBI lineage: Eukaryota > Viridiplantae > Streptophyta > Magnoliopsida > Dipsacales > Adoxaceae > Sambucus > Sambucus nigra. Next base: position 9,606,063 of record OX422210.1, read on the forward strand.
TTCGTTTATTTCAGAGAATGCTTCTTCCATGCGTAGGAATTTAATAAAATTGTATTATTCTTGGAAGTATGATGAAAAATCCATTTTAATTGGACTTAGAACTTGAAATTTTGAGGAGAAATTGCATGTAGAATCGTATAGAGGTGATTATTCTGATGATAATATATATTGGATGTCACGAAAACGGATTTAATTGGGTAAATTGATGATTTAAAATTCTAGGGTTCATGTTCTTGAAATTTGGGGGAAAAGTGTAGAGATTTGTAAATTGATTGATGTTAGGATGAATTAAACCCACAAAATACGTTAGTATATGACCTAGGTATGTTTAGGGATGATTAGAGACCTTAAACTATTGATGGATTGTTGTTTAGATGAGATTTGAGGTGTAGAAATATTGGGAAAAATGAAAATAGGAATTCTGGGCTCGAAACTGGTCACTCGTTAGAAGACCTTCCCAGGTCGTTCAAACGAGCTCGTTCGAACGATCTTCTAACGAGTTGACCATTGACTTCTAGAGAGGGAATATCGTTCGAAGACTTCGTTCGAACGAGATGTCATTAGAAGGCTCAGTTCGTTTGAACGAACGAACTCTCGTTCGAACAGCCTCGTTCGAACGAGACTTCTAACGAGCTGACAGTTTAGGCTTTTTAGCCTGTTTTGATTTTGGGAGTCCCGGAAATTTGTTCAATTGTAGAGATTCCTTGATGCTGAAATGATATAATTGGGATATTTGGGATATAATGAGGAGTAAAACATAAAAGTGTGAATTGTACCAAATGGATATTATGGAATGGGAAGTGAGTGTCTATTACGACGTGAGAACGATTGATGGTTCGAATAATTATATTAACCGGGAATATGTAAAATGTGATACGTTATAAGTTGGTATGAGAATGAGATATGTACCACAAATAAACTATGGTGATTACTAAGATGTGTGCTTACTTAGTATTGGTATATGATATTATGTGTATGACATACCTACCATACTTGCTATCATGAGAGGTTTGCGTTCGCTTAGGACCCTCTAATCCTTGTGTTGCCTACGGGGGGGATTTAGACTGGTACCTCGAGAACATAGGTCAGAGAAGGACTTATTGGGATGTTAATAAGTCTGCTGATCGTGGGAGCGTAGGTATGTGCGTGACCCATGTGATGTGACTGTGTTCGCCTCCATTGTTTGTGATTGTGTTATCTGGACGATTCCTGAGAGATTAGGAATGCGTAATCCTTATGTACGTGTTGTACTGGGATGGATAGCAGAGTATGTGTGCACCGCAGCTTAGCCTCGGGGTGCTTGTATTGTATATTTATGACGTGCAAAAATACGTTTAATTAATGATAACTTTCATATGGTATTGTGTGTATAAATACGGAATATAAAGGGATAATCTATAATGAGTTGTATTGCTTATATTTGAGAACCCAAATTTAAGATAAGTCCCCTATTTAATTGATATCGTTATAATGATAATGGGAACCGAGTAATAAGGGTAGAACCTATGACGATCTAGCTAGATATGATGTCACTTAGAGGTGTTAATGTCTTTTAGATGGGTACATACGTTAGGAGTGCACATTTAGTCGAGAGGTGAGAAGTTCATGTGAGTGTATGTCCTAACATGTACTCTGCATTTAATGTTTTAATGTTATTAAAGCACTTGCAGTTTTTAAAATATCTCCACATTCGAGCTCTGACCCGTTTGCTTTCAAATCTATTTTTTTGTAAAAACCATTTTAGGTGCCCAGCCACAAGGACACCATGCTTAGGATTCTCATTCAGGTGACGAGCTGTAGCTGTTTGTGGAAGTTACAGGGCCTTGCTAGTAGACGCTTCTTTCATTTGGATTCCATCTTCAGTATTCATCAGTTGTAGGGCATGTTGCCCATTTCTATTAGAGACATTTTCCATTTCAATTTTTCAGACTTTGGCATGTATTAATTCAGTATTCAGTTTATTCATTTCAGTTGTGGGATTGTGGTGAGGAGTTTTTCCTCCATATTTAATTTACATTATGTGATGGTTATTCTATTGTTTCGTTATGGTGAATGGTTTTATTATTTCTTCATTACTCTTGATTTGCATGTTAATCAGACTTAAATTAAAATTTGACAACCTACTTTTTAAATACTAGGTGGTTTGTAATCATTAAAAATGTTTTCGACAGTGATGCTATTAACTGAGCCAACTTGGCATTTTGATTCAATTTAATAAAGGAGTAGCTACCCGGTATTTAATTAGTCGGGGTGTCACAGCATCCTATATCTATAAAAGTTGAAAGTCTTTTAGGATAGTCTTTATGTTGTATAATTAATTCTACAAAACAAGCACGTGGTTTAGTAGAAATTCCTAAATTATTCCTTTCTAAAATAGATATTCATTTCTAGGGTTTATCTATAAAATCTAATAATGTTAAGTCTTCTGAACTACTGTCAGAGAAGTTATCTTCTAATTCATAGGAAATTCCCTTTCCTTTTAAGTCTTCATTTTCTTGTAATCTTTTGGCAACACTTCTATCAATGTCTTGATAATATGTTTTAATATCCTGATTTATATGAGCATCGTATTGGGTAGTATATATTGCTCTAAATTTATTTCTCCAATAGTTTTCATAGTAGTGTAATTGAGAAATAACAAAAACCATACATAATTATGTTTGTATAGTCTCAAAGCATTCTACACGTCTAAAGTCTTTTTTGCTACATTTCATTTCAAATACGCAATAATTTTTTTCGTCAAAGTAACATCTAGGTATGCATGTTAGTAACTCAGGATTACTAACTGTCCATATTTTCTTTATAAAGGGGCTTAATATACATTTATACCAAGCTTCTTCAAAGTCTATATATTTATTATCTTGTTCATCTTGATTAATTTGCATCATATATAAATCTAGTGTATCTTGGGAGTCTTCATATTCATCAGTATCACTATTATAATCTTCTCAATCACTGTTGTGTATACACTATAGATACTAGTATTATCATCATTTTCTATGTCTGATATTTCTATATCATATAGAATGTCAATTTCTTGTTGAGCTGCAAGGTTTAATATTGTATTAATAATTTTAATACTTTCTTTATCTTTCTTATTAGGACAGTCTTCAGCAAAGTGTCCTTCTTTGCCACAAGTCCAACATTCTTTGATAACAGTCATAGATTGAGCTACTTCTTTTTGTTTCCTATAATTAGGAACCTTCTTATGTTTACCGGTGTTCTTCTTAAACTATCTTCTTTGGTTAAATCTATTTTTCTTGGTCTTAGAGTTCTTTTGTCTAAAGGTATTTGATGGTCTTAATGTATATTTTTTTTTAAACCTAAAGGCTTAGCCTTAAACATCTTTTATTTTCATTCTAGTTTTGTTTTTAATTTCTTAGATTCACTACTACATCCCCATTGGATTGGAGCAATGTCTGTTTCATCTTAGATTGGGGGAATTTGTTTGAAAGTTTATTCTATTAACCTTCCTTGAGTTATATCTCATATTTTATATATGATATAGTATTTAGAAAAATTTATTCTTTCACCAAGGAATTTATTCTTAACTCCAGCAAATCCTGGCCAATTATTGGATTCATTAATTAGGATTTGTCCATTAACTGGTATCTTTCTAAAATATTCATCTTTTAAGGTCTCTCTAAATTCTTTAATTTGGTAATATAGTTGTTCATAATTGTTTCTATATTCATTGATCTTATCTAGTTTGCAAATACTAAGAAGAGCTAACTTAGTTTTTGCTAAGTCTTGTTCATTGATTTGAGCTAAGTGTCCATCTCCAATGAAATCTGAAGTAAACAATTGAATATATTCTTTAATTGATCTTTCTTCTAGGTTTTCTTACATATTTTTAACCTTGGCTAAGGAGTCTGTATTTGTGGCCTTTCTTAGACCGTCTAAGTAATCTTTTGCGATACCTCTGATGGATTGCTCATCATATTATTTACATGAACTTGCATCCCATTGCTCATTAGATGCAAAACATATGTTCATTTGATTTTTCCATTCTTCTAAAGCTTTCTTCCTATCTTAGACATTGTCTAGATTAAGGTATATCCCAACTGGATTTATGGCTTGATTTGCCATAGTCTTAACAGGACTAAAACTCTTGTCACTAGTTGGAAAGTCTTTTATATAATCAGGTTTGGTCTTTACTAAAGTGTTTGAGTAAATAGGAATATTTATTCTTATTGGTTTACTAAAGAGTTTAGGAGCATCATTTAGCATACTACTGGTTCTGATTTCTTATTTATCAAGACCTACCTGTATAGTTGGCATTAATATTTCTTTTTCTTCTTATATTAGTCTTAGGTTTCTAAGAAGATCTTTAGTATTCGTAGAATCTTTTGGTTTTAATATATGGTCTTGAGATATTATATTAAATCTATTTTTGTCTTGGAACCTTACAGAATGACTTCTGTTAAGATGTTCTTTAAACGTCTTCATGTCCAATTCTGAGGGTTCATGTGCAAAGTTTTGGATTCTTGCTTTTTCTCTAACTAAGTCTTTTTGTTCAAATGATCTTCTGGGTCTAATTATTGGAGCTTGTCTTAACAAGCTATAACTAGCTTTGCTACTACATTCTCCTTCTGAAAGATCATTGATTATGGTTTCTCCCATATTTCTAAATCGGATTTGTTCAGTCTGGATATTCTTACTGGTAATCTTAAGGGGGCCAAACTGTATAGTAACAATTTCAATGACATCGACTTGATTAATAAATTAAGGTTTATTCTATATAACCTTAGTTTCTTAAAATTCTAGCAATTGCCAAGGAGTCTTAGCTTTTTATTTCATAGGTCCAGTATTCCTAATACTCTAAGTATGATTATAGTCTAAATTATTTGTTCTAACTAATATTTCTTCGTTAAGTCTACCACTGGGAATTCTCGATTGCATTCCTTCATAGGGGAATTGGGAAAATTTCACATAACCATGAAATTTTATATTTATATTAGCATGTGAGATAATATAGTCTCCACAGCCATTAGCATATAAGATTAATTTAAAATGTTTGGTTATGTCTATGATTACTGTAAATGCTGGAATGACATTAAAGTATCCTATATTGTTTGACATTTCTAGTTGGGCCAGACCGATAAGGATTTTATCAAAATCTTTCCATCTTTTATCTATTAAACAACATAATATGTTGATATTATTTTGAGCTCTGTGTAATCATTGGATTCTTTCTTGAAAGAGTCCAAAGGTTAGGAACTGAAACTTCTTATCAAATCCTCTTGATCTTAGCAATTATGAGTCAAAAACTTAAAGCTCAGTATAGGACTTGTCTAACAAGTGATTTCTACAATGATAAGTCATGTTGTAATTAAGAGTCCAAGGAGTGGCTCCTTCTTTGAACAAGTCTAGGTATCTAACTGATGGAAGTTGTCCATTTTGTATTGAGTCTTCTATAATTTTCCAGTCAACTTTACCCCATTTTTTCCATCGGAGAGGATTGGTGAAATTTCGTTCCTTCCACCATGTTCTGACATTGGAGGATGAATCTTTAAGTCTTTGGAACATAAAATTACTGTGTCCATTATTTAGGATAGGGCTAACTATCTTACGAGTCTTATCTTATGATTGTACTAGTTATAGTCTTTCCTTACTTAGTTTCTATATAAGGAGATTCTCTAAATTTATAGGTGGTTAACTGTTTTTGTTCAAGTCTTTTCTCAATTCTTTGTAAAGAGTCTGAGCAATACTTTTGTCTCTTATTGTGACTAAATATTTTTTCTTTAAAGGCCTTATTCTCTTTTCTTGCATTATTGTTAACGTCTTCATTATGTTTAGCAAGTGTATTAGCAAGAGAATTAGCAACTTTTGTAATGTAATCTTTTACTTCATCTTGTTGTTGCACAGATTCCCGTGTCATTCTAGCTTCTATGGTTTTTACAGTTTTTTCTATTTTATCTAATCGTGTTAAAATAAATGGAGAGTCTAATTCTGCTTGGGAAGGTTTTTTTATATATGACCTTAATTCCCTGAATAATTTCTTCATATTTTTCTTTGGCTTGTGCCATGTTTACTCTAAGTTCATTAACAATATTATCCATTTTGGATAGGTTATGTCTTTCCAAATTGTTAAGGTAATTTGCTAAATTTTGTTGGAATTTAACAAAGTCTATATAGAAGGTGGTTAATCCTTCTATCTTCGGCTTTAAATCTAATTGCAAATCTTTAACAAAGCTACTAGTATAGTCTTGTTGACTGCTATTGATGCTGAAATTAAATTTAATCTTTCTAGTATAAGTCTAGTTGCTTTAGCAGCATTAGCAATCTCATTTTCATTTATCCGATAATAAAATCTTTCATCATTTATCTTTTCTAAAATTCTTTGATAAAAATTTGCTAAAATCTGAATAGAGAGGTTTACCTCATTCCAATCTGATCTAACTATTTCTATTAGGAAGATAATTATCTAATCTTGGGATAAGGTTAGCTTGTTCTTTAATGAGTTTGACCAACTCAGTTTCTTGGTTTCTAGTTAGAATCTTAATGTCTGAAATTTCTTTATTAAGGACTTTTATGTGATTAGTCTTAATATTTATATCTTGTAATACCTGTACAAGGTCTATTAGGATTTGACTGCCTATTTCTTATATTCACTTTGAGATATTTTTGGTCTCAGTGTCTAGGGTTTGGACGTCTTTAAATAATTTTCTTAAAATAAGAAGGATACAATTAATTTGATCTAGTATTCTATTTTACTCTAATTATTTAATCACAGATAAAAATAAATAAGACAATAGGTTTTTAAAGTGGTTCAGTCTCATAAGAATGGCCTACGTCCACTGTATTTGTTATTGCTGACTGTTTGCAGAATTCTTGATAATGGATTTACCAATAAATTTTGAGTCCCCTGCTAATGAGGAGGTTACAATGTATTTATAGCCTTGAGGCTGTACAAATGAAGGGACAATGCGCTGTTATCTAGAAGACATGTACATCTGTATCATAATAATGAGCATTTAATGCGCAGTCGTCTCTTTGATTCCATGATTTGAGTGCTCTGTACGCTAAGTATCTCGGACCGACTAAGCTGCTCGCACCGCTTAAGCTGCTCGAGGCCCTGAGTTACTCGGGATAATGAAGTTCCTCGGTGAACACTTGTTGCTTGGAACAACTGAGTAGGTCGGGGATATTAAGCTCCTTAGAGTCAGTGTGTTTTTCATTAAAAGTGTTTTATGGGTGCCATGTAGACTAACACGCGTCTCTGCATAATTGGTCTATGTCAGCACACTAAATTTGGTATCAACAGAAGCCCCCAATGTTTCGTAGTTTGATGTTGGAGAAAAGTATGGAACATTTTGCTGCTTAGATTTTCGATTTGTATGGATTTTAGGCAAACTTTCGTTGTATATAACTCCTTTTTCGAATGCATAACATCAAGCTTTTAAAATATTTTGAATTTCCATGACCGCTTCGATTTTTGTGCTCTTTTACTTCTTTTTAGCCGCCGGATATGCAAACGTCCGCCTTGATAATCATTGCTTTTCTCTATTCCCGAGGTAAAGTATTTAAACGCGGCAAAAATCCTATCATCTTCTACTTTTCAAACCTGTGTCTTCAAACTTTTCATTTCCTCTCTATATTGTGCGTTCGTTTCCTCAATTGTTCGTTGTCAACTGACTCAGTCTTCTCCTGTAAGCTCTTCTTCCTTTTCTTTTACTTATTTTGTTCATCATTGTTTACCCTGTTGAATCTCTTGACAAATTTCGTTCTAAATTTTCAATTCCTTAATGGGTCATATTATAAGAACTTTCTGAACCTTCTGACTATTTTTCTTTGGTTGAGGGGCATTGGTTCCCAAGTCTCTTTGTGGTTGAATGTGGCTTTTCTTTTCCTCCAAATCCCCTATGTTTGGAGTTCTGTCAATATTTTGACGTTGTACTGCAAAAATAGCTCCCAATACCTGGAGAATAGTTAATGGAGTCCATAGGTTAAACTAAATTCATGGAACCCGTTTGGGAATTCCAGAAATTATGTTTTGCTATAGATGAGTTGTCAGTGATAGTACTTTTTATTTAAAAACTAGGTTTTTAAATAGGGCTTTAGTTATCAATCTCCCAGATGCCAACAGGGATTACTTCGAGCATGGGGTTGTTATGAAAAATTGGCAACATTCTCCATTAAATGGAGATGATGTATATCAGGGTCCCAGGTGTCCCCCTTATGGCAATGGAATAGGTTGTTTTTATTTTTTGAAATATTGTTTTCTTAGTGTTTGACAAAATGTATCACTGACGTTTAATTTTTACTATTTACAGTTGATAGCAAAAGAAAATCCCCAAAGAAGACAGAGGTTAATTTGAAGCATTTGAAACTTATCTGGAGTTTGCACCAAAGTGTGGCCGAGGAGCACATTAGATCGGCCTCTTATTTATTGCAGTACAAGAATTACACTTCATCCTTTACTGCTCGTCCAGTGGTGGTTAATCTTGACCAAATACCAGCTGTTGAGTCTAGTGTGGAGGGTTCTTCCTCTGAATCAAGTATTCCTATTGGTGACATAATGAATAGAAGAAAAGTTCCTTCCTTTTTTGATAAGTTTGATTCTCCTGCTGTGGAGACAAAGAGAAGTAAAAAAGATGTCCCAGGAGAGGGGATAAAGAATGTAGAGGTACCCCCTTCTGATGCTACCAAGAAGTTTAGCGAGAATCCCCCTGTGGCTCCTACTAAGGCTATTGTTGTTTCTCCTCCAAGCGAGGTCATTATTGTGTCACCACCCAAGACAGCATCTTTGGTTGAGAATGTTCCTGCTCTTACGAGGAGATTAAGGAAAAGTTCTTCTGAGAGACCAGCAGAACCTGTCTCTTAGTCTTTAAATGTTGAAGGTGGTGTTCCCACTGTTGTTCCTCCGAGCTCTGCTATGAGCTCGGCGAAGTCTTGGATTATTCCAGAAGTCCAAGGTATTGAGGACTATCTTTCTTGTGACAGGGTCACTACCTTGGTTGCTCAACATATTGCCTCAGTAAGTATTACTAATCTAAATTTTCATTTTTCAATGTTGTGTCCCTGTACTGACTTATTTTATTTTTCCAGCTGGTAACATGTTTCAACACAATTCTGAAGAAGGATGAGGCTATCAAGGCTTCAATCTCCTCGGGAGGTGTAGAAGAAACTTTTACTGGATTAACCCAGTCTTTGAAGGAATTTCATCAGAAGTATGAGGAGAATAAAATTGCTTGGGAGAAGCAGGTTAAGTCTGTCGAGCAAAAGAGAGATCGAGATGTGGAGGCCTCCAAAGATTTGGAGAAGAAATTTTGGGAGTTCGAGAATTATAATAAAGAGCTTGAGGAGAAACTCAAGAATGCTGTAGAGCTTGAGAATAAACTCAAAGTGGCTGAAAAGGAGGTTGGTAGACTCCGTGATGTTGATCGCCAGAAGCAGGAGGTGGAGGAGAAGCTGAAAGCTGCCGAGAAACTTCTTACTGAGAGAACTTCCTCGGAGAAGGTTAAAAGGAAGAAAGTTGTCAAAAAATCCTTTAGCGTAAGTTGGGACATGGGCTGGAATAAGTGTTTGGTTGTAATGTCCTCACAAATGGACTATGCCAGCCTTAAATACTTTAGGGATGGATGGGTGGCAGACTTACAAGAGCTGAAAGTTGTTGAAGATTTCGACTTATTTCAGCAACACGCTCATGGGCCTCCTCCCTCTTCTGGAGAAGAATAAGAGGACGAATCTGCCTCAGAAGAATCCTCTATGATAATTAGAGATCAGGCCCTTTCTGTTCCAGCTCTTCAATCATGCTCCGAGCAACCCCAACCAACCGTTACTCCTATCGAGCAGCTTTATTTGCTCTCCGAGCAACCAACCTCTTCGTCTAAGCCTCCCGAGGAAGTTTTAGGAAGTAAGGAGAAGGTGTAGAGTTGTTCGGACCTTTCATTTACTTTTTTGTTGAATGTAATTTTGGACTATGTACTTCTCTTTATGATGAAATTAAAATTCAAACTTTGGGTTGTTTGTCTTAACTTTTTCTTCCACTTGCTCTTTCTGCATTCTCATTGATTCTTTTTATCTCTTCTATTTATTATTTTATGGCTATGATGGAGGTCTTGTCAGCTCACGATACTGAACTGATGAAAAAATGCAATGACTACTTTAAGGCTGGCCATGCAGACCTGAATGAGTCACAAATCTTTGATATCCTAGGTTCAGATGCCTCTGAGCGAGCAGTGTAATCTTACCAATATCTGAAGTGCTTGCTCGACCGAGTTATTCCCAATAATGTGGCTTAATATGAGATGATCGAGGATCTTTAAGGAACAATAGAGGAACTCCAGCAGCAGTACAAAGAGTCCTCCTCACTTTTGCATCAAGGATATGAGGAGAAATATCAACGATTGAGTGCTGATAAAGGGTATGATAAATTCGTTTCTGCTTACAAGAAAAAAGAATGTGTTCTGCAGCTTGAAGTTGAAGAGCATAGGCTCATCGCCAAATTACTGGAACAGGAGAATATTGCCTTACAAGAGGAGATAAAATAATTAAAATCTGTTGCATCCTCCTCGGGAGCCTTGGTTCCTGTCAATGATGATGGTTTTTCCTTCTTGAAGGTCAAAAATGCCAATTTGAGATACGAATTGGAAACTTTAAAAAGGACTAGACCCTCAACTTCTGCTCGCGGATGAGCAAGATCTTCTCGGGGATGAGCAAGGGCTGCTCGGGTTACTATTAAAAAAGCTAGAACACAGTTAGCCTTGGAGAATCAGGCTTTTCAGTTGGTAACAAAGAACCAAGCTTTAACAGAGATGTCCAAGAAGATTTTGAATCTCAGTGAGCAACTTTCCACACAAAGCTCTGCCTTGGAGAATAAAGAACTTCTAGTGAAGAACCTCTACGAGCAACTAGAGAGGTTAACTTTCCAGTTTCACAAACAGCCAAGAGAGTTTTGGATGGCTGGATACAACGAAGCTTTTTATCATCTCGATGATCCCATCCAACATTCAAATAATGAGGGTTACAAGCAAGGATGACTGAATGCACTGGGGGTGTTAAAGTTGGAGCAGGGCCATTATCTATGGGATTACTATGACCCTAAATTGCTCGAATTGCCCGTGCCACCTTTTAAACTTGATATGAGCTGGATTCCTGCTCGGGCAATTCCTCAGTGCTTAATCTCTAAGTATCTCGGTGACTACAGTCTTCATTTTAATTTTGAGATATCTCGCCCGGAGCACTTGCTTGATCGGCCATCTGTGATGAATGTCAGGATGCTTCGAGATTTGAACTTCATAAATTCCCCTTATGCCTTAGATGATTCTCCCGTTGGAGTAGAACCTGTTTCAAAGACAGAGGGAAAGAAACCAGTAGAATAGGATTTTTATGTAATGATTTTTACTTTCCACAACATATGTAATCCTTCTTGATTTGAATGGAAAGTTTTGGTCTTTGGTCATTTCATTTTCTTCTACGTAATTTGTAGAATGTATTTGCTTGTTGGTTGGTAAATATATATATGTTCTTATCTCATTGTAGTGATTTATCGATTTTTAATTCTAATCAATCAAATCACTTATATTCCATGGTATTGCTTAATTTAAATAACCGGAATTGATTGAAATTGGCTTACCGACCAATCGGATTTTTGTTCCCGACCAACCTGAGTTGGTGGATTTTCATTCTCGACCAACCGGAGTTGGTGGATTTTTATTCCCGACCAACCGGAGTTGGTGGATTTTAATTTGGATTTGATGCGTGATTATTCTGAACTTGATGCGTAGTGTGTAGCACTAGTACTCTAAAAATTTTCAACAAAAGGAGAGAATCGGGTAAAACATCCAAAACTTCATTCATACTGAAGAAAACTGCATTACATAGGAATTTTAACTACTGATAATATTTGCATAGATGCTCTGCGTTCCATGCATTCTTAGACTCTTCTCCTTCAAAGGTTTCAATCCTATATGTCCCCGGTCGAACAACTTCTGTTACTCTGTAGGGTTCATGCCAATTAGCTTCCAGTTTGTTATGCTTTTTAATTACTTTCTTCAGCACATAGTCTCCTTCCTTCAAATCACACTTCTTTACCCTCTTGTTGTAAAACAGAGTTGTTCGTTATTGGTATGTTGCATTCCTAAGTGATGCTTCTTCTCTAACTTCCTCGAGCATATCTAGATCTTATCTTCTCATCAAATCACTGATAGGATAATTGAAATTTAGTATTCTGTGCGTGGGCAAACCCAATTCAGCTGGTATGACGGCTTCACTTCCAAATGCTAGCATGTATGGAGATTCTCCTGTTGCTGCTCGTGGTGGTGTACGATAAGCCCATAACACATAATGTAGCTCGTTAATCCAATTTGCCTTTGCATCGTCTAATCATTTTTTCAAACCATTCAGCAGTGTTCTATTCGTCACCTCGGTTTGTCCATTGCTCTAGGGATGGCCTGGTGCAGAATGGGTTTTTAATATGTTGGACTGATGACAATACGCAGCAAACTCCTCATTGTCAAACCGAGTTCCATGATCTATGATGAATGCATGGGGAAGACCATATCTACAAATAATATTCTTCCAAATAAATTGATACACCTTATCATAAGTCATATCAATAAGATACTCAGCTTCCACCCATTTAGTGAAGTAATCTACAGTGACCACGAGGTATTTAAATCTTCCCCTGATTATTGGAAGTGGCCTGACCAAGTCTATTCCCCACATAGCAAATGGCCAAGGGTACGTGATGGGTGTTTATAATGCTTGGGGAGTTCTTCGGATAGAAGAGAAGCGTTGGCATTTGTCACATTTTTTTTGCATAGGCCATACAATCAGCCCTCACCGTTGGCCAATAATAATCCTGCGTCATTATTCTTTGCAAAAACATCTGACCTGCTACATGGGCACCACAGGACCCTTCATGGACCTCTTCAATCAAATATTTCACCTCAGAGGGATGCACACATATTTGCAAACCTACTATAATTCCTCGTCTATATAAAATACCATTAGTCAGTACATAACGAGCAGCTTTAAACTTCAGTTTCTTAGCTGCGAGTTTATCAGTTGGCAAAGCCCCCTCTTCAATATATGCCCTGATGGGATCCATCTAAGATGGTCCTAAATCAAGGGTAATAAAATTTATCATCAGATCTTCATCTATGCTCCGATTAACCAAGACTTCTATTAGGATTATTCTTCTTAGCTCAGTGCGTGTTGCTGAAGCTAGTCGAGCTAAGGCATTTGCTATCGCATTCTCCAATCTTGGTATTTTAATCAACTGTACTGCAATAAATCTTGATATAATCTCCATTGCTTTTGCATGATATTTGACCATTAACTCTCCTTTGGCTGCATATACCCCAACCATTTGATTTATGATCAATTGTGAATCACTGAATACGATGACCTGCTCAGCCTTCATGGTTTTTGCCAAACTATGACCAACAATCATTGCTTCATATTCAGCTTCATTATTATAAGCTTTAAATTGAAAGCGCAGAGCATATTCCACATCGATCTCATCAGGGCTGTTTAAAACAATCCCTGCTCCACTGCCTGTAGTGCACAAAGAACCATCTACATACAAATTCCACACAGGTATCTCACTATCAAACTCTTGGTCAAACAGAGTTCCTCAGTGGAATATTTGACGTTTTCTTATATCCTCCTCTAGCACTTCTTGCTGCTTGTCGACCATCTTCTCTTGCTTGTCTACCGACGTAAGTTGGTTGGGGTTTAAGTTTGATGATCTTGTAACATCCACAGGTTGGTCGGTATTTAACTTCTGCTCTTCGGAGGTATTTGGATAGGTGAACTCTGCGATAAAATCTGCCACTGGTTGCCCCTTAAGCGACGATCTAGGCTCATTAATTATGTCATACTCACCAAGTTCTACTGCCCAGTACATTAATCTTCCTGATTTCTTCGGTTTGTGCAGAGCTTGCCTTAATGGCATATCTGTATACACAACTATAATATGAGCTTGGAAGTATGGCCTTATTCTTCTACTTGCTTTGATCAATGCCAGTGCTAATTTTTCCAGCCTCGGATATCTGATCTCCGCTCCTCAGAAGGCCTTGCTAGTGTAATAGATTGGTTTTTGCACTCTATCCTCCACTCTTATCAACGCCGAGCTCACTGCGTTTTCTGAGACTGCCAGATACAAGTATAGTCTTTCTCCCATCACTGGTCTGGATAACAATGGAGGTGCTCCCAGGTATTTCTTCAATTCTTGAAAGGCCTTCGCACATTTATCATTCCACTCAAAAGTCTTTTGGAGTTTTTTGAAGAATGGGAGGCATCTATCAGTTGCTCATGACACAAAATTGTTAAGTGCTGCAACTCGCCCCGTGAGGCTTTGTACTTCCTTTTTCGTCACTGGAGATCGTAGCTCCAATAGAGCCTTGATCTTTTCAGGATTTGCCGCAATTCCTCATTGATTAACGATATATCCGAGAAACATGCCTTCTCGTACTCCGAATATACACTTGGTGGGATTCAGCTTCATTTGATATTCCTCTAATTGATAAAAGGTCTGGCCTAAGTCACCTAGATGATCAACAGCTTTCTTGCTCTTCGTTAGAATATCATCAACATAAACCTCCATGTTATGACCGATTTGCTCTGCAAACACCTTGTTCATCAACCGCTGATAGGTAGCACCTGCATTTTTAAGTCCAAAAGGCATAGCATTGTAACAATAAGTTCCCCTTGGGGTAATAAAAGAGGTACTCTCCCTATCTTCAGGCTTCATTTTAATCTGGTTATAACCAGAATAAGCATCCATGAAACTTAATAGTTCGTACCCCGAGGTAGCATCCACCAGTTGATCAATTCGGGGCAAAGGGAAATGATCCTTTGGGCATGCCCTGTTAAGGTCGATAAAGTCTACACACATCCTCCACTTATTATTTTTTTCTTTACCATCACCACATTTGCTAGCCAATCAGGATATTTGACATCCTCAATGAAAGAGGCCTTTGGTAGCTTCTCTACTTCCTCCTGTATAGCTTGATTTTTCTCAGGACTGAACACTCTTCTTCGCTGCTTTACTGGCTTAATTTCCTTGTTCAAATTGAGCTCGTGACACAAGAAATTTGGATCCATTCCTGGCATGTATTCATGACTCCACGCAAAAGTCTGCTTTTTTTTGCCTTAGGAATGTTATCAATTCTTATTTTATTGATTCATCCAAGGATGCACCAATTTGACTTGTTCATTCTGGATGCTCGTCGTCCAGTATAACATTCTCAGTAGCCTCCATAACCTGCCCTTTCATGAGTTGGGACTCGTCTCTAGGGTCTAATGTTTTAATCTCCGCATCTTCTATTTGGTAGGTAGTAGTCTTCTTTATAGATTCTTCATGCTCTTCCTGCTCGGTAGATAAATAGTAGCATTCCCGAGCTACTTTCTGGTCGCCTTTCACCACTCCTACACTAAAATTAGTTGGGAATTTTAGACATTGATGCACAGTAGATGGTACCGCTTCGAATTTCTTCAGACTTAGTCCTCTCATGATAATGTTGTAAGATGATTGGACATTTTTATCCATTACAAAAAAGCATACTCTTTCTGTTCGACAAGCAGACCATGTACCGATAAGCATATCCAACTTGATTGCCCCAAGTGGAAAAACCTTCTCGCCAGTAAAACCAAGGAGGGACCTATGATATGGCTTCAACTGGGCTAGCTTCAGATTTAAACTGTCAAAGCACGGATAAAAAATAATATCTGCCGAGCTAGCATTATCCACCAGTACTCGTGAAATCACCACTTCCTTCATTCTCATCTTGATCACCAATGGATCATCATGAGGATATAGTACACCTGCCAAGTCGTTATTAGAGAAACTAATGACTAGCTTATCCTTATTCGCCTTCCTCGGGCGATCATCTTCAGCTAGATTTATCTGGTGAATGTACGGGCAAGCATGGGCCTCATTGAGGTAAGCTTTTCTCTCAGCAGTCAGATCTTCGCCTCCTGCATCTCCACCTGTAATGACATTACATTCAAATGATCCAAAATGGATAGAAAATACCTCACGTTTTGGCTGTTTTGGTATTTTGGGGAGATCGAGGTCGTCTTGGTCATTATTCGGATCCTCTTCGTGAATTCTCTTCTTATCTTCTTTTACTCGACGAGGAGATCTATACCTCTGCCTTGCTCAATTGTTGTTCTTTCCATCATTTCGATGATCAACATACTTGGCCAGCTTTCCTCGTCTGATGAGTGCTTCAATTTCATTCTGAAGAGCTATGCAATTTTTGGTCGTGTGACCATGATCTTTATGGAACTCGCAACATTTGGTCTTATTCCTCTTGTCAGGACCTGTCTTCATTTTCTCTGGTCAGTTTAGCTCCTCGCTGTTCTTAATTTCTTCTAGAACGTAGTTTTTGTCTACTTTCAAAGGAGTATAATTTTCGAATTTCTCAACTGTTCCCATGCTGGCTTTACTTTCGACTGCTTGTTACCACCATTGTTCTTCTGCTCTTTCTTCTCAACCTTATCAACCTCAACCTTGGTCTCTTTGGTATCCATATTCTTCTTCGCAACCATAGCCTCCTCGGCGTTCATAATCTTTGCTGCCTTTGCTATTAGTTCTAACATGGTTCTAGGCGGATCTTTGGCTAGAGTGTAGTATAATTTATCTGGTAACAGTCCGCTCATCAGAGCAGTAATTGCTGTCTTTTCCTCGTAATCAATAACTTTGAGCTTCTCGTTGTTGAAACGAGTTATATAATCCCTGCTGCTCTCACCTGCTTTTTGTCTAACACTTAACAAGTGTGCTACTCGTTTAACTGGTTTTGCTCCAAAATAGAAATTTATAATAAAGAGCTTGGCCAGTTAAAAGAAAGTTGAAATCTTCCCCCGAGGAAGATTGTTGTACCATATATGAGCAGATCCGATAAGAGTTCCTAAAAATGCCCTGCATCTCATCTCATCTGGCACGTCATAAATATCGACAGCAGCTTGGTATTGTTCTATATGAAGGATATGGTCAGTTTTTCCATCATATTTAGGAGTCACAACAGGTGCTTTGAACTTTGATGGTGTGAGAAAATTCACAATTGCCTGGATAAAAGGTATCCCTCGAACAAAAGTTCTTTGTAAAGGATTCTTGGCTTTATCTATCTCCCCTAACCTATCTTCCAACCTCTGAACAGAGCCCTTCCGTGCATTATTTCCCTCCTCGGGCCTGTTGGTTCGAGCAACCGATCGTGTTGAATTTGCTTCCTGGGATCTTTCATTACGAGCAGTTGGTCGTGATTGGGCAGAACCTTCCCTGAGATCGAATAGTCATTGAGAGTTCCTCGACACAATCCTGGGAGGACTTATATTCCTCCTAGGGCCCAAATGATCAAAAGGAGAGACTTTACTTAACCTCTCAAGTGCACTGGTCCTTTCTGGAGAGAGAGCGATGTTTTGTTGAGTGTCTGTAGCTCGTACCGAGGAAGTCCATCTAGGTTGATAAGAAGGATCATTAGATCTATTAGTGCGATATGACTCGGTGCGTCTAGATCGAGATTCCTCTGGGAATAACGTTCTCCGAGTAAGCGAAGAAGGTAAATGGGTGTTTCTTTGAACGCTTAGTTGTCCTGAATGAGTAGATACTCCACACTGGACAGTTTGTATGAGTTGTCGCATGGTTTCTTACATGGCTGTTTGGCCTTGGGCCAAATTAGCCATTATACCAGCCAGATCTTGAACATTTGGGGGAGCAGATGGATTTGGGGGGTTTCCAGCGTTTCGATTACTGGATTCAGGATTATTAGCCATTGGTGATGAATTGTTTTGGTGAAAAACGATAATTACAATCGATTCCCACAGACGGTGCCAATCTGTTGATGTAAAAAACTAGATTTTCTCTAATTATTTAATCACAGATAAAAATAAATAAGATAATAGATTTTTAAAGTGGTGTATTTGTTATTACTGATTGTTTGCAGAATTCTTGATAATAGATTTAACAAGAAATTTTGAGTCCCCTGCTAATGAGGAGGTTACAATGTATTTATCACCTTGAGGTTGTACAAATGAAGGGACAATGCGTTGTTATCTAGTAGACATGTACATCTGTATCATAATAATGAGCATTTAATGCCCAGTCGTCTCTTTGATTCCCTAATTTGAGTGCCTGTACGCTAAGTAGCTCGGACCGACTAAGCTGCTCACACCGCTTAAGCTGCTTGGGGCCCCTGAGTTGCTCAGGATAATGAAGTTCCTCGGAGAACACTTGTTGCTCGGAACACCTACGTAGGTCGGGGATATTAAGCTCCTCAGAGTCAGTGTGTTTTTCATTAAAAGTGTTTTGTGGGTGCCATGTAGACTAACACACGTCTCTATATAATTGGTCCATGTCAGCAGACTAAATTTGGTATTAACAGTTAGTATAAACAATAAAACGTTTAGGTCTAAGAAAAAGCATATATTTTTTTTATTTGCCCTTACTATAACTAAAACTTCTTTTTCATGGGTTGTATATCTTGTTTCTGGATCTGTAAAAGTTCCAGAACTATATCTATAAAGTTTCTTCTTTTTTGTCTGATGATCGATAGCAAAGTATACGGCTCCCCATTGTTTATCAGATGCATCTATTTCTACTATGAACTGATCTTCATAATTAGGCAACTCAAGTAAAGGGATATTCTTGATTGCGTCTTTGATTTGTCTTATTACTTCAAAATCATCGTTTGTCCATCTAAAAGAATTAGTTTTATCAATTCCATTTAATTTGGAAGTTAAGCTTTATCTTTTTGCAGCAAGGTCTTTAATAAAATCTGCAACACAATTTAGCAATCCTAAAAATGATTGTAATTATTTTTTATCTTTGAGTTGGTCTGGAAACTCAAGAATCTTTTTGGTTATGTGTTCTGTTAAGGATATATTTTCTTTATTAACATGCATTCCCACAAAATTTATTTCAGTCTCAAATAATTGTATTTTCTTTTTAGAAATAACAATACCATGTTTATCTAATTCTAAAATAATATTTTTAAGATGGTCTACATGCTCTATCTCAGTCTTACTGGCTACAAGAATATCATTTATGTAAACAAGACAAAATTCTGAGTAAGGTCTAAAAATATTGTGTATGGAGTCTTCTATATTTTTTCAGTCAACTTCACCCCATTCTTTGCATCGGAGAGGATTGGTGAAATTTCGTTCCTTCCACCATGTTCTGACATTGGAGGATGAATCTTTAAGTCTTTGGAACATAAAATTACTATGTTCATTATTTAGGATAGGGCTAACTATCTTACGAGTCTTATCTTATGATTCTACTAGTTATAGTCTATCCTTACTTAGTTTCTATATAAGGAGACTCTCTAAATTTATAGGTGGTTACATGTTTTTGTTCAAGTCTTTTCTCAATTCTGTGTAAAGTGTCTGAGCAATACTTTTGTTTCTTACTGTGACTAAAGATTTCTTCTTTAAAGGCCTTATTCTCTTTTCTTGCATTATTGTTAACGTCTTCATTATGTTTAGCAAGTGTATTTGCAAGAGAATCAGCAACTTTTGTAATGTAATCTTTTACTTCATTTTGTTGTTGCACAGATTCTCGTGTCATTCTAGCTTCTATGGTTTCTACAGTTTTTTCTATTTTATCTAATCGTGTTAAAATAAATGGAGAGTCTAATTCTTCTTGGGAAGGTTTTTTTTATATATGATCTTAATTCCCTGAATAATTTCTTCATATTTTTCTTTGGCTTGAGCCATGTTTACTATAAGTTCATTAACAATATTATCCATTTTGGATAGGTTATGTCTTTCCAAATTGTTAAGATAATTTGCTAAATTTTGTTGGAATTTAACAAAGTCTATATAGAAGGTGGTTAATCCTTATATCTTAAACTTTAAATCTAATTGTAAATCTTTAACAAAGCTACTAGTATAGTCTTGTTGGCTGTTGTTGATGTTGAAATTAAATTTAATCTTTCTAGTATAAGTTTGGTTGCTTTAGCAGCATTAGCAATCTCATTTTCATTTATCTGATAATAAAATCTTTCATCATTTATCTTTTCTAAAATTATTTGATAAAAATCTGCTAAAGTTTGAATAGAGATGTTTACCTCATTCCAATCTAATCTAACTATTTCTATTAGGAAGATAATTATCTAATCTTGGGATAAGCTTAGCTTGTTCTTTAATGAGTTTGACCAACTCAGTTTCTTGGTTTCTAGTTAGAATCTTAATGTCTGAAATTTCTTTATTAAGGACTTTTATGAGATTAGTCTTAATATTTATATCTTGTAATACTTGTGCAAGGTCTATTGGGATTTGACTGCCTATTTCTTATATTCACTTTGATATATTTTAGGTCTCAGTGTCTAGGGTTTGGACGTCTTTAAATAATTTTATTAAAATAAGAAGGATACAATTATTTTGATCTAGTATTCTATTAATAGCACCGGCCGTGACTTGTCAACTATTTGCGTATTTAGTCAGGATGTGTTCAACTAATATACCCGGACTCACTCGCTTGGTCCGAAAATTGAATATCCCGAATTTAATATTCAAAATTCTCCTTAATAAATTTTGCACAATTATTAATCTACGGTTTTCAATTTACTAAATTTCAACCTTAATTCCCTTATAGATTATTTTCTTAATTATCCCAATACTTAATTGTCTCACTTTATGTAAACCTAATCTCCACTTTAGGCCTAATGTCCTTATTATATAACAATAATCACAAACAATCAATCTAGCCAACCTCCAACGGAATAACAACAACATTTCTTAAAAATTTGCCACACGAATCAGCCTAAATTTTTAAAATGTTGTTTTGAGGCATTTTGGAGCCGTTTTTGGAGAATACGCATCAGAGAACAAAATGTAAAAAATAACATTTTCTACGAGACAACGCCAAAAGAACCGTCATTTTAAAACCAAAACGTCGAAAAACAGTTCCTAAAAGACGAGTTAATTTATCTAATTTCGTACTCCTTTTCAAATTCAAGAAATTGTTCTACAATTCAATCATTCTCATCAAAACCCAATTTAGATATCAACTAACCCAAAACCAAATCATTTTATCACACCCACTATAATATGAATAGAGATATGCAATTAATTTAGATGCAAGTTAAACCACTTGCCTTAGGGTTTGTAGATGAATCTTTGATGAAGATGGTGGGTTGATTGAATGATATCCTCTCTTGTTCTTGATTTTTGGCTCCCATGGCTTCTCCCACTTGCACCCACTTTCTCTCTCTAAATTTTTTTTTCTAAAAATGTATTCTGAATGCCACACCCTCTCACTTTTAGGTTTTAAAATGTGTCCATAAAAGTTTCGAAACCCATATTATACCTATGGACACTATTTTCTAACTATTTTAATCCATTCGGACTCAACAATGCACTCCGAATTGCCATCAGAATTAATTTATGACATTCTCCAAATTTTGACCTCAAAATGTAACACAAAGTAGTCCAAATAATTAAACCTCAATTCGCCAAATTAATAAATTCCTCAAATTTAAAATTTTTCCAAATCATGAATTTAATTCCTCCAAATAAAATAAATTATTTTTCTCCCAAATATAATTTAATTAAAGGCCCTTGAATTTACAGGGTGTTACATACTTCCCCCCTTACAATGGAATTTCATCATCAGGATAAGCTTAGTACTCCCAGTCTCAACTAGCTCCCTAATCAATTACCCTTAGTATTGCTACACATAGTTCTTAAGCTAATGTAATTAACCATAGCTCCCGTACACATTTACCTGTGCTTAACCGCACGAAAAAAAACTCGACTTTTACCAGCCTTTAAACCATTATATAACTTCAATCCTACAGTTATAATACTCCAAATACCTTTATCTCGGAATAAAAGTATATATATACACTCTTATGCTAAAAAGGACAACATCTACTACTGCACCCTTACTATAAATAGTTTCCTTGCGTGAAAATAAATCCCTAGCTATATTTCCCAGCTCAACAATAGTCACCCCGCCCTGAATCACATCAGAAATATCCCTACTCCACAGGATTTCAATTAACAGTATTAATGTATTAAAATGAACCACATCATAGTCAAATACACTCGTATATATATGCTAGACCTTATCTCAGGTGAAACCTAACAAAGATAATTCATACCCTGGAACCGCGAACAGCCAATCTTACTATAATTACTCATTATAGCCCCAAACTATAGCTAACCGATTTGAAACTTGGAAAACATCCACGTTACTCTCATAATTCTCGACAGTAGAAATATCTGATATAATACAACCATCCTCTTAGTGTACCTTCCACTATTTTGTGGTTAACACCAAAGAACCCCGCTATCCCACGGTACTTAACTATATTCACTGTGACTATTATGACCCACACAACCTCTAATATCCGTCTCACTCGCGAATCCTGGTGGCAACAATCTTAGGTTGCGACGCACCCATTGTCACTTCAAACACACCCACACTTCAATATTTCATAATCCGAGGAACATCTTATTGCCATTCCTCCGAAATATACCCAAAAAATCATTGCCTTTGCGTTTTCTCCCCGAATCTACTTGGTATCTGCATAGTAGAGACTCTGGCTCCTCCCAGGGTGCCCATACACCATATATCTAGTGCATATTTGCACAAACCTCCGATCATCACATACGTAATATATTTATCTCAAGTTAGGCCCCCGCATTTTCAAAGTGGTTCTCCTCTCAATGTATTTACTCCACATGTTCACTAATTGTCATTAAATTCGATGACCCACACTCAAATGATGTTTTCCCACTTTCGACATTGAGGATTATGTGTGTAACACCTCCTAACAAAGTCCATTATTTCTCAGCATTGTCTGGTCCTCGATTTTCGTAAAACCCAAAGCGTATAACCAGGACACTCAAACTTTGTCCCTATACTCACAAACCTAATCATTGACTCCTGCATCACTAACTAAGTCATATATTACTGCGTTCACACTATCACCAAGTCCTTAGCACTGAATTTACTAATGAGTTAAATCTCTCTGCTCCACAGTAACCCTATATACCCCGAATTTCATCAGTAAAAGTTCCTATGTACCGAAATCCAATACAACTAGGCAACTGTACTCTCTGAATTCTTACTTCACAAAAATATCGCCGTGAGCTCAACCTCTTTCAGGTGGGACATCACAAAAATATACATCATGCCCTAGAATAGCCAAAACGATATCCTTGCTATAACCGCCCACCATTGCGAACACGTCCGTACCCAAGATAAAACTACACCTCGAATATCACCCGTCAAACGAGATAATCCTCAGAAAAATGTATCATCACAATGTACCCACCCATTCCTTTACAGGTGGAACTGAAGAGTGCCCCCTACTCCATAGAAAATACACACATACTAGTGATATTAACGATACCTCCACTATATCTGTTTATCACGCGAATCTAGTACTAATACATTACTATGACCCACCCGTGTCACACAAAACAGACCCCAATCCTCTCGGAATAAACTCACAGTTTCAGTTGTCCAAAACACTGTCGACTAAATGTTTTTATTAGGCATAACGCCTCGTCCTAACCAAACCAAAAACTTCTCTAAATGTTGTGTGACACCCCGCTTAATTAAATACCGGGTGATCAGTCCTTTATTAAATTATAACCAAGGTGACGGTTGGTTCATTCTTAGCATCACTGTCGCAAAATAACTTTTCCAATTAAACACCCTAAATAATTAAGCTAAGTGACAAAACCATTTTTTTTATTTAAAACATTAATTCCATAATTAATTTAAACCCAATAATAAAACCTTTCATAATTCATAGCTTAAGAGTCACACAATAACTAGACTGGAAAAGATAATCCAAGCAATTTAAGCTTCAAATAATTAATTCCAACATTCATAGCTTAAGAGTCACACAATTTCTGACAAAACCAACTGAATAAGGAAAAAGGGCGACACATGCCCAACTGGATAAAAACAGAACTAAGAGTGGGCCCTTGTGACTGGGCACCTGTAATATATATATATATATATATATATATATATATATATATAAGAGAAGAGATAAAAGGAAACGGGTCAGAGCTCGATTGTAAAACAGCTTAAAGTTTAGTTTAGCAAGTATTTAAAATGCTTACCGGCTAATACAACAATCATATTAGTATGCGGCACTCTCTTGAGAAATTCTCACATCTCTTCTAATGTGCACACCTACCGCACTATTAATCCCAACAGTTTAGCTTATCTTAAAATCCTCATAAGGTTTCATGCCGACAATTTCTAGTGCCAAGATAATTAATTTCTGAAAGTAAAGTTTCCGCGTAAATCTCATTTTATTATAAAGTTTCTCAGTACCGCCTCAAACTTTTCAAACACTTGTAAATTTGGAATATTTATTCAATACTCAACTACTTTCAATCACAGTAGAAAGTTTCCCAATTTAAATTATATACATATATATATATATATATATATATATATATACTATCGGCACCCCACATAAATTTATGGTGCTGGCATACTCTATTATCAAGTCCCCGTATCACTCGTACTAAGGGAAATACTAGTTCAGAATCACTCTCGAATTGTATTAACACAAAACACATACAAATTGAGGCGAAGCATAGTTCCAAGTCACTAAGAGGTCAGCACATACCCTCACGTCTCTTAGGACCATCTGACTATCGATCTGATAGCCTGTACTAAGGATTCTTATGTTCTAGGGTACAAGTCAATATCCCCCATAAAGGTCCCATCGAGATAAGACTGCCCCGGCGCGGTAACCTCAGTGATAGCAGGTAGCTCGGGCATGATTTTTACACGTATATAGTATATGCACAATCACAGTCATATATGTATACTACCATTCCCAATTCCAATTTAGGTACACCCATGACCCATACTTATGATATTCATTCTTGGTACACATTACTAGATTATCCCGTCTAACGGTTCGTCTCTTTTATTCTTATTTATGGGATTATTCCAAACTTAGTTCGTGACACTCGTAGAATCCTATCCCCCTATGTATAATTTCAGTAGGTGCTCTTTTATTTTACGACGTAACTTCCTTATGAGCTTCACCATTTAGACACATGTTCCCATTATTCCTTAAGTGTAAAACACTTCCGTTAATGTTAATCTCGTCTTACATTAAAGGTTCCATTTTTATAAAGTCCTACTGGTCTTCTTTATATCCCAAAATGTTATAACAATAATGTCCAATGATTACAATTCATTTAAATTGGAATGAACTATTTAAAAAGGGGAATATGAGTTTTCCAGGAGAGGCCGATAGATCGATGGCTGGGGCTCGATCCATCGATCGATCGATGCTCTTGGGTCGATCGATCGATCAAGCAGTTATGGCGAAACTGCAGAATTAACAGTTACGGGAATCCTATTCCAAAATCATCCAAATCATCCTTTTTCACTCCCAACAATTGATACTACAAGAGTTATAGACATTCTACGTAAAACATGCGAGTTTCATCAAGTATAACGAATTAAAAGGGCCAAAATCCATATAAATATCAAGAACCCTAATATTATCTTTAGCTTAGTTGTTCCCATTCTTTTTCCAGATTTTCTACTCCTAACTCAATGCAAATTCGTGGTTCAACCTCTACATATGAATTTGATTTCCACAATATGATTATCACCTCTATATCATGTAATTTCTAGTCTCCAATATATGCTTTCTTCCATGAAAACTACTCCTAATCAATCCTAAACTAATATAATTGAAGCATTAACTAAAATAAAGCAAGATAGATACTTTCCTAGAAATATTTGTCTCAGGTTTGTGGAAACGATTGGTATGGTTGTGATCCTCGTTGCGCGATCTACAATTTGGCGGCGACGGCGGTGCAAACGGTGGAGTTCTTGGCCTAAAACTCCTTGGAAAGCTTCGCCTCTTCCTCGCCAATGGCCGACTTTGGTTTTTGGTTATTCTAACCTTAGAAGACAACTCCTACTATCTGATATAACCTTAAAAAATTCGTGGGTTTCCATTCCCAAATATATAAAATGTCTAAAACGCCCTCCCGAGATGTTAATTAGGTTTAAAAATGCCTCGAGACCCAAACAAAACCCTGGGTACACTATTTTGACTATCTCGACCCTTCCGAACACATTGACACACTCAAAATGACCATACGGGTGACTTATGATTTAGTCACTTTTAATAATTCATATTTAATCCCGACACGACACATGCGCGTCCCGATAAATTTTCAAAATTATCAAATCAAATTCTCGTGATAATTCTACTAAATTTAATTACACATCTTACTTTACCCATAAAGTAATTTACAACAAAATTCCAATAATTACTAACTCTCATCACGCTAGTAGATATTTAAATGATTTCTGGATTAATATTAAATTAATATCTCTAATTAAATTTAATAAATTCCCAACATTTAAAAGTCATAAAAATACGGAGTATTACATGTTGCCCTTGCTAGACATCGCGCTCTTGTCCCCTGACTCGCTGCGGACAAGATCCATCCATACGTTCTACTCTTTTACACACAAGACACCCCACTGTGTCTTTCCCCAATCTCTAGCCCCACCGGCTATGTCGAGGTTGTTGATACTTCGTCTTTTACGTGACTTGTTTTCTTGATTCGTCAGTCGTTGCGGTCAAACTCTGAGTATCAAAATTCCCTTGAAATCACCTACAAAACTTGTTAAAAATTTCGTACAATGGTAAATTCGGGTATCAATCTAATTTCAAGTGTTGGAATGATTATCGTGAAAATTTGCAACTTAAATTTTTATAAAAATAATCTTTTTGTGCTTTTTTTAGTTTAATATTTAAAAAAAATTTCAAGGGAGGAAACAATAAAATTTGCAATAAAAATGACTAAGCACAATTAACAAACAAGAAACTAAAGAGAAGAGAAAGTAATACAATACGCAATAATTCCTCGTGTCAATTCTGTGCATGAACACGCGCCCCAACTCATCACAAAAACTCAACTGAATCACAAAACTAAAATAAAAGCTGAACCTAAAAAAAATTCTAATCCTAAACTAATTTTTTTATATTTTTTTCAAACTTTTTTTTGTACCCTTTGCAGTTTTTTTTTCTTTTTTGTGTCTCGTGTTCTTCTCCCTGTGTGAAAGTTCCTCTTCTTCCCTTTTATAACCCACGATGCTGGCTTGAGAGATTTTATTGGGATTCCTTTTTGGATCCCAGCCAAGGAAGAAAAATGGAATGGATTTGATTTGATCCGATTTTTTTGGGAATAGGGATGAAGGTACGTAACTTGCGGGTTGTGGGTTTTTCTTTTGTGGGAATCAGGTGGAAGATGCTTGGAATTCAGGTTTGAGGTCGGATGGGTTCCGAATCGAGGCTGTTCTCGGCGGAAATGGGTTTTGGTTTTGGGTTCGATTTCAGGGTTGTGGTGGCGACGGGTTCAGGTTTGGGTCGCGGTTTTGCGGTGGCGGTCTGGCAGATTTATTGGAAGGGGTTTGAGGTTCGAGATGGCAGGTTGGTAGGTTCTGGCCAGAAATGGGTCCGGGTTCAGGCGGGTTAGGGCCAAGTTGTGTTAATGGTAGGTGAGAGGTGTGGGGGTATAAGAGTGGTGATGGAGGTTTGAGTTTTATTAATGGTGGGAGGTGAGATAAGGTGTGTGTGTGTGTTGGGGGGGGGGGGGGGGTTGGGGGGGGGGGGGGCGTAGAAGATGGATTGAGGTGGAGTTGTGTGTGGTGTGGTGTATGGGTGTAAGGTGTGGGTGAGTGGTGTTTTAATATGTGGGTGAGTGTAGGATTTGTTTGTGTGTGTGTGTTAGTTTGTGACCCCTTAAAATAATAACAGCACTAAAGAGTAAAATCAAACAAAATAAAAATCAAACTAAACTAAAATAATAAAATCAATTAACTAAAAAAAATTCTAAATAAAAAGAAATGAAAAACAAAATAGAAACAAGAAAAATTAAAGTCTTAAAAATATAAAATCTAATAAAATAAAAAATAAATTCCTAAAAAAAACTAATCCTAATAAAATAAAATAAAATAAAATAAATACTAAAAACTAAAAATCAAAATAAAACAACACTACATAAAAAGTATTATAAAAATATAAAATAAATCCTTAATAAATCTAATGTAAATCCTAAAATAAAACCACTCTAAATAAAAATCTTGAAAAATAATAAAGGTACAAACTCAACAAACACAGACTCATGTGATGGACTGGGTTCGGTTTAGGCTTAGATTTGGTTCGGGAACAGGGTCCGGGGAATTAAAACTCTTCAATGCAAGCTCAGTTGTGACTTCTGACTTTGCGGTCTCTTCGATTTCTTCGATGTATGCTTTTGACCGCTATTGAGTCACAATTGACTTGATTTAGCATTATTTGATGTTGCGACTGCTGATTGAACTGGAAAATAATAAAATAAGACATAAGGCCAATTTTTATTAAAAACGAGCGACTAAAATGAATCTATTCGGGGTATAAAATAGACACTTTGGGGTGCTTATCAGTTGTCCTTCTCACGGACCTGGTAGTCTTGACCCAGACCGCTACCCCAAGTCGTTGGCCTTGATGGCCCTAACTGAACCCACGCTCACTTGGTAGAAATTCTATTGATCTCGATCATAAATCTTGGTTCTCTACTGGGTATCCCTTCCCTTGGTGCCTCACTAACGCAAAAAAAAATAGTCTTACTCTTCTGTTAGATTATCGAACTCCCTTCTCATGAGAGCATTGATACCAATATGTAAATGTACAACCTTGACGACAACGACACCAGTCGTCCTAGCCGGATCTCCTGTCTGCGCTTGTATTATCGACCCACGGG
The DNA here is from genome assembly GCA_949130495.1 of Sambucus nigra. NCBI lineage: Eukaryota > Viridiplantae > Streptophyta > Magnoliopsida > Dipsacales > Adoxaceae > Sambucus > Sambucus nigra. The sequence continues at coordinate 9,634,776 of OX422210.1, forward strand.
TCTATTATTTACTTACAACCCTACTTGATCCTTCGTATCCTTCTCATCGGTACGAAGTTTGCGAATTTCCTCAACTTTCCTTACCATCTGGCCACTGTATGACCCATTTGGAAAATTATTGAAATTTCTCTTACCTCTCTATTTAACCTCTGGTGAGAGATTTCATAATAACCCGCACCCCAAATTCATTGTTATTCACGTATCTCCCCGCGAATGTGGTGAGTGGCTCTCATAACCCCATACTACTTTTAAGAGCAAACTTATTTCCCCAAAATTTAGACTTGAGTGTCACTACACTCCCTCACACGTGATCCCAATCGGATGTCCTTCATCCATTGGTAAATCACCCTTTTGCACCTTCCTCGAGTTCTAGAGGGTTATTTTTCTGAAATAAAATCTTCTCTAACCTTCTCCCCTTGTCGTCTACACTTGGGGTTTTAGCTTTGCACCATCGTCCTTCACGACTGTTCTTGGGGCAACTACTATGCCCCAGCGGTTACTCCAACATTAATTGTTCGAACAATAATCGCGGTGACTCTTATCACGTCACTGTTTCCAGAATACTCCATGGCTTCTGCTGAGTCCTCCCTCCTGTAATCCTTCTAACGTCCAAAGCTTGTAGTTCTATAATGTTCGATCTGTCATGCTCAACTGAAACTGTATATGAATGACACGAATTAAACTTAATCGCATGAGAACGTAAATCCCATAAGTAAAGGAATACAACAATCCCTATAATAAGACTCTATATCAAAGAACGCTACGCTGAAACATGAAAAGCCGCACAGATCCTAAAGACACTAGAACCTGATGCTCTAATACCACCTGTGACACCCCGCCTAATAAAATACCGGGTGATCTGTCCTATATCAAATTAACTAGGAATCTCATTTAGTTCATTCTTAGCATCACTGTATATTTTTTTTAAAACTTACTAACCACCTAGTATTCAAAATACATGGTGTGAAATTTTATCTTTTTATTAAACCTCACTAACAACATGCAAAAGAATATATAATAAATCATACACGCAATCACTAAATCAAACACTATTGAAAATGAATATTTACAAATCCTTGTCGAGAAAACCACCGGTTACAAAACCCAAATCACAAAAATATACACCACAAGAATAATAAAATGAGTACAACATCTGGCTGGAACAAAAGTAATAACTAAGAAGACATGCCCAAAGGAAATACTGACTGCATCTTACTCTAGAAATGAAATGATTGAACCGGATAAGTCAAAATCCTACAACATTCACATACGTCGCTGCTGCGTAACCCTGGAATTAACAATTCTGGCGTCTCTTTGGCTGGACACCTAAAAGGTTTTGAAAATATTTTATAGCAAGGGTTAGAACCCAAAACATTTGAAAATATTTAGCAAGTAAATTTAATTGCAGTAAATCAAAATGAATGAATACTCTACATATTTAATTTAGTGTCGCACACTCTATTGAGAACCACCTCACCCCTCAACTAATATGTATGCCTAACATACCAATATATAACCCATCTAGCTATCTACCCCATAAATAGTCTTATCATATATATACACATATCCTACCTGTGACACCCTGTCTAATTAAATACCGAGTGATCAGTCCTTTATTAAATTAATTCAAAGTGTCCGGTTGGTTCATGCTCAGCATCACTGTCATAAAATAATTTTACTTATTAACACCCTAATAAATATTTAAGCTAAGTGTCAAAATATTTGATTTATAAATAAAGATATATCGTTATGATTTATAATGAAAACCATTTTCATGAACACGATTAATAATATTAAACCAAACCATTCAAATGAAATATCCAAGCTAGATCCAACAATCCAAATAATAAATCCCAATCGCAGGACAACGAAATAAATAAAACAATCCCAACAATAGATAAATCCCAAAATGTTAAAGAGTACAAATCTCTCTCTGAACTAAAATGAAATACGAAAATTGGCGACACATGTCCTGTCTAAGAATAACTAGGTAGAAGACTGAAAAATCAAGAATGGAATCGTCTACTGCAAGGACCTGCAACTTCCACGATTGCTGCAGTAAGTCGATGGTCCAAAGGTCAAAGCCTGACGGCCCTGTGGATGGACACTTGTAATTAATATATATATATATATATATATATATATATATATATATATATATATATATATATATATATATATATATACACAAACACACACACAAGAGCACCCCATGGCGGCGTGCTACGCCGAATGAACCCTTATCCCAATAGTTGCTGAATTTGATCCCTTAACTCCCTCATTTCCAAAGGAGACATACGGTATGGAGTTCGCGTAATCGGCCGAGTTCCCGGCACTAAGTCAATTACGAACTCAATATCATTACTTGGAGGTAAGCCCGGGATTTCCTGAAAGACATCTTCAAATTCTCTAACAACAGGAATTGAGTCTAGGGAACAACTATTTCTCATAAAGTCTCCTCCTCAGTAGAATACAAGTTCGTGATCGAACCTCCCTCCAAAAGAGGCATAGCTACCAAAAATATTCTTGCCTCAGAATGGCGAAAACTATACTCCTCTCGTAACAATTCACCATGGCTCGGTATTTTACTAACCAGTCCATGCCCAGAATAACATCATACCCAACCATGACTAGGATGAACAAATCATCCTTAAAGTGCAATCTACCAAGGTCTATTCCCACCCCTTTACAAATAAAGAATATAAGAGAGCCATCACCATTGGGAGACTCTACACTAGTAAAAGTACTTCGGCAGACCTAAACAACCCCGTCAGATGAGCAAAATGCCTAGCGATAAATGAGTGTGTTGCGCCTGTGTCAAATAACACCCGACCTACAAACCCATGAATGGGAAACTGTGACACCCCACCAAATTAAATACCGGGCGATCACTCCTTTATCAAATTAAAATCAAGGTGAATAGTTGGTTCATTCTTAGCATCACGGTCGAAAAAAAAACTTTTCCAAATTAAACACCCTAAATAATTAAGCTAAGTGTCAAAATCATTTTTAGACATTACTTTCCAAATTTTATTTTATAAACCAATATTTAAATATGTACAACAATTCAATATTAAATAATCACACCATAATTATCATGGAACATATAATCCAAATAAATTTAACATTCAACAACAAAGTCCCAACATTTAAAATTTAAAGTAAAACATCCAGACAGTAATAAATCCCAAAGTGACAATACTAGAAATAAATGAATCACAATGTCCAATAAAACAACTAGATAATGGAAATGGGCGACACATGCCCAACTGAATAAATATGCTATGAGTGGAATCAAATAAATGAAGTCGTCTAAGCAAGAGGCCTGCAACTCCCACCTAAGCTGCAACGCGTTCCTTCCAAAGGATCCTATGCAAGACGCCCCTGTGGCTGGGCACCTGTAATATATACATATATATACAAGAGAGAAGGGAAAATAGAAATGGGTCAGAGCCCGATAGTGTAAATGATTTAAAATTTGTTTAGCAAGTATTTAAAATGTTTACAGGCTAATGCAACAACATATTAGTGTGGCACTCTCTTGAAAAATTCTCAACTCTCTTCTAATGTGCACGCCTATCGCACTAACCTTCCCAACGGATTATCTTATCTTATATCGCACTAAACTTCCCAATGGTTTAACTTATCTTAGGTTACTCGTAAGATTTAAAACTGAACAATATAATTATTTAAGTGCAAAATTTCATTTGGTCACAAAGTTTTCATTTAAACCTTATTTGCTACTAAAGTTTCCCAGTGTCCCATTATACTTTTCAAAACAAGTATTTTCCAAATTGAAGCCAAGATTCATTTCTTACTTACCATAACACAGTAGGCAGTTCCAAATTTCAGAATTTCATATATATATATTAAATACTCGTATAATATTTATATATATATATATATATATATATATATATATATATATATATATATATATATATATTCTAACAGCACCCCACATAAAAATTATGGTGCGGGCATACTCTGCTATCCAATCCCCGTGACTCTCGTACTAAGGTAAATACAAGTTTGGAATCACTCTCGAACTGTATTAACACACACACAAACAATATTGAGGCGAAGCATAGATTCCAATTCTCTAAGAGGTCAGCACATACCCTCACGTCTCTTAGGACCGTCTGACCATCGATCAGATAGCCTGTACCAAGGATATCTATCTTATAGGGTACGAGTCAATATCCCCCATAAAGGTCCAATCGAGATAAGACTGTCCCAGCGCGGTAACCTCAGGGATAGCAAGTAGCGCGGGCATGATTTTCACATGTATATAATATATGTATACACAGTCATATAAATATACTACTTTTATCATATCAATTTAGGTTCATCCCATAACCCATAATCAAGACATTTATTTTTATTTTCCCATTATTAATTATCACGTATAACGGTTGGTCTCTAACTTTAATTTGATGGATTATTTCAACCTACTACGTAACACTCATGGACTCTATCCTCCCAAGTGTAAAATTCAGTAGGTATTCATCTATTTTCCATCGTAACCATTTTACGTATCTCTCCCTTTAATACAAAATTCCATTTTCCCTTATATATAAACACCCCAAAAATAAAAATTTCGCCTTACATTAAAGGTCCCTTAATCATTAATAAATCCTACTGGTCATCTTTATCTCCCAAAATATTTTAATAAGGATGTCTAAGGAGTATTCTTCATTTTGAATCAATTCAACAATTTTAAAAGGGGAATTTAAGTCTGCCAGGAGGAGTCGATCGATCGAGGGCAGGGGCTCGATCGATCGAACCTTCGATCGATCAATGCTCTTGGATCGATCGATCGATCAAGCAGGTATGTCGAATTCTGCAATTAACCAGTTACGGGTTCTAACACACAACTTCATCCAAATCCAGATTTTTCATTCCCAATCGCCCAAAAATTTGTACTATTAAGAGTATAAACCCATATCATACATCTCCTACGTAAAACATGCAAATTTTCATTAATAACCATGGATTAACAGGCCAAAATTCATGTAAATCTCAAGAACCCTAGAAATCTCTTTAACATGGTTCTAATCAGTATTTTCCCATAAATTCTACTCCTAATGCATCATAAATTCGTGGTTAAGCCTCTACATATGAAGGGGTTTCCAGATTATCAATCAAATCATAACTACATGCGGTTTTCCTATCTCCAACATGGGTTTTCTTTTATAAAACTCATCATAATCACCCTAGGCTAACATGAATAATGCATTAATGAAAATAAGCAAGATAAATACTTGCCTTGGATTTTTAGAATTCTGATTTGCGGACGATTTTGGTGTGGTTGCGTTCCCCGTCGTGCGATCTACTCGTTGGTGGTGGTGGCGGTGCAATCGGGTGACTTTTTGGCCTTGGTTTTCTTGGAAAGCTTCCTCCTCCCCTCTCCTATGGTCGTTCTAAAGTTTTGAGTTGTTTTTACCCTAGAAGGTAACCTTAGACATTTGATATAACCCTTGAAATTTCGTGGGTTTAATTACCCAAAAATGCAAAATGACCAAAATGCCCTCTCGGGGTATAAATTAAGCTTAAAAATGCCCCGAGGTCCAAACTAAACCCCCGGGAACACTTTTCTGACTATCTCGACCATTCCGGAGACTTTGACGCACTCAAAATGACAATACGGGTGACTTATAATTTATTCACTTTTATTCATCAATATTTAGTCCCGACGCGACACGGGCGCGTCCCGACTTAAATTTCCATAATTGCCATTTTATTCACACGTGATAATTTTATAAAAATAAATCACATATATTACTATACTCATCCAGAAACATTCAACAAATAACAAATTTCCAATAATTACTAACTCTCGTCACGCTAGTAAATATTTAAAACAACATTCCGGATTAAAATTAAATTAATTTATCTCAATTAAATTTAATAAATCCCTAAATTTAAAAGCCATAAAAATACGGGGTATTACAAAAACTTACCCTCAATAGTTAGAGGTGTAGGCGGTGCTGGAGGAAACAAAGCATCCCGAATATTATACATACACCCAAACTGAAGTTGTCCCTATTGTAGAGGGACGACTAGAATAGGTGCCGGAGGTTGTGGATGTGCCTGCGGATTCCAAGGGCCTCTGGGCAACTGTCCGCCGTTCAACTTTGGACAAGCTCTCCTCATGTGACCCTATTCACCGCACTAAAAATAACGGCCCGTAAAATTTTCCAGATGTTGGCCCCGATTGTTGTTCCGAAACTGCCCCGCACCTTGGCCCTGATGGCCTCGACCTTCATTATTCCCTCTACCCGCTTGGACCTATTGGCCTAACTACTACTTCTACTGAGCACCCTGACCGTGCCTAAAACCACTTCCCTCAAAGATGAAATTCCCAAAGCGTTGTTTCTTAGCCGAGTCCCTTGCTGGAGGTCCCGCTCTTTCTGCTTATTCCTAGACTGTTATGGTGGTGGTAGTGCTCCACCGACACCATTTCCTCCTGGTTTACTAGATTGATCAGAATCTCTAATCTTCTTACTCCCTTTCAAATGGAGGCGGTGGTACTGGCAATGAAGTAAAGTTGCATTCATAACATTTCCAAAAGCTTGCAAAGTATCCCCAACGGGTGTTGCTTTATTCTCCAACTCAAATCCCCAATAAATTTTAAAATCCTCCTTTCTTCTGGATTTACCTCATTTGGTACAAAGTTTTATAAACAAGTAAATTCCTCTTCATATTCCGCCACTGATCACTCCCCTTGAACAACATCCTGAAGCTTCCTCCTCATCTTTTTCTGGATTGCCGGACGAAAATATTTTCGATCAAACAGAACCCATAATTCCTATATAGTCATGATATCCATTTGTTTCAGAGTGGTCACCTACTCCCACCATTGTAGGGCTGCTCCTATGAGTTTAAAAGTGGAGAGAATCTATTTTTGCTCCCCGCTACATTCCACCATTTGAAGATGGCGTTGAATATCTTTTTTCCATTGATTTGACAAAATCACATTAGCGCCACCCTAAAATTCTGGAGGGGTGACCTTTCAGGAAGGATTCTCTAATTCTTTCCCATGCGGAGGGTCCCGTATGGGTCTATGTCACCGGTACTGCCGGTTGTTGAGCTTGTGGGAATTGTTGTGCCATAGTGATCTCTGCAGTGTTTATCGTATGGGCAACAATATTAGCCACCTCTGTCACATTCATAGTCCCTTGCGGTGGTATGGTATCTACATCCTCTTCAACTCGATTTACCCTTACCGGGTGAAGTCGTTTAGCCAGCATCTGAGACAAAAAGAACCTGAATCAGTATACAGTTAAAACAATTTATCCTTACAGGAAAATCGTAAATGCGCATAATCAAAACAACCATAATACTAGGGCTCTATATTAAAGAACGCTACGGTAGAATGTGATAAGTCTGCATAGATCATAACGACTCCAGAACCTAATGCTCTGATACCATCCGTGACACCCCGCTTATTAAAATAAGAGGTGGTCATCCCGTTACTCCAATAAAAATAGGAATCTTAAATGGTCCTGTAACACCCCGTATTTTTTAGAACTTAAAAAATTATGTGATTAATTATTATTGTGGGATTAATTAAATTAATGTGTGGAAATTAATTGGTGTTTAATCCGAATTTAAAAATAAATATTAACTAGCGTGACAAGGGTTAATACTTATTAATGAGAATTATTTAATATTACTGCGTGAATAAGTAATATGGAATTAATAAATTTGATAAATTGTCAAAAGTGAAATATATGACAGTTTGGTATATTAAGTCGGAACACGCGTGTGAGTCGTGTTGGGACTAATTGAATGGAATATTAAGGTAAATTATTTTTAAGTAACTCGTATGGTAATTTCGAGTGCACCGTTGAGTCCGAGAGGGTCGAGATATTCAGAAAAAAACACTAGCCATGTATTTTATTTAGACTCCGGGAGAATTTAGACCAAATCGACACCCCGTAGGGGTAATTTTGTAATTTTAATTTTTGGAGAAATTAAATGGATGAAAATTGGGAGTTTATTATATCAGTCACGAGAGGTTCATTAGGGTTGAGACATACAAAAGTAAGGAACGGCCGCAGAGTGTGTGAGGCAGAACAAATTCCAAGAAGGAAGGCCCAATTAGCACCACATTGCACAACCGCCACCACCATCGTGTCGGTCGGAACAAGAGGAACACACCCATACCAAAAACATTAAGAGATCAGACGATTTATTCTAGGCAAGTGTTTATTGCTTGCGTGATTTAGTAATAATTATGTGCATGATTAGAGTAGGTGGTAACCTATTAATTTATGAGATTTAATTTTGTTGAAAACTTAATGATTTGATTCATATTGGGTCTGATATTATAAGAGATTAAATTCCTTCATGTAGATACGTTGTCATCCACAAATTTATAATAATTTTCTTGAACAAATCTGGGTTATAGTAGTTCTTGAATTGAAATATGATTTGATTCATATTGGGTCTGATATTATAAAAGATTAAATTCCTTCATGTAGATACGTTGTCATCCACAAATTTATAATAATTTTCTTGAACAAATCTGGTTTATAGTAGTTCTTGAATTGAAATTGGAAGAACTAGGGCTTTAATGGTTTATTTTGGGGGTTTATTATTTAATTGATGTATTGTGAAGATTTGATGATTCCAGGTTATTAGAAATCATCTAAATATGTTAAAGCAAAAATTGGGTTTACTGTTTGGGTGTTTGGGAATGAACAGTAGATATTTTAGAGGTGTTAATGGTGGGAAAATGCATAATTCCGAGGAAGAATACGAAACAGTGCACGTTGCGCGATGTCGGGCGTAGTCATTTGAGCGAGACTGGCATCTCGCGCGAAGTCACTCGAGTGACACATGGCGATGGTTCAAACAACATTGCCATCTGATTCGAGCGATGAGGTAAATTTTTGGAAATTTTCTTAGGGTCTTGTTTTAGAATTTTTAGTTTATTGGAGTGAGAGAAACTGCCAGTTAACAAAATTAAAACGAGATAGGTTTACGAGAAAAGGGTGTGAGATTTATACTGTAAATATTTCGAAAATAAGATTTACCTTGGAAATTACGAGAGAGTTAAGGTAATCTAATAATATTATACAATACGTAACAATGAGAATAAAATACGTATGGTAAGTATGTAATTAGGTTGGGAGAATACCAATAAATTTTAATAGGATATGTGCATGCCTATTATTTGTTATTTTTGTTAAGTACACTAAAGGGTGATAACCCGGGGGTGTAAAGTTATTTATTAGGTGCACTAATGGGTGATAACCCGGGAGTGAAAGAATATTTTATTGAGTGTGCTAATGTGTGATAACCCGAGGTGCTGGGATATTTTTGTAAGTGCATTAATGGGTGACAACCCGGGGGTGCATGATCATTTTATTTATAGCACTAATGGGGCTTACACCGGGGGTGCATGACTGAAATATATATATGTATAGGAATGATATGAATATATATATATATTTATGAGAAGTTCTACTGAGAGAAACTAGTAGTTATGACAACAATGACAAATGAAACAATCTTAATTTGACAAAGATCTAAATACTCTAATAGTGAACATGAAAGGTAGTAAAAAGCAATAGACTATTTAAGGGGTATTGTATGGGCAATATGGGAATACTATTATTGAATGTAGATAGTGTTACGTTGACTTTGAACTGGTTAACTTGGGTAGAATTTCTAGTACTAGAAAGAAGATGCGATAGGAGTGCACTATAGAAGAGAGGTGAGAACTTTATGTGAGAGCACGAATATATCATGCACATAATACTTGCTTCAAGGCAGTTTTAAATACTTACTAAAATATATTTTTACACATCGGGCTCTGACCCGCCTCTTGCATCTCTTTTCTCTCTTGCTATATATATATGTATTATATCAGGTGCTCAATCACAGGGACACCAGATTTAGAGACTTGGATTGCTTGGCATGCTACAACTGATGTGGAAGCTGTAGGTTGATAATACACAAATATTACGTATTTCATCCTCCAAACCGATGCATTTTAGCCCCCTTGGGTATCTTATTCCCTATATTTATCCTCGTTAACCAGACAACCTTGGATTTCTATGTTAGCATCTTTTACAGGGGTTAATTGAGCTTTATAGGAATTTGGATGCTAAGTATGAAGTTCGAATGCATTCCGCTCGATTTCCCTATGCAATTGCACGTTCAAGGGCATTTTAGTCTTTTCACAGCTTGGGCACCTGGCCCAACATCTACACGAAAGTTGTAGCCCTACTCGTAAGCTTCGCGTGGCCGTGAATGGTGCACTATTTCGATTCAGAACGAAGAAGTTACGGCGATTTCAGCGGATGGAAAATGCAAACATGCCAAAACAGCAATGCAGGGGGCTCATACCTGCTTGATCGATCGATCGATCCTTTAATTTTTGCAATTCGTGGGGAGATAATGGGCATCATTTTCTAGCATCGATCGAACGATCACAGGGGATCGATCGATCGATCCCCTATTTTCTGCAGATATTTTGGCCTTTTATTTTCTTTTTCCTTTTATTTTCTAATTTTACTCATTTTACTATATAAGGGAATTTTGATGTAAAAACATGGAGAATTCGTTTTAGGATAGTTTAGCTTAGGGTTTGAGGATTTTGGAGAGTGCTTCTTTGATTCTTCTTGGTTTGACACCCAATTGGGTTTTAAGTTGCACTATTCATCATCATTTCCATTAATATAGTTTGTATTTCCTTTATTCGTGCTTTCTAGATTAATTTACATGCTTGGTTAATTAGATTCACATGCTTTCTTTCCCTACTTTCTAGTGTAGATTTACCGCATTTATTTATCGCGTTTTTAATATGCTTTCTAGCTAATTTAAATTAGGTTATGTTTGAATGGAACTCACTCTGGTTGACGCGTTGCTTTGCTTTGGTGATGGTGTTTACGGGTCTATTTCGGGTGCGTTGTCCTAATTATTGTGCCTAGGAGACTTGACGGGGCATGTCATGTATGTCCCGTGCTTGCGACCTTACATGCGCAATTTTCGGGGAATTTGTTGATGCCAAAATCTTATTAGACTTTTATGCGGATTTAGGAGCGTGACAACCCTAGATTCAATTAACTGTCAAAATGAGATGCATTCTAAATAACTCATCGACCCATATATCCATTTTATACAAATTAACTCAGGTGAGCGATATTCGACGCCACCTATAGTTTTTATCGCTTTTTTAATCTAGTTTCATTACACTCACCTAGATTAATATTTCCCTTTTTCGCATCTTTTCCTTTTTGCTTGTAATTTATCTTTTACACTTTTATTTCGGAGTATTAGATCTCATAAATTCTAGCAACTCGCCTCAGTGGATATTTTCGATACCCGGACTTGGCCGTTATACTCCCCCGTTGAGTGTAGTCATAAGTTTAAGTTTTTGTATTGAGGTGGTGAACAGAAAACAACGATCATCGTTTGATATGTGCTATTTTTCGCCCTCTATAAAAAATGGCACCGTTATCAGGGACTAGTTTGTTTTAGGTTGTATTTGATTTAGTATTTCATAGTATTTTCTTTCTATTTTTATTATTTGCTATTCTTTTTGCAGGACTTCCACATTTGAGCACTTAGAAACGTTCGAATTTTTCCCGCGCGCACCTATTTTGTGGAATTCGCCACTTAAGCCATTTTTGGGGTAAGCATGTCTCATTCAAATTCTTTCGGTAATCATTGTTATAATTCTCAAAATGCTCGTAATCGTATGACCTTTGGTGAATACTTAGAATCCTAAAGAATTTTAAATTCTAATATGACTTTGGGAGGGTATAACGACAGTCAAAATTTGGGTTATTGGAATTTTGATGATGATGATAATGATTTTGGGCCTTTACCTCCTTATAATAGGAATTTTGAAATGAATTTCCATAGTTTTCAAAATTCCTATAATAATGAGTTTCCGTTTAAGTTCGATGGTAATTTTCAAAGTTCCCATTTTCATGGATCCACACCTCGACCTATGACATTCAGTGAGGGCTTGCGTATGTATGAGAATGAGAAAATTGAAAATCGTTATCTGGAAGAAAATCGTCTGTGGGTACATGAATTGGATTTATTATTTGAATCCAATGACGATTTTGCTTCCGAGACTTTCGAAGTCGAGAAATGATTTGAACCAAATGAGCTACTTTTGCCTACTTTGGAACAAACCATTCTAGACTTTGCCAATTGCATAATAGATATTGAAAGTGAGGATGAAAATGACGTAATATCCATTTCCAATGAAATGATTTCTTCTTTGGCCCATGAAGAAGAACATTTCATTGAAAATGATCCTATTTCATTCAAAACTCAATCTTCATGCGATGATGATTCATCTTATGAGTTTGAATTTCTTTCATCCCCATTTTCGTTCTCTGTTATCACGCCGTCATAAGTACCCGATGATTCGGTTTCAAACTTTAATGTTTTAAACCTTTTCGCCGATGAGGAGTACTTGCTCGAGTCACCTTCCACGATCGCATTCGTGACTTCGTGTGCACCGCCTCCTATTACAATTTCAAAATCATTTGGAGGATATTCGGCTTTTCTCGATTCCCACATGTTTTTGTCACCTGTTCAATCCAAACCCCCCATCGCTCCTCTAAAACTTTTAATTGGCGATGGTTCATTTCCTCCGCCTTACACATGCCTTCCGTTGTTCAAACGAAATTCATATTTTTTGGAAGGCATGCTTGTATGTGAGGGTACACCGGTTATCCTCTAAAGTCAAATCATTTTTGCGGTGGACCCTTAGCTATTTAGACTTCTAGTGTACAGCCTAAGTAGTAGGTTGTATATAGTTAGCTTTTTATTCTTTCTTTCTTTTTATTTTTTCTCCCCTTTTAATTTAGTCTAGTGTAATTAGTTAACTTTTTGTTATTTGTTTTTGCTATTCTCAGTACTAACTTGTTTTGTAGATGCTTTGGACTTGTTTTTATGGGGATCGCTCCGCTTTTGGGTAATATCGCTCTTTTCCTCTCTTAACTTGGTTCTTAATTTACATTTTGACAATGTCAAGTTTTAAGTTAGGGGGTGTGGGATATTCTATTCATTTCACATGTTAGTTACTTAGTATGCTTTTCTTATAAAAATTGAAAATTTCAAAAAGATTTTATTTCTTTTTTCTCCTTTTTTGGGCATTTTGCCTTTGTTTCCGATGATAAATTTCAATAATTGCCCGATCCAATATACAACCCAATGATGCATGTTCTCGATTTTAGAAGTTATTAGACTTTAGTCTCACTCATTGATATTATGAATAACTTCATGAATTAAACTTTAATCCCATGAGCACATGCGCTTTTATTGTTCTATTGATTTGGTTTAAGATTTTAATAACTCGGTAATATTTTGTTGCATTCTATATACTTACATTGAGTAAGCTTTGTACCTTTCGTCATTTGTGAGTGTATACGTTATTCTTTTCTCATTGAAACGTTGAATTCGTCGGTAATCTCTCTATTCTTTAATTTGATCGTTCATTAATTGAGTTCATACTTGAAATGAGTTACTTAATCATGATTTTCATATATTGTTTTGACTCGAGAATTGCGTGAACTTTGTGAAATTATCATAGGCCCTCTTTGTTATATCACCCATATTAGCCTTGACCTCACCCTTATATGTTTACCTAGTTAACCCCTTTTAGCCTAAATATAGCCTTTCGTTTCATAACCCAAATCCCATACCAACCCCGAATTGGAGTTTTAAACCATACATACACTTTCCATACCTTTGTTTGGAATGTTACTTGGGATTGAATGTTGTTGTTGTGATGTCGGTTTCAATTTAGGCATATGAGAGTTTGATAAGTAAAGAAAAAAAAAGTGAAAAAGAGAAGAAAAAAAGAAAGCAAAAAGCAAAAGAAAACAAAGAAAAAATGAGAAAAGGAAGAAAATAAAAGAAAGAGAAAGTTGTATAATGTGTATATAGTCCAATAAGCTTTGATTACTCTCGCCGATGACATATCTAATGCCTTTTTGGAACTTGTTTTCCAATTTTGATATTGCCCGCATTTTTCCATTATCTCGACTTTTCATCCCGAACACTTTGAATCCGTACATACATATCCTTCGTTTCGTACCCTAGCCAAACCTACATTACAACCCTATACAGGTCCTATGTGATCTTAGGTTGATGTAATTTAAAGGTTTAAATAGTTTTGATAATCTGTAAAAATACATTTTGCCTCCTTTAGTGTGCGGTATCTTTCATTGAGATTGCATTTTTCATTTTATATATAGCATTCTTCATTTATGACATGTGTGCGGCTTAGTTTCCATTTACATTTACTCTTTATTCTCGCATGTACCGTGTGTTACCTCCCTGTTTCGAGTGCATTCACTTGACGAGCATAATGCCCATGAGGATTGAATGTATGCTTGCTTTAACGTTTATCCGGTTTATATAAGTTTTTCGCCAAATAACATTTGCATGTGCTCGCTCCCCTCCCATATTTGAAGGTTTCCATTCTATGAGGTGCATTCTATAACGTTAATGATTTGGACTTTTGTTTGAATCCATTCAATGTGCTAATAATGCGTATGAAATATTCTTCCCTATTGTTGGGCTTATCGCATATTGGTTTGGGCTTATTTTGAGAAAACCATATGATGTTTGTGGGTAGCATCCCTGAAAACCCTCATGAGAAGACACTCATCCATTAGAGTGACCTAGGGGTTTAACAGCTTATTGCACATGCTAAATGCAATCGAATCGCCCGCGAAAGTGGTCTTTTGCTTTTATACAATACTTTTGTACTATCTTATGCTTTTGGTTTGCTTGTAGTTCTTGTCGCATCCTATTTCATTGCTAGGGACTAGCAATATGTAAGTTAGGGGGTGTGATAATAAGCAAATATTGCGTATTTCATCCTCTGAACCGACGCATTTTAGCCCCCTCGGGTATCTTATTCCCTATATTTAAGCTCGTTAACCAGACAACCTTGTATTTCTACGTTAACATGGTTTGCAGGGGTTAATTCAGCTTTTATAGGTATTTCGATGCTAAGTGTGAAGTTCGGACGCATTCCGCTCGATTTTTATACGCGATCGCACGTTCAACGGCATTTTAGTCTTTTCATAGCTTGGTCACCTGGCCCAAGATCTACACCGAAGTTGTAGTTCTACTCGCAAGCTTCACGTGGTCGTTGAACGAAGAAGTTACGGCGATTTCAGCGGACGGGAAATGCAAATATGCCAAAATAGCAATGCAGGGGGCTCATACCTGCTTGATCGATCGATCCTTCTTATTTTGCCAAATCATGGGAGACAGTGGGCTCATTTTATGTGCATTGATCGATCGATCACCTGTTTTCTGTAGATATTTTGGCCTTTTCTTTTCTTTTTCCGTTTCTTTTCTAATTTTATTCCTTTTACTATATAAAGGAATTTTGATGTAAAAACATATATAATTCGTTTTAGGTAGAATAGGTTAGGGTTTTGGTGGTTTGAGAGCTCATTTCTTCATTTCTTCTTGGATTGACACCCATTTGGGCTTGTAATTTATGCGACCATCTTCCATCTCTATTAATAGTGTGTATTTAATTTATTCTTGCTTTTTAACTATATTTACATGCTTTGTTAATTAGATTCCATGCTTTCTTTCCTTGGTTTCTAGTGTAGATTTATCGCGTTTATTTACCGCTTTTCTTTATCACGTTTTTAACATGCTTTCTAGCTAATTTGAATTAGGTTGTGTTTGAATAGAACTCACTCTGGTTAACGCGTTGCTTTGCTTTGGTGATGGTGTTTACGGGTCTATTTTGGGTGCGTTGTCCTAGTTATTGCACCTAGGAGACTTGACGGGGCATATCATGTATGTCCCGTGCTTACGACCTTACATGCGCAATTTTCGGGGCATTTGTTGACTCCAATATCTTATTAGGCTTTTATGCGGATATAGGGGCATGACAACCCTTGATTCAATTAACTGTCGAAACGATACACATTCTAAATAACTCGTCGACCCATGTATCCATTTTATACAAATTAACTAGGGTGAGGGATATTCGACGCAACCTATAGTTTTTACCGCTTTGTTAATCTAGTTTCGATACACTCGCCTATATTAATATTTCCCTTTTTCGCATCTTTTCCTTTTTGTTTGTAATTTATCTTTTACACTTTTATTTCGGAATATTAGATCTCATAAATTCTAGCAACTCCTCTCAGTGGATATTTTCGATACTCGAACTTGGCCGTTATACTCACCCGTTGAGTGTAGTCATAAGTTTAGGTTTTTGTATTGAGGCGGTTAACAGAAAACAATGATCAGCGTTTGACACGCGCTACTTTTTGCCCTCGATCATAGGCCTTTGTATTAGACGCTCCTATCACTTGTCTCAGTTTATCTAGACCTTTCATTTAGGGCATGTGTCGCCCATTCCTTAGACATTTTATCAGAGATTGTATTTAGTTTAATTCCTATTCATTTTTGTTGGATTTAGTTTACTATGGATCTATGGTTTTGAGTTTTGAACTGGAATGTTTTATACTGTCATATTTATTTCAGTACATGATTTAAATTCATTATTTATTTTATTCAGTTAAATGGTGTGTGGATTTTATTTAAATTCGTGGACTTTATAAATATGATTTTTGGTTACAATTTAAGAAGGAGGGTATTTTGACACTAGCTTAATTTATATTAGATGATTATTAAAGTTAATGTTTTCGACGGTGATGCTAAGAATCAACCAACCGAACATTCTGTTCTAAAATTTTATAAAGAACTGATCACCCAATATTTAATTGGGCACTGTGTCACATGTCCATTCTTAGTATCACTGCCGCATAATAATAGTATGAGACAACCACTAAATATTTTTGAAAATGGATGTCATATAATTTTGCAAGTTTGATAAAAACAATTTTGACAATCTAATTTATAACAGAAGGTGAATATATATGAAAACACGTAATAGTTTAATAACAATTCTACAAAACATAACCGAATAAGCTGTAGGTTAACAGAGTAATACAAAAGGTAATAATAGACTTGGGAAACACGCCCAAATATACAGACGTATCATATCTAGAATATCCAAAATAGATTGATGCATGTAATAAAAAAATCCAAAACAATACTACCCGACTCTACCCTAGTCCTAGACTCGTTTACTAGATGAAATAAGACATTAAGTTCTACTAAATAGTCCCCGAAATAAGCCCAGATACCCCCTTACTAACCTAGGGTATTAATCCCTTTTATGTGAGACCCTAATACTCTTTAATACATCATATAAGATGTTTCTTAAGCCTTAAACCTAAAAGAAAAGGAGTAGAAACCAAGTTGGAAAAATTTCATGAAACAACAGGATTTTCAAATCGATTCGCCCCTGAAAGTGAATCGATTTTCACAAAACGTGAATTGATGCAGCTGAGAAAACCAATCTTCTATCTAAGACTAAATCGATTCGGCCTTAACCCGAATCGATTCGGTTCCTCATACCTATAGCCTCCATTTTTAGCGAATCGATTCCCCCTGGTCGAGATGCCCAGTTGTGGCTACGGGTTGATGTTAACCCTAAATTCCCAAATATATTTCTTCTTCCATCTAACCTAACCTCATCAACTCGTAATTTCTCTAAATCACTTAACCAAGTTAACATGCTAGAAGAGACCATTTAAAACAAGTCTATATCATATAACTTAGGATTTAAACAACAAAATCATCAATCTCCATTAATGGTTCAAACTAAAGAACACTAACTATATATACAAATTATTCGCACCCAATCATACATTTATGCAAGTTAGAAACTTGCCTCAAGATGTAGCCTCGAATTTCTCCTTGTTGAAACGATTACAAGCTCAAATCACGAATTCCTCTCTCTTTCTCTTCTTTCTCTCAAGCTCTATCGTCTCTCTAACTTTCTAGGTTTAGAGACACAAATGAGAAATAAATTTTCTTGCAAGAGTAAATGCCCAAATACATTAAGTCCAACATTAAATGCTACTACACACTTACAATGACTCGTAACATCATAAATTAAGTTATCACTGGTCAAAAGTACCCCGAAACCTAAAAACACACCGGGCACTTATTTTGACTATCTCAACCATTCCCGGACTAACTTTGCCCTCTAATCTGACATTCGGGATATCGTTCATTATTTCTTATTCCAACGTCATACTAACTTTCTAATAATATTCCGATCGAAATATACATCAAATTCGTCGCTCCAAATGTAACGACACAATATCACATAATATTACACTATTTACGTTACTTAATGGTAAATATGCAATACTCAATACATATTTATTCTAAAATTACTTAAAGTAATATTTACTTCAACTTCCTTTGTTTTATATAATTAACCCACAAGGAAATTTAATATAAAAAATAATTACTCATAAAAACGAGGAAAGGGTATTAAGGAAAATCAAAGTGGGAGAAGTGTGTCAATTTATTTATGGGAATTTTGGTGATAAATTATAAGGAGTGAATTACGGACCAAGGGAGTGTGTCCGGATATTTTGGTTGAGTGATGCCATGATTACCAATTAATTAGTGGGAACGTTAATTAAAGTTTAGAGTCGGGGAACTGACTCGGATATTTTGGGCCAGTGTTATGAGGGCTTAGGCACGGATTTGATCGGGTTAATTTATTATAGGGTTATATAATAAATTATCGAATATTAAAAATAAAAACGTGGTTAATCGGAATAATAGTATTTTGAGGAATAAATTCTCAGAGATAGAATTTCGGACCGAAGGAGTGAGTCTGTGTATTTTAGTTGGGTGACACAACTCGAGTGATAAATTAATAAATAAATGTGGGATTTATTTAAATTAGAAGTCGATATATAGACGGATATGTTAGGCTAGTGTTACGGTAATTATGCACAGGATAGTCGGGATTAATTATATATATATATATATATATATATATATATGTGTGTGTGTGTGTGTTCTTTATAAATATTGGTGTAATAATATTTATAGGAATACATACCCCTCTAGTGCTATCATAGGAGGTTGCACGATGTTGGTGAATCGCCTGGCTTGAGGAGCGGGGCGGGTATAATCCCCAGGTAATAGTCGTCTAGGATTTTATTATGTGATTTATTTTCAAGGGTGAACCACTTTGGGGTATGATTTGGTTTCACTTCCGGTGAAGGAACTATGGCCGCCTCCGCTACGTTTATTTTTGGTTCATGGATTCAGGGAGCTAATCGAGTCGGGTGTCTGGGTGGATGAGTATACCTAGAGTGATAGCATTGTAAAGAACATCCGGTGAGTGTTTACTCGGGAGGATGGTTATATATCTACGGCATGTGTGAATGTTGTAATAGGATAATACATATATATTGTGCATGTGATTATATACGAGTAAAATAGATAAAATGAGTTTTATTCGTTATATATAACTAGTGAGAATGTTATGTAGTCTTAAATGAAAATTGATTAGTTAAGCTAATGTGATGAATAACTTATAAATCATATATGAAACTTACTCGGGCTAGAGTAGTGTGTCGGGAAGGAGTTATAATAAGAACTAGTTACGGGGTAGATGACTAGGTGGGTTATAAAGAAAAGCGTTAGGTGTGCACAATAGATGAGGGGTGAGCAAGTCCTCAAGGGAGTGCGTCACTAGCTTAAATATGGAGAAAATTCATGCATTTTAATTCACTTTCAAAATATTTTCAAAAGGACTTTGGGACATGACCCGTACTTGCAAAATATTTTCAAAACCTTTTAGGTGTCCAGCCACAGGGATGCTAGGATTTATTTTCTGTTCCAGGGATGCGTAGTTGCAGCAGGTGTGGATGCTTGCAGGATTTAGACTTAGCTGCTTCAGTTATTTCATTCCTAGAGTAGGATGCAGTCAGTATTTCATTTGGACATGTCGCATTAGTTATTTCATTTATTTCAGTCTGATGATGTACTCAGTTTATTATTCGATTGATTTATTATTTGGGACTTGAGTCGATGATTTACTCGGCAAGGATTTTATTTATTCAT
Organism: Sambucus nigra; assembly: GCA_949130495.1. Taxonomy (NCBI): domain Eukaryota; kingdom Viridiplantae; phylum Streptophyta; class Magnoliopsida; order Dipsacales; family Adoxaceae; genus Sambucus; species Sambucus nigra. Next base: position 9,654,741 of record OX422210.1, read on the forward strand.
TTTCAGTATTGATTAACTCAGTGATTGTGTGAATGGTTTAAATTATATTTATTCGCATGTTTTTGTTGTTTGATAAAAAGACAAAATTTGGCATCGACTTTTTGGAATACTAGGTGGTTGATAAGTTTTAAAAAGTTTTTCGACAGTGATGCTAAGAATGAACCAAATGAGATTCCCGTTTTATTTGCTATAGGCCTGATCACGTGATATTTTATTAGGCGGGGTGTCACATATCACTCTTTTAAAATTAGACTTGATAGCTGAAGTCAGCGTGACCAAGGTGTCCGTGTGGCTATTATTTCCCTTTAGAAATTGTTATATTTGGATTTGCAAGCATTGAGCGACCAGTTCACGGGTCTTTTTAAGGTACGCTCATATCTAGCATTATAGTCTCTTTATATTTAACTGGATACTAGACTTGAATCACAAAATATGTCAAGGTGACTGGCGTCCAGGGATAAGGCCTTCTTTAGTCCCCTGGTGAGAGCCTCATATTTCACCTCATTATTTGATGTCTCTAAGCTAAGTAACATAGCTTGCTCGGGGGTGACTAAGACAATTCATACTTCGTTTCCCTTTGCATTGGATGCTTCGCTTACATAAACAGTCCACTTTGTATTGTGATCAGAACTCGCCTCAAACTGTTTTACCGTTAGGCATGGAATTTTCACAGGTTCCTATTCTCTAGTGAATTCTGTAATGCAGTCTGCCAAAATTTGTCTCTTCAATGCCATCTTAGGTTGATAATGTTTATCAAACCTCCCCAATTTCACCGACCATTTGGACATACGTTCAAAAAGGTCGGCCTTTCTGAGGATCGCTTCTATTGTAAAAGAAGTTATGACTATAATTGTGTGTGCTTTAAAGTAGTGTTTTCAACTTGCATACAGTTATTACCAGTGGATAAGCCAACTTTTCTAGTGGGAGGTGCCACAATTTGGCGTCTAATAGTGTTTTTGTAACATCGTAAATTAGGGCCTAGTGTCCTTCATTCTCACAGACTAGAACCAAGCTAACGGTGTGATTGGATACCGATAAGTATACGTATAGTGATTCCCATAGATTGGGAATTATGAGTAGAGGTGGCCGGCATAGGTAATTCTTAATTTTCTCCAATGCTGTTGAGCATTGATCATTGCATATCCCTTTATTCTCCTTTTTTTGTAAGTGAAAGGAAGGTCAGCATCGCTCAAAGGATTTTTAAATGAATTAATGAAGGGCGATGAGCATTCTGGTCAGCCTTTAGACGTCCCTTACAATCTTAGGGTATTGAATCATCCTTATTGCTTTGAATTGATCAAGATTTGCTTTAATTCCTATTCGGTTGACCAAGTAGCTATGGAATTTTTTGAATTGTACTCCAAAGGAGTAGTTTGCTGCATTAAGCCTCATTTTATAGTCTCAGATAACTTCAAATGTTTTGGCCAGATTTGATAAGTGCTCATTCTTTTGTTTACTCTTTACAAGTATGTCGTCGATGTTCACCTCCATGATATCTTCAAACTATTGCCTTATTATTGTAGTGACCAAGCATTGGTAAGTTGCTTATGCATTCTTGGGCATGATTGTATATCAATAAAGACCCAGTATGTTGATTAAGGAAGTTTTTCCCAAGATGGGTCCGAACATAGGGATTTGATGGTCGCGGAAATAAGCCTCTAGAAAAATCATTCCCCTTTGGTTAAATATAGCATCGACAATCTGATTAATCTTTGGCAGGGGAAACTATATTTTGTACATGTCTTATCCACGCTTGTGAAGTCAATGCAAACTCTCCACTTTTCATTATTTTTCTTTACGATAACTCAATTTTAAAGCCATTAAGGGAATTGAACTACTTTGATGGGCCTTGCCTCCAAAACTTTTTTCGATCTCCTATTATACCACCCTTGCCTTTAGGAGCTGTTCGACGGGATTTTTGTGTGACCGACGAGAATATTGGATTTATGTGAAGCTTATGAAAGCTTACTTCTGGTTTTATGTTGGGCATATCATATGGTTGCCAAATAAACTCCGCCTGATTTTCTTTAAGGAATGAAATCTATTTTTCCTTATTGGTGAAGGAGTTGCTAATGAGGAATCTCTTATGTGAATGAGCATCGTCGAATGGAAACTCTTGGAATTGTTCTATGATCCTATATATAGGGGATACCCATTGTGTCTTCTACCCCTGATTGCTCGTGCTTTAGCTACTATTTGGTGGAGAGATCCCCCTCTTCATTTCCACCTTTTATTTCTTTTCCTCATTTTTTCCCTAATGGCTACGATAAAGAATTATTGAGCACAATCTTGGTTTCCATGTATCTCTATTAACCTCGGTCGATAATTCACTTGATCATTTTATGATAAGTGGACGGCACCACCTTCATCGTGTGAAGTCATCCCTTACAAAGGATTGTGTTATTTAGGGATTCAATGTCAATGACCAAACGTTTGATAACCTTTTAAATACTCCCTGTTTGATATGGCGACACCACTAATCCTAATGGCTTAGTTATTTTCCCTATAAATACAAATAGAACGATGGGTTCCTTCTTTAGATCTTACATCCGTAAATTTAGTTGATTGAATAACTTGAGGTATATGACTTGTGAGGAGATTATTGATCTACTAGTAGGTTGTTCATATCATTCTAAGTGTGATTACTAATGCATCATGCTGAGTAGTCCTAACTCTAATAATCTCTTCCTCGGTGAAGAAAATGTGCTTGGCATAATCTATCTCTTCTGGTCGACGACGTTTGCCAATAGTGGGCCTAATCGGATCAATATGGCAAGCATCCACCACTGTAGTAATTTTCTTCATCTCCATTCTTACAACAGTCCCTTTGATTTGGTTTGCATTTGAGGCTCTATGGATCACTGTGAACTCATGACTTAACTCGTTGTCTTTAAGGACATTGTTTGGCTTTTAAACATGTTCCATTTGATTTTTTTACTTTTCTTTCAATTAAATCATCCAGATGGCCTGGCTAGGCTAGTTCTTTCAGGTAAGATTTTAGTGCTTTGTAATTCTTCGTCTTGTATTCATATTCCTTGTTTTAGTAGCATCTTAGGGTAATTTTTCCATCTTTCTCATCCACTTGAAGTATTGCACATCCTTAGTCTTTGTAAAGATCTTATATATTGGTTCCTTGAAGACCGTGTTGATAGTGCGATGAGCTTTCTATTGGGATCTGACTTCTCATCCCCCTTTAACCCACGATTCTTCTTTTTGCCTCCCTTTTTGGGAATGACTTCGTTGTCTTGGTTATTTATCGCCTTTGGTGGACTATTATCCTCGTTTAAGCCTATTACCACGTCTTCAACTTTGGCATATTTCCCAATCATTGACATTAGGTCATCGATAGTTATCGCTTCTTTTTTAGTAAGGGAGTGGTATAGCATAGAGTTATTTGATAGACCAATATTACTGAGGCAACTACGAATTGTTCGATGAAGCCTATGGGTGTTCGTTGTAGAGTAAAAATCTGTATCGTATTGTTTTGTACCAAAAATTAGTGGTAATGGTTTACATTTTTTACTTACTGAAATCGAGACTACCAAAACTGAAATTAACGAATTTTTTATGGTTAGTTTTAGTTTTAACATTTTAAAAATCGATTTACTGAATGTACCGTACCGAAATGAAATGTCAAAATTAATTTACCGAAAATACTAAAATGATAATATCGAACTTACCAAATTAAATCAAACATGAATACCCAATGGCTAAATCCAAACACAACCACACTTATGTTATAGGTTCTTCATTCTGCTTTAAGTGGTCAACCTTTTATTAACCCTTAGATCAATACAATATTTTACAGCTCCTGGATCATTCACAATACAACTTATAAGAATATTAGGGGCTGTAAGAATATTCAAACACCATAACTTACGCCTCTCTCATCTCACAAAATAACATACTTTCCTCTCTCTTCACTCATAGAACCCTTTAACTTGGCTCTCTATGTTAACCCATCGTCCCGGATTAATCCTCACCTCAACTCACATTTTTGGTAATACTTCACCTCAACCATTTTTTATTGCGTTTGAATTATTTTTGGTATAAATATTTTAGATCCGTTACAACATGGATATGATATTCAATATTAGATTTGATACTCTCTTGGGTATGACAATCAATATGAGTACGACATTCAATCTTTCAGATCCGATACAAATTTGGTATAAATATTATTTCTGGGGAGATTTGATACTCTGTTGGGTATGACATTTTTCTGGGTACAATATGGATAAATCATTTTTCTGGTACAAGTTGTTATGTAATTATAAGTTTTGAATGGGTGCAAGTTGTTCACACTCCATTTTGTATTCCGTTTTGTAATTTTTTGTTCGTACACATGATTTTTTTTGGAAGTTTCGACTAAATTTTATCTTTTTTGTGATATGTTGGTATTCGTATTTTCTTTTGTAAATGAAGAAGTGGGGAGTGATAGAAACAAAAAATGTGAAACATTTTCATTTTGATTTACTATTTAATACGTCGAACCGGGTTGATATTTATTAAAGTCATTTGACAATAGTGTAACTTGAATTACACTTTTGTGATGTTTATTTTGGAGTTCAATGTTTATATACAGTTATGGAGACGGCACAATTACGTATAGGTTATATTTCATATTTTTTTATATACATATAAAAAGGCTTAGGTAAGTTGTAGAAAAAATTACCATTATGTACCGAGTAATACCAAATTTACCGGGAAGAGAAATTTATCAAAATCTATCCTATTTTTTTAAAAAACCAGTTTTATTTTAAAAAATTGATTTTACTGATATACCATACGGTTAGATTTTGGTTTATGGAGCGGTGTATTGGCTGGTGAAATCGGTAACTTTGGTTTGATGATTTAAAAGTTGGTATGGTATTGGTATGCTACATTTACCGACCAAAACAACTGATAACCAGGCCTAGTGAAGCCTTCCACCTCATGATAGATTTCACAATACCCTTTGGCATGCTCACATAAGGCATCTTGCGGATTATTCTTCAGCATGAGGAGTGAATTCAACCTCTTTGGGTGGATGCTATTTGTTATGAACTTGGCAATAAAGGCCTCTATGAGCTATTTAAAATAGGATATAAATCTACTAGGTAGATTCTCGAAGCACTTTTATGCTACATCTCACAAACTTAAGGGTAATATTTTGCACGTCGGAGGTTTGTTGTTGTTCATAAGTGTCATGGCCTGGCGATATGGGCAAAACGTGGTCAATGATATATGTTTTCCCATTGTATATTTTTAACTATGGTGCAGTGAATGTGTGGTTCAAAATCTCTAATCGACCGAGTAAGTAACGATTTCATCTGGCTAACAAGGGCTCTTTAAGATAGATCCTTAGTTGCCATGGCTGCACAATGAGCAGGGTGGTAATTCATTTACCTCCATATGAGATTACGAAGGTCTTATTTGTTGTGGAAATTATTAGGTCGATATCCCCTTTATCGTGATCTCCTTAGGTTGGATAGGTATGGATCAGGCTGCAAACTCCTTCCTCAACTGCGAGTTTTTCTCACCTGGGGTTAGGGTTACAATAAAACTCTTATATTTATGTTTATCCCTCTGGTTCTCCTACTCCATCATATCTAGACGGAGCTGGAGACGAGCATTCTCTTCTTGTTAACGGCGTGTAGTTTCCTCTTGCTCGTGAAGGTGTTGCTCATAAGTGTCCATGAGCCATGATATTTGATTGGGTCATGGTGGTTCATTAGACTCCACCATTTTCTTTCCACGAGTGTGGCAATGGGAACTTGGGTGATCTGGGTGGAGGTTGACCACTAATTTGACCCTAGAAGGGGCGTGTTTAGTGCGATGATTTTGATGGTCATAGTGAGATTGTAAGAGCTCGTCGCGTGAATGAGACACAATTCAATTATTATTAGTTGGTGAGACTTAGGGAATAAATCTTTCTCACAAACGGTGCCAATTGTATGTTGTAAAATTCTACTATTCAAGGTTTAATACAAACTAAATGAATAAACTTATATGTCATGCACAAACAAATAAGAACAATATGTATGTGGTTCGGCAATGTGCCTACGTCCATGGGCACCTCCTTTTCTTTATTGATAGTGTTTCAATATTGGTGAGTACATTTCCCTTTTCCCTAGGGAAAAGATTTACATTTATAGGGGGAACTCATATAGTTCCTGGGAGTAATTATGATAGTTATCCTTTTTTTATCATCTCTATCCCTCTTGATTTACGTAAATTTATTATCTTGAGTGATCTTTATCCACGTGATGAATAGAGTTGGACGAATCAATAAACCACACATTCTATTCCCACTTGTGGCAGAATATTTCACCTCAGACCCGCATAGCCACGCATTAGATACACACATAAATCTGCACGCACATATAGATTTCTACATCATAGTCTCATATCTTTATCAAGCTACACACATAGTCACATATAGATTTCTACATAATCGTCTCATGTAGCTACATACATCAATCTTCTCACTATTGCATGAGTGATAAGAGTCGAAGATTATGGATAACTTTATCAAGTCATACGAAATTCTGAAATATACTCTCATTTACACATGGACGTACTTGCTCTTAATGATGTGTGACGTGACCAACAAAAGCACACAAAACATATGGCTATCCTTTGGGTGCTGGAGGTAACACCAACGACGGTAAAATCGTAGAAGATAAATTGAACCATCAATGTCTCTTTCTCATTATACCCCAATTTACTTCAGATATCACCTGATACCTTCCTATAGACTATATGCTCATACTAATATTTTATAAATAACCTGAGGTTCCTTCATTGTGTCTCCCCTCTCTATCTCTTAACATTCCCATTCAGTTGCTTACACTAACTCTGCCCGATATACTTTTAGTTCTTGTCTAACGAATATTAACTTCGGTATAATCTTTCCTCTTTCTTATGTTTTCTACAACCCATTTTTTCCTTAACAATGTATAAACACCATATAACCTCCTATATAAACCAGTATGTCTTCATCTGAAAAATGGGTAGTGATCTTGTTTTGTTCATCCAAAGGGAATTCAGCTAAGTAGTCCATGATGATCTGTCCTTTTATGGATTTTTGATGTACTTAGTCGATGTCAAACTCAATAAGAAAGAATAACTATTTGGCCATTTTGCTTGTTAATACAAGTTTTTGAGTACGTAGGTTAGGGGATCCAAGTGGGAGATTACCTTAATTTCAAAAGTGACCATATAATGCCTTAGTTTATACATTTCCCATACCAGAGATCCATGTTCGTATATGTAATACCCCGTATTTTTATGACTTTTAAATTTGGGGATTTATTAAATTTAATTAGAGATATTAATTTAATATTAATTCGAAAATCATTTAAATATTTACTAGCGTAATGAGAGTTAGTAATTATTGGAATTTTGTTGTAAATTTATTTATGGGTAAAGTAAGATGTGTAATTAAATTTAGTAAAATTATCACGAGAATCTAATTTGATAATTTTGGAAATTTTATCAGGACGCGTCTGTGTCGTGTCGGGATTAAATTCGAATTATTAAAAGTGAATAAATTATAAGTCACCCGTACGATCATTTTATGTGCGTCAATGTATTCGGAAGGATCGAGGTAGTCAAAATAATGTACCCGGGGGTTTAATTTGGGTCTCGGGACGTTTTCAGGCCTAATTAACATCCTGGGAGGGCGTTTTGGACATTTTGTATTTTTGGGCATGGAACCCCACGAATTTTCTAAGGTAATATCAGATAGTTGGGGTTGTCTTCTAGGGTTATCATAACCAAAAACTAAGTATGGCCATTGGAGAGGAAGAAGAGAAGCTTTCCAAGAAGTTCTAGGCCGAGAACTTCACCGTTTGCACCGTCGTCACCGTCAAATTATAGATCGCGCGACGAGGATCACAACCACACCAAATTATTCCACAAATCTGAAACAAATATTTCCAGGCAAGTTTCTATCTTGCTTTATTTTAGTTAATTCTCCAATGACATTAGTCTAGGGTTGATTATGACTAGTTTTTGTGAAAGAAAATATATATTGGAGACTAGAATTTACATATTGTAGAGGTAAAAATCGTATTCTCGAAATCTATTTCATATGTAGAGGTTGAACCATGAATTTGCATTTAGTTAGGAGTAAAAAATCTGGAAAAAGAATGGGAAGAACTAAGTTAAAGAAAATATCAGGGTTCTTGAGATTTATATAGATTTTGCCCCTTTTAATTCGTTATACTTGATGAAAACTCACATGTCATACGTAGAATATTAATTATTTGGGTATATAACACTTGTAGTATCATTTGTTGGGAGTTTGGGAATCAAATGTGATGATTTGGATGAGATTGGAATAGGATTCCCGTAACTTGTATTTCTGTAGTTTCGTCATAACTGCTTGATCAATCGATCGACCAAAGAGCATTGATTGATGGATCGATCGAGCCCTTATCATCGATCGATCGACCCCTTCTGGAAAACTCATATTCCTTTGTTTGAATTATTTATTTCAATTTAAATGAATAGTAATCTTTGGACATTATTGTTAGAACATCTTGGGACATAAAGAGGACCAGTAGGACTTTATAAAAATGGAGCATTTAATGTAAGACAAAATTAGGGTTAACGGGGAGTAATTTACATTTAAGGAAAAATGGGAACGTATGTCTAAAGGAGGGAGACTCGTAAGGAAGTTACGCCGTAAAACAAGAAAGTACCTACTGAAATTATACTTAGGGAGATAGGATACTACGAGTGATACGAAGGAAGTTTGGAATAACCCCATAAATAAGAATTTAAGAGACGAGCCGTTATACGGGATAATTGAGTAATGTGTACTAAGAACGAATATCATAAGTATGGGTTGTGGGTATACCTAATTTGGAAATGGGAATGGTAGTACACACACACATATATATATATATATATATATATATATATATATATATATATATATATATATGGTTGTGTTTGTGCATATATTATATACCTGTAAAAATCATGCCCGCGCTACTTGCTATCACTGGGGTTACCGCGCTGGTACAGTCTTATCTCGATGGGACCTTTTTGGGGGATATTTACTTATACCCTAGAACATAGAAATCCTTGGTATGTTCTATCTAATCGATAGTCAGACGGTCCTAAGAGACATGAGGGTATGTGCTGACCTCTTAGTGACTTGGAACTATGCTTCGCCTCAATTTGTATGTGTTTTGTGTTAATATAGTTCGAGAGTGATTCCGAACTAGTATTTCCCTTAGTACGAGTGATACGGAGATTTGATAGCAGAGTATGCCAACACTATAAATTTTATGTGGGGTGCCGATAGTATATATATATATATATATATATAGACTTAAAATTGGGAACTTTCTACTGTGACTAAAAGTAGTTGAGTAATGAATAAATATTTCAACTTTAATATAAGTGTTTGAAAAGTTTGAGGCAATACTTAAAGACTTTATAATGAAATGAAATTCTTATGTAAACTTTACTCTCAGAAATTAATTATCTTAGTCCTAGTAATGGTCGGAATGAACCTTACGAGAAATTTAAGATAAGCTTAACTTATGGGGATTAATAGTGCGGCAGGTGTGCACATTAGAAGAGAGGTGAGAATTTCTCAAGAGAGTGCCGTATACCAATATGATTGTTGCATTAGCCGGTAAGCATTTTAAATACTTGCTACACTAAATTGTTAAACTGTTTTACAATCAGGCTCTGACCCGTTACATGTTATCTCTTCTCTCTTGTATATATATGTATTTATTACAGGTGCCCAGCCATAGGGGCGTCATGTTTAGGATTCTTTGGAAGGAGCGTGCTGCAGCTTAGGTGGAAGTTGGAGGCCTTTTTCTTAAACGACCTCATTATTAATTCCACTCCTAGTTCTGTTTCATCCAGTTGGGCATGTGTCGCCCTTTTTCCTTATTCAGATAGTTTTGTTAGAGATTGTGATTCATGTACTTTCAGTATTTTCTACTTTGGGATTTGTTACTGTCAGGATGTTTTTCCTTTGAAGTTTTAAAGTTGGAATTAGTTATTTGGATGCTTAAACTGGTTGAATGATCTTTTCCAGTCTAGTTATTGTGTGACCCTTAAACTATGTATTATGAATTTTTTTATTATTGGGCTTAAATTAAATATGGAAATAATGTTTTAAAATGGTTTTGTCACTTATCTTAATTATTTAGGGTGTTTAATTTGAAAAGTTATTTAGCGACAGTGATGCTAAGAATGAACCAACTGTTTACCTTAGTTATAATTTATAAAGGACTAATCACCCGGTATTTAATTAGGCGGGGTGTCACAGTATATTGTTTTTCGCATACATTGAGCTTCTAGCTGGCTTAGTATATACCTTGTTTCTTGTGGTATTCTTCATCTTACTGAGCCAACATAGACCCTAGCGTGGTGTCCGTGATTGTGAGATTTAGGATAAGAGGATTTCCATGTCATGGTGGAGGGAGTACGGGTGGGTAGGTTAGGTACTGCTTAATTCTATCGGAGGCTTCTTGTAGACGAAGTTCCATATGCGGGCAGAGTCTTTTTGAAGAAGCTTAAAAATTGGCCCGCATATAAAGGTCATCTGAGAGATAACCCTAGTGATATATTGTAGCCTTCATACGAAGGCCTGGACTTCTTTTTCTGTGTGCGTTAGTGGCATTTCTATAATGGCATTGACCTTAGTCGGGTCAATTTTGATACCCTTTTAACCAATAAGGAAATCAGGTAATTTCCTCAAGTAACTCCAAAGATACATATTTGGGGGTTTAGGTGCATTTGGTATATCCACAACCCTTCAAAGAACTTCCTTAATGCTCGAACGTGTCCTTCTCGAGTTTTGGACTAAATAATCATGTCATCCACCTAGACTTCGACCTCCATATGGATTATGTCATGTGTTAAGGTGGTGGGTGGCACCAGTATTATTGAGTCTGAACGACATTACCGTGAAGTAGAAACTCCTCGAGGGGGTAGTAAAATCCTTTTTCCCTTGGTCTTTTGGGAGCATTTTTATCTGATTATAACTAGTGAAGCCATCCACGAAGGACTTGAGCGCGTGATCTGCAATATTATCGATGATCATGTCGATGCTTGGTAATGGGTAGTTGTCTTTGGGACTCTCTTTTCTCAAATATTTATAATTGACACACATCCTCACCTTTCCTCCCGATTTTGGGGCAGGTAATATTTTAGCCAACCATGTGGTGTATTCGACTACCCTTAGAAAGACCATGATGAGTTATTTCATGGCTTCCTCTTTGACTTTAAGGGACCATTATAGTTCGAGCTTCTTGCATTTTTATAAGGTTTAGATTTTAAATACATTGGTATTCGTTGAATAATGATCTTTGGGTGGATTCCTGGCAGGCCAGCGTAACACTAGGCGAAAATGTTAATGTATTCTTTGAGGAGTTGGAAAAGTTTGAACCCTTCTAGAAAATCTAAAGAGGTTCCTATTTTTATTTCTTTAACTTTGTCAGAAGACCCTAAGTTAATAGTTATTATTTTGTCGATAAGTTGTACATGATCGGCTTGTTTATTGTAGATGATATTCGAGTTCTTCATTACTTAAATTTAGTTAATTACTTTGATTTTCATGTTTATCATCGTCAATGTTTTCACATAAGTATACTCAAAGTCAAAGTTTATTTCATCAGCAAATGGATTGACATGATTAAGTACATCGAAGTAATTTTTTGTAAGGGCCTTCCCCTCAAAAAAGAGGTTACACATAGTAGCTGGGAGATTTTTTAGATGCATATAGGCTATCTCATCTTTGAAAGGTTACCATTATTTGGTAGGTGAAAGAATATTTAGCTACTTTCTTCTTATTCCATCACTTATCTGAACATTTCAGTATTCCTCAGATCCTCGAGAGGGTGCTAGTTGACAGGGGGCTTGTCTAGTTTTCCAATCAAACTTATCGTCTCGTATACTTCCTCCTATATCCACGAGGGATGGTCCTTAAATAAGATTCCCATACTAACATTTATTTTCTAGTGTTGGCCTCCACCCACGGTTCTAGGAATCCATGGAAAGGGAATTCATCCCCTTCTTTGCTGAAGTGCCCATTGAGGCTGGTGTGACTATTTGTGAGGGCATCCCCTAGTTTTTTAAATTTTGTCTTTTTAACTTTTAGTGCTGTGAAGACGAGATAAGCACTTTTTCATTTGTATCCTATCCCCTGGGTATTGGACTGCTATGGTATTATGACGAGTTCATGGTTTCTCCTGAACCCTATTACTGGCAAGAACTTTATCCTTTTTATCATGTGGGTGATATTGCAGCACCCATATTTAGAATACAGTGGCAGGATATCTACCTTCTTGTTTTTCGATATGGTTTGTACAGGAGGTTCTAGCAATAAACTGTTGATATATATATATATATATATATATATACTTGGGTCCTTCCCCTTTGAGCAGGCTAAAGTCTTCGACTACTATGATCATGTTCTCTCTACATGAGAATTTTATTATGAAGCAACACCTCCAATCTTGTGGAGCCGAGGCCTTTCCGTCCAGAGGTTGAAGGAGGAAGGTATGTCAATCACTTGAAACTTAATTAGGCTATCAAGTGGGCCGATACCAATGTTGAGTTTTAGGATCCCATCACTTCCCAATGGGTATTGTCATATGCCCTCATAGTCTGAGTAGTAGGTGTGGGATTTTCATGTTTATTTCCTGGACATGAGTCGTTATCCATACGTACCACGAGGATTCGTTGTCATTGGATATTCATAGTATTGTTCAAGTCTATGTTATGAAGAGGTCCTATTTTAGGTGGCCTAATATTGGCAAAGGAAATAATTTTTGGGAAGTTAAGGCTATAGATAGTCTCTATGAGCTCTTATGAACTGGTATAGATGAGTATAACCTTTTGATAAAATTATTTGAGGATGAAATCTCGGTAGGGTTTGGAGGACATAAGAAGTATCCATATGGAAATGTTAGTGTGCGTCTTCTTTAGTTCTTTAAAGACTCAGTTCTCCTCACTCCTATATTATGTCCTCTTTGATTATATCCTTTCCTTTGTGCTTTTACCTTTCCCTAGAAGGAAAGGGGTTCAAGACATCGTCCTTGTAGAATCTTTCGGAGCGGGTTACGTGGTTGATTTACATGGGCTCCCATTCTAGAATGAGGAATTAAGACATTATCCCGTCAAAATTTAAAGTGTATATACATTTTTTATTTCCCTATAGACAAGAAACAATCAGATCATTAAATTGAAAGATCAGGTCTTCTTCGTTATATAGCTCGGTTATTGAATTGTCTTGAGATGACCATGTCCATGAATCCTGACTGTCTTTGATTTTATATTCTTCACCCCAACTAGTCGGGATGATTTCTCAATTTTTTGGTCCCCTGATATATCATGTTGGGTGTTGTGCTTCGTTATACATCACCTCCCAATGTTCGTACAGGTTTTCACATCTATTCACCATGTCCTATAGCAACAGACCAGAATTTTCTCAGAATACCAAGTACATCAGTGGATATAGACTCACCCCCTATAAGGTCTCACCCAGTGGCCTTCAAAGCTCCCAGTGTTCGAACCATATGGTCCATGTGGAAATGTGTCAGCACCACATAATCCAAGTGCGAGTTAATAAGGCTCCCCAATCTTGGCTATTTTGCTTTTATTGCTAAGTTGATTGGCTCAATTAATAAGGATGGTGCCCAAACTCATTTTCTATAGTAAGAAAGTTTACCCCGCGTCATAGATGGGTAGAGGATACTCTATTGACATTGGGTTTTAGATAAGTCAGAGTGGTTATTTTCCCTTGATTGATCAAATCCTACATGGAAAACTTCACCCCTTGACATCTTTTTAGATTATGTATCGCCATCTTATGGAATTCACAGTATAGATCATTCCTGAAACCTTCTGGTAAGGTATCAGGTAAGGGTTTGGGGTCTCAGGGATTAAGAAGTCCTTTTCTTCTTGAGATCTTGGTAGACTGTACCTATGGGATCGTGTATGGGATAGAACGGGAGTTGAACCCTCTCAGTATTCCATGGCGTAGGCACAGGTATAGAGGTTGGGTTTTAATAGCATTAACAACGATCATTCCTGACTTGTTTGTCCTCATATTTATGAATGGATGGATATTCATGCAGTTGTCGTTCTCTCTCTTGGGTGGTCAATTAATGAGATCGTATTCTAGTTATGCTCCCACATCCATTTAAGCTTTGAAGTAGGGTAAGTAGTATGTCTTCAACTGCTCCCGGTAGGGTTAGAGCAGATTTTTCTTTACAATGTCCCCCTGTTCTTCCTTTGAGGGTTAATTCACCATCTGAGTTGCCTTATTCCTTATACGGGCTATAAAAGTGCCCAAATGCTCGTTAATATCTTTCTTTGTTATTTCCATATCTCAATGAGTATTCTATAAATAATCGTCATACTAGTATTGCTTCGCGAATTCCCGATAGATATCATTCCAACTGATGGTCCTCCTCACATCAGTGGATAGGAACAACTTGATAATTCCTTATGATATGGTGTACCCAAACATTTGTGTCATGACTTCTTCGAAATCCCATAGGGCTTTTACAGATCAGATGTATAATTAAAGATGGACTGTCGGTGGTCCCATTCCTATGAAGTTTTTTATATTCAACATTTTAAACTTTTCAATTAATCTGGCATTGAGGTAAAGAGGCAGACGTTGTATGTCTTCGAGGTCATCGGCAGGTCAAAGCTATCAAAAGTTTTGTTAGAATGTTTGGAACTCCATTTTGAGGCGTCCAAAATCTATTGGAACCTCTATTACGTTTGCCACAATTACGCTTTCGGTAGTTATGGATAGGGGTTAGTGGTAGCTTGCATTATAGATGATGGGGGTATGATGTTAGCAGGGTGCAGATTTTCTCCTTGTCCCTCGGTGTTCTACAGACACTTTCGGAAGGAGGACTTCTCCTGACCTATGGTTGACATTTTGCCCCTCAGAGTAGTTAGGCTAGCTAGAATGTCGGGCAATGACACTGTTTCTTCTTTCTGCAAGTGTTTAGGGTTATGAGATATTGTAGTTCAGGAGATGTAGCTTCCGTCTCTTGTCCAAACGGTAATTAAAAAGTTACGTGGAGTTGTGGAATTGGGATTCTTTACCTTAGGTTTATTCTAAGACGAACAATTGTGATTTTTAAACAAGCATAGTTTTTTGTTTTCAGGGTAATCTCGGGTGATGATCCATTTCCTATGGTACTCCTTATTTGGCTCACAGCCCCTGGTTCGGAGATGTGAAAAGGTATGGGATTCTTGTAGGAGATGTCACTGTTTGTCAAACCTCTTGGCTAATTTACTTGGATGAGTCCTGTAATTCTACTGCATAAGGTTATGCAAGGATTTTCGCGAGGCAAAAGGATCTCTTCTTTGCCTATGAACCCTCACAATATACCTCAGGGATATGTGTGAGAGAGTTAGTTTAATATATCCAATTGTACTTGAATTGAATCTCCCGATATACCTCATGTGAATAGTACATGAGAGAGTTGACTCGATATACTCGAGGTACGTAAGTGATGTTCACTGAGAACACACCACTCTATATATGTCGAGGGTAAAAGGCCAAGAAAAGTGGAAACTATCACTAAAGACCTGCTTTGGTTAGATCCAATCCCATAGCCAGGTTTCCCAGGGTAATGGGGTATGTAGTGATATGTAAATGTTATTCTTAAAAAGTAGTGTGGGTCTTTTGAAAAGTATTTTATTTTTTGCAAAAGCCCTTCTCACTTGAGATTACTATGTATCTGAGCATACATGGCACAAACAAGGTTTAAGAGATGCATAGGTTGTAACCATATCCCTACATGAGCATGCAATAACAGTGTTTATCTACCTAGTGTATCTAAAAAAGATTAAGGACGAATGATGATGAACAAAATATACAAGATTGTTCAGGAATAACATGCAAAAATAAATACACGATCTACATTAAATTTAGTTTATTCCTCTTATAAAAAAAGTCCCTAGTGAGTCGCCACTATGAGATCCCCCTCCCCATGCTCTTTCCCAATCCTCTCGCGGTGACGCGCAATCACCACCTCTATTAGGTAAAGCTTTTTTAAATGAAAAAATGGGATAATTAAAAAATGGACTCACTAGTCTATTTTACCCAAAATAGATAACAATGGGGGATAAGTCTCTATGAAGAGCTAATGATGGCAAGTGATCTGTATGTTTAACCGGGGATTTAAAGGTTCAAGGATTGGGTTACAAAATAGGAAGGTGTTAGGCACCCGCTCTGCCGTTTCGATCTCAAATGCAGAGATGGAACATTTATTTTAGCATGTTATGGTGTAAAAAGAAATTATGAAGTGAAAATACTTAATATGCATCTAAACTGTATGGTGCAGTGTGGGATGTGTGTATTGATAATATAGACAATGGATAAATTTGTAGAGAGTTGGACTTATTCACTCGGACGACCGTCCAGGTAGGCCTACGTATTCGCATTGGGTGATTTGAAGTCCACGTAGTTCTTAAAAGGATAATGAGGGATTCTACCTCTTATAAAGCTTCCATTATATAGATATTAACTCCATTTATGTTTCAAAGTGTTTTTATAATCAAATCAATCTAGATTTCAAAATGTAAAGAACATTGTATTCATGAAATATGAGTGGATGAATTAGGATCACTCAAAAAACCAATTTAATGGAGAAAGAGTGGTAAGTGTTCCAACATTAAGAACAAAATAGTAGGTAGAATCTCTGGATCAAGTGATCATCTAACCTACATGAAATTATTTCATCGTTTTGAAGCTTTCTGTTTATTTTTTGGGTTTTTGTATAATAAAGAGTGGGTACATGTGAGTATGTACAAGATCTGACTTGAGCTTTAGGGTTGGCCCTCTAATACGCCTACGTGTCCACCCTATACGAAATCACGTAGTTCACATATGACCTTTGGATAAAGATTAAGCCTTAAAGAAAAAATAAACACATGTAAAGTAGCTTGGGTGGTGTCGCAGCACAACACCACCCTTTTCACATCAAAACTTCAAAACAAAAGAGTGAGACCACGTACCTCCAATGTTATCTGTACTCGTTTTCATTTCAGTTGCGTTCTAACCTATGATCAAGCATTATAAGAATAGATCTAAGGATACTTTTAAAGAGAAAGTACCTTAAAGAAGAAAAAACTAAAATGGATTTTTTTTTCGACTTGGATAATGAAAGAGAAACTAGGGTTAGGGGTTAGAACACTAGATTTAAACTTAAAAAGGGCTTTGATGACAAATGAAAAGATTTTCAAGATCTGGGGAGAGAAAACCACTTTTGAATAGAATGCTCTACATTTAAGAATGCGGAGTTAATTATCCCACATGGTAGGTGAAGGCCTCCTTTTATAGACAAAAATCTGGGGTTAATGGCCAATTGTTCAGGGGTATTGGGCTCACATAACCGACTGGTCAAGAGCATTTCACCTTGGACCTTCGGGCACATTCTTGGCTTGACATTTTTGGATAAGTCTATGAGTTGTTTTAGGTTTTTAGACCTTGGTAAATATTTTTATGGGTTTGGGGTGGCTTTGGAGCCTTTGGAAGACCATACTAGGTGTGGCTACCTTTATGGAGAATAATGGAGTGTCTACAATACTTAATATTAGAAAAACGAGATGAGATTTGATTGTTTTTCCTCAAGATCTTAAAAAGGAAGATTTATGTAAAAATGCTTCAAAAATATGTTTAAAACACCATCTACTCACCATCTATCTCTCTAGGGTTTCTCTGGTGAGGTGTGGTGAGATTGTCCAAAGTTGAGATATAAGAGAAGACGTGGGTTTATATAGGATGTTGAGGTAAGTATCTAGAATTGGGTTTTTTCTTTTGAAATCAATGGTGGAGATTGAAGCATGATGATTTAATGTTATAAAATGAATGGTTATCGATAAACCCACCCACATGTTAAGAGTTAAAATTGTCGCTGGATCGTGATTACTTAAACCCAAGGTTAAAGGGATCAAAGATTTAACAAGTGATACTAAAAGGGCTTAAACCATTTAAGTTTAATCATATATTACAGAGACAAAAAAAATGCAAACGTGTTTTCTCAATTTTAAACCCATTTCATTGTAATACAACAATCATGGATTATGTCACATGTGTGATCTAATAGATAACAACACTTATTTAGAACTCTGACACACAGTAAATTCATAATCCCACTCAACTTAACCCAACGACCCAAATTGTAAAAGATCAACCCTCTGTGATCAACTTCTATAAACATGATTAATTACATTGACACCTTAATTATCTTTGTCTCAAACATTCTTTTAAAAATCTAGAAAAATTATGATCGAACGTAAAAATTATTTTGACCTAAATTTACCTGTTCAATACTATCTTTGGTTCTTTTTTATGTGTGACGTGAAAATATTTTCACTTTTACCCTTAGTTTGATCTTATATCTTTTATAGAGTTTTTCTTCCTATTGTTGATGTTGTGAGTCTTCAAACTCTTCAAGAAGAGTATCTTGTGAATATCTAGACTCACTTGTTTTGTCTTAAATTGGGCAAATAAGATACTTAAATCAAATGTTATTTTACTAGCCTAATCAAGTCTTCATTTAACTTTGGGTCTTTCACACCTATATCAAACCTTCTCCCCTTTTTTGTCATGTAAAAGACAAAGGTACTAAGGAAATAAAGATAAAACACAAATAAAGCATGATAATAAAGGTTTAAAATGAAACAATTTATGGAACAAAATCAAAACAGATAAAAGCAAATCTGCTTATAAAGAGATACAAGCATAAATACACAGTAAGAGAACAACCTCAATACTATCTTGATAAAAAGAAAATTAATCTTACTTACAAAAATTTGAGTTTATGACAAGCATTCATATTCACAAAAAAGATTATCTAAAAAGGTTAATAAAATGATGAGATAATTAACCAAGAAAATAAGATCAAATTTCGAATGTGCAAAACAAAAAAATGGAACGCCATTGAGATATTAAAACTAAGATCATGTTCAATTAAGATAATGAATCATAAAACAATAGACACAAATCTTCGACTCCTGTGAAATCTCTAACACCATATTTAAGAATTTTTTAACTAGAGTTTATTTTATCCCATTAAGCATTTTTTGTTTTAACCTTTGGTATCACATTGTTGGGGTCACCCAATTTTGGATATATAGAAATATTTGAAACACCACCTTAGTTCCAATTTCTTTTGCAAGTGGAGGCTTATACCATTGACAGGGACAAAATAATATTTTCGGATAAACCATAGAATCACTCATTCCACTGTTATAGACCTAGCCACTTCTTATCTCGTGATTATTTATATAGCATAACTTTTTTTTACTTTATCCTCATGAAATAAAACAACTCATATATACATTTTCAAATAGTTTAAACACTCTCTCACAAATCTAATCAAGTTTGGAACACTTTATAGAAGATCATCAATCTTCTCCATTATTCATAAAGTGGCATCTATTCATTGTGTACTCTGGTGTAAAGTACAATAAGATATAATCATGTATTCCCAATAAACTTTCTCTCAAGGTTTATGATACTTAAAATAAAATAAAATACATCTCATGAAGCACATATTACATTCCTAAACAAATGAGTAAATCATTTTATACACAAAAATATGCCATGGAGCATACCATATAAAAGGCATATACATGATTGTATAAAAACTATCTTTTCATATTTTTCATTTAAAGATATATACAAATACAAAAAATAAATATAGGGGCCATAGCAAATATGCAGCAGAAGATTACAATCCTAGACATGTTACTCACATCCCAATTAAACACACAAGTTCTTAATATTGTGAGAGTCTTAGCCATAAAATTACGAGAGTGCGTGTGAATGAAACCAAGATGGACGGAGGATACCCAATTAAAATCACTTGTCAATAAAGATATAAGTTTTTCCCTTAAGTCAATTTTATGGTAACAAAGACAAGGCCTGAGGTTCATGTGACAAATTACTTTCCAATTAGTTTACACTAAAATTTATCTTTAATATTGGATGACTTAATCAAAGTGCGAAAAGGTAAACAATGCAGCACAACACAAGGGCGTACGAGGAAAAACCCATAACAGGAAAAAATCTCTCGCCGACAGAACGACAAATGAACTACGGTAAAAGATTACACCTAGAAGATAAAGACTTACAATCACACAATGCAATGACCGACTAAAACTCTTTCACACCATATCTTACACCCCAGGAAGAGGTCAAAAACTGGAGCACACTTCACAACTACCACCAGTTTTGGTCGTAACCAATGTCTTCTGCAAAACACAAAAAATAATCATCCTTTTGAAGTGGAAGAAGAACTTTATGTTCCAAATCTTGGAACAAAGTTGAGAATCCTCCAATTAGTATAATAACACTCTCTAGGTGTGTGAAGAAGCTAGAGTGAAAGTGTATTTAAAATTGGCTTTACTCGTAAATATATTTTTAAGATAAGTAAAATCTAAAAATGACTCAAGAATAATTTAAAAAGAGATTTGTTCAAGATTTATATACATTTTAAAGAAAATATATTTACTTCAAAATACTTTTAGATTTTACAAGTATTAAAACTAAAATATCTCACAAATATAAAAAGGAGAAAAACAAGATTAAAACATGTAAGAATATAACATTCAATACCAGAAAAAAATTTATCTTACAAAAAATTTTCTTTCTTAAAAATGACTCTTGCAGCAAGAAGTTTATCAAAATATTTTGCCTCAAAGGAAATCACAAAAAATCACACTTCTTTCACATTTCTCACTTCTTACACAAGAAGAAGCTTAAACCCACATACATGTACACTTACGTTTTCAAGAGAAGCTTGGGGGGACTAGTAGGTAAGTTGTATGCTTACATTGAAGTGATAAGATCCAAAAGGTAAAAAGAAATGGTAGGATCTTTAGTGTTGAACGAGTATCAAGAAAGATGTGTAGTATCTAAAAGTTTTTTTATGCCAAACTAACACCATAATTATTGCTTCACTGCAGCGACAATATTCCTCGTTGTGGCGATGCCTCAGTGAAATATGTCGCAATAAACTAAAGAAAATCCCTAGTTGTGTGCGCGCCCAACAAAGGGGATTTCTTTGATGCGACGATACTGAGGCAACAGATAAAGTAGCAGCCAAGAAAGGTTATTGAGTTGGATTTTGGCACGAGTCCAACTTCTAACCCAACTAAGATATATTTAATGCAACATAGAGTTTTTCAAAATTAGTCTCTACATTATATATATATCGTTACACTAAGGGAACTATATCAAAGAACTCACACACACAAAGAATGTTGTATGGAAATATATCCTGTGTGACAAAATGTGCATACTAGTGTAAGTCCTTTTACCTTCCGAAGATTGGTATGAAAAGGATACATGTCTTCAAGAATGTCCGTTGAATGATTTGAATAAAGCTTTGCCATAATGATCTCAAGGACGAGACTGAAAGTATATTTTAGAAACGGGATAAGACAATTTAGTCCTATGGGGCACATGAGTATAATGCATGCTCTTATAATCTCCCCCTTTGTATATTCTATTACAAATTATACAAAAAAAAGATTCCAAGCATTATATGCAAATCTATCGACCTATGATATGAAGACACAATCCCGGCTAAAGGCAATGCTCAACCTATACTACTAATATTTAAAATCTTAAACTCGTTAAGCTATCATACATTCCTGATGAGAGAATTAATGATACCAATGAATAGAGACAATTTAAAGGAATAAGAGTGATGAATAAGATATAAAATTGGATTCATTATCTAAAAGCATATATTCAAAGTTTAGCGTGCAAATATCTCAATGTTATAACAAAAGTGAGAAATGTACTCTATTTCTTGAATATATAATCCATCCTTTTTAGTTTCTTATGATATAAACCAAGACTTGTTCATTAATAGAACTTCCCCTTAATCTAATCTTTCTCCCCCTTTTGTCATGTAATTTGACGAAGATAAACAAATATTAAGTCAAGTGAGTGTGCTATCATAGATTATATAATTAATCATTTCATTTTAAATTAATAAATATAGTGTATTTATTTCAAGGAATATAGTCCAACTCGCATTAAGATAATAACAAGATAACAAAGACTAGCTAAAATATGAATATATGGGAGTATAAGTCTAAAAGAATCAATGATAGGCAATGTTAATAAACATATACTAAACATTGAATAAAGACAACTAATAAGAGATGATAAATTAGATAACAATACCTAACAATCCATAGACACACAAAAGAAATGAGCTGAAGATTACACAAATAGATATGCAATATAAGTAATACAAACCCATAATTATATAAAATATCACAAAAAAAATGTTCCATGAATCCACAAAAGCTTTACTAAAATGTACCATAATTACAACAATAAAATGACCAAAAGGTTCCCCCAATAGTTACCAATACACTTTCTTCGCAAGAGGTCTAACCAGGGACGAATCCAGTGTATGACCAATGGGGGGCTATGGTCCCCCCAGACAATTTCAAAATTTGTACTTTTGGGGTTAAATTTTTTTAGGATAATAAAAATATGTTAATATGGTCTCCCGAAACTTAAAAATATATCTCCAAATAAGTCCACTTTTGTATTTATTTGGGTGTATGTTGAGAAAAAAACAGGCCCATATTTCTTTTATTCAAAATGGGCCCACTTAGCCAGGGACGAATCCACTGTATGACCAAGGGGGGCCATGGTCCCCCCGAGACAATTTCAAAATTTGTACTTTAGGTGTTAAATGTTTTTAGGATAATAAAAACATGTTGATATGCTCCCCCAAGACTTAAAAATATATCTCCAAATAAGTCCACTTTTGTATTTATTGGGGTGTTTGAGATATAAAAATAGGCCCATATTTCTTTTATTCAAAATGGGCCCACTTAATATTTAGTAAATACAAAACCTAATTTTTCCTTTCCCTTTTCTATCATTTCCCCAAGCCAGCTGTTATCTTCCCCCAATGTTACATTCTTAAACAAAAACAAAACAAGTTTGTGGAGCCACTTTATTCAGAATAAACTATTCTTTTTAACATCACTAAGAAAACAGGTGAGTCTTTTCTCCTTTTGTATACATACATCTCTATCATTTTTATACGGATCTATTTTTTTTTTACTTTCATTTCATTTTTATATTTTTTATTGTTAATGTTTAATAAAAAAAATCTTACATTTAGGTATTTAATCCATATATTTGAAAATCAAATTCAAACTTTTTTAATGTTAATGTTAATGTTAATATTGTATATTGTGAAAAATATGTTAATGTTAATGTTAATTAGATTCTAAAAATATGTGTTTATTTTGAAAAATATGTTAATAACTTTTTTTAATGTTAATGTTAATTAGATTCTAACTTTTATTTCATATGTTGAATGATAAAATTATATTGTTTATTGTTGTTTTTATTGACAATAAATAATAATGTAAAAAATTATATTGTTATATGTTAAACATAATGGTAAAAATTATATTGTAAATTTATCTATTGTACTAATCAGACTTATTATTTTGAATGATAGAATTATGGGAAAATCACACAGGACTGAACTTCAATACTCAAAATACTTGAAATACATACTCTGAAATCACCAAGAATTGAAGTAACCGAGTTTGATATTAATAACTCTGAGCATTATCCAGGAAAACATATTGACATATGGAGATATCCTGATAAAATAATTGAGGAAGTTCGGCTTGCATATATTAATTATGGTCCATATCAATGCATTTTATCGGAGTACCCTTTATCTAAGCATGAAAAGCATCCTCGTAGTTTTCAAGCATCATGGTTTAATATATATCCATCTTGGTTAGAGTATTCCCTTTTAAAGGATGTCGTATTTTGTCTACATTGTTATCTATCTAACAAAGAAGATGTGCAATATGGACAAAGTACGTTAACAAGGGATGGATTTAATACTTGGAAAAAAGTAAGGAATGGGAAGGATTGTGAATTTTCAAATCATGTTGGTAAACAGATGAATTCACTACATAAAATGGCTCAGCAATCATGCGATGATCTAATGAATAAGTCACAACATATTCAGAATGTTCTTGAGAAACATACTTCTGAACAAGTTCAAACAATCGATTACGACTCAATATTTCAATTGATTCAATTCGTTATCTTATATTTCAAGGTATGGCTCTGAGAGGTATATATGAAAGCAAAAACTTCATGAATCGTGGGAATTTTATAAAATTGATACACGCTTCTGTCGAGTATAATGCAGATGTTGCAAATGTTGTGCTGGGAAATGCTCCTCAGAATGCTTCATATATATCATCTCAAGTTCAGAAGGAGATTTTACTCGTTTACTCTATGAAAATTATAAAGGTAATTTGTGAGGAAATCGACGATTCAAAGTTTTGTATCCGAGTTGATGAAGCTCGAGACCAAGCAAAAAGGGAACAAATGGCTATTATTTCGAGATTTTTTGATAAAGATGGTCTCATTCAGGAGAGTTTTTTTGGGCTCGTACATGTGTTAGATACGAAGGATGAAACTCTAAAGAATGGGATGTTTTATACTCTTTCTCGACACAATATTGACATTCATAGCATTAGAGGTCAAGTTTATGATGGTGTCAGTAATATGCGAGGCCGGTGGAATGGATTGCAAGCCTTAGTTACTAATGAATGTTCGTATGCATATTATGTCCATTGTTTTGCTCATTGCTTGTAATTGGCATTAGTTATAACATCTTGCTCAGTTATTGACGTGCATACATTCTTCTCAAAATTCAGTTTCATCATAAATATTGTGTGTGCTTCTTGTAAACGTATCGATAAATTAAAAACAGCCCAATCTTTCGATATTGCCTAGTTGATTTCCATTGAAGATCTTAAGAGAGAGATAGGGATGAATCAAATTGGTAATTTACAGGGGGCTGGAGATACACAATGGGGTTCACATCTTAGATCTCTTTCTAGCTTAATAAAGATGTTTAGTGCAACTTGTCAAGTTTTACTGAACATCACTGATGATGGAGAATGGGATCAACGTGGAGATGCAAATTCAGCTTATAATTATTTGACTTATTTCGAATTTGTGTTCATCCTGCATCTTATGAAAGACATTTTGGAAATCACCGATGTACTTTCTCAAGTTTTGCAATGGAAGACTTAAGACATTCTAAATGCTATGCATCTTGTGAAAACCACAAAGAGGCTCATTCTAAAGTTAAGACATGAAGGACGCGATGTTTTCATTATTAAGGTGAAATCTTTTTGTGAAAAACCTACTATAGATGTCCCAAATTTAAATACTTTATATCTTAGAAGACAAGGTCGAGCGCGGCATCAACAAGATAAATTTACACTTCTTGAGCATTATCGGATAAATATATTTACAGCCACAATAGATTCTCAGTTGCAAGAGTTAAACAATAGGTTTAGTGATCATACAGTTAGGCTATTCATGCTTAACTCTACGCTAGATCCTCAAAATAGTCATACGTCTTTCAATTTTGATGATATTTTCAGGCTTGTGGATGAATTTTACCCTAAAGACTTCACCGAGCATGAGAAAGATGACTTAACGGTCCAATTGAAATATTACGAGGTTGATATACTTCAACATCCAGAGTTTTAACAGTTATGTACGCTTTTCGATCTATGTCAGTGGTTGTTGAAAACTAGAAAGTCTACAATGTATCCATTAATTGATAGATTGCTCAAGCTTGTTTAAACTCTTCATATTTTTACTACAACCACAGAACGTACTTTTTTTGCTATGAGTCACGTCAAATCTGAACATCGAAACAAAATAGAGGATGAATATCTGACAAATTCTCTTCTTATATACATTGAAAAGGAAATTGCGAAGTAGTTTAGTACAAATTCAATCATTGCTGGATTTCGTGATTTAAAAACACGTAGAATGCAGTTTTGATAAAGCATTGATATGTTCTACGGAGATTTTTTTGGTTAATTTTTTGTTGTCTCTGTCAAAGTAACGCATATAATTCCCTAATATTTGTACTAGTTAAGATATTCATTGTATACCCTGCAATAGTACAATTTTAACTTTTTGTGATCGATATATCTTATATTCCAATGAAAAATTTTCTCTTGTTAAATTCTTGGTCCCCCCGGAAAAAAAATGATGGCTCCATCCCTGGGTCTAATGTTCAAGTCCTCACCCCCATTAGGCTTGAACTTGTGGCAAAAAATAGTTTCTCCTAAAAACAACTACAAAAAGTCACCAATAAGTTACCACAAAAAAAATAACCTTCACAAAACAAGCAAGCACCACCATGAGGAGAAATATCTAATACCCTACTCGTCGTTATCGTCGTGAGATTTTCCGTAGTAACTATGGAGAAAACAGTCCTAACTATCAAGTCCTATGACATCTTGATGCAACACTTCCATATGTGTAAAGAATGATGTATGAAATACAATTTCAGTCTACTAAAATGACTCGATCTATTGTGCAATGTATAGATGGTGAGAGGCGATGTTAAGACGAGGGAGATCAACAACCCGATCCGATATCTGAGTGATCTTCTCATCTGGTAAGAGAAATCCACCAAAAGACTGATAAAGCACATCTCTAGGTTATTGTCGAGATGAAGAACTCAGTTCACCTACGAGAACTTCCTCAACTTCGTCCACCTCTTGCACATTCTCAGTGGCGGGTCGAGGGGGGGGTGGCCCCTGCAAATGTTTTGAAATTTTGAATAGCAGCATTAGTTTTATATATATTATAACTTATTTTTAGGCCTGTGTTTCGGTTGGATCGGACCCTTTTGGAAAAAAAGTCCGATTTTTTTGGAAATAAAATAATTATTCCGATATGATTTTTTCGAGAAAATTATAAAAAAATCCGAATTTGAAAAATCAAAGAATAAAAAAAATCAAAAATTCACAAAATATATTAAAAATCTAGAAATTTTTGAAATTTCAAAATTAAAAAAAAATAAATTTTCGATTTTCGATTACTCGAAATTCTCATTTTAAATAAACAAAGAAAATGGCTCAACCCAACATGCAAATACATGAGGATTTAGCCCATTTTTCATTTGTGTAGAAGTTAGGAGGAAACTCTCATTTTATAGAGCACACTTTGGATCCATCTCCATCTCCCAAGCGATGTGGGATATGAAAAACTTCCAAAAAATCGGGAAAAATAATTCTGAAAAAATCGGAAATAATTGCGAAAAAATTAGAAAAATCAAAAAATCGAAAATTCAGAATTATTTTCGATCCGATTTTTTTGAGAAAAATCGGAAATCGAAAATTGACAAACTAAAATTTCATTCCAAATCGAAAATCGAAAAAATCGTAAGTTCAGAAGAAGAAAAAACAACCTTACTTATTTTATATGAAATCGTCCCCCTCAAGTTGACTTTACTTTAAAAAAAAATACCCTTGCGAATTTAAACCCACAACACAATCCAACAAAGGATAAAAATGATATTTTCTAGAATTAGGTTATAATAGAACAAAACACAAAAAGCAACTGCACTCACTTTTTAACTTTGGCTATCCAAGAAACCAAATAGAAAAAAACTGACCACGTGAGATGATCCAACTCCCAATTAGGAAATACCTCACAACTGCTCCATCTAATCTCAAGAAATTGATCGTAGACAGACCCACTCGGTCGGCCATCATCAAAATCGAAATGTTTTACCCCATTGGATCCAACCGGGGTCTTTTTTATGAGGTATTTTTTTAACTATTTTTTTTGTAATTTTTTCATTATTTATTTCTTTCTTTCATATTATTCAGTTTTTTTATAAATGCTATTTCGCGAGAGGTTTTTCCCATTCATCAACTTTTTAATTATTTTCCCCTCATTGTTAATGCAGTTGGTTCCTCTTGTAAATGGAATGATCAATTGAAAATTGCTCAAGTGGAAGAAATTGCAAAAAAAACTTGCCATTGAAGAAGTTGAGTCTGGTAAAAGTTTAAATCAAATTGGCACTTTAAAACGGGTCGGTGATACCCGATGGAGCTCTCATTTGGTATCTCTTCATAGCTTGATATCTATATTTGATGCAATTTGTTCAGTCCTAAAAAATGTTATTGCAGATGGAACAAGTTATATTCAACGTGGAGATACAGATGGAGTTTATGATTTAATCACTTCTTTTGAATTCATATTTACCTTACATCTCATGAGAGAGATCAGGGGGATTAGTGATGATATTCGACAAGCCTTATATTGTAAATCCTAAGATATAGTGAATGTAATGCATTTGGTGTCAACAAGAAAATCTTTGATGCAAAAGTTGAGAGAAGATGGGTGGGATCCTTTATTTGATAAAGTGAAATCATTTTGTGAAAAGCGTAAGATATAAATTCCTAATATGAGTGCTCGTTATAGTGGTGGTCGGGGTAGATCTTAGGAAAATGACATTACCATTGAGCATCATTTTTGATTTGAAGTTTTTACTGCTGCAATAGACTCTTAGATATAAGAATCGAATCATAGATTGAAAGAAGATGTGATGGAGATGCTTATTCTGAGCACGACACTTGACCCTTATGATTCTTATAAGTCATTCAATATTGATGATATTTGTAAACTAGAAGAAAAATTATATCCTAATGACTTCGATGAACAAGAGAATTTGTGTTTGAGGTCTCATTTGGAGTGTTATGGGCTTGACATTCGTAAAAATACTAAGCTGCAAAGGTTGTCCATAATTTATGAGTTATGCCAAGTTTTGGCGAAAATAAGAAAAGCAACCGGAGCACTATCCACAAAGCTCCTCTCGAGTAGCTCTCTCCAATCTTGATGAGGGCCCTGCTCAACAAGTCTATTTAATCTAATGAACCTGAGTCCTAACTTGTTAAGCCCAAATCAAAAAGTAAGGCAAGAGACCCAGTTGCATAAAAGAAGAAGCATCATGATGTGGATGTTTCCAACTTTAAATCAGTTACCACTACCCCTGCTATCATTGTTACTACCGCTGTTACTACTCTTACTCATCCCCCTTCTCTCTAGTAAGAACCAGGGCGAGCAGGAAAAGAAGAAAAAGAAGATCAGTGTTGGGGTTGTTGCTCCACCCTTGGTCTGGTGCAGAAGATATACAGGACTAACGAGAGCAGGGCTATGAAGACCTAGGGTTATCAGTTGAAGAGCCTATTATTACTTATATTCCCGTTGGTGAAGGTACTACGCCTTCCTCTTGCTTACTTAGTGAAACTGACTTTCATGGGGTTTCACTTAATGGTTCCCCTTCTCTATCATTTGAAGAGGAACTAGTCGATTATAGATGCACTCCCTCCTATAATAATGACGGTTCTTCTTCGAATGAGATGAGTGTCACTGATCCTTATGATGATTAACACCTTGATACTTCTTCTTTGTTACCACTTTCGAAGGAGTCTTTTAGCGAAGGTGTCATGATAGATTCTCCATCTGCCAGATGCCCCACTACAGGGCATCTACCATATGGGTAGACTGCCCGCTCCACTGATGTAAACTTTTTTTCTTAACCTCTTTTGTATTATTTTATTATCTATTTATATATACGCAGTTCAGATTTGAATTTCCTTTATCTTTTTTACATTTGCAGGGTGTCTCTATTACGGCGAGTGATCTGTCACCTCCGCTTCCTTCCCGGGGTCCTTTTCCTAAGGCGAGGAGCTCCATGTTAGTCTCATCTTTGGGCCTATCTAGGGAGGTTTGTCACTTCCCCCTACTTAGTCATTATTATCTTTCTTTTCAGTTTTACTAATACAATGTATGCTCCCATCTAACTTTTACAGCTATCTACTGTATTCCGGACGATAACGAGGAATTCTTTCGTGTCCTCCTCTTCGGTCCAAGTAACCATTAGCTCTCCTAAGTCCTCTGCTTTTACTTATCATATTTTGAGGCATATCTTTTAAAGTCTTCTCTTTTTGTATGCATATGTGTATGTTTCTCTTACCCGCCTATCTTCACCTCCCCCCTCCTCTGTAGTGAGAGGTTCTTCTATAGGCTTGCCTGAGGTACTTTGAGTTTATCACTTTTCTTATCTTTCTTTATTCTGTTATACCTTCTACATCTACGATTGCATTGTCTTTGTATGTCTTTATTGCAGGGATTATCTTCAAGTGGCCCTGTTGGGGGAATAACAGGGCTCACTAGAGGCACTACCCCAGATCTATCACCTTCGAGGAGGATTCCCATCTCCCGGGTCTTTGTGCCCAAGGACAATAGGCCTCACATTCAGCCTATATCTTCTCGGCCAGTTTTCACTATTATGTCTAGTGATCCTGTTACACAGGCTAGTTCTGCCCCTCAGGTATTACTTACTCCTGTTAGGCTATGTTTCTTTCTTTATCTATTACTTGGTTCTTTGACAATTTTGCAATGATTAGGTCATTACATCTGCTGCGACTATCCCGACAGTTGTCTTCCCTTCTTCTTCTTTATAAGGACTTCAGGTACGCCTGTTTTGAGATCTTTCGTATCCCGATTCATTTTTCTTTGCTATTAGGATTCCATTCTCATACTTTGTTTATATTTCAGTTGACTATCGCTACCACTTCATCGATCATTTCTTCAGTTCCCTCTCCAGAAGACCCTACTACTGTTAGGGAAGCTCCTGCAATTATTGTCTCCGTAGGAGGCATTATTATAACACCTCACCAGGCAGTTATTCTAACTTGCCTATGCTTTTTTTACCTATTTTTTTATTACTACAAATCACGTCAAATCATTCATATTTTTCTTCTATTTGCAGGGTGGTGTCAATGAGACATCCTCATATGTGGTGTCCATAGGGAGGGCCACAGAGACAACTTCTGAGGAACCACCTGTGAGTCTCCCCTTATCCTCTTTAGGGGAAGCTGCCTTAGCCGACCTGGCTGAAGTCCCCTTGTCTGAGAGGTCAATTCCTAGTTCTGCAGGAGCAGCTTCAGTGGTATGTTAGTCTTTGCACATCTACTTGCTATTTTATTTACATATCTGCATATTCTGTAGTTTCTTCTAACTTATCTGTGGTCGTGGTCCCTTTACTTGCGGGACCTATATTTGAACTCTCGAGTTGGTACTTGTTGGAATATAAGACCCCCAAATTTTAAAAATCGCTTTTCAATTAAATAGTAATTTCCTTTAATTGCGGAATAGGATGGTTCAACACAACACACGCGAACTTCAAATTTTAATTTCCTTCAAATTAAAATTAAATTAAACTAAAAGTGACATTAAATTAAACAACAAATAAATTTTCACTTAAACAAATTAATTCAACCCAAGTCATAGAAATTTGCCTAACAAGATTAATTCATTTTTCTATTTAGGCCAAACCAAATTTTATCAAATTAAATTATATAAACATTACCCAAATTAATTTTAGCACCAAATTGAGCAGGAGTAGTGATTTGAACCATATTTTATCTTTTAGTCCTAAGTATGCATCTAGGTGATATAACAAGATAAAATAAATCACATACCACTACACGTCGATGTACGAGGAAAATCCAAATGGGAAAAATCTCGGATGGCCCTGGCCTAACAAATTCACTAGATATGGTTTTACAGTTACAAGACAAATGACATACTACACTCGACTTGACTCCCTTCAAGCCTCGACGCTTCTTCTTGCAAATACCTCCATCTAGCAAATAACTCCGGAATCCACTGGAATCTTGGAGTCCACTAATGGAGGCACAACCCACCGTCAACCACACAAAGTGCCTTTCACCATGTGAGAACACCGCAGTGAAAAGGTAGTGAAGAAACCCAAACAATCTCCTTCGAATGATTAAGAAAAAAATAGGTGCCAAACTATCTCAAAACAAAGATATATATATATATATATATAGAGAGAGAGAGAGAGAGAGAGAACTTGGATAGAAACTAAACAAATATTTT
Organism: Sambucus nigra; assembly: GCA_949130495.1. Taxonomy (NCBI): domain Eukaryota; kingdom Viridiplantae; phylum Streptophyta; class Magnoliopsida; order Dipsacales; family Adoxaceae; genus Sambucus; species Sambucus nigra. Next base: position 9,686,545 of record OX422210.1, read on the forward strand.
GGGTGTAAAACACTTGGTTTTGTTCTACAAATTAAGTATTTTTAACAAAAACCAAGGGAACTTTTTCTTGGAAGAATTAGGCTCTCAAAAACTCTCTAAGAGATGGAAAAAGTTATGTCAAAAAGTTGTTTCCCGCACTAGTCTTATCATGTAAAAGGTTAGTGGGAAAGGTGGGAAAGTGGGGAAAACTCGCAAAATAACTGCTCTCGTTCAAACGAGTTGATTCAAACAAGTTCGTTCGAACGAAACTTCTAACGAGAAAACAAAACAAAAATTTTGAAATCTCATTCGAACGACCTTTCTAACGAGATTTCGGGCCATGGTTCTAAAGAATTTCGATACGAACGCGTGGCCCCCAGTTTCATATTTTTCTGAATTTTTTGGATTTGATATGATTTTTCTACGGAAAGGTGTCCGATAATAAAATCTTTAGAACTATGAATTCAACAAAAATAAAAAAAAAATACTAACATTCAAATTAAATTTACAAGCTCCTATATATATATATATATATAAATGCATTCATACCTTTAGGAAACATTGGAATTCACATGTTAATAACGTGAAACTTGGCACGAAAATCGGCAACGATGAAGCTTTTAAATTCTGGGTCGCTACGTCTTCAACTCCTCAAACACGTCATAGGCTTGATAGGGAAAACTTCTACCCTATGACTCAAATAGTTTTTTTCGAAATTGAACCAACACTACATAAGACTTAATTGGAAATTTTTGACATTACAGTACTCCGTCAGTTGCTGTGTCTGAGGAGATTCTGGCCAATGTCCTGGAGGAGACTGCTCTAGCATGTATAATATCACATATTCTTCGTTTCATCGCCGTGTGTTATCTATGTACAGTTCTATTGACATCTTCTAGCTTTGCCATTTCCCTGGTTAGCATCACTCCTGCTCCTGCTCATGAGGGGTCTCTTGCAAGTGTCTCAGTGGGGAGCTCCCAGGTAAAGACTTGGTTTACCTAAACCTTTAAGCTTACATTGTTTGTGTAAGTACTTGCTGACACTAACTTGTTTCCCTCTTTCATGTTAGCGCCGCGATTGTTCCTTTAATTGTGGAATAATTAGGGGGAGTTATTGCGAGTGAGGTATTATATTGTCATACCTTACTATCTTTTTTATTTCCCTTTTTCTTTCTTTTACTATGCAAGTGGGCTCACTTTCATGTTCCTGTTTCTTTGTTTTCAGGTCAGTGAGGCGGCTATTCCTAACTCTGTGGGACCTACAATGAATGTTGTACTGTACACTCCACAGGTATTAAACTATCATACCTGGGTTATTTCTGTTTGTTAAAGTTAGTACGTTTCTATTTTTTTTTTCTTAGCAAAAGAAATGCTAACTCTTGCCTATTTTCTGTTAGGTTGGTGCTCAGGGTCATACGGTGCCTCCTCATTTTGGTGATAACATATTGACTCCCTTGGGCTGTGGGGTAAGATTTCCATAATCATTGTTTTAATTTGAGCATGGGTATTCCATTACCTGCTACTTACCTTCTTCATGACTTATCTCTTTTTAGTTTTCGTTCTCCAGGATCTGGTTGGTGAACTTTTTGAGATGACCGGTGAGGCCAACCAGAGTTCTGAGGCCACTGGTGATTCTAATTCTGGTGCGGATTCTTCTATTCCTCGTTCGAAGCTTGAGTCTTATAACACAGACCATGATGATATAGAGGTAAAGGCTCCTGGAGCTTTCATGAGCATGTTGTGTCGTTCCGAGCTTCCCTCTAGGTTCTGTATACATGAGTGAGAGGTGTTTGATAAGCTTCTGGAGCACCATCCCGAGACTTTACTTCTCAGAGCGTCCTCAACACTGATAGCCTTACAATATTCAACTTGAACACCTTAGCCAACTATCATCATGATTTCTTATCTACCTCTCCTGCTGATATGACCACTCATAGGGTTGTGTTGTTCCTCCAAGCTCTTCACGATCTCCAGTGCTGTTATCACTTCCAATTGGACTGGCTTGGCACTTCAACTCGTCATTTTCTTGGTGTCACCTTTAGGAAGATGATGAAGCTTCCTACTTTTAAGAAGGCTAGGGTGCAGCATCGTCAGGCTGAGGCAGCTCGGATCCAGGCTTAGATTCAGTCCCTTTAGGTCAAGCTGGCCAAGTTAGAGGTTAGTGATGTCGTATGGCTAGGTTAGAGGAGCAGCTTGTTGAGGAGGCTGGCCCTTCTCACACATACTTGCGCTCGCGATAAGATTTATTTTTATTTTGTCTAGTGGGTAGATAGTCCTATTATGTAGACTTCCCTTTGTACACTTTTCATATGTAAATAACCTTGTCATTATTAATGAAAAGTACTCTATTGATTTCTATCATGCTGTTCATTCTCTACTTCTGTCTGGACTTTGATATCTGCTTACTATAGCCTGCTCTAATTTTCTATAGCCACCTGATCTGTTCGAACTGCCCCGTGTATTATAGGGTACTTGTGTATTCTGTGAGCATGTTGGTATTTTAGAGTTGCCCCCTTTACCTGTGGGGTACTTACATATTTTCTGAGCAACTTAATATTTTTAAATTTCTCCCCTCTAACTATGGAGTACTTACATATTATCTTATCAAGTTAATATTTTAGATTTGCCCCCTCTAACTGTGGGGTACTTGCATATTATCTGAGCAAGTTAACATTTTTAGACCTGTCCCCTCTAACTGTGGGGTACTTGCATTTTATCTGAGTAAGTTAATATTTTTAGATTTCCCCCCTCTAACTGTGGAGTACTTGCATATTATCTGAGCAAGTTGATATTTTAGAGTTGTCCTCTCTAACTGTGGGGTACTTATATATTATCTGAGCAAGTTAATACTTTTTAGAGATGCCCCTCTAAATCTGGGGGCATTTTATTGCGCACATTCATTTCTTAGGGAATAACTGGGAGAAAAGTATTAGCTTATATCCTTCCCTCAAACTTTGAATGTAATTTATAAATAAAAATGACTATCTTCTATAGAAATATTTCCCCTGGTCTACGGGGTCATTATTTCAAACAGTTTTACTAGGAACCCTTTTTTACTTTTTCTTAAAAAATATTAGAGCATGGGGGTATAGGCCCCCTTTCTCCACAAATTCTGTGAACTGGTCAAGTAAAGCATTTCTTTGAAATGGAGATTAAAACGTGTTCTCTGGGTAATTTTTGTTGTAATTTTTTTTTTATTATTATTACTTAGAGAATGTCCTCATACTGGTCTGATGACAAGGCTAAAGCCATTTGTCTGTTATGTCTGGAGAGACTTTGCCTAATAAACTTTTCTCTCGTGATGGATGTACCCCGAGTGTAATGAGCAAAGTTATTTTTATCCTAGACCCTCTTTTAGGCTAGTAAAGAGTGTTTATAAAGGAAAAAATTCCGATAGATCTACCTCATGCAGTAGGTAAGCAAACGAAACAAGAATGTCATGCAATAATGAAAAAAAAGAGTTCTTATTAATTTCTTTTCGTTTTGTGTACTGTTTACAAAGTTGCGTTGCTCTATCATTTTTATGAAAAATAACTTTTATGGTTCTAGAGCAAGCCGCTCAAATTCTGTGACAGAATTGAATTTTCACAAAACTAGGCATTATATTTCTTCAGCCACTTGTAGTTGATGGACTGGAGGTAGTCGCTCTTCGGCTCCAAAATTCGGTAATAACCTTACTTTCTTACCCCTCTTACCACGAAGGGGCCTTCCCAGTTGAGTTTGAACTTTGACGTCGACATGCTTCGAAGATGGTGAGTGGATGCTAGCATGACTAAGTCTCCCACCTGTAACTCCCTGGGCTTAACTAAGTTTTCATAGGCTATGGACAGCTGTTGGGTGTGGACTTTAAAGTTCTCCTTCGCTTTGTCTCTATGCTCGTCTAGTGCCTCTAATTGCACATATCGTGGATCAGGTATGAGTTCGTTTGCTTAAATAAACTCTGGCTGAGGGTACTGCCAACTCCACTGGTAGGACAGCGTTGGTCTCATATACCAGCGAGAATGGGGTAAAACCGATTGGCTGTCTCTTTGAAGTGAGATAAATCCATAGTACCATGGGCAGCTTCTCATCCCATGCCCCCGGCATGTCCTCCAGCATCTTCTTCAAGATATTGATCATGGTCTTATTAGTGGCCTCTGCTTGTTTATTGGCTTTAAGGTAGGTGATGGTTGAGCTGTTGTGCATAATCTTGTACTTGTCTTTTACAAGGGTTATCTCCTTGTATATGAATTGTTTCCCATTATCTATTAGAATTACCTTGGGTGTACCAAAACTGCATATGATATAGTTCTTGATAAACTGGGTTACCATTTGGGCAGTCACATTTCTTAGAGGAATGGCCTCTTCCCATTTGGTGTATAATTTCATAGCCACAATAATAAAAGTTTTGTTATAGTATATTGGGCTGATTTTTCCAACCAGGTCAAATGCCCATGTGTGGAAAGGGTAGGGAGCTGCTAGGCTTTGTAAGCTGACTGAAGGGGTATGTACCATGTTGCCATGCACTTGATAGGCTTTGTATTTCTTCACATAACCAATGGATATAGCCTCCATGGTTGGCCAGTCGTACCCCAGCGTCATTAGTTGATCATATAGTTTGGCACCTCCCATGTGAGAGGGCTCATGAGCTTCCTTCAACACTCTCCCTGCATCTTCTTTGGATATACACTTCAGTGCCTTCTCATTGTAGCCTTTCCTATATAGCTCTCCTTATACTAAGTAGAAACGTGCTACTCTCTTTCGGAGATAAATTTCATCTGCTCTCTCCGTAGGTAACTCATCATCTTTGAGATAGGTTATGTATGGTTGCCTCCAATCTTCAAATTCCTCCACAAAATTAGCTTCTGCTGACTGGTCAAAATGGGTTTGTCACTTTAAACAGCCTTGTTGCAGACGAGCTATAAATACGGTGGTATGAACTCGGCTTAAAAAACTTTGATATTAATTTGAGAGTGCAGTGTAGCAAAATATTTCAAAGTGTTTTCAAATTAATTTTAAGACAATCCAACCAGTTTTAATTAATCCCAAATTTTAGTTAAACCCTAAATCATGAATCTAAGTGATTTGAAAGCATTAAATCAGGAAGCATGCAAATAAAACCAATTTTCAGGAAAAAATCCCGGACGGACGATTTTTTTTTAATTTCACTAATAATTTGTAAATCACAACTTATAAGATTACAAGTGAAATTTGGAATGAATATCCGCAAATACCTATAACGTCGTAACCTAAACCAGCAATGGATCAATCGCAGCAAATCTAGAAGAGCCCGCAACAATTCTTTCTTCAGCAAGGAACACTCGCAAGCACTCTCAATGATCGCAGTCGTAGTCAACTAGCACCTCCCTCAAGCGGTACCAAATCAGGTGCAGATTTACCTTCACTACTAGAGAAACATCAACAAAATTGTATCTTTAGTTCCAAAATAATTCACTAAACTATTGGGATTTTGGTGAACTGAAAAATAAAGTTAAAACCCTAAATGAAGAAGACACAATCGTTTATGTTATTTGCAGTTTACGTGTATTGAAAAACCCCTGGTCTTCTTAATGAAAACGGACTCATTGAGTCAGTGACTTCGCTCGAATGAGACTAAGATGTCATTCGAACGACTAAAAATGTCGCTTGAACGATTTCGCGTAACATAGCCTTGTCGTTTGAACGACATAGACATGTCATCTGAACGACCAGAACGTCAATAATGCATTTTATCAAACTCCGCCTCAGCATTTAGAAAAAATTCTTTGGAAGAAAAACAACGCCTCAGTTGTTTAAAAACGGTTTAGAAAAATTATTGCAACACTTTAAATGGACCGTAAAGGGATTTAACCACAACATTACCAAAATACATCTCACAAAGGCTTTTCTTATTGAAGAATGTTGATATTGGGATCCATCTTGATGCATGATTGAACTTGAGACAATTGTAGCGGTATACGACATACACGAATGTAAACACGATTATATAAAATGTGTCCTTATAAATCTCCCCCTATATTTATGCCAGCACAAACTAAAAACATTTGAATTATCAAATAAAAAAATTCTATACAAATATAATACCCTCCCATTAACCCAAAACTGAAAAGGTACTAAAAATGCAAGGCTAAAACTTTTCTTCAAAAAACATTAACTTCAAATCTTCATATTTGTTTTCTTTTCTTTGTCATAATCATGATGTGAAAAATAACGATCTTCAATTTTGTACCTAGACACATGAGACAAGAAACAAATTCCTTCGTGACATATCGAGTTTGAAATGAGATAAACATAAATAAAAACTAATATCAAATCTCAAAACTGCCCCATAATTAAAAACTCTCCCATTAAATCATAATTCGTACTCCCCCTTTTTATTTGTCCGAAATAAACAAGGAAAAGAATAAACAAAAATAAACATGCAGTGTCACGACAAGCAAAGCAAATAACTACGATCATCAAGGATATACTTGAAAGCATTTATCAACTATTTTTTATTTTTCAATTTTTCAAACCAAAATGCAAAAATAATTAACAAAAAATCACACACCATGAATTTACACTAAAATAACCAAATCGTGAAAACGGAATGAATGGGTGTGAACAAATGCGATATGAAAATCAATGCAATCAAACATAACATATGTGACCGACGAATAAGGATACTCCTAAAGAATGATCTCAAAATCGTCCTTAGGTGTCAAATTGTGAATTTAAATGATAGCGACTCAATGTAATCGACACATCAAAGTCTAAAATGATTTTCACACCAATAATGTCTAAAACTATGTAATGCTTTTTCAGGACTTTTTCAAAAAATGCAAACCCGTTGTTTAATTTTAAACCAAACTCCCTCATAAATATTACATCTTTTATTTTTTACTTGAGTTGATCTATTTTTCTAAACTTATAGAAATTCTATTGGCCCCATTTTTGGCATATGATTATTTTTATTGCCTTAATTTTTGTTGTCAATTTATAAAATACAGCAAGTGCACGGGCTATTAAAAAATAGCGCGTATAAGTACGAATTGAACCCCCGAGGATTTATCATTTTTTTCGTTCAAAATAATTGTGAATGTTCAACTAGACAAAATGGGTGTAGAGAAGATATGTAATATTCAACTAAGCTCACACAATTAAAAAGTGCGACTATGAAAACTATAAACTAGTATGTGAAAAACTAGGACATTGAATTCATTTATCACGTTTAACTAATACTATGCAATAATTTAAAATCGTCATTCCTAATTTATAACTCAAATTAAACCAACTCTCATCGCATTTAATTCGAAAAACAACATGATTACGTTCACACTAAAATTTACGTCTCCAAATTTAGACCGCTAAAATCCATATTCCCTTAAAAGTTCACTTCTAAATTTCAAAGTATAGTCTTTAAGCATGGACTATCAAAACAATCGAGTGCAATCATAATCCATCAAAAAGTACTCGCACTTAAAAAAAATATATGATTTTTTTTCAAAGAAAGTCAAAGGTTTAAAACACATTCTCGTGTCATTTTAAATGAATATCGAATTTTTAAAACCTTTAGAACATATCGTGAACAAAGACGAATTTAAATCACGCACAATATTAATCAAACATGATAAATTTCACCTAGTCCTAGTATAGAAATTAAGCTATCATAATTGAAGACATAATAAAATTGCAAGAATGAATACTAATTTTCATTAATAAAAGAAACTTACAAATGTTGCGTCTTATAAATAATCTTGACAAAATTCTTCCCACAAGGATACAATTCTTGACCCTCAAATATAAATAAAACTCTCAAAATAAAACTAGCAAAAATTGTTCTCAAGTGGCTCTCTACTATTTTTTCTCTACATGAAATAATGAGCCTAAGGGTCTTATTTATGGGCTTAGGAAAGAGGCATTAGGGTTGTGGTGGGACTCTTCCTGATTGGCGGAGTTGTGTTGAAACTTATCACTCCACCTCTTCAATATTTGGATCGGAATAAGGGACCGAATTTCTCCCCACTCGAAAAGTCTTAGATTTTCTTAGTGAACACGCATGCCAAATATCGTCCAAATCGGAGAATAAAAATTCTCGATTTTTTTACGATAGCTTTTTTCGAACGACCGTAAAAATCATTTTTTTTGCGCCTTTTTCGAGTTGATCATCAATTTGAATCAAATTCCATCATTACTTGCAAAATTTTCACTAGGCAACTTTTTCACAAATTAGCACAACAATACTATGAAATTATCGAAGTGCCCATTTTTTTACTTAAAATTGCCATTTTCTATCAAAATTCAATCATTCTTGCATTTTTTTCCTTTTTTTTAATAAAATGATCCTAAAAACTTATTAAATAAAATAAAATGGGACTAACGAGGTATAGATTTGGGTATAAAATATACAAAATAATGCACTCATCAAATACCCCTAAACCTAACCTTTGTTAGTCCTCGAGCGAAACTAAAATTTTAAAATTTTACTCACTTTTGTAGGAATCACGATTGCACTTAACATGTGCAACAAGTCATTAAACCCCCATGTTACCCTAGTGGACGAATTTTATCTTGTGAGGGTTTGAAGTGAATATACCCACAAAATTCAAAAATTTGACTCAATACAAAAGATTCAAAAGTACTATAACCAAGTTTGAATGCAAAACTTATAAATATAGTAGAACTTCATTTTTCTATCTCAACTTATCGTGTGTGTGCGTGTGTGTGTGTGTGTGCATAGCCAATATAATCGTCCATTTCAAAAGATTTTATCGTTATATTTCTTATCCGAAAGTTCGTCTTGATTTCAAAATCTCACAGAATGAACTCGCAATCGAACACTCGAAAATAGGTTATTTTCTCTCGGTATATGTGAATGAAAGAGTAAATTTAAATGAACAAATTTCACATATACATGATCAAAAATGGGCTATTATAATGGATGAATATGATCTCATGAATGGAAAATCGAATACTTATTGAAAACTTTGAATCGCATAATAGATCATATTCATCTTCTCTCCACACTATAACTAACTTCACTTGAGATCGATTAGGACTTTCTTTGGTTGTATTGTAGGCTCGTATTTGGATAGAAATAATGATTTTTTGGAGTTCAAAATTTTTGAGAATATATAGGTTTTTTGGTATTTTGACCTTTAAGCACTTTTTCTTTCTTTCTTTCTTTTCTTTTCACACATTATTCTCTTGAAAACTTATTCTTCTTTCATTATTTTTCCTTTTTTCTTATCGTAATTTTTACCCTAGTATTCTCAGAAAATGGGTATGGCTTTTTTTTTATGGGATTTAAAGCCCCAGTTGGAGTCGAGTAGGATAATGGGTTTTCAATAAAAAGGCATATTTTCTTTTTGGCTCAAATGGGCTTACAATGGAATAATGTAAAAAGATCGGTTTAGGCCTAATTTTTTGGCTTTCATATGATGACCTAATCACATTTCTCAAGTTTTATTACGTTAATTTGTGTCTTAAGACAACTTATTAAGAATTTTAATGCTTAAGATTCACATTTTTTACTGTTAATTTTCAATAATCGAACAAAACAAAAATTTTGAGATCATCAACGAATTTATCACCGAAGGAAAGTTTGAGTTGTTTTATCTCGGATTGATTTAAATCTCTCAGAAACAATGAATGGCACAAAAATTTTATCGGGTTAAAATATCCACATTTATTCGCTAAGTATATTAACTTTCGCCTCAATATCCATTTTCGATCATATTATACGGCTTATGTGTAAAAAATTCATAAGTTGAGAGATCCATGAATTAATTATATATTAAGAAATCGTTTCAACACTCAATTATATTGAACATCTTTTTGAATTTTTGAAATTTTTCTGATTTTTTTTTTCAAAAATATCATCTTTGCCCCCAAACCTAAATTTTACATTGTCCTAAATGTATACTCGAAATAAAAATATGGAGAAAGGAAATAAAGTACAGAAGTAAAATAACAATATTACCTGTGATCTTCCATTTATGTTACCAACTTCCAACCATTCTCACATTCCTTTCATCATGAATAAAAAGTCTGGATAATTGAGAGTCGACCCAATCGACAAAGTATACACATGAAGGCACATAGTGAATGTGGTGAGTGAAATTATCGAGATGCGCAATCACATTATAACATAAATGGTCAGTCTCGAAAAGACAATCATAATGAAATTTCGAATGACACGCTAAGCTTAGGTTTCCCTCAAACTCGAGAATGAATAAATTAGGCTCTAAATTGGACGGTCCTCTACTCATTTCCTCAATCTTATCCAAATAATTAAATGAAACAAGTGTACGTGGTGGAAAAGGACAATGCGGTATGACAAGACATGCGTCACCGAATGGAAATGCTCGAATGATTTTTTCAATAATAGATAAAACCTCTCGTATTAACATACTCTCAGGAGGCTCGGGTTTCCATTCACAGAGAAGGAATTGATCTATCCTATTGTTGATAACAAAATTAATATGCTCACATGGACGAATCAGATAAAGACACGTGTCAATATCCCCGAGCAAGTCAGATACTCCGAACAACAATCTCTCCGAGGAACTCCATCACTCCGAGGAACTCCTGAACGTCGGTTAGATAAGGCGGTCCGAGCTGCATCTCGGCCACAACATTAATTGGCAGATAACCAACAGTTCAACTATTCATTGAATGCTCATCATACAGACGTATACGCCTCAAGGGAATTAATTGTTTACCTTTTCACATGTATAGCCTAAGGGCTATAAATACAATGTATCATCCTCATTCAAGGGGGACCGGAATTTCTTGATAGATCCTAATATCGAGAATTCCTAAACACTTGGCAATAACAAAACAGTGGACGTAGGCTATTCTTATTAAGACGAACCACTTTAAAATTCTTTGTCTCATTTATATTTATCTGGGATTAAATAATTAGGATCAATCTAATTTTTTACATCAACAGATTGGCACCGTCTGTGGGAAACGATTATTGTTATTATCATTTTTCACCAAAAAACATTCATCATCAATGGCTAATAACCCATAATCCAGTAATCGAAATACTGGAAATGCTGGAAATCCTCCAAATCCCTCTACACCATCAGCTGTTCCAGATCTGGCTGGAATTATGACGAATCTGGCTCAAGGTCAGAACGCCATGCAAGAAACCATGAGGCAAATCATTTTAACCCTTCATGGCGGTGCACCTACAGATTCAGGACAGAGAAGTGGTCAGAGGCAAACTTATTTACTTTCTTCGCGATCCAGGCGCACTGATTCACGTCGTAATGAAGAGTCTGATGATTCTTCTTATCAACCTGGACGAACTTCATCGATAAGGGCCACAGATACTGAGCAACACATCACCCTCTCTCCAGAAAGGCCTAGCGCTTTAGAAATATTGAGCAGGGTATCCCCATTCAGTCGATTAGGCCCCAAGAGGAATAAGAGTCCATCTAGGGCTATATCGAAGAGTTTTCGACAACCATCAGATCTGAGGGAAGGATCAGCACAATCACGACCAACAAATCATCAGGATAGATCTCAGGAGGCCATATCAGCTCGATCAATTGCTCGGACCAATAGGCCCGAGGAAGGAAATGAAGCATGGAAGGGTTCCATTCAGCGATTGGAGGATAGATTGGGAGAAATGGCTAAGGCAAATAATCCCCTACAACGAAATTTTGTTCAAGGGACACCTTTTGTCCAGGCCATTGTAGATTTCCCTACACCGTCAAAATTCAAAGCACCTGTGGTAACCCCCAAGTATGATGGAAAGACAGATCCTGTTCTGCACATAGAGCAGTATCAAGCTGCAGTGGATATCTATGCAGTCCCCGACGAGATGAGATGTAGAGCATTCTCAGGAACTCTTACTGGATCTGCTCAGATATGGTACAACAATCTTCCCCGGGGTAAGATTTCAACTTTCTTTCAATTAGCCGAGTTGTTTATTGGCAATTTCTCTTTTGAAGCGAAGCCAGCAAAACGAGTGGCACACTTGTTAAGCGTTAGACAAAAAGCTGGTGAAAGTACTAGAGATTATATAACTCGTTTCAATAACTAGAAGCTAGAAGTCATAGATTATGAAGAAAAGACAGCAATCACCGCCTTGATGAGTGGGCTATTACCCAACAAGTTGTATTACACTTTGGCCAAAGATCCACTTACAACTATGTCAGAGTTGATGGCAAAAGCGGCCAAAATCATGAATACCGAGGAGGCTATGGCTGCAAAGAAGAATGTGGATAAAGAAACCAAGGTGGAAGTCGACAAAGCTAAGAAGAAAGAGCATAAGGGCAATGGTGGTGACAAGCATTCTAAAAATGATAAATTGAAATGGGATATCATGAAGAAATTTGACAACTATACTCCTTTGAAGATGGGTATCAACCATGTCTTGGAAGAAATCAAGAACAAAGAGGAGTTAAAATGGCCAAAGAAAATGATGGCAAAACCTGACAGAAGGAATATAGATAAATATTGCGAGTTTCATAAAGATCATGGCCATATGACTAAAAATTGCATAGCCCTCCAGAATGAGATCGAAATACTCATTAGACGAGGAAAATTGTCAAAGTATGTTGATAATAGAAACGAAAGAGGAAACAGCGACCGAGCAAGAGAGATATCTAGATCTCCTCGTCGGGCAGAAGAAAACAGGAAGAGAGATCATGAAGATGATGCTGAGGATGACCCTGATCTTCCTAAAAGTCCAAGGCAACTAGAACGCGAGGTATTTTCCATACGTTTTGGAACATTTGATTGTAATGTGATCACAGGTGGAGATGCAGGAGGAGGAGACCTTACTGCAGAAAGAAAAGCTTACCTTTGTGAGGCTCAGGCTTGCTCATACATTCAGCGAATAAATTTGGCTGAGGACGATCGATCGAGGAAGGTAAACAAAGAGAAGCTGGTTATTAGTTTTTCAAAAAATGACCTCGCAGGTGTCTTATACCCTCATGATGACCCTTTGGTGATCAAAATGAGGATGAAAGAAGTGATGATTTCAAGAGTTTTGGTAGATAATGGTAGCTCGACAGATATCATGTATTATCCATGTTTCGATAGCTTAAATCTAAAGTTGTCTCAACTGGGGCCTTATCACAGACCTCTCCTGGGTTTCGCTGGTGAAAAAGTTTTTCCACTTGGGACGATCAAGTTGGACATACTTATTGGTACATGGCCTGCTTGTCGAACAGAAAAGATACGCTTCTTTATGATGGATAAAAAATTTCAGTCAGCTTACAATATCATCATGGGGAGAGTTGGTTTGAAGAAGTTCGAAGCAGTCCCATCTACAGTGCATCAATGCTTAAAATTTCCAACAAACTTTGGAGTAGGAGTTGTGAAAGGTGATCAAAAAGTAGCTCGGGAATGTTATTATTCATCTGCCGAGCAAGAGGAGCTTGAGGAATCAAAGCGAAAGACTACTACCTATCAAGTAGATGAGGGTACAGAAATTGAAACATTGGATCCTAGAGATGAATCTCAACTTGTAAAAGGACAGGTGGTGGAATCTACAGAGAATGTCATTCTAGATGACGAGCACCCTGAGCGAACAACTCAAATAGGTTCGTCGTTGGATGCCTCAATAAAACAGGAGTTGATAACTTTCCTGAGAAGCAGAAAGAAAACTTTTGCGTGGAGTCATGAAGATATGCCAGGAATAAACCCAAACTTCTTACGTCACGAGCTTAATGTGAATAGGGAAATCAAGCCTGTAAAGCAGAGAAGAAGAGTATTTAGTCCTGAGAAGAATCAAGCTATACAAGAAGAGATCGAGAAGCTCCAGAAAGCTCAATTCATTGAAGATGTGAAATATCCAGACTGGTTAGCAAATGTGGTGATGGTAAAGAAGAAAAACAATAAATGGAGAATGTGTGTTGATTTCACCGATCTCAACAGGGCATGTGCAAAGGATCACTTTCCATTGCCCAGAATTGACCAACTGGTGGATGCTACCTCAGGGCATGAACTAATCAGCTTCATGGATGCTTATTCCGGCTACAATCAGATCAAAATGAAACCTGAAGACAGGGAAAGTACTTCTTTCATTACCCCTCGGGGAACTTATTGTTATAATGTTATGCCTTTTGGTTTGAAAAATGCAGGTGCGACATACCAGCGACTGATGAATAAGGTTTTTGCCGAACAAATCAGTGGCAACATAGAAGTCTATGTTGACGACATGCTGATAAAAAGCAAGAAATATGCCGATCATCTAGTTGATTTAGGTCAGACCTTTGATCAACTAGATAAATACCAAAGGAAGCTGAACCCGACAAAGTGCATATTTGGAGTGCGAGAAGGAATGTTTCTCGGTTACATCGTTAACCAGCGAGGCATTGAAGAAAATCCAGAGAAGATCAAAGCTCTTTTAGGGCTGCGATCTCCAACGACGAAGAAAGAGGTACAGAGTCTTACAGGACGAGTTGCAGCGCTCAACCGATTTGTGTCCCGAGCAACTGATAGATGCCTCCCATTCTTCAAAACACTCCAAAAAACTTTCGAGTGGACTGATGAATATGAGAGGGCCTTTCAAGACCTGAAAAAGTATTTGGGAGCACCTCCATTGTTGTCCAGGCCGGTAACAGGAGAAAAGTTATACTTGTACCTGGCGGTATCATAGAATGCAGTTAGCTCGGCACTGATCAGAATGGAGAATGGAGTGCAAAAGCCAATTTATTATACAAGCAAGGCCTTCCGAGGTGCAGAGATCAGATATCCAAAGTTGGAAAAATTAGCATTGGCATTAATTGAGGCAAGCCGAAGAATGAGGCCATACTTCCAGGACCATACTATAATCATATATACCGACATGCCATTGAGACAAGCCCTTAATAAGCCAGAAAAGTCAGGGAGATTGATGTACTGGGCAATAGAGCTGGGCAAATATGATATCATTTATGAACCCAGGACATCGCTTAAAGGGCAAGCAATAGCAGATTTCATAGCAGAATTCACTTATCCCGAACCCTTGAGGAGCAAAGGCAGCTCGACAATCAACCTGTGGATGTTACAAGAATAGCAGACACGGGCTCAGACCAACTTAGGTTGGTAAAAGGGCAAGAAAAGATGGTCGACAAATAAAACTCAAAGGATGGTGAAAAGAAGCAACAAATATTTCATCAAGGAACTCTGTCAGATCAGAAATTAAAAGACGAGTTGCCTATATGGAAGTTATATGTAGATGACTCATCTTGCACTGCATGTTGTGGAGCAGGCATCATTTTGAGCAGCCCAGACGAAGTTGACATAGAGTACGCATTGTGATTTCAGTTCAAAGCGTCCAATAATGAGGCTGAGTATGAGGCCATGATAGCAGGTCTTAATTTGGTAAAAACTATGGAGGCACAATAAGTGATAGTTTTCAGTAATTCTCACTTAATTGTGAATCAGATGTTGGGAACATATGCAGTTAAAGGAGAATTGATGGTCAGGTATTATGCAAAAGTAATGGGATTAATAGCAAAATTTGTTGCAATTTTTTTATTAGGATACCGAGAATGGAGAATGCACGAGCAGACGCACTGGCCCAACTAGCATCAACTACTCGTACCGAGATGCGAAGGACGATACCAATTGAAGTGTTGGAAAATCGAAGCATAGATGAAGACCTGACGACGAACGTTATCACCCTTGAGGTAGGACCATCTTGGATGGATCCCATCAGGGCATATATTGAAAAAGGAGAGTTACCGGTGGATAAGATGGTTGCCAAAAAGTTAAAATTTAAAGCTGCTCGGTATGTTATAACTAATGGTGTTTTGTATAGACGAGGAATCATGGTAGGGTTGCAAAGATGTGTACATCCCTCCGAGGTGAAAGAATTGATTGAAGAGATCCATGAAGGATCCTGTGGAGCTCATGTTGCAGGTCGTACTCTTTTACAAAGAGTAATGACACAGGGGTACTACTGGCCGACGATGAGAGCTGATTGCATAGCCTATGCTAAGAGGTGTGACAAGTGCCAGCGTTTTTCCTCTATCCGACGAACTCCACAAGCATTGTTGACACCTATAACTTCCCCTTGGCCATTTGCTATGTGGGGGGTAGATTTGGTAGGACCATTGCCAACGACTAGGGGAAAGTTTAAATACCTCGTCGTCGCAGCGGATTATTTTACAAAATGGGTAGAAGCTGAGCCTCTGA
Source organism: Sambucus nigra (assembly GCA_949130495.1). NCBI lineage: Eukaryota > Viridiplantae > Streptophyta > Magnoliopsida > Dipsacales > Adoxaceae > Sambucus > Sambucus nigra. The sequence continues at coordinate 9,702,627 of OX422210.1, forward strand.
TTGACATGACCTACGAGAAGGTATATCAGTTTATCTGGAAAAATATTATTTGCATGTATGGTCTTCCTCATGCATTCATTACCGACCATGGAACCCAGTTTGATAATGAAGAATTTGCCGCCTACTGTCATTAATCCAATGTTTTGAAGCTCCATTCAGCGCCAGGTCATCCCCAAAGTAATGGACAGACTGAAGTGACGAACAGGACACTGCTAAATGGATTGAAGAAAAGGTTCAGTGAGGCTAAATCAAATTGGATTAACGAGCTACAATCAGTACTATGGGTATATCGTACCACTCCCCGAGCAGCGACACGAGAATCACCATATATGCTGGCGTTTGGAGGTGAGGCTGTAATACCAGCCGAGTTGGGTCTCCCTACACACAGAGTGTTGAATTTCAATTCCCCAGTTAGCGACTTGATGAGAAGAATGGATTTGGACATGCTCGAGGAGGTTAGAGAAGAGGCAGCCATTAGGAATGCTGCTTACCAACAACGAACAGCTCTGCTCTATAACAAGAGGGTGACGAAATGCGACCTAAAAGAAGGAGATTACGTGCTAAAGAAGGTCATTCAGAAGCACAATAAGTTGGAAGCAAACTGGCATGGACCATACCGAGTTACAGAGGTTATTCGACCAGGAACGTACCAAATAGCAACTCTAGAAGGAGAGGAATTTAAAAATGCATGGAATGCTGAACACCTGCGCAAATACTATCAGTGATGTAAAATGTAAAGCAGTTTCATCAATATGAATAAAATGACGATATGTTGTACTCATCTCTCCTTTTATTGAAAGTTTTTCGGGGAATACTAGTGTTACACACTACGCTGCTCAGCAGTAAAAACGACATTCCTGCCAGCTCCGGTTGGTTAGAAAACCATACTCTTTTGGTTAGGAGGCATATTCTAGCTCAAATCAACTTCGGTTGGTAAAAGGGCGAGAATGACATTCGTGCTAGCTCCGGTTGGTTAGGAAACCATACTCCTTTGGTTAGGAGGCATATTCAAGCTCAGATCAACTTTGGTTGGTAAAAGGGCGAGAATGACATTCCTTCCAGCTCCAGTTGGTTAGGAAACCATACTCCTTTGGTTAGGAGGCTGACACTGGCTCAGACCAATTTGTTTTGGTAAAAGGGCAAGTGGACATAACAGAATCATCAAATTCAAGCTCAGACCAACTTAGGTTGGTAAAAGGGCGAGAAAGCATGTCGACGAAGAGTAAGAAAAATGCCAACCAACTCTGGTTCTAAAAATTCCAAAGTTGGTCGGGAAGGAAAATTCACCAAGTTATATTGGTAGAAAAGTAAAAGATACCAACCCTTATTGGTTGGGTATATTTTATAAAATATTACCAAGTTAAATTTTTTTGACTATTAATCAGTCGAGAAACAAGCATCTTATTTTGGATCAACCAAATGATCATGTAAACTAGTCGACAACAAGTTTTAATCAACCACAGTTGGTCGACAAATTATATAATATTGTTATCTTTTTAACAGATGTATAGTCAAGTTAGTCGACAATCAGTTGGTCGATAATATTATATCATCTTTTTAACAGAGTTACAAATGAAAAATATTTTACAACTGTAAGATAAAAGCATTCAACATTTGCAAATGAAATCTTATGTATTTCATTGAATTCGAAGATGAAGTACAAAGATGAATACTTTAAATGTATAAACGAACTATTACATCAAAGAATCCTATTCCATTGGTCTTTTTCCTTCTGCCTTTGAAATCGATTCCTCGCCAGCAGGAGGATCTTCTAAGCAAAGGGGAGAATTAATAAAGTTAGGGTCTCTAAGCATCCTAACATTCATTATTGAAGGAGTATCCTGTTAATGCTCAGGACGAGAAAGTTCAGCCTGTGAATGAAGATTGTAATCACCAAGATACTTTGATATCAAACAGCGAGGAATAACCCTAGCAGGGATCCAACTCATATCAAGCTTGAAGGGTGGATTTGGTAGTTCGAGAAGCCCTGGGTTGTGATAGTCCCATAAATAATGGCCTTGTTCCACTTTTAATATACCCAGAGCATTTATCCATCCTTGTTTGTACCCTTCATTGTTAGCATTTTCAATGCGAGCATCCAAGTGACAGAGAGCTTCGTTGTAGCCTTCCATCCAGAATTCATGAGGTTGTTTGTGAAATTGGAATGTTAGCCTCTCTAATTGCTCATGGAGGCTTTAGGCAAAAATATCTTTATGATCCAGGGCAGACTTCATCGCTGCAAGCTGTTCCTCCAGACTTTTGATTTTTATAGACATTTCAGATAAAGCATGATCCTTTGCCATAATCTGGAATGCCTGGTTTTCCAAGGCTGATTGAGTACGAGCTTCTTCAACAGCATGACGAAGAGCTCTTGGTCATCCCCGAGCAGCTTGAGTACCTTGCACCTCGGCAGTGACTCTTCCTCGTCCCCGAGAACCTCTTCCTTGTCCCCGACCAGCAGCAACAGCTCCTCTCAAAGTTTCCAGTTCATCTCGTAACTTAGCATTCTCAACTTTTAAGAAGGAGAACCCTTCGTCGGTGACAGGTAGCAAAGCAGTTGAAGAAGATGCAGCAGATCTCAGTTGAGTTATTCTCCTGCTCTAGTAGCTCGGTGATTTATCTATGCTCTTCAGCCTCTGCCCTCAATGTTCTCTCTCTCACTTCATAGCCAGCAAATATTTTGTCATAACCTTTTTCAGCATAGAGTTGTTGGACTTTTTTCTCGTACCCTTTGTGCAAAAGTGTTGAAGACTCTTTATACTGCTAATGAAGTTCATCGAGATTGCCTTGCAGGTCTTCTATCATTTCATAATAAGCCACATTGTTGGCTACAACTCGATCAAGAAGACATTTTAAGTACTGATAGGCTTCAATTGCTTGGTCTGAGGCATCTCGACCAAGGATATCTACAACTTCGGACTTGTCCAAGTCAGCATGGCCAGCTTTAAAATATTCATTACAATGCTGGAGCAAAGTTGTGTCATGGGAAGACATAAATTCCATCCTGGCCATAAACTAATAAAGAAGAGGAGATAATAGTCAATAAAAACAAGAGAAACAGAGCATCAACAACAGAGAGGAATAAAAATGTGATTTTTATTAGATCATAAAGGAGATTACATTGTTTGATTACAGATGATAACAAAAGAAAGCAGTATAAAAACCGAACAACTTCACACCTTTTCCTTGTCTCCCAAGACTTTCTCGGGAGGCTGGGACGAGGAGCTCGGTTGCTCGGTAGGAATAGCAGCTTGGTCAGCATGAGCTAGAATTTTTTCAGGTGGAGGAGGTAGAGATGAAATCTCCTCGTTAGCAGGCTGAGTAGCTTGGGGGCAAGAATTTGATCACCCATTGCCATTGAAGATTCTTCAGAAACAACCTCATCTTCTTCTTCATCTTCAATTTGTGGGGGAGGACCAGGGAGATGCTCCTGAAATAGTTCAGAGTCCTCCTTGACCTTCAGTTCTTGCAGGGCAGCTACCCAACCATCTCGGAAGTATTTCAACTTCCCATATTGCACTTGAGACTGTAACAACCCAGGTTTTTGAGCGACTATTTTATACTATTTTGCCTGATGGGAAAATTTTATAAAATAGGGGATGCTGGAGTAAATATTATTTCCCATGAGACTAGGGATAATATTTACTATGTTTTGTCTATTTACCGTATAGAGGAGGTAAATAGCGTTATATGATGTATTACTACGTCGTTGTGTGTAAAACGACGGTTATGACCTATATATTTAATTTGGGTAAAATTAATGAAATAAAATGGAATTGTAACACAAAAATAGTTCACACTTTCCCGAATGCCAAAATAGGGGGTGTGGTTATTTTTAGAATAGTCGTGATAGTCGGAATAAGGGCCCAGTAGTAATTTTTGAGATTCGGGCATTTTTTAGTGGTTATGACTCAAATTAGTGGTTCCGAGTCATTTTAGTGGTGTATTAACATTTTAAGGTGGGGATTTATGATTTGGAAACCCTTATAAGTCCCCCCACCCCCTTTCTTTTCTTCATTTGTGTGAGAAACCAAAGGAGAGAGAGAGAGAGAGAAGAGAGAGTTGGGACAAATGGAGAGAAATAGAGAAAATGGAAGATTTGGGCCGGATTCCGCCGCCACCGGAGGTGATCAAAGACTACGAACCTCGAGGCAAGTTTCTTACTTGCTAGATATTGATTTAATGTGATAAATTTGCATGTATAGTTAATTTTGGAGGTTTAAACCATAAATGGGTTTTTGGTTGATTTTGGTGTTAAACCCTTAAATCTTGTGGATTGTATGGTTTGGGGTTGTTATATTGGTTTCTTTTGGTGTATAATTGTTGGGATAATGTTGTTGGTGGAGGGGAATGAAGAAAGTAGAGGATTTTGGGTTTTAGGGTTCGGTTTTGGCTTTGAAGAAAAAGGAATTTTTGTGGATCTGGTAGGCGAGGTCGACCGGTCATGCCAAAACTAACTTACTGCTTTTGTTAGTAGACCAAACCTGAAAGGGCGGTAGACCGCGGTCCCTTGCCCGGTCGACCGGTCCCCTGTTTTTCACTTTTATTTTCTCTAGTTTCTTCTAACTTCTTTAATTTATAATAAGAGCTTAGGAACCTTCCTTCGGGAAGTACTTAAGAGTCCTAGAGGGTTGTATTGGGTAGACTAACGTCTTAGGTTAACAGTGGATATTTGGGTTTACCCGAGGGTTAAATTGTATAGGTTAATGTCCAAATGATATAGGAGGTTAACCTAAAGATAAATTGGAAGATAAAATATTAAGGTTGAGGCTCTTGGGAGATACTCCTTGAAGGAGGCTTACTTTGAGGGTTTATGTAATTTTATGAACTCTTGGGGACTAGTTTGAGGATTATGGCACTTTGGGTCTTAGCTATTAATTAAAAATATGGCACTAAGAATAAGAAAGACATATGATAAAATGTGGTAATAATAGGTAAGTACAAATGATTTTGAGAATGTAAAAGTGGAAGTTTTCAAAAGGAAAACGTAATGATTTTCATAAGTGTTAACTTATGGGTACACACCACCCTAAATCGCTATCATAAGGGAAGTTGCGCACATGTGGTGAAGCCCCCTGACTAATGAACGCAGGGTGGATATAGTCCCCAGGCCATATGGGCATTTGTTATACTGCGCTGGTTAGGGGATTCCGGGTGTGGTCTTGACTTTCCCGCAGGCAATATGGCCGCTTCCCGACGTTGGTAGGTTCCCAGGTTGTCTTGTATAGATAGGCCCTGGAAGATGATAGCCATTTAGGGGCACGTCCAGTGGGGAAACCCGGTGGGACGGTCTTAGATTATTAAAGAGATTCATGATAATGAATTGGCTTTAATTACATTTCCTGGATGGAAGAAGGGAAATGAGATATTTGGTACAAAAGTATTTTTATGCTAATAAAAATAACTTTTGATTTACACTTCCTGAATGGAAGAAGGGAAGTGGGATTTTATGAAAAAGGTTAAAGCATTTTTATGTTAATAAAACTTGCTTTAAAAATGTATTCTTCCTGGATGGAAGAAAGGAAATAAAATTGGTAAAGAAACTGTATATTGAGATTGTAGTGGTAAACATTTGATAAAATGTTGTACCATTTATACATATTCCTAAAGAAAGAATTAGGAATTCAGCTTTTAGATGGTGGATGGATTTTATTTTATATTTTCATTGTGTAGCTGTAGATGTGACCTCCCACACTTGTGCACACACATTTATGTATAAATTATGTGCTTAGGGTCTAATGGATCTCGACGATCAACCTTGCCTAAGTAGTAGTGTATCGGGGGGGTTCCTAATTTGGATTTCGCTTTGCGAGACACCCCACGCACGAATAGGGCATAGGGTTGAGACTGGAGAGAAGTTAGCCTTAGTACTTAGGGTTAACTAAAACATCTCACGTTATTGCGCTAGGTTGCTGCTAGACTGATAGGTGAGACTTATATTATTGTTATCTGCGAGATCATTACGCACTTAACTGTCATGCATTTTTAGTCACGTGGTAATCATATCAAACCGGGTCCTGACCCGTATCTATTCTCTTGTTTTTGCATATATTATTTGCCGTTACAGGTGCTCTACCGCATGGACACCCGCGTTTACATTTCCATTCCGGTTGTCATGGAGCTACAGCATATTGCGGATGTTGTAGGTTATTTGTATTAGACGTTTCTTTCTCCTTGTACTCTAGTTATGTTCAGTACATTTATTCGGGCGTGTTTGCCCAAGGTATTGCACTCATTCATTATATCGTAAATATTGAATTGTAATACTCGATGTAATTAATTGTATTGGTCTGTTCACCGACAGCTTATTCGGTAATTATTTATTATATTGTCATTATTCATTCATCGATTTTTGATATCCACCGTTTTTACAAATGGGATTGTCTAAGTGTTTTCTTTTACTTTCAAAATTTTAAATTTGACAGTCCGTTTTCTAAAATGATTGGTGGTTATCTCGTACTATTACATTAATCGACAGTTATGCTGAGAATGGACCATCTATGATTCCTGTGATTATTAGAGGATTGGGCTGGCCACCTATTACTTTAGTAGGCGGGTTGTCACAGATGGTATCAGAGCATTAGGTTCTAGAGTCCTTAGGAATCCGTACGGATATTTTACGACTTCTGCATTTCTCTTTATTTGATGTAAAGCCTTAAGATTAAGGTTGTTGAATTCTCTTGTGAGATTTCATTCTTCTACTATGGTGCGAGAACCCCGAAGATCTTCTGCGCGTTCGTGTGTGACTTGCAAGTCGTTAGATGTAGGGCGTAGAGGGAGGCCATTGTGAAGGTGTCATAGGATGGGATTACTATAAGCTGTAGGCTATGGTCATGAATAAGGGCCGCTTTGGAAGCTTCTCCCTTTCTATCATTATTTTATATTGTTGCCGTGACTACTAAGTACAGTGGAAGTATTTTTTCCCAAGTACTGCTATCGGTAGAGAGTGGTACTATGCTTGGGATTCCAAGCAATGTCAATTGGGACTTGAGGGGTCCTTGACAAGGACCATATTTTGCAGCTCGATTTGATGGAGGAAAATATTTCACCCGCTGGAGTAAGGTTGAAGTGGCGGGAATGGTAGTCGCCTCCTTATGGTGGGGCAGAATGTTTTGCCCATAGAGAGGGCAGTGGAAGGGATAGGCTCAGAAGTAAGTTTTGCTAACCCCCCTTTGGAGAAGTAGTGTTCATGATACCCCATTGGTAGACATCCACCTGGGGAAGGCTTGTGGAGCTAAGGCCGGGGAGGTTGGTAGAATGTTCGCTTTGCTAAAAGAGGTAAGGGAACTATGTATTCCGGTCTTGTCGACTGGAGAATAAGGGCAAGAATAGGATGCCTAGTTGGGGCCTCAATGGAAGTGGTTTGGTTCGGATAAGAATAGTATGACGTGTCTTGGGACCATTAGTAGAGGCCAAGGAGTTTGGCTAGTATGTTGGTGGGAATTCCCAACTTAGGTGCTAGTGGTACATTCCTTAGGTAGGATGGAGTAGTGTGGCGTTATCCTTAGATCCGGGTGCGCATATTGAGTTTGTGGTAGTATATTTATATACCTTTCATATTAGGGAACTTTGTCAGTGTTTTTTTTTTCTATCTTTCACTCGGTATGGGACGAGTGGTGAGATGTGTGGCACGTGCTACTTGTATTATATGTAAAATACGAGTAGAGATATTTTTCAATTGGTTGGTGTGATAGCAAGCGAAGAAATTGCAGGGCTATCCTATTCCTAGTTCTAGAGAAGAACTAGTGGTTCTATAATGTCTCTCCTGGATACAGGTTGAGACTCTATAGAGGTGGTTTACGGTATGTAGGTAGTTTTCATTTTTTTTATTATTATTTGTTTGTCTTGCTTTATTTTTCTTGTCTGTTTGCTTGTCTTGTTTGCTTTTCTTGTGTATGCTATTGCCTTATCTCCATGACCGGCTAGTTAAGGGGATTGTTTGGAGGGGTTACTTGTTTGGAATTCGCTTCGGCGAGACACTTCACGCATGAACCTTAACGACGTTGGGAGTGGAGAGATGTGCATTTTTCTTTTCTGTTCTTTCTTTTCTTTTCTGTTAGTTGAGATACTGGGTTGTAAAGTTTAGCCAAGAATCACGTAAATGAGTGATTAAGGGCTAAGTTGATGTGCGATATATGATCACTATGATAGATTTCCTCTGATAGATGTGGGGAAGACTAAGATTATGAAAGTTCGATAGAGACTTGTGGTTATGCCTTATTGAGAAGGCCATTTATAAAGATGTATATGTGTATTTTGGGATATAAATTGTGACATCTTACAAAAAGTAAATGTCTCAGTTGATTGTTGTGGTAGGACTTAAAAGTATATACGTATTAGTAGAGTTATGTGTTAGGGTTCCGTCGATCCCGATCATGTGTCTTCGATCGTTACTTCTCGATGACCGACAATGCGAGGTAGTAGTGTAATGGCAGGGTTCTTTGCTTGGATTTCGCTTCGGCGAGACGTCCCACACATGAAACCGAGTGAGTGTCGGAAGTCAGGAAAGGTCTTGGACACTAGGGATATATTTAGTATTATATACATACGACTAGATTAGGATAGATAGATCGGTTTTAGGATTTTTAGGACGCTAGGCCCTTAGGGCGTGTGACGTTGTTTTAGGAGGGTGGTTGGGAGTTGACCGCGATAGGTTTGTGGGTTAACTCTAAGTAAGATTCGGTCTCTGGAATGAGAAGTTAGGATCTCGAGAGGTACGGGATGTTGGGCCAAAGGAGATAAGGCTTTTCTTAGATAAAGTGTTACGTCGGTAACCTACCTATTCAGGAGATGAAGTATGAGCTGACTTTTCTCCTGCACTCGTGTTGTTATGATCAAGATTGGATTTAACGAATGAGTCCCTGCCAGGAATGGGGAGTGTTAATGCGGGAGCATGGACTCATTGTTCCTGTGTCTCACCCTTTTTCGAAGTGTCGTCCCTCGCTTGACAAAGAGTTCGTAGCGGTAGTATTCGCCTTAAAGAATTAGAGGTACTACTTCCTGGGCAGGAATTTAGTCCTTTCGCGAACAAGAAGTTGGAGTTCGTGAAGGACTATCAATTGGGTATTCCCTTTCGCTAAGGAAATGTGGACGGGATTAGTATGGCACCAAATAGAAAACCGTTTGAAAGTTTAGTCGCGGCATGGAATGCCAGATTGAATGAGTTTAACCGAGGGGGCTTTATTGTAAGAGCATTAATGTCCGTGGTTGACCCTTTCACCTACCAGTGTGAAAAGAGTAGTGTGGAATGAGGACGGGTATATCCGTGGACATTTATATCGAATTGTCGATGATGCAGCGATCACGATTCTAGTTGAGAAAGTTATTGATCATTGGACCAATCGTTGCTTACTCAATCGAAACCGGTGGGCTAAGTACTGAAGTGTACGCCCAACTCTTCGTAGTGGGAGCTCTAGAACTGTATGCGGTTCCTAGCGATGGTGGTGAACTGGGACGAGATATTCGTGTCATGGTACTGGTAAAGTTTCCAGGAAGAAATGGGAACCGTGTGGATATGGGATATATCCTACCACCCATAAGTGGATGGGTGGGTTTGATTTAAAGGAATGATTGAAGTAGTAGTTGGTGTGGATCAAATTTCCATATAATAGTTCGGATCGCTTTCAATGAGCATGATACTGTGTGTGGCCTAGTATAGTTGGCAGTGTGCCTTGTCTGTTCGTTGGAATGGAAACAGCGAATATAATATTTCTTGGACTGGGAGTGGTCCGAAAACATTCCTTTAAAGATGGGGCTCATTGAGCAGTAGAGTTTTAAGGGCTACGCCAATGCGAATGGAAGTAAGTAGTGTTGGGGTTAGAAATTGTGAGTTAGTGTAGTTACTCCGTAGTAAGGGTGTAATGTGTTTCGAAGTAAGGCATTTTGTGCCGAGATTATGTAGGTATCTCCTCCCGTAGTAGAAGGGTAGGATCGATAGTTCATGAGGAACGATTGGGCGCTACGTTATCGCATGATGATGTGGACTGAGATCGTTAATGATGACCTTAGTCTGAGTCCTATGGGGACTGCGCACCGTAGAGGGGTTCGCTTGTATGATGTCACGTTTTTGGTATAGTATACCTTTAGATGGTTATGGGTTACGCCTGAATTTTGAGGGCAAAATTCCCCTTTAAGGGGGGGAGTATGTAACAACCCAGGTTTTTGAGCGACTATTTTATACTATTTTACCTGATGGGCAAATTTTATAAAATAGGGGATGCTGGAGTAAATATTATTTCCCATGAGACTAGGGATAATATTCACTATGTTTTGTCTATTTACCGTATAGAGGAGGTAAATAGCGTTATATGATGTATTACTACGTCGTTGTGTGTAAAACGACGGTTGTGACCTATATATATAATTTGGGTAAAATTAATGAAATAAAATGGAATTGGAACACAAAAATAGTTCACACTTTCCCGAATGCCAAAATAGGGGGTGCGGTTATTTTTAGAATAGTCGTGATAGTCGGAATAAGGGCCCAGTAGTAATTTTTGAGATTCGGGCATTTTTGAGTGGTTATGACTCAAATTAGTGGTTCCGAGTCATTTTAGTGGTGTATTAACATTTTAAGGTGGGGATTTATGATTTGGAGACCCGTATAAGTCCCCCCCACCCCCTTTCTTTTCTTCATTTGTGTGAGAAACTAAAGGAGAGAAAGAGAGAAGAAAGAGTTAGGAGAAATGGAGAGAAAGAGAGAAAATGGAAGATTTGGGCCGGATTCCGCCGCCACCGGAGGTGATCAGAGACTACGAACCTCGAGGCAAGTTTCTTACTTGCTAGATATTGATTTAATGTGATAAATTTGCATGTATAGTTAATTTTGGAGGTTTAAACCATAAATGGGTTTTTGGTTGATTTTGGTGTTAAACCCTTAAATCTTGTGGATTGTATGGTTTGGGGTTGTTATATTGGTTTCTTTTGGTGTATAATTGTTGGGATAATGTTGTTGGTGGAGGGTAATGAAGAAAGTAGAGGATTTTGGGTTTTAGGGTTCGGTTTTGGCTTTGAAGAAAAAGGAATTTTCGTGGATCTAATAGGCGCGGTTGACCGTGGTTCCATGACCGGTCGACCGGTCATGCCAAAACTAGCTTACTAGCAGACCAAACCTGAAAGGGCGGTCGACCTCGGTCCCTTGCCCGATCGACCGGTCCCCTGTTTTTCACTTTTATTTTCTCTAGTTTCTTCTAACTTCTTTAATTTATAATAAGAGCTTAGGAACCTTCCTTCGGGAAGTACTTAAAAGTCCTAAAGGGTTGTATTGGGTAGACTAATGTCCTAGGTTAAGAGTGGATATTTTGGTTTACCCGAGGGTTAAATTGTATAGGTTAATTTCCAAATGATATAGGAGGTTAACCTAAAGATAAATTGGAAGATAAAATATTAAGGTTGAGGCTCTTGGGAGATACTCCTTGAAGGAGGCTTACTTTGAGGGTTTATGTAATTTTATGAACTCTTGGGGACTAGTTTGAGGATTATGGCACTTTGGGTCTTAGCTATTAATTAAAAATATGGCACTAAGAATAAGAAAGACATATGATAAAATGTGGTAATAATGGGTAAGTACAAATGATTTTGAGAATGTAAAAGTGGAAGTTTTCAAAAGGAAAACGTAATGATTTTCATAAGTGTTAACTTATGGGTACACACCTCCCTAAATCGCTATCATAAGGGAAGTTGCGCACGTGTGGTGAAACCCCCTGACTAATGAACGCAGGGTGGATATAGTTCCTAGGCCATATGGGCATTTGTTATACTGCGCTGGTTAGGGGATTTCGGGTGTGGTCTTGACTTTACCGCAGGCAATATGGCCGCTTCCCGACGTTGGTAGGTTCCCAGGTTATCTTGTATAGATAGGCCCTGGAAGATGATAACCATTTAGGGGCGCGTCCAGTGTGGAAATCCGGAGGGACGGTCTTAGATTATTAAAGCAATTCATGATAATGAATTGGCTTTAATTACATTTCCTGGATAGAAGAAAGGAAATGGGATATTTGGTACAAAAGTATTTTTATGCTAATAAAAATGACTTTTGATTTACACTTCCCGGATGGAAGAAGGGAAGTGGAATTTTATGAAAAAGGTTAAAGCATTTTTATGTTAATAAAACTTGCTTTAAAAATGTATTCTTCCTGGATGGAAGAAAGGAAATAAAATTGGTAAAGAAACTGTATATTGAGATTGTAGTGGTAAACATTTGATAAAATGTTGTACCATTTATACATATTCCTAAAGAAAGAATTAGTAATTCTGCTTTTAGACGGTGGATGGGTTTTATTTTATATTTTCATTGTGTAGCTGTAGATGTGACCTCCCACACTTGTGCACACACATTTATGTATTGATTATGTGCTTAGGGTTTAATGGATCTCGACGATCAACCTTGCCTAAGTAGTAGTGTATCAGGGGGGTTCCTTATTTGGATTTCGCTTTGCGAGACACCCCACGCACGAATAGGGCATAGGGTTGAGACTGGAGAGAAGTTAGCCATGGTTCTTAGGGTTAACTAAAACATCTCACGTTATTGCGCTAGGTTGCTGCTAGACTGAGAGGTGAGACTTATATTATGGTTATCTGCGATATAATTATGCACTTAACTGTCATGCATTTTTTGTCACATGGTAATCATATCAAACCGGGTCCTGACCCGTATCTATTCTCTTGTTTCTGCATATATTCTTTGCCGTTACAGGTGCTCTACCGCATGGACACCCGTGTTTACATTTCCATTCCGGTTGTCATGGAGCTACAGCATATTGCGGATGTTGTAGGTTATTTGTATTAGACGTTTCTTTCTCCTTGTACTCTAGTTATGTTCAGTACATTTATTCGGGCGTGTTTGCCTAAGGTATTGCACTCATTCATTATATCGTAAATATTGAATTGTAATACTCGATGTAATTAATTGTACTGGTCTATTCACCGACAGCTTATTCGGTGATTATTTATTATATTGTCATTATTCATTCATCGATTTTTGATATCCACCGTTTTTGCAAATGGGATTGTCTAAGTGTTTTCTTTTACTTTCAAAATTTTAAATTTGACAGTCCGTTTTCTAAAATGATTGGTGGTTATCTCGTACTATTATGTTAATCGACAGTGATGCTGAGAATGGACCATCTATGATTCCTGTGATTGTTAGAGGATTGGGCTGGCCACCTATTACTTTAGTAGGCGGGTTGTAACAGAGACGTCATTGCTGCAATCCCCTTATCCCATCCTTTATCCCAGCCAGTGCTGAAGGATTTTTTCACTGCCGCTTTCATTTTTATTTTCTTCGAGGAGAGCTTCTCGGACAGAAGATCCTCAGTGGCTTTCAATTTAGCCTCCACTTCTTCTTTCTGACGATTTACATCTCGCAGGAGGGATAGTTCTTCCCTTGCCTTCTTCAGCTTATCTTCAAGCTCTCTGAAGTTCTTTAGCTTATCGTCATATTTCTGGTACTCAACCTCTAAGTTTTTCACTTTATTCTCCAAACCTTTGGAGACTTCAGCAAGCTGCACTTTCTCAGCTTCAACTGTAGCCAATTTTTTCTCCCAATCGGCTTTGTGCTCATCGTACTTTCGACGAGAATCATTCAAAGATTGGGACAAACCCAGCAAAGCATCCTCTACACCAGACGAGGAGCTGGAAGCTTTAATTGCTTCATCTTTCTTCACAATGTTATTAAAACTGTTCACCAGCTGAAAAATGGAAAAAATGACAAGTCAACACAAAAATACAAGTATTCAAGGAAAGAAAGGAAATTCAGAGTATGAGAAACTTACTGAAGCAATGTGATGAGTAGCTAGGGATGTAAGCATATCCCTAGATATCTTCTCATCAATTCCTTGGACCTCAGGTATGATCCAAGTCTTTACCGAGCTCATAACAGAGCTCGAGGGAATGATGGTTGGAACACCAGCACCACCAGCTGGTAGCTGGGGAATGGTTTCAGCCAAATTGACGATTTCAGCCAAATTGACCGAGGAGGATTTCTTCAATCTCCTCAGAGGCACTTCAGCAGTTTCAACCAAAGAAGAGCTTTTGGTTGGAGAGATAGTGATTACATCCACAGGAGCATCCTTCTTACTTGGAGCCACTGGGGCTTCTCGGCAGCTTTGGAAGGTGCAATATCTACCTTCTTGGTCCCCTTTGGGGCATCAGTTTTATTTTTCTTTCCCTCTCCAGCAGAGGTAGTTTCTTCAAAGAGAGCAGGAGGAGCTCTTCTCTTGCCCATTCTTTGACTCAAAGGGATGTGAGAATCTGGCGAAGAATCCTCAGGAGTTGATGATGTCTCAACAGAACTGATTACAGGGAGAGCAGTGAAAGAGTTTGTATAACTCCTATACTGCAGCAAATATGATGCAGACCTGATGTGCTCGTCTACAACCTTCTTGTGCAAGCCCCAGATAAGTTTCAGATGCTTGATATTAACTTCTGATTCTTTTGGAGTTTTTCTTTTACTATCAATTGCAAATAAATACATAGTGAAATATCAGTCACACATTTTGTCAAATATGATAAAAGCATAATTTCATAAATAAAAGAAAACGAAAGTAACCTATCCCATTGCCATAGGGAGGGCATCTGGGACCTTGGTATACTGCATCTCCAACCAAAGGGGCATATTGCCAATTTTTAATGACCACCCCGTGTTCAAAATAATCTCTGTTAGCATCAGGGAGGTTAGCCACTAGAGCCCTATTCAAAAATCTAGTTTTTAAATAATAAACATTATCTAAAACAGCCCATCTATAACAATACATAATCTCAGGAATCCCTATACGAGTTTCATGAGTTTGATTTAATTTATACACCCCATTAATTATTCTCCATGTGTTGGGGGCTATTTTTGCAGGAACAACGTCGAAATACTGACAGAACTCTAAACATAAAGGGTTTGGTGGAAAAGAAAATCCACACTCAGCAATGAAGAGACTGGGGAACCAATGTCCCTCAGCCAATCGAAAATAATCTGAAGGCTCAGAAAGAACCTCCAGAGTTACCAAGGAAGGAATGGAAAAATCAGAACGAAATTTTTTAACAGATTCGATAAGATAAACCATGGTGAATAAAAGAAATGAAGAAGAAAGGAAGAAGATCTTACAGGAAAAAGGAAGATCTATTGACAACGAACGGAGGAAGAGATGAACGCACAAGAGAGAGAAAGAGAAACGAAAATTTGAAAGTAGAAATTGGAAAAGGTAGAAGACGGTATGATTGTCTACGAAGTTTAAATACTTCACCTTGGGAAGCGACGAAAGAAATGATTACAAAAAGAAACTATCACGCTACCGGCGGCTAAAAAGGACAAAAATAGCACGAAGATCGAAGTGTTCACAAAAATTTAAAAAGGCGGATTCAGTGGACTTGGAAAGAAAATTAAATACGAAGAAAATGCTCCTAAAAGCCGGGAAAGCCATTTAATATTGCCATATACCAAGAAAGAATGTTCCATATTCCCAAATTTTGAAATATGAAACATTGGGGGCTTCTGTTGATAACAAAATTAATATGCTCACATGGACGAATCAGATAAAGACACGTGTCAATATCCCCGAGCAAGTCAGATACTCCGAACAACAATCTCTCCGAGGAACTCCATCACTCCGAGGAACTCGTGAACGTCGGTTAGATAAGGCGGTCCGAGCTACATCTCGGCCACAGCATTAATTGCCAGATAACCAACAGTTCAACTATTCATTGAATGCTCATCATACAGACGTATACACCTCAAGGGCATTAATTGTTTACCTTTTCACATGTATAGCCGAAGGGCTATAAATACAATGTATCATCCTCATTCAAGGGGGATCGAAATTTCTTGATAGATCCTAATATCGAGAATTCCTAAACACTTGGCAATAACAAAACAGTGGACGTAGGCTATTCTTATTAATCCGAACCACTTTAAAATTCTTTGTCTCATTTATATTTATCTGTGATTAAATAATTAGGATCAATCTACTTTTTTACATCAACACCTATCATCCCAGGCTTTCTCATCTAAATGAAAATAAGAATCCAATAAAGATTGGACTTCAACAGTAAGATCCTCATCAACCAGATCGAATTCTTTCTCAAAATATTCAAGGCTCATATCTAGAGACAGATCAGGCGACCAAGTTCGTAGATCGGTTGTGTTATTATCCTGTGGGGTAGTGACATCGTTCACTTCTTGAGTGTACTTGACTTCATTCTCTCCCTCGTCAGATGGTGACTTCCCTAAATTAAACACATTCAAACCCATTGTCATGTTCCCAAATGACAGATTCAGTTGCCCACTACGACATCGAATAATAACGTCGGAAGTGGCTAAAAAGGGTCGACCGATGATGATCGGGATTTATGCGGATGATTTTAGTATGTGTTGCGTGTCTAAGACCGCAAAGTCTACCAAAAAGATAAACTCACCTACTTTTATCAATACATACTCTACAACACCTCTAGGCACCTTAATGGATCAGTCAGCTAAGGTCAAGGTCATCTTAGTGGGCTTTATCTCAAGCTCGGCCCCCGCATTCTCGACGTGGCTATATCATACGGGTATTCGCGATCACCCTGCAAATTCAAATTTAATTTCTTAAGATTGCCCCACCCATTAACTCGTGGTGCAAAAGTTTTCTTAGTGCTTCCTACATAGCAATACCCGACTCCATTGGCCCTATAGTTTTAATCGCTCTCAACTTAAAATGTTTCCTCTACACGTTCAATAATTCACCTTTAAACAGATGCCCCAACATCCAATAACGTTTTTCCATTATCGACGTTTATTAAATTTTATGCATGTAACATCCCACAACAAAGCTCAAAAGAGATTTCCCCAATGCACTATCCCCTAGCATTATCGGCCGTCGATTTTTGTAAACCCAAAGCATATAACCGAGACACCCAAAACCCTATCCCTATACTTATAAGTCTAATAATCAACTCTCGTGTCACTAAAAGAGTCAAATAATAATGCACTTGCACTATCACTAAGTCCTCAGCGCTAAGTTAATAATTAGCTAAATCTCTCTGTTCCACGGTAAACCCGACATACCTTGAATCACACCAAAAAAAGTCCCTACGCACCGGGATCCAATATAACTAGACTAGGGGTGTGCATGGGTCGGTTCGGTTTTGGACAGTAATCCAAATCGAACCGATCGATTCGATTTTGGAAAAGGTTAGACCGAAATCGAACCGACGATGGAAAAAAACATCGGCTTCGGTTCACGTCAGTTTTGGTTCGGTTCGATTTTGGTCAGTTTTCGGTTTTGGTCAATTTTTTTGGGGCGGTTTTCGATTTTGGCCGGTTAATGGATTTTTAATATAAAAATATAAGTTTTTTTAATATAAATATTGATATCGGTTCGATTCGGTTTTTTCCATGGCTACACCACCAATCGAATCGACATGGTCATTTTTTTAATTCCTTAAATCGTAAACCGAACCCGGTTAAAAAACCCGACGATTTTGGTTCAGTTCGGGCCAGTTCGATTCGGTTTTCGGATCAATCGTTTTTTTTTGCACACCCCTAAACTAGACAACTGTACTCTCTGAAGTCTACATCATAAAAATATCGCCGTGACCTCGACCCTCTTTCGGGTGAGACATTGTAAAAATATACATCCTACCCCGAAACAGCGAATACGATAGTCTTGCTGCAACCGCTCATAATTTTTTAACAGTCCGTACCCAGGATAAAATCACACCTTGAATATCACCTCTCAAAATGAGCTAACCTCATAAAATATATCCTCTTAATCTTCACGCTCGCTCTCATGCAGATGGAACTAAAGAGATCCCCGCTACTCAAGGGTAAATATATACACACTATAGTAATATTAATGATACCTCTACTAAACCCATTTCGCATGCGAATCGAGTACTAACAAACTACCTGTGACTCGCTCGTGTCAAACAAAACAAACCCTAATCACCCTGGGATAAAACTCATACTTTCAATTGCCAATAGAACTGGCGGTCCAAATGGTTTATGTACATAACACCCTCATCCCAACCAAACCAAAAACTTCTTATAATTGTTTGCCCTACTGAGCATCCCGTTCATGTTCCCTAATTCGTTGCGGATAATATCCATAGATGTATTCCTACTCTTTACACATAAGACACCTCTTTCTGTCATTCTCCTTTCTCTCGCTCACGGATCTGATAGTCTTAACCCTGATTGCTACCCCCGTTATCCTTTTGGCTCCTTGGACCTATAGGACTCGTTGTCGGCCTTGTCGGCCTTGATTGAATCCACAGTCACCTGGTAGGAATTCCATTGATCTAGATCATTTGAATGGGTCCTCTACTGGGTATCCCCTCCCGTGGTCCCTCACTAACACCATTAAATCTAGTCTTGCCCTTCGATTAGCTTCTTTAACTCCCTTGGCTCCCTTCTCACGGAAGCGTTGATATCAAATTGTAAACGTACGACATTTAAGACAACAATACTAGTCATTCTATTATGGTTTTCCCATCCATGCTTGTATATTTTACCCATTAGTCCATTATGAGCTTACAAACCTCTTTTATTATCCGTATCCACCTCGTTGGGTACGAAGTTCGCTAAACACGTCAACTTTCCTTCGTGACCTACAACTGTACGACCTTTCTAAAACAAGTATTGAAACCTCATTTGCCTCCCTATCTGAGCAGCTGATGAGAGGATTTGTGGTCAAATCGCACCCCAAATTTCTCGTTATTCATGGCATCTCTCCATGGTTGTGGTGACTGACTCCTACCACTGCAACACCGCTCCTATGAGCTAAAATTTTTCTCAAAATTTAATCCTGGGTGCCACTGCACTCAACCCTACACAAATGCCTTTGGATTATCTCCTTCCATTGACCCATCACACTCCCACTTTTCCTCGAATCCTCACAGATGGCTCTTCAAAAGAGTTCCTCCGACCCCCCTTTTACCTACTACACTGGGTGAGTCTAAATTTGCACCATCGCTTTCTACGATGGTGCTTAGGGAAACTACTGTGCCCTAGTGATTATCCCAACGTTATGTGGCTGGATAATAATCATGGTGACTTCTATCGCAGTTACCGTTCCCAAAAAATTCCACGGCTTCTGCTGAGCCTCTCCCCCTCAGTCCTTCAACGGCCCTCATTGGTCGTCCAAAATTGTTGATGTACGAAGCCCAATCGAACTCGTATATGAATCGCATCAAGTATACTTAATAGCAGAAGAACGTAAGTCGCATACGTAAAGAAATATAATCATTTTATAATAGGGCTCTATATCAAAGAACACTAGCTACGCTGAAACGGAAAAAGTCGCACAGATCCTATGGACATTAAAACCTGATGCTCTGATACCATCTATGACACACCACCTTTCAAAATGCCGGGTGGCTAACCCTTTATCAAAATAAAACGTTGGTATCATATGGCTTATTCTTAGCATCACTCTCGAACGCATTTTTTTAAGTTACTAACCACATAGTAATTAAATAGTCTGATGCTAAATTTTATCTTACATTGATTAACAACACGTGAAAATCAATAATAATTAAACCATCCACGCATAGTGATAAGCATAGATAAATAATATAAATAAAGAAGACCGAATCAACTATCGGTTCACAATAAAATCCAACAATAAACTGAAATAATGAATAGGATACATAAAGTCTAATCCGTAAAAATATTGAAATAGTCTGTAAGGCGATATGCCCAGATGAATACATAATAAAGTCCCTACATTAGGAATGAATGAATGAGGCGTCCATAGCAAAGTCCTTTAACTTTCACACAAGTTGCAGCTACGCATCACAGGATAAAATCCTCAAGCTGGGCGTCTCTCTGGCTAGACACCTAAAATGTTTTGAAAAAGATTTTGACACGGGTCAGAGCCCAAGTAAAACATTTTGAAAATATTTAGCAAGCAGTTAAATTATAATTAATTAGATATGCATGCACACTTTTCATATTTAAGCTAGTGCCACACTCTCTTGAGGTATAACTCACCCAACATCTAACATACACACCCAACACTTGCCTTCTAACCTCACTAGTTGCACTACCCCACCTAACTAACATTGTTACACCTCTTTTTATCGCACTACTCTAACCCGAGTATTTTTACTTTGATTATTAAGTTATTTACTCATTAACTTATTAATCGGTTCCACTATATTAAATTATATGACGTTCACACTAGTTATATAGGAAACCCCTTTTTAAATCATATAACTTTCACACTAGTTATATAAGAAATGCATTCACACTTATGTATTAATCAAGTATATAATTATCTACTAATTTGTTGCACGTAGTAGTATACTACAACATTCATACACGTGTCACGTATAATAGCCATCTATTCCCGAGTAATAACTCATCGGATGCTTTCTCTAAAATGATATCATATCCCAGGTATGCTCACTCTAACTTGGTTACCTCAAGTCGGACTCACTCTCGAGCTTGAGTAAAAATAGTAAGCGTAGTGGAGACAGTCATAGTTCTCCGAGTGTGAGATCGAATCATACCCAAGACGTCTCATCCCGAAAATAATCACAGCATAAAATAATGGACGCTATGACATGGGGATTATACTCTCCCGCTTTCACGAGCCATGGGATTCACCTACATCGCGCAACCTCCTATGATAGCACTAGAGGGTATGTATTCCTATAAATATCATTCACACTGATATTTATAAATCACACACACACACACACACACACACACACACACACACACACATATATATATATATATATATATATATATATATATATATATATATACAATCACACTAACCGTATACATATATTTAATAAAAGTCCCGCTAAACCGTGCCTAACACCCGTAACACCAGACCAAAATACCCAAGTCTATATCCCGACTCGTAATTTAATTAATCACACATTAAGTAACTCATTAATGTAGTGTCACTCAACTACAATACCTGGACTCATTCACTCGACCCGAAATTTAACCTTTTAGAATTTAATTCACAAAATTCCATTATTAAGTTTACCCTTTATTAAATTCAATATTCCATAGTGACCATCTCCCAAGACCCTAAGATTTATCTTCCATTTAATTTTTTTTTTCCGCCTTAGAAATCCCAAACAAAACAAGGCAATTACAGAACGAAGCTGGCAAAAGTTTTCACCGTCGTTCAAACAAGGCCCTTGGTCGTTCGAACGACCGTCCGGGTTCAGCCTTCTACTTCTTCCCCAAGATTCCCTTCTTCCCCACGATTTTCCTTTTCCGCCATTATTACAGTCTTAAGCTTCAACAAATTCCTCAACAAAATTGTACCCATGGATTAATATGGGTTTTTAACAGTTTCTAACCACAATCAACATCATTCATAATCAACGATTTTAACTTTAATCCACTAATTTTCATATTTGATTTTTTTTCGGGTTTTCATTTAATCGTGTTCTAAATTTCGATTGTGTAATCCAAATTACTCAATATTTGCTGCTGGGTTTTACTACAATTCAAATTCCAACATCACATAATCATATAATATCCTCAATTACACTTTTATTCTACACAAAGTGATAATTTTCCTAAAAACCCATGTTTACGTGATAGCCCATCCCAAAACAAATTTTCAATCACACTCACCATGATATGAATCGCAATACTACAATTTAGATTGAAAGCAAGTTAACCACTTGCCTGATTAGGTTCGTAGAGTCTGATTCCTTTGAGTTAGATGATGAATTGATGAAGAACACACCCAATTCCTTTTGATTTGGTTTCCAAAAACTCTCCCACTTTCTCCCTCTTTTCTCCTCTACATATCTAGGATTTTCTTTTTGAGTTATGTCTGCCACTAAGTCACTAATTTGGGTTTAATAATGCTAATCCCAAAATTAGGCTAACGGACCAAGTCCAAATGCACCGAACACCCCCGTATGGGTCCGATTATGTCTTAAAATGACTCGAACGCCAATCACTACCCCCAGGTACTTTATTCCGACTATCTCGATCCATCCGGAATCAACCATCATCTTGAAATCGCCATCCGATTTACTCTACGATAAAGTCCTATATCGACCCTAAACAGTCTATACCGACTCCCGGTTGAGATAAAATATCGTCACGTCACTATCACTCGCTAAGACGTAAAATTAATAACCTACTATTCATTTAGTAATTATATTCCATAAATATTAGGATCAAATATTATAAAGTCCCTCAAACATTTTTTAATACACATTTAGTCTAAACCTTTTTATTTTGTTCCAAAATAAAAATGTTTGGACTAAATGTTTATTAAAAAATGTTGAGGGACAATTTGGTATATGCCCCTAAATATTAACCATTATTTCTCCAGATTAATATTTTAATTAACACGTAATAATTAATTTAATTAAATTACGGCACACATGTAATTTAAAGTACCCAAATTAATTAACTATAAATGTTAAAAAATATGAGATATTACAGTGTTCCCGTTAATTTAACCAAAAGTATGACTAGTAATTTAAAACAGTATTTTTTAATCAACTCACGAATTTGACTCATTTTGTGTATCATTAACGTATCCTATATGAGCGAAAAAACGAATTAATATAGATAAGACACATAATTACTGAGCACAAAATGAGTCGGATTATCCACTAGAATTACGCAATTTAAAATGCAAAAAAGCATGTTGCTCCTCGACCTCGTTGCAATTCGTCTCACACCCACACACGGACGCTATTTCAATTTTTTTCTTCTTCACATCTAGGGTTTGAATGAGATGGGAAGATCAAGTACGGGAAAGCATAAATCAACAAAGTTTCTATTAGTATGCGTAGTAGGCCTTCTCGGAGTTGCCCTAATTGCAGATCTACTTTGGGCATCATCTTCTTACAAATCTGTTACATCTAATTGACCCATTATCCAACAATCTGATACCTTAATTGTACCAAGCTTTCATAACAATTCAAACCAGGTTCTCTCTCTCTCTCTCTCTCTATATATATATATATATATATATATATATATATATATATATATATATATTTATAAATGAATGTATTTACTACATAGTTTAGATTAGATTAGATTTGATTGCTGAATTGTGCATTTTATTTTGTTTAAGATAACAGGTAGCTGCTAGGGCTAAATTGAGTTGCTACGAGACACTGGCTGATTTTAGTCCAAGTTATGGTCTAGTAGTTGTTGACTGTGCAAAACATACTAAATAACATAGACGATATAAAATTAAAGAGAAAATGGAGGACTTGTCTAGAGTGTTGTTTATGTTTTTGTGTGTTGTGAGGCGCAATAGTCTATAGGACGGTAAAATGAACCAAGTTACTCGAGTTTCGAGGCAAAGTCATAAAATGCACAAGCTAAGCTTGAACAAAATTTTAAGCTCAGCTCGACTCATATTCGACTCGATCACCAATATCCATACTAAACTAGTGTAAAATGACCAAATTACTGGAGCTCGGTTTGTATTCGTTTGCTTAGAAGCTCGTTCGATCTCAAATTGTAAGATAAATGAACCAAGTTTGAACATACATTTACGTTCATTTATATTTACAAATCAAGCTTGAGCAATCTTAAGCTCGGCTCGCTCACCTCATTTGACATATATTTGTTACTATGACACGTTCGTGATGTTATATAACAATGTCATAATATTACATAGGGACAACACACATTATGTTTTGAATAAATTCCACACTAACTCGGGATTTTGACTCATCTTGAGCGAATGGTGTCTGCAATGGTTCGTGTCTAGGCTAAATTGACTGGCTGATAATAATTTAGGGGACAAAATGTTAGGGTATTACTTTATAAAGTGGCACATTAATTGGCTAGTAAACGAATCCAAAACACGTGAATGCCCTAATGCAAAATATAGTAAACAACATAGACGATAAAAATTAGGTTTTTTAATGCCGTAGTTAGACATAACACCTCGCTTATAAAAAAATTATACTTAACTCTCCGTATGTGAATCATCTCGCTTGAACCTTATGCATTGACACATATCTAATGCGTATGTGGAGAGGGGGGGGGGCAAGTATAATTATTGAACTTCTAAGGGGGTGTTTTCGAAATACATTATATTGGGGGTAAAGTAAAAAAAATCTGAAAAATTAAAGAAAAAGATGAACTACAACTACCTAATAAATTTATGTTTACTTTTTTAACTCAAAGATTCACAAATTTAAAACTAAAGCAACACACTAAAAAAAGGAAAAGAAATGAAAATATATAGATTTATACTTTATAGATTGGGCTTGTATCATACTCTACTACTACTACTACTACTAGATTTGTAGAATGAAGCAAACTGATAAATATGGAAATAATAGAAAATACTTATGAAGTATAGGAACAATCATAAAAACGAAAACACCCCTAGAGGTGCAAAAGACAAAATTGCCCCTTAAAGCACTTGTCACTTCACCCCGTAATGTACAAAAGAGATCGTACATACCCTCAAAAGGGTGGGGCATTTTCACCAAGTGTGGGATTTGAATCGCACGAGCTACCAATGCCTCACATATCTCTTCCTTGGGTGGGTCGGTTTCATACTCCATAATTTTCACTGCTAACACCTGTCTCCATTTCTTCCTTGGACAATCAGAGGTGGGACAATTGAAGCATTTGATAGGCCACGTGTGCCCTTCCTGCCCCCTGAACTCTATCAAGTGACTGAAAGTGATTGTACTGGGCAAGGAAGGAACAAAGATACTCCTCTAATCATTAGGCATGCTCGATGGCCTTTACCATTGTTAGAATGTTTCGAGCAACAAGTCGCGGAGAAGATGGGGCTGGATTCCATGGAAGTTGCTCCGTATAGTCAACAACTTGCAACAAACCCTTCTGTAGAGTATGAAGTCGGGTGAAGAAGTCCCGAAAATATGACGAGGGTAGAAATACTTCCGATAACAACTTCCTCATAACTGGCCAAGATTGGACTGGCTCCCGTCCCTCGGCCTCTCTCCTGCTTGTGACTTTATTTCACCACACCTTCACGTATCCTTGGAACTTAGCCGCTACCAACTGAGCGCACTTAACCCCTCAAAGGTTTTTGTACTTGTAAACCTTTTCAATTGAATTCCACTAGTCAACAAAAATATGTGTTCATCTAACCGTTGAACATCGACACCTCCACCAGTATATCTGCATGTAGGTCGTTGACTAGTAGTCTCAAGTCTTGGCCTAGGTGATCGGGTGCCTACTCCTACGGATTCACGACCCAAATGACATGACCTCTGACCCCCTCAGTACTGTCTCGAAGCCTTTATAGTCGACCTCTAGGCCCGCTCACCATCAACGAGGTACTCATCCATTTTATGCCTCTCTTGTAACATAAGTAAATGCAATGATTAATTTGGAAAGGACACGTTGTTTACTTAGGTCTTAAATGAAGATCGCTTGGTCCTTCACTTTTCACTTTCGAGCATATAATGTCGTCGTGGGTTAAACCCCCTGCTCCAGTCCGTTCATAGTACCTTGGATCCAAGGGGTTCGAGGGGAACCCTAGGGAACTTTATGGGGGTCTTCCCCTCTACTAAAAACACGTCGAGATCACGAACAAGTTGCGACTGCCTTGGGAGGTGGTTTCGAGTCTCAAAGTCCCCTGCTGGGGTGCGATGTAGTGGGAAGGTGTAAAACAGTAGTGGGAAGCCCAAAGGGCTTCAGTTCGAATGGGCGAGACTATTGCGGGTTGTGCAACAGCTTAAAAGGGCTTTGGCTTTGTACGTAAAGGGTCGGCAATGCCCCACAGTGGTTCTTGTTCTAGTAGAGCATAGTTGGGTGCGGTGGTGGTCGAGGGGCAAGGAGAAGCCTAGATCGGGGCAAGGATTGGTTAGTGATGGAGGTAGGGCATGCACGTAGGACTGTGAGAGGATGCACGAGGTCATAGATCTCACCACGGTTATGCAACGGTCCATTATAACTTGATTAAATGTCTTGAGTGCCATATCGAAGTATTTATGATTTTAATAAAATTATGATGCAAGACAAATGGCACACGAGCGAATACAAGATGAAAAAAACTTCCTCTCTCATTGTATGATACTCCCAAATGGGGTGCATTAATACATAATTATTTCAACATAGGGAAGTGGTCATCTATGACAACGCCAAGGAAAAGACAAGCAGACAAGTGGAAATAAATAGAATTAGCCTTTTATAGATTAAGGCTTACATCGTACACTACTACCAAAGCAAACTCATGAACATGGAAAATAATCGAAAATTCTAATGAAGGATAGGAATAATCCTAAGGCAGAATATCCCTAGAGGGGTAAAATACCCCCCCCCCCCCCCTTCCCCACAACCCCCAAGCATTCATCATATCACATTTGTTTTGAAAATTTTCAATGAGTTTTGTTTTGGAAGGGGCTTTCGGCTTTCGTGGCATGATTTTGTGGTGATTGTTTGTTTTCTATTGGCAAAGAGGGAGAGAAGGGAGTGCCTAATAAGATATATTGTGATGGCTCTATTTGGAATTTGTGGATGGAACCGACTTTAGGGCCCGCTTGGTTTTGTATTCAGAAAACTCGATTTAAACGCTGTTTTTAAATACAGTTTTTTGTGTTTATAATTATTGGTGCGCGTTTGGTAATCTTGTTTATAAATACATTTTTTTGAAACATTGACAAAATTGGCAAACATGTATATTTATATTATACATATATGTGTGTGTGTGTGTGTGTATATATATACACACACACACGCACACACATACATCAAGCTTCATACATACATGATAAATGAATGTATATATATATACATATATACATGCATACATCATAAATTATATACATGTACATTTAATATCATGTATTTTTATGTATATTTAATGAGGTATGTTGGGGAGTTTAACTATATATATCTATAAACATATATACATAGCACAAATGTGAACGTACATACATACATACATGTACATTCATATATATATATATACATACATATGTAAATGTACTATATGGTATACATATAGTACATACTTTTTTAATACATATGTACTATATGTATACCATACATTAATAATACATGTATAAAACTATATATAAGCATTATGTATCTATTGATAATATTATTTAATGTATGGATCTTAGTATATTATATAATTTAATAATAGAAATATATGTAATTTTGTGTACATGTACATATATTTTTTGTTTATAAGAATTACACACATATTGATGCATTATGTATTTATATTATATATTAAGGTATAAAAGCATTCAAATATTAAGAATGAATTATTCCGAGTTGAAAAATGAAAAATAGAAGTTATAAAACACCCTTTTGTTGTTTTCTCAAAACTTGATCATGACAAAAAAATATTATAATTCAGTGTTTAAAAACAGGTTGCCAAACATAAATTTTTATCTGAAATTGTATTTAAATACAGAAAAAAATTATAATTACAAACCAAACAGGCCCTTAATATTTTTTTAGATAAAGGAGTGGAGTTGTAGTGGGAGACGATTAAGCATACAACCTCACTTGGGAATATTGGTGTTTCTCTCCTTGTTAATATTGGAGGAAAGGTGATTAAAGCATAGAATTGAGCCCTTACAATTGACGGAAACAATTTATGATGCTTTCAGATTGCTGAGGTGAATTTGACTAAAACAGGAGCGTTTGATGGAATGCTGAGAAAATTGTTGTCCAGCAGGCCTTTTCTCTTATAAGTGGTCAATAATCATTTGCTTTAAAATATCTATGTATCTGATCAAAAGATAAAAGAAGAAACCCATACATTATTTTGAAAAAAAATATCCTCAGTAACAATCCACTAGGTTGAGAGTATTGGGCATTCCTTGAAATGTTAAACTACTATGGATATTGTAAATTTGATTTCTTCTAGGTATATAGTCTGAAAAATCAGAGTTGTGTCCCTTCCAAATTGTATGAAGTGCCATGGCTAGAAGATGACTACCAAATAACATTGAAAATATATATGTTTAGATGATGCTAAATCCCTATCGTAGTATGATGCTGAACCCTAACTTCAGTAATCCGCTGTTCGCCTACCATTTGGCCAACTGGGACCAATTTTGCAACGAAGTGAACTCCTGACTCATCTAGAGAATAACTGAATACGTTGTGCCTACAAATACATAGCTAGTACGCATATGCTATACTGTGACAAAGTATAAAGTTTTTGTCCCAAGTAGTAATTCTTTCCCGGTTGGCAATAATCCAACCACGTCATGGAACAGTCGTAGTTGAATGACTGATGATTTTGCAACCAGGTCACTGGATGACACTTTATAGTCTTAGCATGAAGTTCGTGTATTGAATTATTAGCTATCTTTATTTTCTTTAACTCAGTGTATATTGGTTTCAACCCAACTAATTCGCAAGGTCACAACCCACCAATCTGAGCGGTCGGGACACAACTAAGGGAGGTGGCCCACTAGGGTTCTGAACTCGTCATAGTAGGCTCATGCCTTCATTGCCTTCTGAAATATTAAAACCACAATCACCTAATGAACTTTAATGGGTATATATTTCATGAGCAAGTGGTCCCCATAGGATAGACGCCTGCTTGCCCAAAACTGAACCCTTTCTATGAAAATATAAAAATAGTTAATACAATTACACCTTAGAAATGCAACCCTTCTAAGAAATGGTCAAATGTCTTTCTTAAGGCTTGAATCTACACATGAAAAGAGCAATATGATCTTGACTGGATTAGGAGTAAGACCCAGCAGTACTTAAAGAACATATAATAGTCATAACATCGATCCCTGGCCTTTCTGCAACATGGAAAATACTAGGGAACAATATTGAAGCTTGCACCAAATTAATCATTTATTCAGGAAACCTCAAGCAATCTGATGGATCAATGATGAATTTGCATTGCACAAAAATCCATAGGTTTGATTTTGAGTGCAAAATGCTCGGTTCTTGAGTTCGTATGATTATTATGCATCTGGACCAGCTTGAAATGAAGGGGATCAATAACAGAAGGCTGCGTCACTGAGTATATTGAGCATTAATTTTGAGATACCCTCATACAGAGTATTACGATATGAAAGAGGGCTGTGGTCATTCATGCCAAAAAGGAGTAGGTGACTTTTGGAACCAAGGCAAGAAGAATAGAACTAACTATGACCAGCAATGCATTTTTGGAAAGATATGTCATACAATCTGGCACTTGGCCTACCTTCGACAGAAAATGATTTCCATCCTTTGCATACTATGTTCTCAAATCAGAGCTGTTCTGCTGACTGCTGCTTCATATAACATCTAGATAAGAACTCAAGCCTTTCTGTTCAAGCCCAAATGGTCTCGTGAACTCCGACATATGGCAGAGCCTTCCAAGACTGGGAAATGGATATGATCATAGCTTTTTTTGGGGTGCTTCACTTAGTTGATTGGAGAGGTTTGAGTGAGAATCCAGTTTTTTGGATCGAAGACAAAGCTGAGAAGAATTATTTGTGAGGTCTTTTTACCATCTCCGATCAATGGGTTCAGGAATTGCCTTTCCCTTGAAACTTGTATGGATAAACACTACTCTGCATAGAATCTTGTTCTTCAAGTGGGAGGTGGGCTGGGGTGCTATCCTAACAGATGACAATCTACCCATTCATAAAAGGATAGCTGGTGCTTTATGTCCAAGAAATCAGATGAAAGCATTGATCATCTCTTCTTGCACTGTGTAGTGTCGTGCAGATTATGCAAATGTCTTTTTTAGGGCATATTGGTGTTTCAAGAGTGACGGTCTGGAATGTATTCTTGGCCAGGTTGTGGTATTTGATTTCTCTTTTTTTTTGGGTGTATTTAGGCAGAAAGGAATAGGAACGCCTTCCAAGGATTGGAATTTAGGCCTAACATTATAATTGGCAGCTTTTTTCCACGTTTTTGGACGGAAAGAGCTTCTCCCATCTTGGAGGAGCCTGCTCCCCCTTTTTCCCTGCTATGTTGTAATTGGTTGGATCCCCCCCGAGTATATTTAGTTGTTTTAGTCAATATCGCTTGATACACGATACGCATCGGACGTATCGTATCGGGGGTAAAATGTGTTGTATCGGTGAATGTATTGTTTTTTGCAAGTATCGGCGATAAATAAGTATCACCCGATGCATACGGATCAGACGTATCGTATCGTATCGTATCACCGATACTCACTTTTTTGTTTTTCAGCTAAACAACGCCGTTTTGCTCCCCCAAAAAATAAAATAAGCAGAGGGAGTTCGTAAAAGGGATTTGGGGTTTGGTTTAGCAAAGTTACGAGTATTTCAAAAAAAGGAGGAGAGCTTACAAACCAGTACAACTTTGCTAGGGTTTGGGTTTCCAATTACGAACCAGATCATATACTCCTCTCTATTTCTTTTTCGATTTAGGTGAGGGTTGATTTTCCATTGATCGCAACCTCCTCTCTTTTTTTCATTTACTATTTTCTTCCTTTGTTTCTTATTCCCAACAAATTTATTTATTCATGTGTGGCTTAGTGTCTTGTGCAAAGTCACTATATTATTATAATATAGTATATAATAAGTATAATTAGTCTTAGTGGCTATGATTATTGTATGAATTATTAAATATTGTATTTCGTAATACATAGTCCATAGTGACTACCGAGTATATTATTATATTTCAATTAATGGGTTAAATTACTTACTCCTTGTTTTTATAATGTTAATACAAAATGCTAAGACAAAAAGATCTAGTGTATGATCATTGCACGCAAGTTGGTGAAGGGAAAACTAACAGGCTGAGATTGCTAAATAATTATTGTGGTGGTTGTCATTGGAGAAGAACAATGAGAAAATTCTAGCTTTTGGAATTATGTTATGAATTATGATATCATGAACATTTGATTATATTTTGGATTGGTTAATGCTTTAGACATTATTTAATACTTAATATTGAATATAGTTTGTGTTGATTTGTATTCTATATTATTTTTAGATACCACACGTACGTATTTTAATGTATATAAAAATATTTATATAATTATTGAAAATCAAAATGTAT
Organism: Sambucus nigra; assembly: GCA_949130495.1. NCBI lineage: Eukaryota > Viridiplantae > Streptophyta > Magnoliopsida > Dipsacales > Adoxaceae > Sambucus > Sambucus nigra. The sequence goes on from OX422210.1 coordinate 9,733,540, forward strand.
CTTACGATACACATTTTTTGAGAAAACGATACGGCTCTGACACATATTTTGACAACCTTGTTTTTAGTTTGTAAAGGTATTTTAGGAAAAATATTCTAAAACCTAAAATATCTCCTAAAGTTAGCAACGGCGATATATCAAAATATCTCCCCCGTTACTCATGAATTCAACCAGCTCATAGAGTGCCCCGTTTTTGCATCATTTGGTCTCATAGTGCTGTCTTGGTATTTTTATTCAACTTTGTTGTATTAAGAATATATTTATTAAATATAAAATTAATCCCCAATCTTCATTATGACAAGGACTTGACGATAAAAATGAAAAGGATAGTAGTGTACATGGTAGATTTTTATCAAAATCTTTTGCGGATTTGCCGGGCCCAGAATTAAAATGGGAGAAGATGGAAGCAGCACCTGAACCACCTCCTCCTTTGTGAATAATCTTTCCAACTGATCCACCTCGGCCCTCGAAATGCTCGGCATTGGAAGACCATCTATCATAGGACGCCAGGGCTCATCCTCCATATACAAGCGCTCATAAAACAGACTAATCTCCTTGCGAACCTCACTCTCCTCAGTGAACTCCACCTCTCCTAGAACTACTTTCCCGATATTGTTAAAGCGGCGATGAAAGTTAGCCACTTTATGGAAAAATTTAGTATTGTTGTCCCCTTCCCTAAGCCAAAGATTCCTAGACTTTTGTCTCCAACTAATCTCCTCCTGAATCAATTTCGTCCCCACCTCCCTTTTCTTCTCTTCCCTAGAGAATCTTTCAGCCCCCGACAGACTGCCCGACCCTTCTTTCACATCGAGAACCCAGATTTCCTCCATGGCCTACTCAATCAAAGCCCCCACATTCCCAAAAACATCTCTATTCCACTGAATGATGTCCCCTTTGAGACAGAATAATTTTGATGCCAATCTGAAACTCGCATTCCCCTCCACCTCATACCCCTGCCACCACTCCTGCACCCTCTCCACAAAATCCTCCTCCTTTAACCACATATTCTCGAATCTAAATGGAGTCCTCCCTCCGCCACCCCCTCCACACTCCAGGAGAATTGGCGAGTGATCAGAAGTAATCCGAGGCAAGCAAGATTGAGTTACCCCCGAAAAAAGCTCCTCCCACTCAATAGAAAGTAAAAATCGGTCAAGCCGGGAGAGCGAGGGCTCGTCCCTATGACTAGACCAAGTGAAGGCCCCTCCCACCAAAGGCAGGTCCACTAGCGCCAACTCATCGATGAATGTGAGAAATCTCTCATAAAAGAATTCGATCCCCCCACCGCTCCTCTTCGAGGGAAAGCGAACAATGTTGTAGTCCCCCCTGTGCACCAAGGAACATCCCACACACTCCTGACCCCTGCCAATTCCTCCCACAACTCCCAACGCATTGAGTCCTCTACTGGCCCGTAAACCCCAGAAAAGCTCCACTCAAGCCCATCCTCTACATTCCTGAATAAATAGGAGATAGACCAAGTACCCACTAAAGCATCAATTTTTTCCACCACTCTATTGTCCCACATTAAGACGATCCCTCCTGATGCCCCCTCTGAATCTAGGCAGCACCACTCCCCAAATAGACCGTGCCATCTCATTATTCATAGAACCCAACTTCGTCTCTTGTAGGTAAACAATATCCGGTCTCCACCGCGAGAGAGCACCACTAACCACTCCTCTTTTGCCGAGATCATTCAACCCCCGCACATTCCAAGTGATGAGTCGTAACTTCATTGGAAACTTCTTTAAATCTCTCCCTCCCCCTCCCCCCCCCCTTCCGCTCTCTCCCTTAGCATCTCCTCTATGTTACGAAACACCCTAAAGGCCTCCTGTTCATTCCTCATGAACGTAATCCCTAAAAATTTGCTAAACCCTCATATGACACTAGAGACCCATTGCTCCTTCTCTCCCTCCATGCTCCTCTTTGTTAACCTCCCCCTAGTACCTCCCCTTCCCCGGACGATGCTTCTATTTCAACCCACAATCTTGGAGACATATTTTCCAAATTACTGAACTTCTCCTGTCCGCACCCTACCGTCCCCGAGGCACCCAAATAACCCTGAGTAATATTCCCACCGTCCAACTCTCCTTCACCTTCCTCCACTAACGTGCACGGAGAATCCCCTCTCTGAAGTAACGCCCCTACCGAACAAACTGTACTACGATCCTCAGTCGCATCGAAAATTGAGGGTGCCCTATCATAGCAACACTCACCTCTCAAGTCAACTTTTTTACCCTTATCACCCACATTTTTCTCCTTAAAAATATCCAGAAGAACATCCCCTCTATTTTTATATGTATTTTTATTTTTTTTCCGAAGTGCTCCATTTTTTAGCACTTGCCCCGAATTAAGTGAAGGTCCAATCATTTTCAAAAAGGACCGCTGTTTACAATTTTTATCTGCGGCAGCATCAGCATGTACCAATTTAGTCTTTCCCCCTATATTCCCCCTAATAGGCTCACCCTCCGACAACAACTTCTGTGGTCCATCATTGAACTCACAGTTATTAAGGGTCGCCAACATCATGTCCCCTCTATTTGCTCCAAAAACCTATCCCAAAGCTATCATGGAGCCCAGAGTGCCACGCATGCTACTCCCATCTTTTGAAGTCCTCCTATGTTTGTCATCAACCCGTAAATCAATAACCAAAGTTCCTTGATTTTTTAATGGCACAAAAGTGTCTGCCACATTCCCTATTTTAGTGCCCATTTTATTCCCCTTAAAAAAGGACCCTGACATGAGTGGAGATGCTGACACCCTTTTCTTTAATTCTCGACTAGACACCAAAGAAGACTTCTTGCCAACCCCATTACCTATAACGTTAACTAAGCCTATGAGTTGGACACACCCCCTTAGACATAGTGCCATCAGCACGCCCGCTGGCAGCTCCACACCGGCCCATGCAGCTGCTATTGCACATGCTGTCAACGCGCCCACTGTGCTCTCTCTCTACCGGTATCGAGCTAGGCGACAACGGATCAGCCACCACAGTCGGTGTGCAGATGCTGGCCTCGGTCGCACAAACACTGTCCGAAGCAACAGCAGGCTGGCCGCTGGGCAGCTCCGACGTCGCCACAACGGTCCCGGAGGCAGCCTCCGTGTTGGTGTTGCGAGTATCTCCATCTTGCATCGCTCCCGCTGCGGCATTTGGCATAATCCCAGTGCTCTATTTCTCGTCGTTTGCTGAGGTAGCACTACCGGTAACAGTTGCTGCTCCATGAACTTGGGTAAAGTGATTAGCTGCCTTGCTGAGTGTCTTATCTTCTCTGCGTAGCAGCTTGTATACCTGCGAGGTTGGCACGCCCGCCTTTAACATCCCCATAGCAACCCTTGAGCCTTTATGGTTTTTATAGATTAGCACACCCACGGTTGGCACACCCGCCTTTATCACCCCCGTTGCACTTTTTGAAGCAAATGGAGGTGTATCCTTCCTTACATGCGTCTTCAACTCTTCTGGGCGAGTAGAGCTTCCTGTCAACCTGGTTCTACCTCAAGTATGAGTAGTCTTCACAATCTCATATACTTCTGCCTTCCCTCCCATGCACATGACAGATTACTCAGCATACACGGGGACATTAAAACACCACCCACCCGCCTTGAAATATATAGTTTCTGGTAATGACTCACGCCCTTTAACGAGAATCCTTGCCCACCTTAATTCTAATCCCGCTCTAGTGTCTTCATCAATATTTAAAAACCCACCGCAACGGTTACCAATGGCCTGAAATACCTCCATACCCCAAAAATGCAATGGTAGACCCTCTACCCTGATCCATCTTCCAGCTGGTCTTATTTCATTTTTTGAACAGTATCCCAGAGGATGCCACTTGTCAAGGAAAAGCGGCACTCCATTCACAAACCAGCTTCTCTCCTTAAATATCTAGCAGCCTCATGTTCAGATGCAAATATGAAGCTAAACAGAGAGGAGTTGATGTACCTCACCACCACTTCGCCAACTGGTCTCCAGTATTTGTCTACCCATGTCCTCAGTTTCTCTATCGACGGTGGGATGCTTTCTGAGCTGCCCACTCTCCCTATCAGGGCTCTCTTAAAGAAATTGACTCTGGATATACACGAATCACCCCCAATGGTTATCGTAGGTTCCACTGGAGGGTTGTCTATCACCCTCAATGAAGAAAATGTCCAATACTCCATTGAAGCCGCCTGAAGATACGTTTTCTCCCCAAAAACATCTCTTGTAGTACCCATCCCTTTGAGCATATGGATTATTTTAAATCCATATCCGATTCATTTACAAATTGTATAAACAGATAGATGGAATATCGGATTACTAAATGTCAATCCATATCCGAATAAATGGTTCGAATTCGGACTAAAATCCGATCTATTGACAGACTTACTTGTGTTTGTGTGTGTGCATGACATGCATGTGCACATGTTTCTCTTACTGGAAGTGTATGTTGGAATTGAGGAAGCTTTACTTGTTTGTCAGGGTTATAGATGTCGTTCATGTGAGATGCCGTCAGAAGCACATGTTCATTGTTATACTCATCGACAAGGAACCCTCACCTTTTTCGTGAAAAAGTTACCCGAATTTCTATTACTAGGTGAAAGGGAAGGAAAGATTTGGATGTGGCAAAGGTTCCTGAGGTGTCCACGTACCAATGGTTTTCCTCCGGCAACTCGAAGAATAGTGATGTCTGATGCTGCTTGGGGTTTGTCATTTGGAAAGTTTTTGGAACTCAGTTTCTCAAATCATGCAGCTGCTAGCAGGGCTGCAAGTTGTGGCCATTCTCTACATAGAGTCTGTCTTCATTTTTATGGGTATCCTCTCTCTTGTCCCTCTTATCATCCATATATGTGCTTGACTTAATTTGAGTTGTGTATCAAAGAGATTGATTTATGACCTAGATGATATTTTTGGGTTTGAGTTGTTGAAACAATTTTTGTGCTTGCTATTCATTTTTGGGGACTATTAAGCACCGACACTCTCTAGGAGATCAAGTCCTTGTCCGACTATTGGAACAATGTTAATTTTTTTCCTTTTAGTAATATATAGAAAAATATAAATAATAGTTTACATTTTCCCAACGTGTCCGGCCTTTTTTCTAAAATAAATCGTGTCGGGTCGGGTCGTGTGTCGTGTGTACGTGCCATTGCTAGCTTATTATCCATATACGAACTTCAATTTCAAATGACTTTTCGAGCAAAGAGATTGTGACGTGAACTACACGTAAAGAGAGAAACAAAAGAGTTATATTCAAGAATTTAAAAGTAAGTACAAATGAGAGAAACAAACCTATTTATAGGGGCTGAATTACTTGCTAATCAAGTAATTGGCTAAAATGACTAAAAGGGCCTACTAAAAATAAAAGAATGCCTAATTAGTCCCAAATATGCTTGGAGGCTAATTAAAGGCTGAAAAGAATATAAAAGAACTTAAAAGAAAATAGAAAATACAATGAAAGAACATAAAAGGAAAATAAAATGTGGATTCCCATTTGATTGATTATGACATAAGTGATCTTTTTTGTTGGCCTTTTAAAATGTTTCTTACTGTCTATTATTCAATTTTATTGTCTCTATGATGCATCTCTCTCTCTCTCTCTCTCTCTCTCTCTCTCTCTCTCCGAGTTCTTACTTACCACATGTTTGCAGATTTGGAAATATGGTTGCTTGCTTTCGATATGCATCAATTGATGTTCACTCCGTGTACCTTCCACCCCACAAACTTGGTTTTAAATACGAAAATCAGGAGTGGGTACGAAGGGAGCTGCATGAGGTGCAATAATAACTTTTTTGAATTGAAAGGCATCAGTTAAATCCTCAATGAGTATATATATAACCTCATTGTAAACATTGGGCAGGTGATTGATCGCTAGGAGCTTTTATTTTCTGAAGTACATAATGCTCTATGTTCAGGTCAATATCAGCATGAAGTTACCCGAATCAAGACGCCAAGTAGCAGATTTAGAGGAAATGCTTCAGAATGAGAAGATAGAATTCGAGGTGAGTTCTTTGGATTTATATCATTTATATGAGGTGAGTCCTTTGAAATAGAAATTCTAGATAGTAGTACGAGCAAATAACCATGCACCTTTAGTTTATGTACCTTTTCATGCTCATGTCCGTGTAAATATGATTGGTAGGTAGTTTAGTTCAGCCCAACAAGACTTAAACTGGTGTGAGGCTGGTAAAATAGACTGAATTTCTTTGTTCTGCACTTTGTAAATCACATTGTAGTGTCCAAAAAGTTTTTAACTGGTGTGAGGCTGGTAGTATAGACTCATCTTCTTTGTTTTGCTCCTTGTAAACCATACTGTAGTGCCCAAGAATTTTTTTTATCATGATTTCAAAATTAAGAATTTATCTATTAAATTGGTGACACATCACAGAATAAGTGCCTGATATTTGAGAGTATCGGCATCCGAGACGTATTTAATACAGATACGTCTCGCCGTGGATGTATCCGTTCTTTGTAGAATGGGATAATGAAATTTCGCAAGGCATTGGATTTTGTTTTTGTTGGTAAGTTTAGAACCCGTGTACCATCTTTTTTGTTTAAATGTAGAACCTTCTCGTCCGTACTTCATAGAATGGGATCATGCAATATCATAACAAATTTAGAACCCACATTTTCAACTAGACATTAATCTACCATTTTTGTGTTACAATGTAGACCCTTTCAATATGTGGGCTCTGGCGCATTTCTTGACCAATTTTGAAATGCATTCAACACGTGGGGTCTGATGTATTTCTTGATATCGTTTCAGCAATCTCTCCAAAAAATTGTGAACAAGGAGTTGAAAAAAGGTCAGCCTCTCATTGATATTCTCGAGATTAATCAGCTGCGAAGATAGTTACTATTCCAGTCTTATACATGGGACCACCGCCTGATTTATGTGGCGAGTTCAGATAGCAACAACATTTAGGGTGAACATATGGAGAAACCTCTCTCTACTAATGAGAAGCTCATTGATATCGATATTCCTGTTCATTGAGGCAAAGGTTCCAACAATTTTGACTCTCTCCTCGCGGACACAAAACTTGATGAACATCAGAACCAAGGAGGAGACTATGGTGTTGAAATGGGTTTAGATTTAAATCCAAACAAGGAAGACAAGGCTAAATTTTGTGTTGGTACAAACAGTTGTGATGGGTTTCATCATTCGGAACTCAATGCAATAGTTTATAGAACCCTCTCTGATGGGCAGTTCCCTATCGGCCCAACAGATTCTTTAACCACTATGTTGGGCTTGGAAGATCGTGAGGACGACCAAAGTGTGCCCAAGGTATCTTGTTTACCTCCTGTTCATCGGGTCCTCTCGGATGGGAAGTTTCCTCTTATCGAAAGTTTGTCCGATACTCATGATGCAGCGTGGACCGGTGAAAATAACCCCAGAAATGCATTTTCAGTTGCGACAGATTCTTCAACCACCGCCTCAGTGGCTGAAACATATGATTTAGAAGATCGTGGGAAAGACCCATGTGGACCCAAGGTACCTGTTTTATCCTCCAAAGGTTCTGATAATATGGAGGATTCTATGGGATGGTTGGGAATACCCTTCATAAATTTTTATCGCTCGTTGAACAAAAACTTTTTAGGTAGCAGTCATAAACTTGACTCGTTTATCGAGTATAATCCCATCTACATCTCGTAATTTCGAGAAGCGAAACTCAAAGGAGGGGCACGGTTGCTTCTCCCCGTGGGTGTTAACGACATTGTTGTCCCAATTTATGATGATGAGTCCACAATTATTATATCGTACACGCTTCTTTCACCAGTTTATCTTGCCCAAGTGTCAGACGAGCTTGACTGATGAAAAGACAGCGGGGAATTTACTTTTCCTCTGATGTCCTTTGATTCGGGGAATTTCCAGTCCTTTAGTTCTACCGATGAAATGACATTGGAGTCCTTCAAAAGTCTTGGATCTACAAATGACAACATTTTATCCATGTATAGTTCCTGTAGCTCCCTCGTTTTCGATCCGTGGTCATACACAAAGACGCTGCATGCCAGGGTTACTTTTGGGGATGATTGACCCCTAGGTAAAGTAAAATATACATTGACTTGTTATTACGCAAAATGTTTTGAAGCCTTGAGGAAGATATGTTGCCCTTATGAAATGGATTATGTGAGGTCTCTTAGTCGTTGTAAGAAGTGGGGTGCCCAAGGTGAGAAGAGCAATGTCTTCTTTGTGAAAATGTTGGATGATCGATTTATAATCAAACAGGTTACAAAGACAGAGCTGGAGTCGTTTATAAAGTTTGCTCTCGGATATTTCAAGTATCTATCTGAATCAATTGGCACTGGAAGCCCAACGTGCCTAGCAAAGATCCTGGGAATATATCAGGTATTTTTTCTAACTATTAAATACCTTAATTATTTGGGCTTTCAGACTTGTACCTTCCATCAAATGATATTGATTTCATCAGTGGCCAAGTAGATTTACGTTCATGTGCCTTGCACTGTAAATCTAATTGGCCAACTAAAGTCAATATCAATTAGTGTAATGTACTGAACTCTGAAAGCTTCAATTATGGTGGTTTTTAAGTTAAAAAACCCAATTTTTTGCGAGTGTAATGTTAATTTGGCTAGATTAACCAAGTGCCTAAGATTTTACTCGCTAGTGTATCGTGTTTCCAATAGAAGGCATAATAATAAAATTGGTTATTTTTACATCCTTACTCGATTTTTGTATAATTACTTCCATCACATAACATTCCCATGCTTATTATAAGTTCATTTTTTCATGTTTTGGAAAATAAAAAGATCCTTATAGTTAAAATTATAAATACTACCTTGTAAAAGCAAAATGTTTCATACCAACATGGCCCGAGTTTATTTTGTTTTTCTTCATTTTCAGCGGTAAGTTTCCAACACATTACCGTGTAGTGAGAACTAATTATAGGCAATAGTTGTATAGGTAGCAAATTATACGCACCATAGCTCGGGCCACATTTGTGGTGATTTATGATAAATCTCGTCTTGTAATCTCTTTTTAAAAATCAAATTTTTGTTTCCATCTTAGTTTATATATTTCCAGGTTGCCTCATATTTTTATTGGCTTTCTATCTGAAGGTTACATCAAAGCACCTCAAAGGAGGGAAGGAATAAAAAATGGATGTGTTGGTTATAATCCAGATTGTAGTGGATTATAACCAGCACATCTATCTGAAGGTTACATCAAAGCACCTCAAAGGAGAGAATCTGTTGTTTGGGAGAAACGTGACACGGCTATATGATCTCAAAGGATCTTCCAGGTCGCGTTATAATCCAGATTGTAGTGGAAGTAATAAGGTTTTGCTAGATCAGAATTTGATTTCTCCCATATTTGTTGGAAACAAGGCGAAGCGATTGTTGGAAAGAGCTGTCTGGAACGATAACGCTTTTCTTGCTGTAAGTTTTGCAACTTTTTGTAGTATAAACTTTGTAGTTTTTGCACCACTCGCAACCCCCCCCCCCCCACCCCCACCCCACACGCGTGCACACAAAAAAAACGCATTCCTTCAACCCCAGTAACTTTTTAGTGCAAAGAAATCCATGCAGTATGCACTTTGTTGCATAAATCTCTTTTGGGGGGTATTTTAGCGACACTTGTAGCATAGTTCATAGGGTTTTTGCACGAAACCCGCGTAAACTATTTTAATGCAAAAACACGGGTGCTTTTAGCGACGTTTTTAGCAGAGGTCAGCGGGGTTTCTTTTGAAAGTTGAATAATTCTGTCTTTCGTTTTCTTGAATTAGTCACTGCAACTTTCTCTAATATTTTTCCACGAAGGGGATAGTGCAGGAAAATTCCCTGAACATTGCAGTTTTTGGCATGAAACCCACCTAAACTATAATGAATGCAAGAACATCCCTGAACTATGCATTTTGTTGCATAGACCTCTGTTTGGGTACTCTAGCGACGTTTATAGCATAGTTCAGATAACTTTCTTGCCAAAAATTGAGTAGTTCAGTTTCTTTACTTTCTCTTGTATTTTTCAAGAAGGGGATAGTGCAAAAAAATTGGGAGATTGATAAATAAGTCCTGTTGTAAAAAAAAATCTGTAGGATCTATTTGAGTACACTTGGTAAACGGAACCAATTGGTAAAAATCCCAAAAGAAAAACATCTGAACTTTGCACTTTTTGCATGAAACCATCATAAACTATTTTAATGCATCAACACCCCTTTGGGGGGACTTTTAGCTACGTTTGTGAAAGTTAGATAGTTCAGTCCCTTACGACCACTTCTTCTTTTCACTTTATCCTTCTCTTGAATTTAGTCAGAGTAACTTTCTCTACTATTTTTCATGAAGGAAATAGTGCAAGAAACTTCATTTTAACTTTACAGTTATTGCATGATACCCCCTATAATTAATGCAAAAACACAGCTGAACTACGCATTTTGTTGCATACATCTCTTTTGGGGCACTCAAACCGGTGACCTCTGGATTTTGCTCCCAATTTAATGCATGTTCACAGTCTATTGATGTAATGGATTACTCATTGCTGGTTGGAGTGGACGAAGAGAAAAACGAACTCGTTCTCGGGATTATCAACTTCATGAGACCATACACATGGGACAAGCACCTCGAAACATGGGTGAAGGCTTCGGGCATCCTCGGTGGCCCCCAAAATGCATCTCCGACAGTTCTCTCTCCCAAAAAATACAAAAAGAGGTTCAGGAAAGCCATGACAACCTATTTTCTCATGGTCCCGGATCAATGATCACCTCCTACTGTCATACCAAGCAAGTCTCAAACAGATTTATGCGATGAGAACACTCAGGGTGGGACCCCGATTGAGTGATGCGGTAAAAATCAGCATTTTCTTGTATAGTTGAACATATATATGAACTTTGCATCAGTTTTCCTTCTTTCATAGATGCCTTTTTTTTATTTTTATTTTTTTAACTTTACCCCCCAAAATAATTCAGTGTTTAGAGATAGCCCCTACATGTTCATTAATTAGAGCTACCCCCCTCATGAGCATCAACCCACTTGTATTTTGGGGTGGGGTTAATTCTTGAGAGATACCCCCACGAGGGGGTAACACAAATTAATGAACATGTAGGGGGCATCTCTAAATATTTAATTATCTCAGGGGGTAGAGTAAAATAAACCTTATTTTTTTATATATAAGTTTTGCTCTCCTTTCGATTTTTGGATTCTTTTTGGCAGCATCTCTCCGTTGAAAATATTCTCAGTAATTGAGAATTTTTTTCTTATGTATTGGAAGATGCAGAAGAAGGTTGTTATTTCTTAAAGCCATGAAAAATTCTCTGGGGGTATAAATATTAGATGACATCCTTGGGACGATTTTGTACATTTATCTTTTTTTCCCTTTTATTATAGCAATTCAAATTGTATATGGATTACAACGATACAATAGAAATTTTGGCTTTTTATTATATCCAGCATTTTGAAGCTTGTCTTTCCATTTTGAATAAATGCATTTTATTCTGCTGGCATTGGGATTGTGACGATTAAATGATCGGTTAGTCCATCCCAAAACGGTAACCTAAATGATAAAAAATAACTGTATTTTACTAGTGGCACATCACTTCAAATTATAAGTATCGTTTTTCTTTTGAGGCGGTCCTGAATTAACTGTGTGTTTGATTAGAGTGCAATGCACACGACCAATGTTCCGTCCAAAAAGGTAATGGTTAGGGGTGGCAATTCATGTTTTTGGGTCGGGTCACGGGCCGACACGACACGACACGACAGTTTTTTTTTTACTTTGCAACCTATGTTATTGTGACACTTTTGAGTTTGTACCCTATATTTAAAATAAAAATGACTTTTGGACCCAACAGTCTAGCACTAAATCTAAAAAAAGCGTCACCAAAAATTTAGTTATCGTTATTTAACTTTAGCCAAAAATTTGTTTTCTTTTAAACTATAGTCATCGCATTGATATTGACTTTTATTGACGCTTTTTTCTCACTTTTTGTGACTCTTTTTGGATCGTTAAAAGTCAAATTGGCGGTTGGAGTTTGAAATGAAACAATGGTGGCTAAAGTCAAATAATGGCAACCTAAATAGTGAGTTTAGTGAGAAATTTAATTAAAATATGGGTGCGAATTCAGAATCTCTGTAAATTTATTTACCTTGGATCATTACAAGTAAATCTTGTAATCTCTTAGTCAATGCGAGACCCCTCATTATATCCTTCACATGTTATCTCCCCATCATCATCTCTCTAACAAACAATACCCTTTGACTGATCTTCAAAAACCTATTAAGAAATAACTATGGGCATTAAAATAATATGCTCATTGATGTACTTAGTTGATATAGTTGGGTTGTCTTTTGTTTATTAAGTGTACATCATAGTTGCGTTGTCTTTTGTTTATTAAGTGTACATCATAGATATGATATTTGGATATTAAATTATACAATGTGTAACAACACTCATATTAGAGGTAACAAGACATGATTTAAAGCTCGCAGCGAGAAAATTTGCGACGACAAGTGCTCTTGTTCAAGCTTCGGTTGGCCTCGGATCCGAAATATAAGACAGTTTTTCCACTATATTTAAAAATATTTTTTTTTCAAAAATTTCCAGATTTTTTAAAACCCTGTCAATATTTTTATAGTTTTAAATGTCTTTTTCAATATTTTCAATCTTTTCAAAGGTTTTTCAGCCTTTTTAACATTTAAAATGATTTTTATATTATTTCCATAATTTTTAGAATATTTTTCAATATGCTTTGGATTTTTTTTTCTAGTTTTCTATAATTTCGTAATTTTTTATATTACTATAATTGTTCCCCATTTTTTTTATAATTTCTATAATATTTTTTAATTCCTAGATTTTAAAAATATTTTCTATAATTTTCAAAACAATTTAAATCATTTTTTGATAATTACAAGATTTTGTAAATATTTTTAAAATGTATTTCTGCAATTTCTATTTTAAAATATATTATATTGATTTGGATCAAAATACCTCATGTGCATGACACATGACCCACTTTTGGTCCAAAAATCAAGGGTGTTAGTAGTAAAGGATTACTTGTAGTTATATTGAAAGTTTAGGTGGTTAAGTTCAGAAAATGAAAGTTAGGGTAACAAAGTAAAAAAAGAGATAAAGTTCAAGGAGAAATATAATTAAATGTAATACCCCACACTTTTAAAGGTATTTGAATTACACTGTGAATGTAATTTGGTAATTTGAGGAATTATTATGAATAGTAATTCTGGGATTAATGAGTGAAATTAAATAAATTCAATATTATAAAGTGAATGGTAAATATTAGTTTTCGAGTGATAGATTAATATTTACGTGGATTATATTTCGAGACGAAGTATATGAGTAGATTATTTTTATTACATGTCGCAGTTGGGTAAAGCAATAAAGAAAGATATTTTAAATTGGAAAACACGCGTATTGAACGTGTTGGGTCAAAATAGTGAATTTTAGTTAAGTGACTCGGATGGAGATTTCGACTTCGCCATTGGGTTCGAAATGGCCGAGATAGTCAAAATAGATTACCCGGGGGTAGTATTTGGGTTCCGAATTGGGCCGGTTGCATACAGGTTGGGACTGCCAAAACATTTACATCGCATCCACGATGTATTCCACATCTCGTCGTTGAGACGGTACCTTCGGGATGATATGTCCCATACTCACATTGCGATAGATGAGATCGACTTACAGCCTGATAGCTCTTACGAGGAGAGACCGGTGGCTATCCTAGACTATAGTGAGAGGAGATTGAGGTCGAAGATAGTTCCACTTGTGCAGGACCAGTGGGAGCATCATAATGTGGAGGAATCCACTTGGGAGCACGAGGCAGATATGTGCGAGAGATATCCAGAGTTATTTTTACCAGGTATGCCTTATTTTCCGAATTTCGGGACGAAATTCCGTTATTAGGGGGGAAGTATGTAATGCCCCATATTTTTATGCTATATTAATTTGGGGATTTATTAAATTTAATGTGAGTAAATTATTTAATAAAAATCCAGAAATTAATTATGTTATAATTATTAACATGACGAGAGTTAATGAGCAAAGTAATATATATATTGAATGTCATGAGTGAGTTAAATGACAATTTCGAAAATTTAAGTCGGGACGTGCTTGTGTCGCGTCGGGACTAAATTTTGATAAATAAAAAGTGAATATTTTATAAGTTGCCCATATGGTCATTTTGAGTGCGCCAACACGTCCAGAAGGATCGAGATAGTCAGAAAAGTGTACCCGGGGGTGTAGTTTGGGTCTCGTGGCGTTTTTAGGCCTAATTAGTAACCCGGGAGGGCATTTTGGTCATTTTACATTTTTGGGTAATTAAACCCACGAAAATTAGAGGGGATATATCTGATATTGAGGTTGTCACCTAGGGTTAGAACACCCAAAACCTAGAACGTCCATTGGAGAAGAGAGGAGAGAGCTCTCAAGGGATTCCAAGGCTCAAAACTCAACGGTTTGCACCGCCGCCACCACCAACGCGTAGATCGCGAGACGGGGAACGCGACCACACCAAAATCAGCCGTAATCCAGACTTTTGAAAATCCCAGGCAAGTGTTTATCTTGCTTATTTCGTTGGTGCAATCTCCATATTAGTTTAGGAATGATTAGAGATGAATTATATGGAAGAAAACCCAAATTATGATAGGAATTTGCATGTAGTAAAGACTTAAACCTTATTCTAGAAATCTTTTGTGATGTAGAAGGATAATCCACGAAATTTTGGTGTAATGAAGAAATAAATTCTGGGGTAAAACAGATTAGAACCATGATTTAGAGATATTTAGGGTTCTGGGGTTTTAAATGAATTTCGGTATGATTAATCCATGTTTAAGTGATGTAAATTGCCATGCTTTACGTAGGATGTGTATCATATCATGTTAGGATGTTAGTAGTACAAGATTTTGGACGTTTGGGCATGTAAAACTTGAAATTGGATGAGAATAGGTGTTAGAACCCGTAACTGCAATTCTGCAAGAATCGCAATACCTGCTTGATCGATCGATCGAGACTAGAGCCTCGATCGATCGAAGGTTCGATCGATCGAGCCCCAAACCTTGATCGACCAACCCCTCCTGGAAGACTCCCATTTCCCTTTTTAAATGAGTTAAATTCAATTGGTCGTGATATAATTCTTGGGCATTCTTAATAAAATGATTTGGGAGACATGGAAGACCAGTAGGGTATATGAATAAATTTTGGAATCTTTAATATACGACAAGAATGGTATTTATGGGATATTTACTTTAGGGTTGATATATTTATGTATCAAAGGGGTGAGGTGCATAAGAGAGTTACGCTGGAACATAATAAGGACACCTACTGAATTTTATACTTGGGAGGATAGGGTCCACGAGAGTCACGTAATGAGTTGGAGAAACCCTTTGAGTTAAGGTTAGTGACGAACCCTTATAAGAAATACTTAATGTGAAAAGTAAGGATAAATATTGTAATTATGGGTGATGAGAGAAACCTATATGGATATGATAACAAGTGGTATATTTATATGGTTGTGTGTGCATATATTATATATATATGTGAAAACCATGCCCGCGCTACTTGCTATCCCTGAGGTTACCGCGCTGGGACGATCTTATCCTGTGTTGCCTTATGGGGGATATTTATTCGTACCCTAGGAGATGGATATCCTTGGTACATGCTATCGGAATGATAGTTCAGACGGTCCTAAGAGACGTGAGGGTATGTACTGACTTCTTAAAGACTTGGAATCTATGCTTCGCCTCAATGTTGTTTTGTATGTGTTGACACAGTTCGTGAGTGATTCCGAACTTGTATTTCCCTTAGTGTGAGCGATACGAGGATCGGATAGCAGAGTATGCCTACACCATCGTTTTATTTGGGGTGCCGTTATAAGATATATAATGTACGAGTAGATAATATATGTATGAAATTATGATATTTGGATCTGCCTACTATGATTTGGATAGCAGAGTATGCCTGCACCATCAAAAATAGGAAATTTTGAAAATGGGGAAAAATCCATTTTAGCCAAAAATTTAAAGGATCTTAACGAAATAATTTATCGTTTTTGGCTCTGATACCAATTTCTAACCGTAATTTCCTTTTTATGTGTAAAAACAAACACGAGGTGCGGAAGCGTAAAGGAGATGGTCCAACTTTAATACCAACAAGTTTTAATCTCTTTAAACAAATTAAAATAAAACCAAGTGAAATAAAATTAATCAATTATTATATTCACTTAAACCGATTGATTAATCCAAGCCCTAGAATTTGCCTAAGTCAAAATTAACAATTATTCAACAAAGTTAGGCGAAACCAATTTTAGCAAATGACTTGAATAAACCAAATTTACCCAATATTTAATTTATCACCAAATTAAATGAGTGTGATTATTTAAACCAAATTTTATCTTGAAATTATCCTAAGCATGCGTTCTAAATTATGATGCAAGATAAAATAAACAATATCACACTACGCCGCGATGTACGAGGAAAAACCCAAGACGAGAAAAAAACCTCGGACGGCCCTAGCCACAAGTCCACTAGATATGGAATTACAATTACAAGACAGATAGACTTACAACGACTGACTCGATCCCTCTCAAGACTCGACGCTTCTTCTTGTAGACACCTCTTCCTAGCGGACAACCTCGAAACTCCACCGCGGTCTCGGAATCCACCGATGGGGCTTTCTATGGTCACCGTCACCCAAGCAAGGAGCCTTCCTCCAAGTGGGTAGAATCGCAACAAAAAGTCTTCTTCTTTGATGGATGTAGAAGCAAACCAAAACTTCTCTTCTTGAATTCGGTAGAGACAACCCGGTGCCAAAACTCCAAGCAATTTGATATGTAAATAAGAACTTGGACTAAACACAATTGGGTGTAAACTAGAGTGTGAAGGATTTTCTCTTTAAAAAAATAACACTCAAAACATGAACATTTTCCTAAACCATTTTTGCTCTCAAACACTCTCTAAGAGATGGAAATATTTTGGAAATGTTAGTTTGGAAAATGTGATTCCCGTCCTTCATAAATTCTGAAAAAATCAGTTAAGAAACAAGTGGGAGAGTGGGTTAAAAACTGCCAAAAACTGCCAAAAAACTGTTCCCGCCTAGCAGTTCGTTCGAACGACATTTCGTTCGAACAAACTCTCATTCGAACGAGACTTCTAACGACACACCAGTATGGACGTCGTTAGAATCTCGTTGGAAACCTCGTTAGAACGAACAAGTTCGTTCGAACGACAGTTCGAACGACAGACCAGTATAGGCTCGTTGGAAAACTCCTTCGAACGAAAAACTCGTTCGAACGACTTCCAGAATTTTTACAAAATTCAATTTTTGGCCCAGAAACTTTATATACTTTATTTTTAAAGTTCTATTAAATTTTTCTGAAAGTAAAACACAGTTTTAATTAAACCTAACACCCAATAAACTTTGTTCCAAGCTCCTATATAAATATAATTGCATTCATACCTTGGGAGCATGGAACCTTAGTTGATGTCGTAGAAACGAGGCACGCAAACCGGCACATTTGATGAAGCATTATACTATTTGCCGCTACGTCTTCAACAAACATTTCATAGGCTTGAGAGTATTACAATAACATACTATCCTATGAATAAGTGTTTTTGTCCGGAATTGAGCCAACACAATACATGGACTCAATTGGAAATTTGTGTCCTTACAAATCTCCCCCTTTGGCTATTCCGGGACAAAAACCAAAACAAAAATCCTAAAGGGCCGTCAAGCTCACTAGACTCAAATCATAACATAACAAAACCCAAACTTGACTCAACCAAAGGATTAACCACTTTGCCATTTAAAGCTGCCACTTTAGAGGAATACCTGCACACTTAAGCAAACTCATCAAATGCATAGGGAATATCAAAACATAAAATGCAACTAATTAAATTACTCCCCCTAAGTTAATTCTCCCCTTTATCAAACGCATGATCTACTTAGAAAGACGTCTCCCCCTAAGATAAATCTCCCCCAAACTAAGATACGATAATAATAGGATTAGATACCATTTCTCCCCCTATCATCATTCTCCCCCTTTTTGTTCAGGAATAGACAAAGGCTAAAGAATCAAACCATAAAAGCATGTTGAAGCTTAAAGTGATAAGACATGAAAGCATATGGGCAACAAAATCAAGTCAAAGGCAAAAACAAAATATCATATATATGTACTAGAAATATATCAATAATGCATACGCACATATGTATAGATATAAACACACACATGACACACACAAAATATAATAGGAGTCTTTCACACTCGTATGGCAAAAATGTGTCATATGGATACGGAAGTGTAGGGCTGTGAACTAGCTACAATTAAATTTAGACCCAAACACTTAATAAACGTTCCTTGAGTTCTCATTTGATTGCAAACTTCATCACATTTGAATATAACCTCATGTGACAATATAGATTGAACTCAATGAACAAACACACACAATGCATACAAGCCTAGCATATTGATGATTCTACAAACCAATAGAGTCATGACATGAAATACGCAACTAGGATAAACGGACATTGTGCAAACCGTTGATATACCATCCAATTCTCCCTCAATATGCAGTTATATTAAATTTGAATGAATATATCAGTCAATTATAGGCCTTGGCAATTTATTTTCTTTTTAATGCCATATATTTTGTTTTTAGGCCTTTGGACCACGTATTTCTTTTAGGTCCAATAAACGGTGGCTTACTATCGCAAAGGATCACTTAGTCCTTTCGGAGCCCTTCTCCGTGCATATTTTATTTATCATGTTTTCATTTTTCACACAAATCTCACATGCAACGGATTTTGACATGCACTAGTCCTCCTAAGTCACAAATACGTAGATGACAAGATTGGTAGGAGAACATCTCACATAGCTCAAATATACATATGAAGTTACAATTTCAAAAGAGCTCGTGCATGTGTGAATAGAGGCATATAAGAATAGAATCCATTTAAACAATACAAAATCCAACTACTCTATATAAAACATGGTAAAGAACATTTTAAGGATTGAAAATCTAAACCAAAAGTTCTAGCCACGTGGGAGCGTAAAAGATGGTATTCAAACACAAATATATGCCACATAAAGTGTGTCAAACTAACATACACACAAAATAAAATCTTTTTGAGTTTTTAACATTTTTAACCAAAAATAAAAAATATATACTCGAAAGACAAACAAAAATTATTTGAATTTTTATTAAGCTTAAAGTACCAAGAGATAAAATTCAAATGATAAACAAAAATCTTTTTGTATTTTTCATTTAATGCACACAAAATGAAGGAAATATAATACAAAAGATAAACAAAAATCATAATTCTAGCATGTGATAAACATGGAGCATAGACTAGAAAGTGATTTAAACAAGCATACATTTAGCATGGTAATATAGCATGAAGTACAAAAGCTAAAGTATGCAAACACTAACACATTCAACCTTTAAATTTAGCAAGGGAGGAAGTATGTGAAAGTAAATGAGAATCAAAAACCCTATTTTGCAAGGCAACCAAGTCGGATTTCCTAACCCAAATTAATGAAGAATGACTATCTTGGGGTGTAGGAACTTTAACTACCGTGGTTACTTTACTATGGGATTTTCTAGGAATTCGTTTAAGATCAAAACAAAATTTCCTAAGATGGCCTTTTCGACCACAATGTGTACAAGTATAAACATGTCGAAAAGATTTACCTAAGGAGTGATCTTTAAATGTATTCCTAGTAGATTATCCTAAAACATTGGTTTTGGCTTTAGGGACAAAATCATTACACGAATTGAAGCCTAAACCACAAGTGTCATTTTTAATTTGGACCGTTCCTAAGATTTTATCTAATTTTTCCGAACGACACTCCAAATCAAATTTGAGATTACTAGAATCTTTTAATTTATTTTCCAATTCTAAAATGTTAGATTCTAGTAAAACATTTCGCTCTTCAAAAGCAAGAAGCTCCTTTTTCAAGGATTCCATTAAACCCCTAAGGCTATCTCTCTCGCCTTCTACATAATTAAGCTTCTCTTGAAGAGTCCTCTCACGTGTCCTAAGGTCTTCTATTAAACCACTTTCATCAACGACCTTGACACTCTCTCTTAAACTAGATTCTAACTTCAAATTAGCCATTTTCAATTTAATAGATTCATTATATTGTTCTTGAAAAGCATTTTGAAGTTCACTCACATCAACCTCTTCTTCATTTTCACTCTTTTTTTCTTCTTCACTCTCACTATCATAAAAAATAAGGGAATCAAAAACTTTGACCTTGGAAGTGTCATGTGTTAAGGTTTCATCAATCGATGAGTTCTCACTATCACTCACGTGACTAGCCATAAAAGCCACAAAATTTTTCTTTGTGGTGGAATCGGGCTTCTCTTCCGTATCACTATCACTAAGGGTCGCATTATATGAAATGGGTCGCTTACCCTCTTTCCTTAGTTTAGTGGGGCACTCAAACGCCCTATGGCCATAACCTTCACAACCAAAACACTTCTTAGACTCGTCCGTATCTAAATCTTCATTTCTAGGTTTAGGGATCTTTTCGGCTTTAGAAATCTTCTCTCTTTTATCATGTTTAGAAGATTCAAATTTCTTAAAATCATTTTTAAATTTATCTTTGTTTATTTTAAGAAATTTTCTAAATTTACGAGCAAATAAAGCCATATCTTCCGAGTCACTATCACTCTCGCTCTCTACTACTTGTTTGGCCTCTTTTCGGGCTTTTAAAGCAACGCCCTTTTCGATTTTCTTTTCAGTTTTAGAGGGAAACATATCCAGTTCATAGGTTTGTAAATCACCTACAAGCTCTTCTAATTTCGTAGAGGCTAAAGTGGGAAAAGAATTTAAAACGGTCACCTTTGGAATAAATCTATCGGGTAGTGACCTTAAAATTTTCTTTACTACACGGTTGTCAGGTATTTTCTCTCCCAAGTTAAAAGATGAATTAACAATATCAGAAAGTCTAACATAAAATTCATCAAACGTTTCTTTTTCATTCATTTTGATAGTTTCAAATTGAGTGGTGAGGTTTTGGAGTTTTGAAGCTTTAACGACACTAGTACCTTCATGAGTTAATTGTAAAATATCCTAAGCTTATTTAGCGGTCTCACATGTCATAATACGTCGGAATTCATCCGGTGTGACAGCGCTAAATAATGCATTTAAACCACGGGAATTGAAATTTGCAAGTTTAAACTCATTTTCGGTCCATCTATCGGCGGGTTTGGGCACACGATCATTTTTAACTAAACAAGTTGGTGGGGACCACCCGTTAACAACAGACATCCAAACTCTTTCGTCGATAGACTTTAGTGCCGATTTCATACGCGCTTTCCAATACGCGTAGTTTGAACCATCAAAAATAGGAAATTTTGAAAATGGGGAAAATCCATTTTAGCCAAAAATTTAAAGGATCTTAACGAAATAATTTATCGTTTTTGGCTCTGATACCAATTTCTAACCGTAATTTCCTTTTTATGTGTAAAAACAAACACGAGGTGCGGAAGCGTAAAGGAGATGGTCCAACTTTAATACCAACAAGTTTTAATCTCTTTAAACAAATTAAAATAAAACCAAGTGAAATAAAATTAATCAATTAATATATTCACTTAAACCGATTGATTAATCCAAGCCCTAGAATTTTCCTAAGTCAAAATTAACAATTATTCAACAAAGTTAGGCGAAACCAATTTTAGCAAATGACTTGAATAAACCAAATTTACCCAATATTTAATTTATCACCAAATTAAATGAGTGTGATTATTTAAACCAAATTTTATCTTGAAATTATCCTAAGCATGCGATCTAAATTATGATGCAAGATAAAATAAACAATATCACACTACGCCGCGATGTACGAGGAAAAACCCAAGACGGGAAAAAAACCTCGGACGGCCCTAGCCACAAGTCCACTAGATATGGAATTACAATTACAAGACAGATAGACTTACAACGACTGACTCGATCCCTCTCAAGACTCGACGCTTCTTCTTGTAGACACCTCTTCCTAGCGGACAACCTCGAAACTCCACCGCGGTCTCGGAATCCACCGATGGGGCTTTCTATGTTCACCGTCACCCAAGCAAGGAGCCTTTCTCCAAGTGGGTAGAATCGCAACAAAAAGTCTACTTCTTTGATGGATGTAGAAGCAAACCAAAACTTCTCTTCTTGAATTCGGTAGAGACAAACCGGTGCCAAAACTCCAAGCAATTTGATATGTAAATAAGAACTTGGACTAAACACAATTGGGTGTAAACTAGAGTGTGAAGGATTTTCTCTTTAAAAAAATAACACTCAAAACATGAACATTTTCCTAAACTCATTTTGCTCTCAAACACTCTCTAAAAGATGGAAATATTTTGGAAATGTTAGTTTGGAAAATGTGATTCCCGTCCTTCATAAATTCTGAAAAAATCAGTTAAGAAACAAGTGGGAGAGTGGGTTAAAAATTGCCAAAAACTGCCAAAAAACTGTTCCCGCCTAGCAGTTCGTTCGAACGACATTTCGTTCGAACGAACTCTCGTTCGAACGAGACTTCTAACGACACACCAGTATGGACTTCGTTAGAATCTCGTTGGAAACCTCTTTAGAACGAAAAAGTTCGTTCGAACGACAGTTCGAACGACAGACCAGTATAGGCTCGTTGGAAAACTCCTTCGAACGAAAAACTCGTTCGAACGACTTCCAGAATTTTTACAAAATTCGATTTTTGGCCCAGAAACTTTATATACTTTATTTTTAAAGTTCTATTAAATTTTTTTGAAAGTAAAACACAGTTTTAATTAAACCTAACACCCAATAAACTTTGTTCCAAGCTCCTATATAAATATAATTGCATGCATACCTTGGGAGCATGGAACCTTAGTTGATGTCGTAGAAACGAGGCACGCAAACCGGCACATTTGATGAAGCATTATACTATTTGCCACTACGTCTTCAACAAACATTTCATAGGCTTGAGAGTATTACAATAACATACTATCCTATGAATAAGTGTTTTTGTCCGGAATTGAGCCAACACAATACATGGACTCAATTGGAAATTTGTGTCCTTACAAATCTCCCCCTTTGGCTATTCCGGGACAAAAACCAAAACAAAAATCCTAAAGGGCCGTCAAGCTCACTAGACTCAAATCATAACATAACAAAACCCAAACTTGACTCAACCAAAGGATTAACCACTTTGCCATTTAAAGCTGCCACTTTAGTGGAATACCTGCACACTTAAGCAAACTCATCAAATGCATAGGGAATATCAAAACATAAAATGCAACTAATTAAATTACTCCCCCTAAGTTAATTCTCCCCTTTATCAAACGCATGATCTACTTAGAAAGACGTCTCCCACTAAGATAAATCTCCCCCAAACTAAGATACGATAATAATAGGATTAGATACCATTTCTCCCCCTATCATCATTCTCCCCCTTTTTGTTCAGGAATAGACAAAGGCTAAAGAATCAAACCATAAAAGCATGTTGAAGCTTAAAGTGATAAGACATGAAAGCATATGGGCAACAAAATCAAGTCAAAGGCAAAAACAAAATATCATATATATGTACTAGAAATATATCAATAATGCATACGCACATATGTATAGATATAAACACACACATGACACACACAAAATATAATAGGAGTCTTTCACACTCGTATGGCAAAAATGTGTCATATGGATACGGAAGTGTAGGGGTGTGAACTAGCTACAATTAAATTTAGACCCAAACACTTAATAAACGTTCACGGAGTTCTCATTTGATTGCAAACTTCATCACATTTGAATATAACCTCATGTGACAATATAGATTGAACTCAATGAACAAACATACACAATGCATACAAGCCTAGCATATTGATGATTCTACAAACCAATAGAGTCATGACATGAAATACGCAACTAGGATAAACGGACATTGTGCAAACTGTTGATATATCATCCAATTCTCCCTCAATATGCAGTTATATTAAATTTGAATGAATATATCAGTCAATTATAGGCCTTGGCAATTTATTTTCTTTTTAATGCCATATATTTTGTTTTTAGGCCTTTGGACCACGTATTTCTTTTAGGTCCAATAAACGGTGGCTTACTATTGCAAAGGATCACTTAGTCCTTTCGGAGCCCTTCCCCGTGCATATTTTATTTATCATGTTTTCATTTTTCACACAAATCTCACATGCAACGGATTTTGACCTGCACTAGTCCTCATAAGTCACAAATACGTAGATGACAAGATTGGTAGGAGAACATCTCACATAGCTCAAATATACATATGAAGTTACAATTTCAAAAGAGCTCGTGCATGTGTGAATAGAGGCATATAAGAATAGAATCCATTTAAACAATACAAAATCCAACTACTCTATATAAAACATGGTAAAGAACATTTTAAGGATTGAAAATCTAAACCAAAAGTTCTAGCCACGTGGGAGCGTAAAAGATGGTATTCAAACACAAATATATGCCACATAAAGTGTGTCAAACTAACATACACACAAAATAAAATCTTTTTGAGTTTTTAACATTTTTAACCAAAAATAAAAAATATATACTCGAAAGACAAACAAAAATTATTTGAATTTTTATTAAGCTTAAAGTACCAAGAGATAAAATTCAAATGATAAACAAAAATCTTTTTGTATTTTTCATTTAATGCACACAAAATGAAGGAAATATAATACAAAAGATAAACAAAAATCATAATTCTAGCATGTGATAAACATGGAGCATAGACTAGAAAGTGATTTAAACAAGCATACATTTAGCATGGTAATATAGCATGAAGTACAAAAGCTAAAGTATGCAAACACTAACACATTCAACCTTTAAATTTAGCAAGGGAGGAAGTATGTGAAAGTAAATGAGAATCAAAAACCCTATTTTGCAAGGCAACCAAGTCGGATTTCCTAACCCAAATTAATGAAGAATGACTATCTTGGGGTGTAGGAACTTTAACTACCGTGGTTACTTTACTATGGGATTTTCTAGGAATTCGTTTAAGATCAAAACAAAATTTCCTAAGATGGCCTTTTCGACCGCAATGTGTACAAATATAAACATGTCGAAAAGATTTACCTAAGGAGTGATCTTTAAATGTATTCCTAGTAGATTATCCTAAAACATTGGTTTTGGCTTTAGGGACAAAATCATTACACGAATTGAACCTAAACCACAAGTGTCATTTTTAATTTGGACCGTTCCTAAGATTTTATCTAATTTTTCCGAACGACACTCCAAATCAAATTTGACATTACTAGAATCTTTTAATTTATTTTCCAATTCTAAAATGTTAGATTCTAGTAAAACATTTCGCTCTTCAAAAGCAAGAAGCTCCTTTTTCAAGGATTCCATTAAACCCCTAAGGCTATCTCTCTCGCCTTCTACATAATTAAGCTTCTCTTGAAGAGTCCTCTCACGTGTCCTAAGGTCTTCTATTAAACCACCTTCATCAACGACCTTGACACTCTCTCTTAAACTAGCTTCTAACTTCAAATTAGCCATTTTCAATTTAATAGATTCATTATATTGTTCTTGAAAAGCATTTTGAAGTTCACTCACATCAACCTCTTCTTCATTTTCACTCTTTTTTTCTTCTTCACTCTCACTATCATAAAAAATAAGGGAATCAAAAACTTTGACCTTGGAAGTGTCATGTGTTAAGGTTTCATCAATCGATGAGTTCTCACTATCACTCACGTGACTAGCCATAAAAGCCACAAAATTTTTCTTTGTGGGGGAATCGGGCTTCTCTTCCGTATCACTATCACTAAGGGTCGCATTATATGAAATGGGTCGCTTACCCTCTTTCCTTAGTTTAGTGGGGCACTCAAACGCCCTATGGCCATAACCTTCACAACCAAAACACTTCTTAGACTCGTCCGTATCTAAATCTTCATTTCTAGGTTTAGGGATCTTTTCGGCTTTAGAAATCTTCTCTCTTTTATCATGTTTAGAAGATTCAAATTTCTTAAAATCATTTTTAAATTTATCTTTGTTTATTTTAAGAAATTTTCTAAATTTACGAGCAAATAAAGCCATATCTTCCGAGTCACTATCACTCTCGCTCTCTACTACTTGTTTGACCTCTTTTCGGGCTTTTAAAGCAACGCCTTTTCGATTTTCTTTTCAGTTTTAGAGGGAAACATATCCAGTTCATAGGTTTGTAAATCACCTACAAGCTCTTCTAATTTCGTAGAGGCTAAAGTGGGTAAAGAATTTAAAACGGTCACATTTGGAATAAATCTATCGGGTAGTGACCTTAAAATTTTCTTTACTACACGGTTGTCAGGTATTTTCTCTCCCAAGTTAAAAGATGAATTAACAATATCCAAAAGTCTAGCATAAAATTCATCAAACGTTTCTTTTTCATTCATTTTGACAGTTTCAAATTGAGTGGTGAGGTTTTGGAGTTTTGAAGCTTTAACGACACTAGTACCTTCATGAGTTAATTGTAAAATATCCTAAGCTTCTTTAGCGGTCTCACATGTCATAATACGTCGGAATTCATCCGGTGTGACAGTGCTAAATAATGCATTTAAACCACGGGAATTGAAATTTGCAAGTTTAAACTCATTTTCGGTCCATCTATCGGCGGGTTTGGGCACACGATCATTTTTAACTAAACAAGTTGGTGGGGACCACCCGTTAACAACAGACATCCAAACTCTTTCGTCGATAGACTTTAGTGCCGATTTCATACGCGCTTTCCAATACGCGTAGTTTGAACCATCAAAAATAGGAAATTTTGAAAATGGGGAAAAATCCATTTTAGCCAAAAATTTAAAGGATCTTAACGAAATAATTTATCGTTTTTGGCTCTGATACCAATTTCTAACCGTAATTTCCTTTTTATGTGTAAAAACAAACACGAGGTGCGGAAGCGTAAAGGAGATGGTCCAACTTTAATACCAACAAGTTTTAATCTCTTTAAACAAATTAAAATAAAACCAAGTGAAATAAAATTAATCAATTAATATATTCACTTAAACCGATTGATTAATCCAAGCCCTAGAATTTGCCTAAGTCAAAATTAACAATTATTCAACAAAGTTAGGCGAAACCAATTTTAGCAAATGACTTGAATAAACCAAATTTACCCAATATTTAATTTATCACCAAATTAAATGAGTGTGATTATTTAAACTAAATTTTATCTTGAAATTATCCTAAGCATGCGTTCTAAATTATGATGCAAGATAAAATAAACAATATCACACTACGCCGCGATGTACGAGGAAAAACCCAAGACGGGAAAAAAACCTCGGACGGCCCTAACCACAAGTCCACTAGATATGGAATTACAATTACAAGACAGATAGACTTACAACGACTGACTCGATCCCTCTCAAGACTCTACACTTCTTCTTGTAGACACCTCTTCCTAGCGGACAACCTCGAAACTCCACCGCGGTCTCGGAATCCACCGATGGGGCTTTCTATGGTCACCGTCACCCAAGCAAAGAGCCTTTCTCCAAGTGGGTAGAATCGCAACAAAAAGTCTTCTTCTTTGATGGATGTAGAAGCAAACCAAAACATCTCTTCTTGAATTCGGTAGAGACAAACCGGTGCCAAAACTCCAAGAAATTTGATATGTAAATAAGAACTTGGACTAAACACAATTGGGTGTAAACTAGAGTGTGAAGGATTTTCTCTTTAAAAAAATAACACTCAAAACATGAACATTTTCCTAAACCATTTTTGCTCTCAAACACTCTCTAAGAGATGGAAATATTTTGGAAATGTTAGTTTGGAAAATGTGATTCCCGTCCTTCATAAAGTCTGAAAAAATCAGTTAAGAAATAAGTGGGAGAGTGGGTTAAAAACTGCCAAAAATTGCCAAAAAACTGTTCCCGCCTAGCAGTTCGTTCGAACGACATTTCGTTCGAACGAACTCTCGTTCGAACGAGACTTCTAACGACACACCAGTATGGACTTCGTTAGAATCTCGTTGGAAACCTCGTTAGAACGAACAAGTTCGTTCGAACGACAGACCAGTATAGGCTCGTTGGCAAACTCCTTCGAACGAAAAACTCGTTTGAACGACATTTCGAACGTCTTCCAGAATATTTACAAAATTCGAGTTTTGGCCCAGAAACTTTATATACTTTATTTTTAAAGTTCTATTAAATTTTTCTGAAAGTAAAACACAGTTTTAATTAAGCCTAACACCTAATAAACTTTGTTCCAAGCTCCTATATAAATATAATTGCATTCATACCTTGGGAGCATGGAACCTTAGTTGATGTCGTAGAAATGAGGCACGCAAACCGGCACATTTGATGAAGCTTTATACTCTTTGCCGCTACGTCTTCAACAAACATTTCATAGGCTTGAGAGTATTACAATAACATACTATCCTATGAATAAGTGTTTTTGTCCGGAATTGAGCCAACACAATACATGGACTCAATTGGAAATATGTGTCCTTACACGCTTCTATCATTGAGATCTAAATAGGAGGTATTGTAGAAACATTCGGGTTTATGGCCCAACTGTACTCATTTATTCTTTTATCGCCTTTTTGTAGCATTCTATTTGGTTGTATTATTGTACCGAGTGTTCGGTTATTTTATTTTATTTCATTTCAGTTATTGCATGTAAACTTTTGTAATTGTTTTATTTGAATGGTTTGGTTAAAAAGATTAGTTAATTAAAACTTTGACGCCGGCCTAATAGGATATTAGTAATTAAATTGGTTTTCGACAGTGATGCTAAGAATGAGCCATATGAGACTCCTGTTTTAATTTGATATAGGAGTGATCGTCCGGTATTTTATTAGGCGGGGTGTCACAGGTGATATCAGAGCATCAGGTTCTAGTGTCCTTAGGAATATGTGCGGACGTACTACGCTTTCAGCTTTGTTTTTGATTTGATATAGAGCCTTATGATTAGGATTGTTGATATCCTCTTTTGAGATTTCGTTCTCCTGCCATTATGTAAGATTATAGTAAATCTTTTATGCGCTCGTTCGGGATTCGTGTGCTGATCGACAAATGCAACCATGGAAGACCGTTGTGAGGGAAACAGGAGGCGAGGCTTAGTTAGAGTTATAAGTTGATGTTAGAAATGATAACCGCGGTAAAGGTCATTTTCCTTGTGGCATTGTCATGGGTTACTGCAACGACTACTAAAATATAGTAGTTAAAATTATCAAGAATCGTTGTGCTTGAGAATGGTGCTAAACTTGAATTAACAAGTAGAAGGCTCAGAAGCTCTTGCTTACAGTTGGGTATGGAATTACCCATATGTGAAAATTTGAGGAAATGTTTTTTCACTCGTTGGAGCAATGTGAAATGGTGGTAACGATGGTCACCATATTTATAGGAGCATGATATTTTGCTCATAAATTAATCTTACAGATGGTTTTAAACTGTAAATTCCCTTGATTTAGAATAAAGTGAATACAGTTTCTAGGTTATTCACATAAGAATCGGTCAGAGACCGACGGTGAATAAAGAGTGACATGGTTAAGTGAACTTAGTACCGGAGTAAGGTAGGTACAATGGAGAAAGAGGCTTCTCCAGTGGAATAATAGACTCACTAGTAAATTGGACTTACGTAGAGTGAGTTATAGTTGTTTTAGTGCAAGGTGTGAAATCTGCAATGAAAAATTAAAGTTGTGAGACTTTGTGATTTTTAAGAGTCTAATGGGATAAAGACTCTTGGGCTTCGAATTGGAATTTCGAATGTAATTGGGATACGAGCTAGTTGTGATAAGCTTAATATTCTGAATTTAAAAGAGATGATACATTTATATTACGAGAGATATACACGATTAGCCGGATTATACTGTATATATATATACGAGCATATTGAGAATATATGTATGATATGTTTAAATATATATGTATGTGATTGGTATATTTGTACGAAACATACCCCACGAGTGCTATCATGGGAAGTTATGCATTTTGGGTGAGGCCCCTGGCTTGAGGAGCAGGGAGCGTATAGTCCCCAAGTCATAGTATCCATTTTATATTGTGTGATTTTTATCAGGAATGAGACGTGATGGGTATGTTTCGTTCTCATTTCCGGGGAGGAACTACGATCGCTTCCCATTCGTTGTTATTTGGTTTTACCAAGTCGGTGTGATAATCCGACCACTAGTACCCAGGATGATGTGTAATTATTTCCCTGGAAGATGATAACATTGAGAGACTGCATCCATTGAGTTATAGCTCTGAGGGATGGTTATTATACTTATATAGTGTATGATATATAAGTATGGATATACTTGATGTATATATATGAGATATGAAACATATATATACGGACATATTAAAGTATGGAATGCGAGATAAATTCTGAATGAGCTCGCCTTGATTATATGTTTAGATGGAACTTCGATGAGGAGATGTTTCATTTGCATGATTTGAGTGTATGTGGACCTTATATATATAATTTAAGGTATACAGGAATTATAGTTAAGCTGGGAGTTTAAGCTTGTTGTTGTTCGCGCGAAGGACTTACTGTTAGTGCAAGCGCTTGTGGTATGGCTCCTTGATAGAATTGAGAGTTTTGATCATATTTTATTGATAGATGGGATGGGGCTATCCTGGTTGCATATTTGAAGCTAACAATACGATCCACGTACAAACCTTAACGACGTCAGGAGTGGACAGATGTTATAAAATGCAAGGATGTTGGTTTTGACGATAAGTCACTTAGTGTAAAGGAAACACTATTGAGTGAGAACCATTTAATGACTGTATATTTATATAGAGATATAAGTGTTATGAAGAAGCATTGAAATTTTCCTCTCACCGTAAGTATGTGGGTGAGGTATGATAAAGGAAATTAATTTGAGACTTATAGCCAGACTTTGAATATAAGGGAAATTGAGAGGCAATACATTTTGGGTATGATGTTCATAATGCTTTTGCAGAGAGTAGGTGCCCTAATTAGTTGGACTTTCCATTTGAAAAAGATGGAAGGATATAGTGGTAGAAGTACATTAGTAGGTTAATCAGGTAGGATTTAGAACATCACGTTGGTGTCCCTTAGATCGCTATATCTTGATGACCGACGAAGTGAGGGAGTAGTGTATCGGGAAGGTTCCTTTTTTGGATTTCGCTTTGCGAGACGTCCCACGCACGAAACCAAGCAAATGTTGGAAGTCGAGAGAGGTCTTGGGCATAGGGATATAGTTAGAATAGTACTCATATTTCGTGTGTTAGAAACACCTTAATCTTAGGACTACCACGAAGTAAGGGCAATAAAACTATCGACACTGATATAGGAAGGCTATTGTAAGTTAACCACAAGAAGATCGATGAGATAATCTTAAGAAGGATTGAATTTCCAGGTATCGGGAGAATTAAATTTTGAATTATTCAGGTTAAGGGATACCCAGGTGTTAGTACCAGACCGATGAAATGATGCCCATTATTTAGAGTAAGTGTAACGTATCAAAACGTTTACAATGGTGGTGCATATATGCACGAATGATAGGGGGTATGGGTACCCTGGTTAGTTAATTCCAAAAATATTCGAGATAGAAGGGCGTAAAAAAAAATGAATGTGTAGAATATATGCCTGAGGGACAGCTACAAACAAGGTTAAATGGTATGACGAATTCAATGTCGTGTGAGAATGATGATAATTCAAGCATTCATGTGCAACGAGAGCTAGCACACTCAAGATGGGTTGAAAGGTTGTGGAAAGCCATTTTAAAGTTACCTCTTAATGAAAAGGATACCAAATTATTGTGAGAAAGTAGAGAGGAGTCTTACTCGAACGAGTATTGACGAGTGGCTTGCACATGATTGTTTTGTTAGAATACTCCAAGGAAAGACGGAGTATATGTAGTACCAAATTCCGGAAGAGTATATGAGAGTTAATACTTTAATTATTCGGTATAGGGAATGTAACTTAGAGATTACGAGAGAGATAGTAATCTGAATATTTATACAATACGTAGCGATAAGAATAAAATACGTATGAGAAGTGTATGATTAGGTTGGGAATATGACTATAAATCTTAATAGGATGTGTGTATGCCTATTATGTGATATTATTATTAGGAGCACTAATGGGTGTTAACCCGGGGGTGCAGGATTAGTGTATATATATATATATATATATATAGATATATATATAGATATATATGGATTTGTGAATATTTCTACTGTGTGAGACTAGTAGACATGGTATTAATAATAAATATTTTGCGCCAAGTCGTCTTAATAAAAAGGTGCAAGATTTGTGTAAATATATAGAGATGCGGAGACTATATATATATGAGCATACGCCTTGAGATGGCTGGAATATAGTGGGAGACCATTGTGTTAGGCTATATTTAAATTTGGTTAAACTAGGACGTAAGGTATATACCGATCCTAGAGCAGTGGTACAGGCTATATCCGAATTTCGAGGACGAAATTACGTTGTAAGGGAGGAAGTATGTAATACCCCACACTTTTAAAGGTATTTGCATTACACTGTGAATGTAATTTGGTAATTTGAGGAATTATTATGAATACTAATTCTGGGATTAATTAGTGAAATTAAATAAATTCAATATTATAAAGTTAATAGTAAATATTAGTTTTCGAGTGACAGATTAATATTTACGTGGATTATATTTCGAGACTAAGTATATGAGTAGATTATTTTTATTACATGTCGCAGTTGGGTAAACCGACAAAGAAAAATATTTTAAATTGGAAAACACGCGTATTAAACGTGCTGGGTCAAAATAGTGAATTTTAGTTAAGTAACTCGGATGGAGATTTTGACTCCGCCATTGGGTTCGGAATGGCCGAGATAGTCGAAATAGAGTACCAGGGGTAGTATTGGGTTCCGGACATTTTTGGACTAGTAGGAACTCGTAAACGAGTACACAAGTCATTTAACAATTGGGTACACACCGAATTTCGAATTTTAAAGAGGTGGCAACCCTCATTCTGTCCCAAATTCTGCCTAAAGAGAGAGAAGAGAGAAGAAGAAGAAGAAGAAGAAGAAGAAGAAAAGAAAGAAGAAAAGGAATTCCGGGCCAAAATTCGCTGGATTCGACTCGGGATCATCGGATTTAATCCACGAGGAAAGTGTTTAACTTGCTTTATGATTTAGTGTGTTAATTTCTCATATTGTAGTTGGTATAAAACTAAAGATTTTTGGGTTGAAATTTCGTGGATCAAACGGGTTTTCGGAAGATTAAAACGGATATAACTCGATTAATACCCAATTTGAGAAACTTGTAATTAATTAAAATTAATTGTTGGATCTGGGTTCTAGGATGATTAGAACCCTTTGAATGTGTGTATTTATGGTTATTTGAGGTTGAATGATTATGAGAGAGGAGATAAAAGCTTGGAGGTGTTTTAATGGAGGTTTGGATTTTTGGAGAAGAAGGTGAATAGTGACCAGCGTAACTTCCGGATTGTTTCGGACGGGAAGACAGCCGATTCAGCTCTCGGTCAAAACACGAAAGTGTTAGATCTTTTCGATACGGTCGTGTGGGCACCAATCGCGTATTTTTCTGTTAATTGTTATGATTTTTATAAGATGGCAGATCTGGGGTGAAATCACCAACTCGGATATGCACTCGGAAATTGGAAAAATAAAATGCTAGAATTGTTTGAAGATAAATATTTGGGGTTCCTAAAAATAGTGAGGGGACTTCTAAATATTTTTTTCAGTAAGGCGTGTACTTTGGGTTAGTTAAAAGTAAAATCCAAGATTTACCCAAATAGGGGTGTTCGTGAGGAATAATACTTAAAGAGATATTTAGGTGTGATTTGAATATTAAATAAGGGAATACGTATTGGGGTAGTGTTTTAATTGTGTGACGGCTTATATTATTGCGAATGAGAATGTTTGAGGTTATTGGCTATCGTTATAAGAGTTTGGAAATTTTAGCCATAGTATATTGAGAAGGGATATAAATAATATATATACGATGTCGTTAAAGTATATATATTATGAGACGAATGAATATATCGGGGTTGTTGATATTATTATTATGCGGTGAGAAAAGCTTGAAAATAAAATATTGGGGATTAGTCAAAAATTGATAAATGCGTAGGATATTCGAGATGTAAATATACTACATAGAGAATTTATTATACAGGTTGTGCGTATGCCCGGATGTTAATATATACGTGGGTTAAATATTACCTATGGGGAATTATGTATAGGTGAGAGAAATACCTATAATTATAATATGGTTGTGTGAATACCTAATTGATGGTATATTCATATAGGTGGAATGTGTACCTATATGATTGTTTATTATGTGTATGACATACCTACCATACTTGCTATCACGGGAGGTTGGCGTTCGGAAGAGGACAATATTATCCTATGTTGCCTTCGAGGGGAGTTTAGATTTGGTACCTCAAGAACATAAGGCTTTGAAAGGCTTATTTGTGAGTTGCTAAGTTTGCTGCTTATGGGAGCGTAGGTATGTGCGTGACCCGTAGGTACGTGAACTATGTTCACCTCCAATACATGTGATTTGTATTGTTACAGTTCCTGAGTGATGTGGAATGGGTAATCCTTTTTGTACGAGATGTACTTGGATTTGGATAGCAGAGTATGTGGGCACTGATGTTAAGCATATGGGTGTCAGATATGGATATATGTATCGAGATTAAAATATATGCATAGTTGAGATAATCCACGGTTGCTTAATATTATAGCTCGGTGGGTGATTAATATAATTGTTGCATGTAGTATATTATTTATATATATGAGATGAGATATCATATAACTCAACCTTGTATAAAAGGGAAAATAATGAATAAAGTGATATACTCCTTCTGGTAGATTTATATCCGGATTTATATGAATATGGATCATAAGTTAATGAGAACTATTAATATAAATACGGGATGGTATAAAGATGGTATGTACTGAAGGCCTAATGGATCTCGATGATCAACATTGTCACGTAGTAGTGTATCGGCGGGGTTCCTTGTTTGGATTTCGCTTCGCGAGACACCCCACGCACGAACGTAACGTAATGTATGGAATGGGGAGAAGTTTAGTCCTTAGTACCCGAATTGATGAGGATTATTAGAAAATGGGTAATTATATTAGTTAGGCAGGGTAGCTTAACTAGGTTGTTTAAAAAGGTATGCGATAGTTGTGCACTGTTAGAAGAGGGGTGAGGTGTATCTCATGTGAGAGCGATACCGGTTTAAATATGAGAAATAACATGTTTTAAAATATGGATTTTAAGCACTTGCTAAAATGTTTTCAAAACTCGGGCTCTGACCCATTTCTCTATTTTCCCCTCTTGCTATATATATATATATATATATATATAGGTGTCCAGACACAGGGACGCCTGGATGATGATTCTTTCGAGTCAGACGTTTGCTGCAGCAGCTGTGGATGCAAGCAAGTTTATATTAGACTCTTCCATCATTGAGATATAGATAGGAGGTATTGTAGAAACATTCGGGCTTATGGTCCAACTGTACTCATTTATTATTTTATCGCCTTTTAGTGCGGCATTCGATTTGGTTGTATTATTGTACCGAGTGTTCGGTTATTTTATTTTATTTCATTTTAGTTATTGCATGTAAACTGTTGTAATTGTTTTATTTGAATGATTTGGTTAAAAAGATTAGTTAATTAAAAATTTGACACCGACCTAATAGGATATTAGTAATTAAATTGGTTTTCGACAGTGATGCTAAGAACGAGCCATATGAGACTCCTGTTTTAATTTGCTATAGGAGTGATCGCCCGGTATTTTATTAGGCGGGGCGTCACATTAAAGTAGTGTCATTTATTTCGAAAAACATTAATGGTAACGCTTTTAGTCCAAATCTCTACCAATCTAGTTTTTGTTCCAAATCTTTTTAAACATACATACATACATACATACATACTTACATAATATATGCATACACACATACATAAATAATTTTTTTATATACATACATACGTATTCAAACACATTAACATATCGATCATGTCAATTCGTCGCCGCCCACTATCAATGCCACCACCACTTTCGCCAATCACCAATTGATATACACTGTGGTGTCATCCACCACCGCCAATGGATTGAACCAATTGTAAATAAAGAGATGATATATATTCCCTATCCCTTACCACCACGGCTAACTCATGTTTCTCAATCGTTAATAGATCACCACTCACCCGTATCTCCATGGACGCAAATTTAGTTGCTTGATCTATACTATATGGCCATAGATCTGGTTGTGGGATTAAAATTTTGGTTCATTCATAGTATCAGTACCCACATTAACTTATTATTGTAATCGGGGTCAAAATACAACTAAAACATATATGTAGACAGCGAATTTAAACATATATGTAGACAGCGAATTTAACACTACAGTTTCCCTTGTTTCATGAATTTAACTGAACCTTATATTTTATATTAAACCTCGTGTGGAATTCTACATTGACTTAATGTTATGATCCCAAATTAAATCAAAAGGTTAACTCTATTAAATAATTGACTTCTTAAAAAATATTACGATATGGATCTTGATACTTTCCTTCGGTAATATAACAAGTTTATAATTTTATAAATTGAACATTTATAAACAGTTTGATTGAACAGCAATAACAAAATTGCAAAAATAAATAAATGCCTCCACATTTTCGACATTTACCAAACATTACTTATTAATTTTTTCTTAAGAAGTCATCAACCATCTTACATCTTCAACCTATGGAGATAGTCCAAAATATCTTAGGTGCTTTAATTTTTTTTATAAATGTACGATTAATTGACGCTAATTTTCTATGGAAAATTCATGTTATATTTCACGGGCGCTTCTTTTTAAATACATTCGTTGAAATATAAATATGAAAAACATTCCATATTTATTATTCTCCGAGAAAACATTTACCCAACCCTCAAAAAATGATTTCCATGAAAAATTCTACTGTGACCAAATTCACTTTTATTTTTTATAACCCATTTTCCGACTGGTGTAAAAAGTGTACTACTTTTTAATCGTTTTCCAACTTTTTGATCAAATTCACCCTAATATCAAAATAATTATGCATAATTTGATTATATTTGATTTTCTTATATTCTTTATTAAAAGCAAATGAATTATTCAGTGGATGTATCTCCATTTGATACCAACACATAATAAATTTTTGTCAGAAAAATGTGGGCAAGTTCAATATTTTTATTTTAGAAGAGCGGAGCAACGTTAGATACCTTTTGTATGCACCTTAACTTTAAGATACATAATCAAACTCACTCACTCTTTTTTATAAATTACAATTAAATGCAATAATACTATTTGACTTTATGCAAGATATTCGCTAAGGCAACTAATGAAAAGGTTATCAAATCGAGTTTCATCTAAATGCAAGTATTTTTATTAAACTAGTTGTTTTCATTTTCAACTATATTACATTGAATCCCCCACTAAGACGGATGTTCCGACACTTGATCTTGATCATCAAATCATGTAATAAAGTAAAAAATAAAAAAGGTTCTCCAAATATCAAGCCCCAAACACATATGAGACATGGAGATTCATTTTTTAGTATAGAATAATTCTTAAGTACCATGACAGTTTATTAATCAAACATAGTTTAGTTCTTAACTAATATCATACTTTATTAAACCACTTTCAAACAAAACCCACGATATTCCAACTAGGTAGACAAAAAATAGCCATGCTTATTCCCAATCTGAACTATCATCTTCGGTGTTTAAAGGAGTGGGACTGGGAGGTGGACCCAAAAATGCATCACAATAATCGCGCAAGATATCACACTCAATAGTAGTATAACCGAGACTTATCAACAAGGCAGGCTGGCATTGGTGAGAAGGAAATTTAATTCCTTGGCAACAACGCGACCCAATTTCAGCCATCCCGTCGTTAAAAAAAATTCGATTTCCTTAGCGCAAGATTTTATCTCGCCACGAGCATTCAAAGAATCTCTTTCAAGAAGTTCTCTTACTGAAGTGTTATTTGTATGTGCCATGAATAGAGTGAACGTGAGATACAGTGCTAGAACAAACTTAATTGCCATGATACGAAGAAAAAGAAATGGTATTTAGCAATTGAGATATAAAGAATGGAAAGAAATAGGGTTCAATTTATAGAGTGGGTTTAGGAGATGAGAAGGTGATTTCATTTTTTTTAAATGTTGTTTTAACTAACCATAACCCAAAAGGCGTGAAAGAAGAGCAGGGGCCTCAGTCTTTAACGTGGAAGGCAAGAGATTGCATTGAGTTTCTCAATCGAAGGGTAACAATGAGAAGGTGATTTCATTTTTTTAAATGTTGTTTTAACTAACCATAACCCAAAAGGCGTGAAAGAAGAGCAGGGGCCTCAGTCTTTAACGTGGAAGGCAAGAGATTGCATTGAGTTTCTCAATCGAAGGGTAACAAATAAGTAATGAGGTGTTTTTACTTCAAAAGAACTATGGATAGTTTAAGAGACTTTTAGTCTTCAGTTTTTGGTTGGTGTCGTCGTTTGACATAGAGTAACTATATTCAACTTTCATAAAGATTGCATATCTATTTATCTTAAAATGTACCCTAAAGAAATTATAAAGACTATAAACCTCTCGCAATGCGTGGGCACTTTAATGTTCTTGTTTCACAATGTAGCTCATTCAAAAAAATAAAATGTATGAGAAGTATAATTACGACTCTTTGAAAATGAAGGTGGCAATACATTGAATTTAATTACGATATAAATTTTATCGCCAAATAATTAACACAGCCATATAAAAATTAGAATTCAAAAAAATACATAAATTTTTTTCTTCCAAACTTAACAATTTTAATGTATGTTGTTCTACATTAATGTTGACACATCCACATACAATCAAATATCAATAAATATGAGACTAACGCTACTAGAAAAAGAAATTACACAAATATGTTATATAAACAAATGTGGCATTTCAATAAGTATTGTTCATCACTCAACCGGAGACAGTGTACAACAATTTATTGCCTTACTATATCAGTTTGTGTAAATTTTTTGTGTTTAGCAATCGCAATAAGGCCAACATCAATATTATCAAGGAAAATGTTATATGTACCAAGTTCTACCTCAAGCTTTGTGAGTGTACGCTACTCACTTTTATTCATTATTAATGTTTGGTTCCCATTACCATAATTTTTCTACAATCAATATTGAATGATGAGATTTGATGAAACCAAATTCGCAATTTTGACTAATTACGGATCAAAATTTAAGTAAACTGGTAACATAAGAATCTGTGGCTTTATATATATTTATATAAATCGGGACACAATGAACATCTTAATTTAAGAATCTAGATGTCACTATATCGTGGATAAAGGAACTACCATAAAATTAGTTTAAGAATCTAAGAACCATGATATCAATATGTCTTGGTTGAAAGCACAATGGACTGAAAAGATATTTATGGAAAAAAATGGGCTAATTTAATTTATGAGCTTTCTCACCCCCCAAAAAATGAAAAATTACAAAAAAAGATCAATCATAAAAAACATACGCAATGAAGAAATACTCATTCCATACTCACCAAAAACCCTTAAACACTTCAAATCCTCAAACTACGTTTTTTTAAAAAGGGTCCACAGTTTTCATTATCAAACCATCCATCTCGCTACCCAATTCAATTTCACTCACCATACACAAAAACAAAGTGCTTCATCATTCAATCTTTTCTCTATTAGTAATCAAAAAGTAAAAACTTAAAAGAGACCCAATTCTCACTCGTGCTTGCCATTATTATGACTCCGTATAAAAATAGTCTACTCTTTAAGAATAAACTCATTAGATATTTCAAGCAATAGTTTGGCTTAAATAAAGCATAATGCTAAACCTTTTCTTATCAATCTCGAAAATTACTCATGCTCAAGTCATGTCTCTCCTCCATTTTCTCGAAAAAAAGCTAGAATAAAATCCAAAACCTTCTTAAACTACGACAATCCGTCCCGGAGCCTAATGCGTCGAATACAGAATCAGATCTTCATCACCTCGAATGATGTAAATTCTACTGCGGAAAATGACAATTGAAAAGTCGTCCGCAAGCGAACGCGTACAAGAATCCTAGGACCTAAATGCTTTTTAAATTGGAATCGTTGTTTCTTTTTTGCAAGAGTCCTGCTTTAGGGCTTGTAAGTGCCATTGGAGAGGCTTTTTCTCCATCTATTAATAAAATAAATTTCTTTTGAGAAAAAAAAATCTTCATCACCGCGCAGTATTTTTGTGACTCGTCTTCGGCAAATCACTTTGAGACATATACGTGATTTGAATAAGCAAAGAAGAAATGTATTAAGATATGGATATGTGTAGAAGTTAAAAGAAATAGAGTAAATGTATAAGTATGAAAGAGAGTCAGATGGAAAATTTTCTATATGCATGCAAGCAAGAGAGTTACGGGAGTGGAGGTAATTTATTTTTACCACAAAAAAGAAAAAAAAAACTGACCCACCGGAACTCTACATAAACATATACACTCTAGTCACCAGCCTGTAATTCCTCTACAAAGTCCAAAAACATGGAAGGATGCGGGAAGTGATCACTTTTATGCAAGAGAAGACGCTTACTCGCCTCTCTGGTCCACCTCTATACTATCGAAGCACCTCCCGTTCGTGTCCCTCCAATGTCCAAGGGATGTAGTGCGAGACCATGCTCTAATCTTTCTTGCCCCCTTCCAACCTCTTGGACATTTCCAAGCTGCCAATGCCTCCCTCACTGATTGTACCATAACCGACCGCACTCGATACAGGAAAAAAAATACATCCCATAAACCCTTCATCAGCCAACAATATAGGAGCAAATGATTATTTGACTCTTCCGCCCCCTTACACAACCAACATCTACTGGAGCAAATGGCCGTTCATCTCTTACTCTTTTGTAACCCT
The DNA here is from genome assembly GCA_949130495.1 of Sambucus nigra. Classification (NCBI taxonomy): domain Eukaryota; kingdom Viridiplantae; phylum Streptophyta; class Magnoliopsida; order Dipsacales; family Adoxaceae; genus Sambucus; species Sambucus nigra. The sequence continues at coordinate 9,774,274 of OX422210.1, forward strand.
CCAATCGACAAAATAGCCTGCCTAACCGTGGTCCAAACAAAAAAGATGACTTTTGGAAGAGCCTTCACTCTCTAAACTTCTTTCCTAAAAAAGAATTGCTCCCCGAGCCCCTAAACACGGTGTTGAGCCCTTTATGTGTGTGTGTGTGTGTGTGTGTATGAGAGAGAGAGAGAGAGAGAGAGAGAGAGAGAGAGAGAGAGAGAGAGAGAGAGAGAGAGAGGTTTTCATAAAATAAGAGAAATAAATAAATAAGTAAATGGGAGGAGTGCCACATGGCAATGCTTATAGTAAGGCAACATTTATGACATGTTATGCATTTTATAATATTATATAGATATAGATTGGGACAATATGACCCCTTCAAAACTTTATCACAAAGTTACATTTTCAACCAAAAAAATTCATAATTGCATACAAAATTTAATGTTTACATTACAAAAAACGGGTATAATCAATGGTATCGATCGGAGAGTTAAGCCGAAAATCAGGTTGAAATACAAGTAATCCACAACTCATTCTTTATTAAAATGAAATAAAATCATTTATAAAAAAAAAAAGTGAACTTCATTTTCCTATAGCTCCATAAAGCCCCACATCTATGGCATGCTTTATTGCATGACAAATGCAAAAATTTTCCATGACCAATGGATACTTTTCGATTTTTTTTCCTTCATTTGACACACTAATTTGTCCTGAAATTCTTTTCCACCTCTAGAGAATGTACAATACCCCTAAAGAAAATCTGTCACCCTACAATTTCTTTGGTAAGGAGTAGGTTTTTTTCTACTACTGGTGGCAAATGCGAGTTCCCTTTTTCCATTTTTTAATTCTCTTTCTCTCTCTCTCTTTCTCTCTCTCCCCCCCTCTCTCTCTCTCTCTCTCTATATATATATATATACTAGCGGATGCCCGTGTCCGAGGGCACGACTATAAATTTGCCCCCGTGATAAAACTCAACCCATACTAACTCGTCTTTTTTTTTTAAAAAAACACCATTAAAAAAATTCAAAAAAGTATTTTTTTTAAATATTAAAAAAATATTTTAATAAAAATAATAATAAAATAATAATGTATGGATGCATGCAACACATAAGATGTCATGCATGACAAACTCTACTAAGGCACTATTCATAACACCATTGTCCCATATATATATATATATATATATATATATATATATATATATATATATATATATATATATATATATATATATATATATGCTCAAGAAAAATTATTGAAGCTATTATTAATTCCAATGGCACGCTTTACGAATCATTGATTATTTATTTATGAGTAATAATTTAAGGTTCCATTCAATTATAATGTTATTAATAAAACTCCTAAATAAATATATTAAATCTTTTATTAAATATTAACATTCCAGAATAATAATTTAGCATTCTACTATATAGAAAAAATTATTTTCCACGTTTTTGTGAATAAAACGCCTTAATAAATATAAACTTTATTATTAAATATTAATGTTCCGGAATAATAATTTAACGTTTTACTAAATATTAAAAAACTATTTTTCATGTTTTTGAACAAAACTCCTTAATAAATATATATACACAAACACATGCATCAGGTCAACTCGTTGCCACGAACTATCAACGCCGCCACCATTTGAGCCAACTACCATTTAATGTACACTCACCCGCCATTGCCATGAGTGGACAAAACAAATGTAAATAAAGAGAGGATATATTAGCAGTCCACCTTGCCACAATGAATAACTCATGTTATGCCATCATAAAAATATCACCACCCACCCACATCTCCATGAGTGCAAATTTAATGAATAAACTTATGTGTACCCTTATTTGGTACTCTTATTGGTACCCTTTAATAAGACAAGGTAACAAGATATTGTACTTTTTGTTGTGGGTCCCGCCAGGGCTACAAATACAATATCTTGTTGCCTTATCTTATTAAAGGGTACGAAATGAGGGTACATGTAGAATTACTCAAATTTAATTGCTCGATTGATACTATATAGACATAGATTTGGTTGGGAAATTAACATCACCGTTTGCCTCATAGTTTGGGCCAACATTAATTGAAAAGGGTGCGTTAGGGAACCGAAATTATAAGCCTTGGAATTGAAAAATTATCATTCAAATTTTAATAATTTTGAATTGAAATTTTTTCGAATTTCTATTCCAAGGCATGGAATTAGAGTTCCCAAACACACCCTAATTGAGGTCAATATAGAATAACTAAAACATAAATGTACATGATGAATATAACCCTATAATTTAAGGTGTATCATGCATTTAATCTAATCTTATATTTTAAATTAAGCCTTGCCTGAAGTTCTAATGTCGTGATCCCAAACTAACTCAGAAGGTTAACTCTCTTATATAATTGGCTTCTTCAAGAATAGTGCGATATGAATCTTTGATACTTTCCTCTAATAATATAATATGCAAGTTTTATAAATTGAACATTTATAACATGTTTGATTGAACTAAAAAAAAGAAATTTGATAATAAATAAATAATAGTCTTCACATTTTTGACATTTACCAAACATACTTATTATTTGTTTCATAAAAAATCATGTCTTCAACTGCTGCAGAGTAGTCCTAAATTTGAATATTGTGTTTTCAATTTTTTTTATAAAGGTCCGATTGATCGGCGCAAATTTGATTTCTAAGGAAAATTCATTTTTCGTTTCATTGGCGCTCTTTTTTTTTTGCCAAGAAGATAGGGGAGGGGGAAATATTCATAAATCCAAAACCCATCCACCCACACCCGGAAACATACACGATCACCAAGTAACAACTCAAAACCGAATATAGCCTAATAATAAAACCAAGTACCAAGAACATAGATGGGTTCACATGATTCCAAGTACGAGCAGGTCAAGTCGGTTTTCAATAAAACAAAGACAAAATAAAGATCTTCTAGGAACCTTTCTACTGGGAACAACTTTGTTTAAATTAAGGATTTCATAACCCAACTAAGTAAGGGGCGGAAGGGGGAGCATTTACTCAGAAAGTGTTTAGGCATTCCATTCTCTATAAGGGCAATTGTTGAAATTTGTTATTTTTTGCTCCTTGAACCAGTCTGGGACTTTTTGTGCAGATATTTTCACAAAACGCAACTCTGGATACTCCCTTGCCAATTTACAGAGGTAACCATCTAGCAACTGCACAAGAGATGGAATAAATATGTTTTCACCAATACCACTATATATGTGCCGCAAAGGAGCTGGAGTAAGTATGTTCTCACCAATACCACTATATATGTGCCATACTGAACCCTTATCGACTACTACGTTGTAGAAAAGGCAGACCACCTTTGCATTGGCGCTTGATTTGAAATATGTTTTATGAAAAATGTTCTATAGTTTTATCATTTTTTGTAGAAATCATTTAACCAAACTCCAAAGAATTGATTTCCATGAAAAATGCTAAAACTGACATAATCCGCTTCTATTTTCTCCATCCATTTAGCAACGCCTCAGAAAATTATACTACTTTTTAATCACTTGCCAACTTTGTGATCAAAATTATTATGCATAATTGGAGTACATTTGATTTTCTTATATTCCTTATATAAAGGAAATGAATTATTCAATGGATGTATCTCCGTTACCGGTTGAGTTTCTATAAAATATTAATTTATCCAAAAAAAAGATAACATCACATAATAAAGTTTGGATAGAAATGTGTGAGCAACCTCAATATTTTTCATTTTACAATATCAGATCCCCCACAAAGCCAGAAGTTCCAATACTTGATATTGATCATTAGATCATTTAACCAAAAAAAACAAAGTCACAAACACACACAGACATGAGACTGATAGATATAGTCTTTTATATATTAAATCAATAACCATTCATCCTCAAATATAGCATAATTCTTAGGTACCATCACACTTTATTAAAACGTTTTCAAACAAAACACCATCTTCTGTGTTTGAACCACCATTCTGTGTTTGAACCACATTTTCTGTGTTTGAAGCCACGAAAACCTTAGTCCCAATTTGAACCACCGTCTTCTGGGTTTGAAGCCATGGGACCCGAAGCTGGGGCCGAATACGCATCACAATAACCGCGCAAGACATCACACTCATCGACCGTAAAGCCGAGCCCCGTCAACATGGCAGGCCAACATTGGTGGGTAAGCATTGTAATCGCTTGGCAACAACGCGGCCCAATATCACTAGTGCCATCGGTGAAATAAATTGCAATTTCCTTGGTGCAAGATTTTAACTCCTTGAGAGCATTCAAACAATCACTTTCGTGAAACTCTCTTGCTGAAGTGTTACTTGCATGTGCCATGAATAATGTGAACGTGAGATAGAGTGCTAGAACAAACTTTAGTGCCATGATATGAAGAAAAAGAAAGGCAATTTACTAATTGAGATGGGATAAACAAAAAGGAGAAATGGGGTTCAATTTATAGAGTGGGTTAGGGAGGTGAGAAGGTGATTTCATTTAAAGTTTTTTTAATGTTGTTTTAATTGCCTATTACCCAAAAGCTGTGAAAGAAGAGGATGGGTCTTTTATCTTTTACGTGGAGTGCAAGAGATTTAATCAAAGGGTAAACAAATAATAGACTTTCAGTCTTCCCTTTTGTGTTAGTAACGTGCTTTGAAATTGAGTAACTTTCTATCATATGCAACTTTCATAAAATTGTAAATCCATGTATATATCTACATCTAGATTATTTTAAAAATGTGCCTTAAACAAATTTTACAATTTGAACAATTTTCCTATATCAAAATTGATAAATCACAAAGGATAATTATTATGTAAGGTTATGGACAAATCATAAATTTGACTTATATGTTGCAGTACATCCTACGGTTTTTATTTTTTTATTTTTGCAATAGATCATGTACTTTATTTTTATTTTTTTGTTTTAATAGGTCCTGCCACAGTAAATTTATTTGTTTACTGTAATTTTAAATAAGGGTGTTTTTTAAGTAGATGACGATGTTTTATTTATTGTTCATATATATATATATATGTGTGTGTAGTTTAAGAAATATAAATATCTTATAAATAAGGTTTATAGGATTTCTTGATAGATTGTAAATTTATTGTATCCACTAAAATTGTTGATTTTTTTAATATAATTATTTAGACATATAATTATATACAATGGTAGGCCCAGGATTTTTAGTTGGGAAGTGTGAAAGTTTCGAGTAGTAAAAAGGGTTCGGGGACAAGAGCCCCTAGGCAATTTTTAGGGTTATTTGTAGTTTTTACTATCTTTTATCCGTAAAAAATATATTAATTGGTTGACAAATACTTATTCGGGTTGTATTATAACACTTACTCATTCAAGTTATATTTTAGCGATAAAATATAGTAAAACAAAATTTACAGCAATTAAATATTTAAAAAAATGGAGAAACTGAATAATTAAATGAGAACAATTTAACTTCAACACTTTAAACTATCTAATAATTTTTTCAAAAATTACGACAAACATATTTAATTGTTCAATCACTTAAAAATTGAAAATAAAAATAAATTAACATTTTACATTTGAACATTGAACTAAAACATTAAACTAATTTAACAATTTACGTTGAACTTTCAAAGTTTAACCTAATTAATCAATAACATTATATAGACTAAATTGAACTCAAATATTGAACTAAAAGTAATCAACCAAAAAATATATATTAAATTGAAAAAAATATGTCATTAAAACTTTAAAAGTTACATGTATTGGTGATTGAAAGAGGTGATGCCCTACCATGAAGAGGGGAGGGGGGCAGTATGGTTGTTGTCTTTGGAGAGAGAGGATGAAAGGGGGATCGCCAATGACTTGGGTTGGGTAACGAAAGGGCAGTGGTGGCTTGAACTAGAAGGGAAGAGAGAGGGGAAGAAATAGAAAATGAAGATAACTTTTATTTTAGTGAGATGCATATTTGATTAGAGTATATGTTATTTATGAATCTGCCCCTAAGATTTTAAAATGACATAAAAATTATTGCCTTTCACTGCAAAAACTTATATAAACATCCATAATTTTTTTTTGTACATATCTCGAAAAAAAATCGAAAAAATAAGGTGGGCGGCCATCCACCTTCGGGACCACCTAGGTCCACCCATGATTATATTTATCCTCAAATGTACTAATAAGAGTTATTTATATTATAGTTGTGATTCTATAAGTTCGCCACAAATAGATAAATTATTTGTAAACAATTTCTGGGAGGACTTATTGCTTTGAATAGTAGAAATTCAACAGACAAATATTCCTTATTATCATTTTATTTTATCATAAAATATACCTTAAACAACTTGTAACACTTAAGTTAATTTTACCCCTTCAAAATTTTTAAAAATAAAAAATAAAAGCAAGCATTGCTTAATGATTACATATCTCAACCATTTCTAATCTCCCTCTCTCAAATGTAACATTATGTTTCCCTTCCTTTTTATCTACGCACTACTTCGTAATCCCAAACAATCTCGATGTGTGGGCGATTTATAGTTCTTTTTCTATAACACATAAAAGAGTTTCGATGTGCGAGGGATTTATAGTTCTTTTATATAAGACATAAAGTAATCCGAAAAATCCAAAATATGCAAAAAAAAAAATGAATGAAGAAATATAGGGGAAGTTCAAAATAAATAAATAAAATTATTAAGAAAAGTCGTTTAAAAAAGATTAAAGTCATTCGACGAAAAGTCCCTCGATAGTTTTTATAATTAACATTTATTCCAAACTTATTTATTTTGTTTTTGAATTCCCTCGCCATATAAAACACTCCAAACATTCGAGTTTTTCTTGTAAGGATATTCCTAGAAGGTGCACGTACTTTAAAACTATAACAGTGTTGTTTTTTACTTATATCCCTGGCGCATTAGGAGCCGCAAAACGGTTAAAAGATATATTTTACAGGGCCCTAGGGAAGGCAAAATATTGATAGTTTGACCTACCGAGAAATACGTTGTCATCAAATAATTCACGAGTTTTGTTTGGAACGGGATACCTAGAAGTGGAGAATAGTGTAAAACTATAACATTTTTTTCTATTTATAGCCCTGATGCACTACGAGTCCTAAAATGGTAAAAAAATACTTCACACATGGGCATACAGAGGACAAGAAACTGATAGTTTGACCTATCGAATAATAGGTCGTCATCAGAAAATTCACGAGTTTTGCTTTGAAGGGGATATCTAGAAGTTGGGCATAGTGTAAAAATATAACATTTTTTTTCTAAATGTTGCCCTCATGAATAAGGAGTCCCAAAATGGACAACAGATATTGCATACGGGGGACTACGGAGGGAAAGAAACTGATAGTCTGATCTATCAAAAAATAGGTTGCATGGAAGGGAATACCTTGAATATGAGCGTAGTGTAAAACTGTAACAATTTTTTCTACTATTATCCTAACGCAATTAGAGCCCAAAAATGGTCAAAAACTATCGTGCATCAGGGTTGCGAAGGGGAAGAAACTAATAGTTTGACCTACCGAGAAATAGATTGTCATCAAAACATTCACGATCTTTGCTTGAAAGGGGATACCTAGAAATCGCTCGTAGTGTAAATATATAACATTTTTGTTTCTAATTATTGCCCTAACACGCTAGGAGTTGTAACATTTTGAAAAAAATATCCCACACGAGTGTGTACGGAGGGAAAGAAATTGGTAGTTTGACCTACCAAGAATTTACTCATCAGGAAACAAATCAAGAGTTTCCTTCGAAAATGATACTTAAAAGTCGCGCATTAGGGGTTCCAGAATGGTAAAAAAACTTCCAACCAATGACTACGAAGGGGAAGAAACTGATAGTTTGACCTACTGGGAAATAGGTCATTTTAAAATAACTCACGAGTTTTGCTTAGAAGGTTATACCTAGAAGATGCGCGTAGTTTAAAGCTATAAAAAAATTATTTCTACTTATTTTCCTGATACATTAGGGGCTCCAAAATGGTCAAAAAATATTTCGCACGGGGTCATACGGAGGTCGGGAAACTGATAGTTTGACCTACAATGAAATAGGTCACCATCAAACAATTCACATGTTTTTCTTGGATGGGAATACCTAAAAGTCGCGCATAGTGTAAATCTATAACAATTTTATTTCTACCTATTTCCTTGATGTAGTAGGAGTCCTAAAATGGTAAAATAATTATTTGCACGAGGGCATACTGAGGTCAAGAAACTGATAGTCTGGCCTATTAGGAATAGGTCTTCATGAAAAAATTCACGAGTTTTTCTTGGAAGGTGAAACCTAGAAGTCGCACGTAGTGTAAAAATATTACAATTTTATTTTTACGTATTACCTGACACATTAGGAGCCTAATAGTTGTAAAAAATATCTTGCCTCGGGGCCCGCGGAGGGGAAACTGATAGTTTGACCTGCTGGGAAATCGGTTGTCATAAAAAAATTCAAGAGTTTTGCTTGGAAGGGGATACCTATAAGTTACATGTAGTGTAAAACTAAAAAAAATTGTTTTTAATTATTGGCCTGACACTAGGGGTAGCAATTTCAAAAAAGACACAACATGAAACGACATTGACCCAAAATTTACACGACTTGTCGTATTCATAATCGTATTTTTAGGCATGAAGTCGTGTCTTGTTGTGTTCGTGTTAAAAATCAAACACGAAATTGACACAAAAATACAATTGACACGAAATTGAAGACACGGATGCCACGATTTCAACACGAATACCCAACTGAGCAGTCATCCCATAATACGGTACCCACTTGCACTTTGCATTTTAATCCAAACCCTTAATTTCTGCCATCTGTCACCATCTCAATTCATCTCACTTTAAACAAATGAAGACCTAAAACTTTTGTTCCTCACATGCTTATTTTCTTCTATAACCACTACCAACTCCATCTCTCTCTCTCTCTCTCTCTCTCTCTCCATTCTCATCTCCATTTCTCATCGAAGAAAAAAGAAAAGAAAAAGGGGTCTGATAACCAACAACTCAGTCTCCAACACTGTAAGATCCCAATCTCATATTTATTTATGAACTGGAAGATCCCGATCTCATATAATTTTTTTATTTACGAGATCCCGATCTCATATTTATTTATGAACTAAAAGTGCATTTTTTTATAGTGTATATTTTTTTTTACAGTGTCTGCTCCCCACTACCATCTCCATATCCCTGTCAATCGAAGAAAAGGCTCCAATTGAAAGAAAAAGGGTTCCGGTTGAAGAAAAAAAAGTCTACGGTTGAAAAAAGAAGCTTCGGTTGAAAAGGTTGGAAAAAAATCTCCGATTGTATATGAAAAAAAGTCTCCGATTGAAAAAAAACGTTTCAGTTGAAATTATTGTATTTAAAAAAGGGCCTTTTATTTCTGTTTTTTTAGAAGTTAATTGGACTCTCTTGTTTTGTAGAATTACATGTATATGAAATTGTTTTGATCTGTTATATTGTGCACAATTCTTTTATTCTCAGAATTTATTTGTGGAGAATTATTTTGTGTAGTAAAACTTAGCAAGATTTACAGATGTTGAAAGTGTTGAGAAAACACATTTGAAAAAAATAGATTAACTCCACGATATATTCATTTAATTTTTGGAAAGTCTTCAACATTTGACTTGTGTTTATCGTGTTTTTCGTAGCAATTGTGTCCCTCGTGTTAAATTGGATGAAAACTTATCATTCGTATTAAGCATGTAGTGTTGTGTTTTATGTTGGTCGTGTTCGTGGCATCCTAAAAAAACACGAAGTCGTGTCGTGTTCGTGTTTAATATTTTCGTGTCGTGTCAGGCTAAAACACGACCCAAATACATGAATTTCCACCCCTACCTGACACACTCAGAGTCATAAAATGAAAAAATAATATCCTGCATGGGGCATACAAAAGGCAAGAAACTGATAATTTGACCTACCCGGAAATAGGTCGTCATGAAAAAACTCAAGTTTTGCTCGGAAGGGGGTACCTAAAAATCGCGTGTAGTGTAAAACAATAATACTTTTCTTTCTAAATGTTGCTCTGATGCATTAGGCATCCCGAAATGGAAAAAATTTATATCTTACGGGGGACTACAGAAGGGAAGAAACTAATAGTTTCACCTACTGAGAAATAGGTCATCATTATAAAATTCACGAGTTTTTCATGGAAGGATATACCTAGAAGTCGTGCATAGTGTAAAACTACAACTATTTTGTTTCTTCTTTTTCCTCCGGTGCATTAGGATCTCAAAAACGGTAAAAAATGTCTTGCATCAGGGTCTAGGAGAGCAAGAAACTGGTAGTTTGATCTACCATGAAATTGGTTGTCATAAAAACATTCACGAGTTTTTCTTGGAAGGTTATACCTAGAAGTCGTGTGCAGTGTAAAACTATAATAATTTTATTTCTAATGACACAAGAAGTCGTAAAATGGTAAAACAATATCTCTTATGGGAGCATACGGAGGGTAAGAAACTGATTGTTTGACCTACTGAGAAATAGGTCATAATGGAAAAATTCACGAGTTTTTTGTGGAAGGGGATATGTAGAAGTCGTGCGTAGTGTAAAACTGTAATATTTTTATCTTTGTGTGCCCCAAAATGCTCAAAGAAATCTCCTACGAGGGATTACGAAAGGGAAGAAACTGATAGTTTGGCCTCTTGGGAAATAGGTCATCTTAAAACAATTCACAAGTTTTGCTCAGAAGGATATACGTAGAAGATGCGCATAGTATAAAACTATAACAAGTTTGTTTGTATTTATTTCCCTAACGCATTAGGAACCCAAAAATGGTCAAAACGTATCTTGCATGGGGCTCTACGGAGCACAGAAAACTTATAGCTTGACCAACCGAGAAATAGGTCGTCGTCAAACAATTCACGAGTTTTGCTTGGAAGGGGTACCCAAGAGTTGTGCATAGTGTAAAACTAGAACAATTTGGTTTCAAATTATTGCCCTGATGCACTGGGTGTACTAAAATGGTAAAACAACAATTCACACAGGGACGTAAGGAGGGTAAGAAACTGATAGTTTGACCTATCGAGAAAAATATTGTCTTCGTAAAATTTACAAGTTTTGCTTGGAAGGGAATATCTAGAAGTCACTATGGAGAGGAGGAAACTAATAGTGAGACCTACAGGGAAATATGTTGTCACAAAAAAAATTCTTGAGTTTTTCTTGGCAGGGATACCTAAAAGTCAAGCATAGTGAAAAATTAAAACAATTTTGTTTCTTTTTATTTCCTTGATGCATTAGGAGCCGCAAAATGGTCAAAAACTATCCCACATGCGGGCCTATGGAGGGCAAGAAACTAATAGTTTGACTGACTGGGAAATAGGTTGTCAACAAATAATTCACAAGTTTTACATGGAAGGGGATACCTAGAAGTCATGCGTAGTGTAAAACTATAATAATTTTTTTCTAATTATTGCCTGAAGCACTAGGAGTCCTAATATGCTAAAATAATAATCTGCAGGCCAAAAAATAAATAGTTTGACAAACTGAGAAATAAGTCATCATCAGAAAATTCACGAGTCTTTCTTCGAAGGGGATACCTAAAAATCGCGCTTAATGTAAAACTATAACATATTTGTTTCTAGTTGTTTTCGTAATGCACTTGAAGTCCCCAAAAGTTCAAATAATATATCGTGCGAGGGACAACGGATGGAAAGAAGTTGATTTTTTTATTAACAGGAAAATATGTCGTTTTTAAAAAAATTACGAGTTTTGCTCGGAAGGGAATACCTTGACCAAGCACGTAGTGTAAAACTATAACAATTTTGTTTCTACTTATTTCCTCGGAGCATTAGGATCCCAAAAATAATAAAATAAATTATCTTATAGAAGGGCCTATGAGGGCGAGAAACTGATAGTTTGACTTATTGGGAAATTAATAGTCATCAAAACATTCACGAGTTTTGCTCAGAAGGTGATACCTAGAAGTTGCGGGTTGTATAAATCTATAACAATTTTCCATCTAATTATTTCCCTGACGCACTAGGAGTCGTAAAATGGTAAAATAATATTTCGCACGAGGGCCTATCGAGGGCAAGAAACTAATAGTTTGACCTAGTGGAAAATAGGTCGTTATGAAAAAATTCTCGAGTTTTAATTAGAAAGGGATAGCTAGAAGTCGCGCGTAGTTTAAAACTATAATATTATTGTTTCCAAATGTTTCCCTGATGCATTAGGCATCCCAAAATGGTCAAGAAATAATTCCCATTATGGAATACGGAAGAAAAGAAACTGATAGTTTCACCCACTAGGAAATAGGTCGTCTTAAAATAATTCACGAGATTTCCTTGGAAGGGAATACCTAGAACATGTGTGTAGCGTAAAAATATAATAATTTTGTTTTTAATTATTACAACAACGCATTAGGAGCCCAAAAATGGTAAAAAAATATCATGCATCGGGGTCTACGGTGCGCAAGAAACTGATAGTTTGACCTACTGAAAAATATGTTGTCATAAAACATTTCATGAGTTTTTCTTGGAAGAGGATACCTAAAAGTCACACGTAGTGTAAAAATATAATTATTTTGTTTCCAATTATTTCCCTAATGCTCTAGGAGTCTTAAAATGGTAAAACAATATCTCGCATGGGGGTGTACGAAGGGAAAGAAACTGATAGTTTGATCTACCGGGAAATAGGTCTCCATGAAAATATTCACCGGTTTTGCGTGGAAGTGGATACCTAAAAGTTGCGTGTAGTGTAAAAGTATAACATTTTTGTTTCTAAATAATTCTCTTATGCATTAGGCATCCTAAAATGGTCAAAAAATATCCTACGAGGGACTAGGGAGGGGAAGAAACTGATAGTTTGACCAAATGGAAAATAGGACATCTTAAAATAATTCACGACATTTCCTAGGAAGGGGATACCTAGAACATGCGCGTAGCGTAAAACTATTATAATTTTGTTTTTAATTATTACACTAACACATTAGGAGCCCAAAAATGATCAAAACATATCATGAATCAGGGACTACGAAACACAAGAAACTGATAGTTTAACCTAATTGAAAATATATTGTCATAAAACATGTCATGAGATACTTAAATTTACCAGTTTTTTTAATAAATTTTAGAGTTCTAAATTATTTGAAGTTAAAAATGTCACGTGGAAGTTAAAGTTACCAGCTTTTTTAACAATTTTCCTCGAAGTCAAATTTTGAAATCAAAAATTATTTAAATCTATAATTGAGAATTAGTCCATATGTTTTTAATATTGGTTATGATGTTATCTTGAGATTGAACATTCTGATAGTACTTGGACTATGATTATTCAAGAAGTAACTCCAGTAATTGAATCCATAATCTCATGAGTGAGATGATTGCTCCCTGAAACTCTTTTTCCACCTACAAACTGCTACATTTTATTATGTGACCAAAAGGCTGGAAGTCTTTCATTGTTTGTGTAACCCAATTGCCAAATTGTTGAACCTTGAAAGGGCCTCCTTGTGGGTTTAATAATAAGACGTTTTATCCTAGGTGTCTAATTCAATGAAGTTTCTCAGTGCAAAGTCTAAAAGCTTATCTCTGTATGAGAAAGAAGGGGTTGAAGAGGACGAAACATTATTGACTTCAATTTCCATCAAAGATTGATTAGGTGGAATGGTTATTGGATGAAAACTTGTCGGGAGGTTTAGGTTGAATAGTTATTGGATTTTGAGAGTCAATTGGGTTTCCTTTGGGCACAGTAATATTCACTCTCCAATCCGCAAATTTAAAAATCAAGTCAATTATTATTACAACCCAAATAGATCTAAAACCAAAATATATGTCAATTTTGAGTAAAGAGGATATATAGTCCACACAATGGACAATTCAACAAACACCCAATATAACATCCAAACATCGATGGACCCTTACAAAATTCATAGTATAGATATAAATTCTAGCGTTAAACAGGGTTCATAGCTCAAAATTACAAACTTTCGGATATTAAGCAAACAATCCCCAACAAATCTTTAGACACGAGATTTAAACGTATGGTAATAGGTTAATACAATCACAAAAACAATTCAAGATTGAAGAACAACATCTACGAACTTTGACGAGAGTAAATTTGTAACAGTATCCATTGAGTGGGTCTCAAGAATAATGAGAAAGGAAGATTTTTGCCTAGCCATGAATGTCGTCTTGTTCTTTTTTTAATACACATAGGCATGCCATAACATATGGATGCGGCACCCAAAATGTAAGGCAATCCCACTTGCCACAGGAATCCAAGTGCACAAGGGGACCCAGCAGTGGTGGGATGTATGGAAAACACTCTCCCTGAACCAAAATGTTTGTAGCCCAATCATTAAAAATAGTCCAAGGAAAAATTGCAAATTAATATGTGATATGTCATAAATATTTGGTTCTCTTCATCCTTTGTATTTTCGTCTATCTCTATTCCCCACTCCTCTACCAAGCCCCCCGCCCCACCCACCCCCCCCCCCCACCCCAACACACAAAAAAGATAACTGATTAAATTCCCTATGACTTCTTTTGCTCGCTCTCCCATTTTTCAACTTTTAATTAATATGTTATTGTATTAGGATCACTCTTACTTTTTTTCAATAGAGTTTCCTTATTCAGAAAGAATTTTACCTGGCGGTGATCTTGCTCACTTGGGTGTTTGGTATAGGCATAAAAAATACACATGGTATACATAAAGTAAAAGGTTTAATGTTTGTTTTATTCAATACAAGTAAAAAAAAATAAGTCCTGACATGAAATAGATACATGTAGAACTTGAAAAAAAATGAAAAATCATCAATCATGTAATTGGTAAATGGTAAATGGAAAAATGAATTTTAATTAGTAAATGGAAAATGGAAAAAATAAAACCATCAACCATTTAATTGGTAAATAGAACAATCATCAATTTAAGTTAGTGTCCTTGGCTTTAACACAAACATTCCGTCTTCACCTTCACCTCAACCTTCTTTTTCCTTTTTTTCCCCTTTCCTCTAGCCTTTCTCAGATTCATCCACATCACGCGTCAATACTGTGCGTTCTAAAGTCTGAATATTAGTACGGATTGTGGCTCTTTTACAGCTTTAGAAGTTTCGAAATCAAAGCTTTGGCTGCAAGTATAGACAATGTTCCCATTTCTAAAATTAAAAACAATGTTCATTTCTCATGTCTCTTCTCGATGAAAGATGTGAAATGGTTGATGTCGAAGCAGCTGTACGGAATCTAGAGATAAAATTCTTCAGAAAAAAAATCAAGGGGTGATTGAATGGTTTGGATGGAATCGCACAAGAATAAACACTACACCAAACTAGTGTATTAGTAACGGTGCTCTAGCGTTACAAAAATAATTATTAACACTAAGTCACCGTAACAAAAAAGGCGTGAGGAAAAAAACTACCAACACTTTTTTACCATTACTAAAATACAAATCAATTAATTAAATTCGTAACGGACTTTTACCATTACCAACATTTCATAACAAACTTCTAACACAATTTTGTCAACACTTAGTAACAGTATAGGTCTGTTACTAATACTAAATAAAATTAAAATTATACACACGCACACACACGCACACACTTGTCCAAAGAGAAGCAACTCAAGCAGTAGCATTCCATACGCAAAACCAATATAAACCAATCTCAGTGATCAAAATATTATTCACTCAATTAAGTATTTAGTCTATAAACAATCGAAAATTCCTTTCTTTTGTGGATAGTGTTGAACATAATAGTGGTATACATACCATTTCTTTCAAAATTACAAACATATGGGCAGTGATATACACGCCATTTCTTACAACATGCAAAAATATAAATATTGATAGTACAACAATGGACTACAGTAAAAAAAATGAATGAGAGAAGATAAGTAAACAAGAAATTGAAAGTGAAGAAAATATGCAAACCACAAAAAACTAAAGAAACAATTTCTAATATGGACTCACTTTACAACAATGTACTAATGGTTACGTCTCTATTTTGAGGAGAGAATTTAGGGGTGTATTGTTGAATCTCTAAGCTAGGCCTCAAATCACAAGGATCATGACATTTTGCATGCGTCGGGTCTGCACCATCAAGTCTACTTCATTTTCACTGTCCACAACAATCCTCAATCGATGTTGATCACTTCGGAATATCTCCACATGGAAGGGAGAAGCATAAGTTCCATGAATTTCAGTTGTAGGAAAAGAAGTCTTAGAACCCGGTTTCACAACCTTCACTCTCTTCCTATTGACTTCCAGAATTCTTCTTTCAAGAGACCTTTTTCACAGATTTGTACTTGTCATACAAAACCTCAAACTTCACAGATTCAAGACCCAGTTTTTGCTTCACTTCTTTGAGGATATCCAGCTTAACTGCGATCGGCTCTGTTGATGCAGAAACCAGGTTGCCCCTCAACCCCATCCTCTCTTACAGGAGTATAAACGGCAACCAGCCTATAAAAGTCAACTAATAATTTTTAACAATGCCTGCCTACTTATATGAAGGCTGTAATTTTCTAGACGAATTAATATTTTGGGACTCTGCAACTCATATGATTAACCAGATCCAAGATATGAACGCCTTTCACTCTCCAAAGCAACACAATCAATGCACAAAAGATGCCTACATGGTGTAATGACAGGTAACCGGCACCATTCTTTGCACCTAATTAAAAACATATAAAAATAAATAACTAATTATAATATAATCTTTACATCAGTTATTACCAAATCCATTATTATAATGAAATAGCGAGTAACAGAGAAATCTACCAGTAAGAATTTCATCGTTTGCTTTTCAATTGTACCATGCATAGCCAACGTTTCCACAAGAATAGGCCATGTAGCACCCATCCTATTAGCACGACTAATCACCTCTTCATACTGAAAGTTCCAATCAATATAATCAGGTATGTGCATTTTATAACAAGGAAGCACAATCATTTTCCCCATGAATTTCAAAATTAGGACTGAATTGAGTACATATAATACATATCAAGTTGCCAACAAACGTAGCAGTGAAGTAACTCTAATGATCTAAATTTTCCACTGGCAGGAGAAAGCTACATTTTATAAGGAAAAGAACAGGCTTCCCTTGAGAAGAATGGTAAATATACAAAGTAATGAATGCAAATGTCTGATCCCTATAATATGTCTCTACTGAAACACAATTCAGAGTGGTCTCTTACCTTTTGTCCCAGATTGGTTCCATTAGAAAGACGCGTGTTACAAAGCTCAAATCAAGACCTAATGTTGCACTTCCATCCATCAGAAGAGCCATGCAATTTGCATCATGTTGAAAGGTCGCAAGTGATTTCTCTAAATCAAGTGAAAGTATCTTAACCTCTAAATAAAAACAAACAATTTCAGAAAATAAGTAAATATATAACCCGATTCTAACCTTGTTGATAGAATGCATTAGACTATACATTCCAGCAAATTTGATACCAGCAACAGTTAACTAGCAAATGAAAAACTGAAATTTATAGCTCATCAGTCCTACAAGGAAAAACAATTGAATCATTCCTAATCTGCAGAAAATTAGGCCCCAAGATATCCATAATTTCTTGAATATCCCGTCCAGCATCTATTACTATAATATGTCCAGCCACACAGCAAGATAATCTCACATTTCTTGTAGTAGTCATTACACCGATAAACTTCCATGTTTGTATAGCATTTACACAAACATAGTTTAAAAAGCATAGCAGTTTACACAAGCATAGCGTACACAAATATATATATATATATATATATAGAGAGAGAGAGAGAGAGAGAGAGAGTCAGGCTCTCCAACATACATACTAGCAACATACCCATTTTTTTAAATAGTAAAAAAAATAATTTTGAGATGATATTTTTTATATGGTTCATAATATTTCAATATGCCCCGGTAAAAAAAAATCGAATGAAAATAATGTTTTTTGTTATTTTTAAAAAATAGGTAAAAAAAACTGACTGTTTTTACCCTATAAATCTGTCAGATTTTTTACCTATTTTTAAAAATAATAAAAAACATTATTTTCAGCTGAATATTTTTACAGGAGCACATTGAAATAACATGAACCCATATAAAAAATATTAACTCAAAATTATTTTTTTTACTATTTAAAAAAAATAGGTATGTTGTTAGGTATGTTGGAGAGCCTGACTCTCTCTCTCTCTCTCTCTCTCTCTCTCTATATATATATATATATATATATATATATATATATATATATATATATATATATATCCTCTCCCATTCTCACCATTAAAGTTTAACAATCCCATCCAATAGGGAAGCATTCAACCAAAATTAAGTCTACAAAACAGGTGTTTTAACTTTCCTAGTCACAATTTGTGGTGACATTGTGCTGTAATAAGTCTACAAAACAGGTGATTTTAGTCAACCCCCCAAACACATGTTTCGATGCTTATGTACACTGATTGATATGCTTGAATTTGCGAATGATAATGGATTAGAATCATCTGCTTGAACACACAGAGCATGAATTTGGGAGATCACTAAAAAAACTAAAATTCAAACAGTAATGTTCAATTATGTGGTAAATACAATGCTAATTTTAAACGATTCCAATGGAAAAAAAATCATTTAAAACAGATGCAGACTTTATTTTATAGCTACCTATTAGACCCACAATAATTTCATCATGTTTAAGTTAAATCTCACTAGAGTATAGAAGTAAAATGTTTGAACATATCCAAACTTAGCTGTGGAAGGAGAGGATAAAATGTCTTACTTCATAGAGTGCTTTTACAAATTAAACATACAATAAAATATAACTTTTTAACTTACACTAATGGGCTTAATTATCAACAAGAACTTATAACATCAATGTATTAAACCAACAAATCACACAAGATAACATACAAACATAACACCATGTAGACTAAAACCACGGTCTATATAAAAGCACCCCTAACTAAAGCTATAAACGAGATAAAATTTATAGTGCACATCTTTAACAGTACAATCACTTTACAGTTTAGAGTACATCTTTAACAGTTTAAAAGCTTTAACGGTACAAGTTTGGAGTGCAAATCTTTAAAATGTAAGAAACTTAATTCTTGAAAAATACAATGGCTCTAACATAAATGTTTTCACTTAATTGACTATGCCGCTATGCTTTTTCACTGTATATAAAGATATAAAGAACTGTTGAGAATAAACTCTCAAAACCAAAGTGATATTTCCAACTCCTAACAAGTTCAGTAACTTCTTCCTTGTGGTAATTACAACTATCACTCTCAAAACCGAAGTAATAATCCAGATTTGCAGTGGACTCAACAAAGTTTCAACCAGTGAGATTCAAGGCTCAATAGATTTGAACTCTACAAAATATTTATAGCAATACAATAGTGTCTTCCAGCTGATATACCATAAGCTTTTTGCATGCGTATAATCCATATTTGCAGTGGGCATTTTTTTTGCTGTAGAAAGTTACCTGAATGTTTTTCTCCAATTCGGTTCTTGCTGTTGCATCAGAACTTGAACTGTGTTTCTCCACATCTGTCTCCATCTGGTTCTTCTTCATTTTTGCGTTCTTTTTTGCTCTTAGTACCTTCATAACCTCTACAAACACAAAACACTTGATTCGATACTTGACAAAACTATTCGTTCGTCCCATTAAGATAAAAAAGAGTCTACAAGAGTTTGTGAAAGATTACCAGTTCGATATACAGTATCATCCGGGGAAAGCCAATGTAGTTGCTGATGCGTTGAGCCGTAGACCGGTTGACGATGTAGCGGACATCTGGAAAGCAAAGTGGAAGGAGTTGGGTCACCAGGACGCAGTAGCACGTTCGTTCATATCCGTCATGTCAGTCACACCCGAAATTGTTACAAGGGTATTACAGGCGCAGACCACAGACCCGTTTTGCCAGGAGTAGATTGTACGACTCCTAGCCGACGGTGCTGAGTCCTATTCTGTTAGTTCGGATGGAGGGTTGCGGTTCAATGGGAGATTAGTGGTTCCCGAAGGAGCAGAGCTACGTCATGAAGTTATGGCTCATTCTCATGGGTCCCGATTTGCAGTACATCCGGGAGGCGATAAGATGTATCAGGACATGAGGCGACAGTACTGGTGGAGTGGGATGAAGAAGGACATCGCTGAATTTGTGTACAAATGTTCTACCTGCCAGCTGGTGAAGGTGGACCACCAGAAACCGTCGGGATTTCTTCAGCCATTGGAAGTACCTGCGTGGAAGTGGGAAAGTATTTCCATGGATTTCATTACAGGTTTGCCTACATCACAGAGGGGCCATGATTCTATCTGGGTGATTGTAGACCGTTTGACCAAGGTGGCTCATTTTCTGCCGGTGCGAACAGATTATACCACGGGTCAGTATGCTCAGTTGTTCATCGCTGAGATCGTCAGGTTACACGGGGTGCCCCTGAATATTGTATCAGATAGAGACAAGATTTTTGTGTCACGTTTCTGGGAAAGTTTTCAGGAGGCTATGGGTACAGAGTTGAGACTGAGTTCAGCTTACCACCCACAGACAGATGGTCAGACGGAGCATACTAATCAGATGTTGGAAGATATGCTACGCATGTGTATCCTCGATTTCCTAGGAGGTTGGGAGCCACATCTTCCACTGGTAGAGTTCGCTTATAATAACTCCTATCAGTTTACGATTGGCATGGCTCCATTTGAGGCTTTGTACGGCAGGCCTTGTCGTTCTCCAACCTGTTGGCTCGAGGTGGGGGATAACAAGTTATTGGGACCAGAAGTAATCCAGGAGACCTCCGCGAGGATTGAGATAATCAGGAGTCGTATTCGGGTAGCCCAAGACAGGCAGAAGAGCTACGCCGATGCGAAACGGTTCTTCCGGGAGTTTAATGTGGGAGATCAAGTGTTGTTGCGTGTATCTCCTATGAAAGGAGTGATGAGGTTCGGGAAGAAGGGAAAGTTGGCTCCGAGGTACGTAGGACCATTTCCCATCATCGAGAGAATTGGGCCAGTAGCGTACAAGTTGGACTTGCCAGCACATTTACATCGCATCCACGATGTATTCCACATCTCGTCGTTCAGACGATACCTTCGGGATGATATGGCCCATACTCACATTGCGATAGATGAGATCGACTTGCAGTCGGATAGCTCTTACGAGGAGAGACCGATGGCTATTCTAGACTACAGTGAGAGGAGATTGAGGTCGAAGATAGTTCCACTCGTGCGGGTCCAGTGGGAACATCATAATGTGGAGGAATCCACTTGGGAGCGTGAGGAAGATATGCGCGAGAGATATCCAGAGTTGTTTTTACCAGGTATGCCTTATTTTCCGAATTTCGGGACGAAATTCCGTTATTAGGGGGGAAGTATGTAATACCCCATATTTTTACCACCTGTGACACCCCGCCTAATTAAATACCGGGCGATCACTCCTTTATTAAATTAAATCAAGGTAAACAGTTGGTTCATTCTCAGCATCACTGTCGATAAAAATAATTTTTCCAATTTATCACCCTAAATAATTAAGCTAAGTGTCAAAACCATTTTTCATACAAACTTCCAAATTTTAATTAAAGAAAAGATTTATTAATTCAAAACAACATTTCTACAATATAGAATCACACCACGATGAACTAAAATAAAACCATACATTCACCAATCGAATGTCAACAATATAAAACTAAAAAAAAACCATAAACCATCCCGAATAAATCCCATAAACCGTACTGGAATAACTGAAATATAAAAAAAAATCCCAACAATAAATGAAATGATGAAAAGGGCGACACGTGCCCAATAATGAGAGTGATAGGAGTGGAGTCAATAACAGAAGCCGTCTACTCAAGTGACCTGCAACTCCCACCTAAGCTGCAGCTCGTTCTTCTCAAAGGATCCTAAGCAAGACGCCCCTGTGGCTGGGCACCTGAAAATATACATATATATACACAAGAGAGAGAGAGAAAAAGAAACGGGTCAGGGCCCGAAAGTGTGTTTGATTTTAAAAATACGTTAAGCAAGTATTTAAAATGATACAGGCCAATGCAACATCATATTAGTTCGTCTCTCTCTTGAGAAATACTCACCTCTCTTCTAATGTGCACTCCTATCGCACTAACCTACCCAACGATTTGTTTCTCTTAGCTCACGCATATATTTTCAAAACCGAACGATGTCAATGTTTTAAAAAGGTTACTTTCAATATGTAGTACTCCTCTCGGTTTAGCTTCCTTAAATTATAAGGTTTCCCAGTGTCTTCTCATACTTTCACAAAATAAGTATTTAATAATTTAGTCAACAACCATGTTCTACTTATCAAATCACAGTAGGAAGTTTAAAGTTTATAACCTCATATATATATTATCTACTCGTATAATATATATATATATAAAGACACCCCAACTAAACTATGGTGTGGGCATACTCTGCTATCCAATCCCCGTATCGCTCACACAAAGGGAAATACAAGTTCGGAATCACTCTCGAACTGTATTAACATATACAAAACAACGTTGAGGCGAAGCATAGATTCCAAGTCCAAGAGGTCAGTACATACCCACACGTCTCTTAGGACCGTCCGACTATCAATCTGATAGCCCGTACCTAGGATCTCTATCTTCTAGGGTACAAATCAACATCCCCCATAAAGCAACACAGGATAAGATTATCCCAGCGCGGTAACCTCAGGGATAGCAAGTAGCGCGGGTACGTTTTTCACATGAATATAATATATGTACACACAATATATAAAGATACCCATTCCATTATATTAATATAGGTTTCTCTCGTAACCCATTGTCATAACATTTATCTTTAATTTCCCATTATTATGATTACGTATAAGGTTTCGTCTCTAACCTTAACTCGAAGCGTTTTCTCACTCATTACCTAATACTCATGGGTTATAACCTTACAAATCTAAAATTTCAGTAAATAACTTTATTTGATTCCAACGTAACTTTCTTATGCACCTCACCCTTAAGTTTCATAAATCTAACAACCTAAAGTAAATATCCCATAATTACCCTCCTCGTTGAAGATTAAAGGTTCTAACATAGGTCCATATACCCTACTGGTCCTCAATATCTCCCAAATCATTTTATTTAGAAAGCCCAAGGTTTATTCCACGATAAATTAATTCAACTAATTAAACAAGGGAAATAATAGGTTGCCCGGGAGGGTCGATCGATCGACGTCTGGGGGTCGACCGATCGAACCTTCGATCGATCGACGCTCTAGGGTCGATCGATCGATCGAGCAGGTCTGTGAAAATTCTGCAGAAATTGCAGTGACGGGATTGCGTAAGTTTTACTTATATACCCTTTTTATATTTACCTATTAACACTCACAGCCGTTTTCATGGACTTGATGAACCGAGTATTCAGAGAGTTCTTGGATCAGTTCGTCATCATCTTCATAGATGATATCTTGATATATTCACACTCCGAGGAGGAGCATGCCGAACACTTGAGGCAGGTTCTTCAGACTCTACGAGAGCATCAGTTGTATGCTAAGTACGAGAAGTGTGGATTCTGGTTGAGAGAGGTACAATTCTTGGGCCATGTTGTTTCAGAGCAGGGGATAGCAGTTGACCCGAGCAAAGTGTCAGCGGTGAGGGAGTGGGGGCATCCCACGACACCGATGGAAGTGCCCAGTTTCTTGGCGTTAGCCGGATACTACAGGAGGTTCATTCGGGGATTCTCCAAAATAGAGGGTCCATTGACGAATCTGACTTGCAAGGGGGTACCATATGTTTGGGATGACGCTTGTCAGTTGGCTTTCGACGAGCTGAAGGACAAGCTTACTTCGGCACCAGTCCTTGCTTTACCGAAGCCGGGTGTAGAGTACCTGGTTTACACAGATGCGTCCTTACGAGGACTTGGGGGAGTACTTCAGCAGGAAGAGAAGGCTATAGCTTTTGCTTCCCGCAAGCTTAAGCCGCACCAGAAGAATTACCCCACCCACGACCTGGAGTTAGCTGCGGTCGTCTTTGCATTGAGAATTTGGAGGCACTATTTATTGGGCGAGAAATTCCGTTTGTTTACAGACCATAAGTCACTGCAGTATCTGTTCACTCAGCGAGAGCTGAATATGCGTCAGCGCAGATGGTTAGAGTTTGTGAAAGATTACCAGTTCGATATACAGTATCATTCGGGGAAAGCCAACGTAGTTGCTGATGCGTTGAGCCGTAGACCGGTTGACGATGTAGCGGACATCTGGAAAGCAAAGTGGAAGGAGTTGGGTCACCATCAGTAGCACGTTCGTTCATATCCGTCATGTCAGTCACACCCGAAATTGTTACAAGGGTATTACAGGCGCAGACCACAGACCCGTTTTGCCAGGAGCAGATTGTATGACTCCTAGCCGAGGGTGCTGAGTCCTATTTTGTTAGTTCAGTTGGAGGGTTACGGTTCAATGGGAGATTAGTGGTTCCAGAAGGAGCAGAGCTACGTCATGAAGTGACGGCTCATTCTCATGGGTCCCGATTTGCAGTACATCCGGGAGGCGATAAGATGTATCAGGACATGAGGCGACAGTACTGGTGGAGTGGGATGAAGAAGGACATCGCTGAATTTGTGTCCAAATGTTCTACCTGCCAGCTGGTGAAGGTGGACCACCAGAAACCGTCGGGATTTCTTCAGCCATTGGAAGTACCTACGTGGAAGTGGGAAAGTATTTCCATGGATTTCATTACAGGTTTGCCTACATCACAGAAGGGCCATGATTCTATCTGGGTGATTGTAGACCATTTGACCAAGGTGGCTCATTTTCTGTCGGTGCGAACAGATTATACCACGGGTCAGTATGCTCAGTTGTTCATCGCTGAGATCGTCAGGTTACACGGGGTGCCCCTGAATATTGTATCAGATAGAGACAAGATTTTTGTGTCACGTTTCTGGGAAAGTTTTCAGGAGGCTATGGGTACAGAGTTGAGACTGAGTTCAGCTTACCACCCACAGACAGATGGTCAGACGGAGCGTACTAATCAGATGTTGGAAAAAATGCTATGCATGTGTATCCTCGATTTCGTAGGAGGTTGGGAGCCACATCTTCCACTGGTAGATTTCGCTTATAATAACTCCTATCAGTTTACGATTGGCATGGCTCCATTTGAGGCTTTGTACGGCAGGCCTTGTCGTTCTCCAACCTGTTGGCTCGAGGTGGGGGATAATAAGTTATTGGCACCAGAAGTAATCCAGGAGACCTCCGCGAGGATTGAGATAATCAGGAGTCGTATTCGGGTAGCCCAAGACAGGCAGAAGAGCTACGCCGATGCGAAACGGTTCTTCTGGGAGTTTAATGTGGGAGATCAAGTGTTGTTGCGTGTATCTCCTATAAAAGGAGTGATGAGGTTCGGGAAGAAGAGAAAGTTGGCTCCGAGGTACGTAGGACCATTTCCCATCATCGAGAGAATTGGGCCAGTAGCGTACAGGTTGGGCTTGCCCGAACATTTACATCGCATCCACGATGTATTCCACATCTCGTCGTTGAGACGATACCATCGGGATGATATGGCCCATACTCACATTGCGATAGATGAGATCGACTTGCAGTCGGATAACTCTTACGAGGAGAGACCGGTGGCTATTCTAGACTACAGTGAGAGGAGATTGAGGTCGAAGATAGTTCCACTCGTGCGGGTCCAGTGGGAACATCATAATGTGGAGGAATCCACTTGGGAGCGTGAGGCAGATATGCGCGAGAGATATCCAGAGTTATTTTTACCAGGTATGCCTTATTTTCCGAATTTCGGGACAAAATTCCGTTATTAGGGGGGAAGTATGTAATACCCCGTATTTTTATGCTATATTTAATTTGGGGATTTAATTAATAAAAATCCGGAAATTAATTATGTTATAATTATTAACGTGACTAGAGTTAGTAATTATGGAAAAATTGTTGAATATTACTAATGAGCATAGTAATATGTTATATTGGTTATATTGAATGTCATAAGTGAATTAAATGACTATTTCGGAAAAATTATGTCGGGACGTGCTCGTGTCGCGTCGGGACTAATTATGTTAATTAAAAAGTGAATATTTTATAAGTTGTCCGTATGTTCGTTTTGAGTGCGCCAACGCGTCTGGAAGGGTCGAGATAGTCAGAAAAGTGTACCCGGGGGTTTAGTTTGGGTCTCGGGATGTTTTTAGGCTTAATTAGTGACCCGGGAGGGCGTTTTGGTCATTTTACATATTAGGGTAATTAAACCCACGAATTTCAGCCATCCTTAGCAGCCATTTAAGTCAGCCTTTCAGGGTTAGATTATTCACAACCCTAAGACGGCTAGTGGAGAAGAGAGGAGAGACCTTGCTAGGTGATTCAAGGCCAAAAACACCACCTTTTGCACCACCGTCACCACCAACGCGTAAATCGCAAGGAGGAGAACGCAGCCACACCAATATCAGCAGGAAACCAGACCTCTGAAATCCCAAGCAAGTGTTTAACTTGCGTATTTTCGTTGGTGCAATAATCATGTTAGTGTAGGAATGATTAAGAGTATAATCCATGGAAGAAAACCCAATTTTAATAGGGATTTGCATGTAGAAATCATATGAACCTTATTCTGGAAATTAATATGTGAAGTAGATGTTTAACCCACGAAATTATGATGATTTGTTAGAAGGAATTTCTGGAGAAAACTGATTAGAACAAAGGTTAAGAAAACTGTAGGGTTCTTGATGATTAGATGAAATATTAGGTTGTTTAACCATGTTTATTGATGTATATACGCATGCTAATCGTTAAAGATACCTGGAATTATGTTAGGATGTTAACAGTAGACTTTTTGGGTCAATTAGAGTTGGAAAATATGAGTTTTGATGAAGAAACTTACGCAATCCCATCACTGCAATTTCTGCAGAATTTTCACAGACCTGCTCGATCGATCGATCGACCCTAGAGCGTCGATCGATCGAAGGTTCGATCGGTCGACCCCCAGACGTCGATCGATCGACCCTCCCTGGCATCCTATTATTTCCCTTGTTTAATTAGTTGAATTAATTTATCGTGGAATAAACCTTGGGCTTTCTAAATAAAATGATTTGGGAGATATTGAGGACCAGTAGGGTATATGGACCTATGTTAGAACCTTTAATCTTCAACGAGGAGGGTAATTATGGGATATTTACTTTAGGTTGTTAGATTTATGAAACTTAAGGGTGAGGTGCGTAAGAGAGTTACGTTGGAATCAAATAAAGTTATTTACTGAAATTTTAGATTTGTAAGGTTATAACCCATGAGTATTAGGTAATGAGTGAGAAAACGCTTCGAGTTAAGGTTAGAGACGAAACCTTATACGTAATCATAATGATGGGAAATTAAAGATAAATGTTATGACAATGGGTTACGAGAGAAACCTATATTAATATAATGGAATGGGTATCTTTATATATTGTGTGTACATATATTATATTCATGTGAAAAACGTACCCACGCTACTTGCTATCCCTGAGGTTACCGCGCTGGGACAATCGTATCCTGTGATGCCTTTGGGGGATATCGATTTGTACCCTAGAAGATAGAGATCCTAGGTACGGGCTATTAGATTGATAGTCGGACTGTCCTAAGAGACGTGTGGGTATGTACTGACCTCTTGGACTTGGAATCTATGCTTCGCCTCAACGTTGTTTTTGTTTATGTTAATACAGTTCGAGAGCGATTCCGAACTTGTATTCCCTTTGTGTGAACGATACAGGGACTGGATAGCAGAGTATGCCCGCACCATAAATTAGTTGGGGTGCTGTTGTATATATATATTATTCGAGTAGTTAATATATATATATGGTGATAAACTTTAATATGCCTACTATAATGTGTTAAGTGGGACTTAGTTGTTGACGCAATTATAAATATTTATTTTGTGAAAATATGAGAAGACACTGAGAAACCTTATGATTTAATGAAACTAAAACGAGAGGAGTACTTCAGATTGAAAGTTATATTTTTATAAAACATTGTCATCGTCCGGTTTTGTATACATATGAATAAGTTAAGATAAACGAACCATTGGGAAGGTTAGTACGATAGGAGTGCACATTAGAAGAGAGGTGAGTATTTCTCAAGAGAGAGACGAACTAATATGATGTTGCATTGGCATCTATTCATTTAAATACTTGCTTAACGTATTTTAAAATCAAACACACTTTCGGGCCCTGACCCGTTTCCTTCTCTCTCTCTCTCTCTTGTGTATATATATATGTATATTTTCAGGTGCCCAGCCACAGGGGCGTCTTGCTTAGGATTCTTTGAGAAGAACGAGCTGCAGCTTAGGTGGGAGTTGCAGGTCCCTTGAGTAGACGGCTTCTGTCATTGACTCCACTCTTATTACTCTCATTTATGGGGCACGTGTCGCCCTTTTCATCATTTCATTTATTGTTGGGGATTTTTATATTTCAGTTATTCCAGTATTGTTTATGCGATTTGTTTCAGGATGGTTTATGATTTTAGTTTTATATTATTGACATTCGTTTGGTGAATGTATGGTTTTATTTAAATTTCGTGGTGTGATTCTCCATTGTAGAAATGTTGTTTTGTATTAATAAAAATCTTTTCTTTAATTAAAATTTGGAAGTTCGTATGAAAAATGTTTTTTGACACTTAGCTTAATTATTTAGGGTGTTAAATTGGAAAAAATTATTTTTATCGACAGTGATGCTGAGAATGAACCAACTGTTTACCTTGATTTAATTTAATAAAGGAGTGATCGCCCGGTATATAAATTAGGCGGGGTGTAACAAAAACCAGAAGTCAGAGATTTAAAAACACTCAAAGATTTTTCAATATCAGTAAACCGTCTCCAATACAAGAGAAAACAATTAAAATTTTTAAATGAAGAAGTAAAATACAAAAGGATTGAAGATCAACTTACTAACAAGATTCTTCAAGATAAAATAGAAAATTTCAAATTAAAACTAACAAATGAAATATGTTTCGATCTACCAAATGCCTTTTTACATAGAAAGAAACATATAGTAACTTTGCCATACATCAAAGATTTTAATGAAAAATTCATCCCTACCAAAGCAAGACCAATCCAAATGAATCAAGAAGATATGGAACTATGTAAAGATGAAATTAATGGTTTATTACAAAAATGAATTATAAGAAAAAGTAAATCTCCTTGGTCATGCCCTGCATTTTATGTCAGAAAAAATGCCGAATTAGAACGCGGAGCACCCAGGCTAGTCATCAATTACAAACCACTTAATAAAGTTTTAGAATGGATAAGATACCCAATTCCAAATAAACGTGACCTCGTGAACTGATTAAATCAAGCAACCATTTTTTTCAAGTTTGACATGAAGAGTGGATTTTGGCAAATACAAATCCATGAAAAAGATAGATACAAAACTGCATTCACAACCCCCTTTTGTCACTATGAATGGTGTGTCATGCCATTTGGCCTAAAAAATGCACCTAGTGAATTCCAGAATATCATGAATGAAATATTTAACCCTTCATCCCATTTTACAATTGTCTACATTGATGATGTCCTCATTTATTCCCACACAATTGATGAACATTGGAAACACTTAAATTTATTTTTTGTACTAATAAAAATTAATGGTTTAGTGGTTTCAGCCTCGAAAGTCAATCTATTCCAAACAAAATTTAGATTTTTACGTCATAATATTCACCAAGGAAAAATTAGTCCCATAGATAGGGCCATCCAATTTGCTGATAAATTTCCTGATGAAATCCTCGAGAAAACGCAACTTCAAAGATTTTTAGGATCATTGAACTATATTGCTGAATTTTATCCAAATCTTCGCAAATAATGCAAACCATTATTTGAAACGCTACAAAGTAGCCCTCCCCCTTGGACTATCGAACATACGTCGATAGTTCAAAATTTCAAGAAACGTGTTAAAACCCTACCTTGTCTTGGTCTTTCTACACCAAATTCATTCAAAATCATTGAAATCGATGCCTCTGACATTGGCTACGGAGGTATTCTTAAACAGAAAATTCACCCTCATTCTCCTAAACAAATTGTTCGATTATATTCCGGAGTCTGGAATAAAGCGCAAAGTAATTACAGTACTATTAAAAAAGAAATATTATCTATTGTTTTATGTGTTTCGAAATTTCAAAGTGACATTTTAAATCAAATTTTTTTTAGTCCGTGTGGATTGTAAAAGTGCAAAATATGTTTTAGAAAAGGATGTCCACAATATTGCTTCTAAACAAATTTTTGCTAGATGGCAATCTATACTAAGCATTTTTTATTTTGATATTGAGTATATTAAAGGAAGTGAGAATTTCATCCCTGATTTTCTCACACGTGAATTTCTACAGAATAACAATGACGGAGAAAAATCCCCAGAAGACAACTAGATCCCTCGCTCTACCCACAAGCCAACCTTCTACTAAAATTGCATCCCCTCTCCAAGTAACAAACAGATACCAGGTCCTTGGAAACATTCCAAGACCAAATTTTAGTTACAGTTCCACTCTTGCAACTCCTGCAGAGTTTGGGCCTTCTTCTAGTCAATACCTAGTCAATGACCCATTTGCTACACAGCCCATTCAACAGATTACTAAAACCAAATTTTATAATCACCCTGCTAAAACTGATTATGTGCTCAAACCAAATTTTTCAAATTTATTTTCTATTCATCCAAATCATAGCCATATTAAAAATCCAATTGATTTAGTAAAAAATTATTTTCCTCCCTCTTGGCACTTCACTCCCCACCATCCTGCCAAGACTTTAAAATTTTACACGGATATTCTTTATTCCTCAGAATGAGTTCGTATTAAAGCAATCACCGATCGCAACGATTCATCAATGATTCTTTACCATTCCTTGCACATTAATAATATAATCTCTCTTCAAGACTGGGGATCCCATCCCTCCATTCTAAAAACCCTCCCAAGTCATCAAATTCAGTTTAGTTATTATGATTATATTGAAGCATGGTTTAAATTTATCTTTTACCAAAATGAGTCATTCACTCATTCTTGGTTTCTTTGCTTTGATCAAAAATTTAAAAGTCAAATTCCTTCTTAGTTTTCCCAGTGGTGGACACAACATGGTTCTATCCCAGATATCCTACCTGCAGACCTCCAAGAACAAGTTAAATATTTTTCCACAGTCTTTAAAGTAAATGAACATAATTCTCAGTTCCCAGTTTTACTCTTGTTCTGTAGTAAATACAAAGTTCCATGGATATTCAAATGGCAATATGCAATACAGCAGTCAACAATAGTCCGACAATTTTATGTTAAATGGTGGGACTCTTTCAATCAACAAAGGATTATTAATGTTGTTCAAATGGAGTTTCCTTGCCAACCAGTCATTCCAGTCCAAGCAGTTAAGAAATCTAGTCAAAGTTCTATGAATACAACATTAGCCAAGTCAAACAAGTCCCAGCAGCTCAAAGATTTGGCAAAACAGCTTCTTCTTCAAGCTGAAGCCGAAGAGGAAAATTATTGTTCTCCCACCTCTTCTGCTGAGTCAACAAATAGTAACCAAGTTAACACATCAGATCCATATTCGAGTTCATTATTTCAAGATGCCCAAGACCCTTACAGTTTGTAATAAAATTTATTTTTACAGGATAATATTTGGTTAAAATTTAATGATGAGTTACTATTCATGAACAGTAAAGATATTCCTCGACATGTTACTATTCATGAACAGTGCCGAATGATTAAAATATTCCCCGACAAGTTACTATTCATGAACAGTGTCGTCGCACGGGTTTACAGTCTATCAGCTAGCAATTTACCCAAGGTTAAAATAGTTTATCCAAAGTTAAAATCAGTTACCCAAGGTTAAAGCAGTTTACTCGAAGTTAAAAGCAGTTCACCCGAAGTTAAAGTCAGTTACCCAAGGTTAAAGTAGTTCACCCGAAGTTAAAGTCAGTTACCCAAGGTTAAAGCAGTTCACCCGAAGGTTAAAGCAGTTCACCCGAAGTTAAAGTTAGTTACTCGAAGGTTAAAGCAGTTCACCCGAAGTAAAAGCAAAGGAGTTTCAACTATAAATAGAGCATTTAGTCGTCCATTCCGGGCAGAGTCTGATTTCCTATCTCACTACTGCTCCGGGCAGAGTCTGATTTCCTATCTCACTACTGCAAACTCTCTCTCTATCTCCATATCTCTATTATTCTCTCAGTTTTCATTTTTATCTTGTATTAAACATTATGCTTTCAAGTTCATCCGGTTCAACCAACTGTATTAATCAGTAATCTTTGTAAGTTTACTTTCAGTTATTGTAATTTCAGTTTTCAGTTTTCAATATTAATTTGTGTTTTATTATATGCGCTGCTTCCCCTTTTGTTATATATATATATACTGTGATTCAATCTACTGTGTGATATTGTAGTTGATGGTGAATAAAAGAAATTGAATTTAATTAAGTAAAAGAATACTTAATCCTAAGGGTTTTGAAAAGTGAAATTCATATTAAAGAGAAAATAATGTGAATAATTATATCACGTATGGTATGGGACAAACGGGGTTATTATATGGGACATAATCATGTTGGGGAAATTAGTTGGAAGGAAACCTTATTTAGGAAGTTACTCAGATACGTTAAGCATGCACTCTAGATAAGATGTGAGAATATCAGGAGAGAACCTGGAATATAACATCTACATAATAAATGCTTAATTGCACCTGTTAAACACTTGCTATTTTAAAATCTTTTACAATCAGGCTCTGATTAGTTTCCTTGCATATTCTCTTATCTACTATATATATTATAAGAGGTGCCCACCATCAGGGACGTGAAACTTAGGGTATGGATGTATGATCATGAGTTGTTGTTCCTGGATGCTACACCTTTTTTATTCCTATGTATGTAGTACTTTTCTTATTTAGGGCATGTTGCCCAGGATTTTAGTTATTCCATTTACCTTTTCAGATATTGTATTGGGTTTACGTTGGTACTATCATTTTGGTTTGTTGGATTGGTGTTAGATATGTTAAACTCGGAAGTTTTATCCAGTTACATTTAATCTTGTTATTCATTATTCAGTTGTGATATGAGACTTCTCTATTGTTGTTCAGTATTGTGGTAATGGTTTTTAAATTGTCATTAATCATGGAAATGGTTTTAACACTTAACTTAATTAAGTATTGGGTGAGTTATTTTATTAAGAAAAAAATGTTTTTCGACAGTGATGCTGAGAATAAACCAACTGTATATTCTGTTTTAATTTAATAAAGGAGTAGTTATCCAGTATTTAATTAGGCGGGGTGTTACAAGCATAAAGAATAGTATTATGTTCATTATATACATTACACATGAAAACATTAATATATGAATTACATTTCAAATGGACTGAAGATTATGATTTAATTATTATAAAAATATATGATTAGAATGGTGTGGGTTTTGGGGTGTGACAGTTCTTCTTTTTACCCGCATTCAATGTGTGTTGAAAAATATTGTATTTTTGCACCAATTAATATTTTAACCAAATTATTTTTTGGTCAAATTTGAGCCATTATCAAAGTAGACCCCCATATGAATTGTATTGAGACTAAGTACGTACGCGTCCCTTGTAACAAGGAAAGTCATGTGGTATATTTTTGTTAAATAATCAAAAAAAGGATGAATGGGAAAGTTGGTTTCAAAATGGCCAATTTATTTATGAAATTGCTAGGGATTTTTTAAAATTTT
The DNA here is from genome assembly GCA_949130495.1 of Sambucus nigra. NCBI lineage: Eukaryota > Viridiplantae > Streptophyta > Magnoliopsida > Dipsacales > Adoxaceae > Sambucus > Sambucus nigra. The sequence goes on from OX422210.1 coordinate 9,807,723, forward strand.
CGGGACGATTTTTTTTAACTATATCTAAAGATTGTGACTTTTCTCTATATGCAATGACACTTTGTCGAATAAGAATGTGACTATTCTTTATATATACTGTCACTTTAAATTTTTTTTGCATGTCAAAATCAATTTATTCCGGGAAGAATACGCCCATTGATTTCATCTGTAAGCCCCACTAAAGGGAGCAAATTATGTCTTCATGAGAGAGTGTCCAATATTCAACTTGATGTCATCTTTTTTATCTGTAAATTTTCTATTGACCTAATATTTTATTTAACAAATATGATTTATTTCATCTGTCAATTTGATAAAAACATGAAAGCACGTAATTTAAACAACAATCTCAATAATTCTATTATGAACTTATTTTATTTGGACTTTGCGTTTGAATAATTTTTTTGGCATTGAGTAAATATATATTAGGAATATAAATAAACCCACATAATGAGTAATTTACCACATGATGTGGCATTTATAATTGCATTTATCCTAAAATGATTTAGATCTTTTTAACTTTAGAATACATCTTGTAATGCGAGTATGCATACTTTATGATTTTCTAATTTCTAATTGTCAGAACTGTTACAAACCTATTTTTCTAAAATTTTAAACAAAATGTTTTTGAGTTAATTTTTTTATATGGTATTTAAATATTTCAAGGAATTCATATAAAAAATCAGCTCAAAACGACTATTTTTTATATTTTAAAAAAATTGGTCAAACCTTCGCAACTTTTAAAGTGTTTTAATAGGTTTGAAAGTTTGACCAATTTTTTTAAAATAACAGAAAATGTTATTTTGAGCTAAATTTTTGTATGGGTCCCTTGAAATGTTTAAACACAACACAAAAGAACAACTCAAAAATTACTTTTTTCCTATTTTAAAAAATAAGTATGTATACTTGGTATATATTATAGTCTGTTTATATATATGTGTGTGTGTGTATGTGTGTGTGTGTGTGTTCTTTATTTTTATAAACACAATTATTAAAGGATTCAGAATGAAAAACAGTAATTTTAAGTCGACTCACGAATCCGTCTCGTTCTGTGCGACACTGACGTATTGTCTCTACACTAGTTCGTTTTGGTGGTCTTACTAAGTGGATCCTATGCACACTCCAAAAATGAATCAATGCATAGACGACGCGTGAATGAGTTGCACATAATGAGTTAAATTCTTACCTCCATATAGAATTATTCAAATAAAAAAGTATATACACAATTGATTAAAAGCCCCATCACACTTCTGAGTAACTTGGCAAAGATAAATCCATAGACCTGACTTAACAAACAGAAGACAAAATACAACCGAAGAAATACATTCCTAGAGGTTTGGGTTATAATTATAGTTTGAAATGTCTTCTGCAATTTCAGTATTTGCGGTAGCCCTCGTATTCCTAGAGGTCTGTCCAATCGGAGTGAGGTCCATACTATTGAGCATTGCGAGTATTGTGTTGTGCAATTTTAGTATTTAGCTATGCTGCTCAAAAATCTTGTTGATTGCAGACCTCTCCTCATCATTACCAAAAGTCAATACTTTTATTGCACTATCTGTCTCGTGAGGATTTTCCCAAGGAATGATTAGTTAATTCAACTAAAGGAGGTGGTTGTATATACACAGATAATACACAAAATCAAAAAGTCATTTCATCTTCCAAGATTGATAACCTAGAAAATCAAAACGTCAATTGTATTCATGTGTGATGGAAAATGTTAAGTCATGTAGGAAAATTAAAAACAGTGAATTTAACTTTCGAAGACAACCATCCGGAAGCGCTTTTTCCAAACGTCTGCCTTTGGTCGTCTCTCTCTCTCTCTCTCTCTCTCTCTCTCTCTCTCTCTCTCTCCATCTCTCTTGTCATATACTCATCTAGGGCTGCAACTGGTACAGATATTTACGATACTGTACCATTTTAGTTCGACAAAAAATGATTTTGGTTTCATATTATGAAATACCGAAAACGGATTTTACCGAAATCAAATATACCGTAAAAAATTTGGTTGGTTTTGGTTTTTAGATATAAAAAATCGATTTACCGAAATTACCGTACTGACTTATTATATCGAATTTACCGTGCCAAAATTATCGAATTACCGTACCAAACTTACCGCATATTACCATATCAGTGCCGCCCACCTAAGTTTTTTGGAATTTTTGGACCTTTGTGTAATATTTCATAATATAAGGAATTAAGTGTGTGCGACACAAATACAAATAAATCTTATTCTAATTTCTACACATGCTATCTGATATACAATACACACACGCGGTTTTATAACTTTTAACCTAGCCGTCTCTCTCTCTCTCTCCTTCTTCACGCATGATCCCTTTCTCCCTCACGATCTGTTTCTTCTCCTCTCTTCGTCGTATAAATCCAACAGTAACAGGAGCTCCTTCTGGCTCCGAGCAACTCCGCTCCTCCTCTCCGTCTTTCGCCCTCTCCTCCTTGGCCGGCATCTCAACCGCCTGCACCCAAGTTCCCCAATCGCATCTGAGCAGGAGAAAAGCATCGATTCATTCAACTTCTTTCCAAGCTCCAAGCAAACAACAAAGCATGTGAGTCTTCTCAGAGAGAGACTAAGCCGTAAGCAGGTAATTTTTTTTATTATAATTTTTAAATAAGTTAAACATCTATTCTATATAGTTGAAATTAGTTTATTGTTGTTGATGTAAAAAATTAGATTATATCTAATTATTTAATCACAGATAAAATAAAATGAGACAAAGAAAATTTAAAGTGGTTCAGCCTTATAAGAATGGCCTACGTCCACTATTCTTGTTATTGCTGAGTGTTTAGGAATTCTCGAAATATGAGTATCCTCCAGAAATTCTGGTCCCTTACAATGAGGATGATACAATGTATTTATATCCCTCAGGCTGTACATGTGAAAGGGTAATACATAGTTGTCCCTTAGGCGTATACATCTGTATGATAATAGTAAGCATTTAATGAGCAGTCAATCTGTTGGTTATCCTGCTATTAATGCTCTGTTCGAGGTGCAGCTCGAACCGCCTAAGTTGCTCGGACCGCCAATGTAGCTCGGTATTCATAAGTTGCTCGGTGTAGTAAAGTTCCTCGGAGAGCTCTTGCTGGTCGGAGCGTCTGAGTTGATTGGGGAGGCAGAGTTCCTTGGAGCCAAAGTGATTGCAAAAATACTTGTAGGTTCCACGTAGACTGACATGTGTCTTTTTATGATTAATCCACGTCAGCAGGTTAAATTTGGTATCAACAGAAGGCCCCTATATTTCACAGTTCGGGATTTGAGGAGTGTGGAACATTCTTTCTCGAAATATGGCGATTTTAAATGGTCATCTTGAAATTTAGGAGTATTTTCTTTTGTATTTATTTCTCCTTCCAAATTCGTAGAATCGGACTTTTTGAATTTTTATGACCGCTTCGGTTTCCGCGCCCTTTTTGTCTTTTTAGCCGCCGGTAGCGTAACCGTCTCTTTTTGTAATCATTATCTTTACCCATTCCCAAGACAAGGTATTTAAGCGTTGCAGAAAATCACATCGTCTTCTACCTTTTCAAATTTGTATCTTTGAGCTTTCCATTTTCTCTTTCTCATCGTGCGTTCATCCTTTTCATCGTTCATTGTCAACAGATTCATCCTTTTCCTGTAAGATCTTCTTCTTTCTTCTTTATTTCCTTTACTCATCATGGTTTACCTTGTTGAATCGCTTGATAAGTTTCGTTTTGATTTCTCTATTCCTTCATGGGTCGTTCTGGAGGAACTTTCTGAACCTTCAGATTATTTTCGTTTGGCTGAGGGACATTGGTTCCCTAGTCTCTTCGTGGCTGAATGTGGTTTTTCTTTTCCCCCAAACCCTTTGTGTTTAGAATTCTGTCAATATTTTGATGTGGTTCCTGCAAGAATAGCCCCCAATACATGGAGAATAGTTAATGGGGTTCATAGATTAAATCAGATTCATGGAACTCGTATAGGAATTCCGGAAATTATGTTTTGTTATAGATGGGCTGTTGGTGACAATACTTTTTATTTAAAAACTAGGTTTTTAAATAGGGCTTTAGTGGTCAATCTCCCAGATGCCAATAGGGACTACTTCGAGCACGAGGTTGTTATGAAAAATTGGCAACACCCTCCACTGACTGGAAATGATGTGTAACAGGGTCCTAGATGCCCTCCCTATGGAAATGGGATAGGTTGCTTTTATTTTATTTTTGAAATTATGCTTCCTTTGTGTTTGATAAAATGTGTCACTGATATTTTAATTTTCATTTATTTGCAGTTGACAGCAAAAGAAGGTCTCCAAAAGAGACAGAAGTTAACTTAAAACATTTAAAACTTATCTGGAGTTTGCATCAGACTATTGTCGATGAGCATATCAGGTCAGCTTCATATCTGCTGCAGTATAAGAGTTACACCTCATCTTTTACTGCTCGTCCAGTTACAAGCGACGTGGAACCAATACCAGCTTCTACAAGTTCTTCACTTGAGTCACATATTCCCTTGAGTGAAAGGATGAAGAGAAGAAGAGCTCCTACCCTCTTCGAGAAATCTACCTCAGTTGTTGGAGAGGCAAAGAAAAATAAACATGATGTCCCAGAAGAAGGGATAAAGAAAATTGATGCACCCCCTTCGGCTGCTACTATGAAGGTTACCGAGAAGCCCCCAGTGGCTCCGAGCAAGGCCGCTGCTCCAAGCGAGGTGATTGTCATCTCTCCGACTAAGACTACATCGTTAGTCGAGACCGTTGATGCTTCTCTGAGGAGGCTGAAGAAAAGCTCCTCGATCAATTTGGCTGAATCCATCTCTCAGCCCCCGATTACTAGAAGTGGTGTTCCCACTTTTGTTGCCCCGAGCTCCGCCATGAGCTCGGTGAAGTCTTGGATCATTCTCGAGATCCTAGGTATTGAAGAAAATCTTTCTCAGGACATGGTTACCACATTAGCTGCTCATCATATTGCTTCTGTAAGTATCACTGTCCTTAACTTTCATTTTTCCCTTTTTATATTTGTGCACTGACTTGTTATTATTTTCTTTTCACAGTTGGTAACCTGCTTTAATACAATTTTGAAGAAGGGTGAAGCTATTAAAGCTTCAAGCACCTCGTCTGGTGTAGAGGAAGCTTTGGTGGGTCTGACGTAGTCTCTGAAAGATTCTCGTCAGAAATACGATGATGATAAAGCTACTTGGGAGAAGAAGCTTAATTCCATCGAACGGGAGAAGGGTCAGGTTATCGAGGTCTCCAAGGGGTTTGAGAGGAAAATAAAGGAATTAGAGGAGAAGAATAAAGAGCTCGAAGGGAAGCTCAAAAATGCTGAGGAGCTTGAAAGTAAGCTCAAAGCTGCTGAGGAAGAGTTGGACAACTTCGGGAAGTAATTCGTCAGAAGGAAGAAGTGGAGAATAAATTGAAAGCTGTCGAGGATCTCCTTTTCGAGAAGCTTTCCTCGGAGAAGGCAAAAAGGAAGTTGGCTATAAAAAAGTCCTCCAGTTCTAGCTGGGATAAGGGATGGAATAAGGGTATGGCTGCCATGATGTTACAAGTGGAATATGGTAGCCACAAATACTTTAGGGATGGCTGGGTCGCTGCTCTACAAGAGATGAAGGTTGATAAAAATTCTGACCTATTTCAGCGACACATCTCGAGCCCCCCTCCAACTCCTGAAGAAGAAGAAGAGGACGAAGCAGCCTCTGAGGAATCTTCCATGGTGATGGTAGATCAAATTCCTCATCCCCCAGCTATCCAGTCCACTGGCGAACAACTTCAACTACCCCTTATCTCATCCGAGAAGATTCCAGTAGCCCCCGAGCAACCCTCTGTACCATCCGAGCAACCTACCTCCTCGTCCCAGCCTCCCTAGAAAGTTTTGGGAGACAAGGAAAAGGTGTAGAGTTGTTCAGATTTTTCTCTTTATTTATTTTTCTTTATCAAGTGTAACTCTGAACTTTGTACTTCTCCTTTATGATGTAATCAAATTTAAAATTTTGATTATGCATACTATTGATTCTCTTCTTCATGCTCTGTTTGCACTCCTATTGATTCTTGCTTTTTCTTCCTTTACTAGTTTATGGCCAGGATGGAATTATTGTCTGCTCACGATACAAAATTCTTGAGGCAATGCAATGAGTAATTCTAAGCTGGTCATGCAGATACGAGTGCAACACAAATCGTCGACATCATTGGTCAAGGTGCTTCAGAGCAAGCAATTGAAGCCTACCAGTATTTGAAGTGCCTGCTCGATCGTGCAGTGGCTAACAATGTAGCATACTATGAAATGATTAAAGATCTCCAGGGCACTCTTGAAGAGCTTCAATAATAATATAAGGAATCTACAGCCCTTTTGCACGAGGGATACGAGAAGAAGTATCAGCAACTGAATGCTGATAAGGGATATGATAAACTGTTTGCTGCTTATGAAGTGAGAGAGAGGACTTTGAAAACCGAGGTCGAGGAGCACAGGCAGATAGCTGAGTTGTTGGAGCAAGAAAATAATAACTTGCAAAGAGAAGTATCTCAGTTGAAATCTGTTGCCTCTACCTCAAACGCTTTGGTCCTTGTGAACGATGAGGGATTCTCTTTCTTGGAGGTCGAAAACGCCAATCTTCGAGATGAATTGTAGACCTTGAAAAGATTTGGTCCCTTTACCTCTGCTCGTGGACGAGCAAGAGCTGCTCGGATTACTATCGAGGAATAAAGAACTCAATCAGCTCTGGAGAACCAAGCCTTCCAATTGATGGCAAAGAACCAGGCATTGGCTGAGATGTCTAAGAAGATCTGGAATCTGGACGAGCAGCTTTCTGCACAAAAGTCTGCCTTGGAGAATAAATAACTCTTTATAAAAAGTCTTCACGAGCAGCTGGAAAGGTTGACTTATCAATTCCATAAGCATCCCAGAGAATTCTGGATGGCTAGCTACAATGAGGCTCTCTACCATTTGGATGATAGGATCCGAAATGCAAATAATGAAGGTTACAAACAAGGGTGGTTGAATGCCTTGGGTGTACTGCAACTGGAACAGGCTCACTACTTGTGGGATTACCATAATCCCGGGTTGCTCGACTTGCCAGTGCCACCATTCAAACTCGACATGAGCTGGATCCCTACTCGGGCAATCCCTCAGTGTTTGATTTCCAAATACCTTGGAGATTACAGTCTCCATTCCAATGCTGAAATATCTCGCCCCGAGCATCTACTCGATCGACCATCTGTGATGAACATCAGGATGCTTAAAGATCTTAATTTCATAAACTCCCCTTATGCTTTAGATGATCCTCCTGCTCGCGAGGAACCTGTTTCAAAAGCAGAGGGGAAGAAACCAATAGAATAGGAATCTTGATGTAATAATTAATTTGTATTTCATTCTTGATGTATTTTGCTATAGATTTAATGAAAGACTTTTATTTTTCTTCGCAATCTTGATTGTCATTGTCTTGTGGTTGTAAAACACTTTACATATGTGCATGTATATCTGTTAAAAAGATAACAACATTGTGTTATTTATCGATCAACTAGAGTTCGTTAAAACTTATTGTCGACTATCCTGGATTTGTGGTAATCATTTGACGACTAACTAAAATTGATGATGTTTTGTTTCTCGACCAACTTATTGGTAATTTAAAATATTACGAGTATCAAAAATTTTGCTTGATCACTTTCACATACTCATACTTTGTTTAAATAAAATGTTTCTGACCAACTGTAGTTGCCAGTTTCTTATTTTCGACCAACCTGAGTTGGTGGATTTTTTCTTCCCAACCAACCTTAGTTGGCATTTTTGGGACATATTTTTTCTTCCCAACCAACCTTAGTTGGCATTTTTGGGACATATTTTTTCTTCAACCAACCTTAGTTGGCATTTTTGGGAATAGTTTTTCTTCCCAACCAACCTTAGTTGGCAATTTTGGGAAATATTTCTCTTTCCAACCAACCTTAGTTGGCATTTTGGGAATATTTTTTCTTTCCAACCAACCTTAGTTAGCATTTTTGGGAATAGTTTTTCTTCCCAACCGACCTTAGTTGGCATTTTTGGGAAATATTTTTCTTCCCAACCAACCTTAGTTGGCATTTTTGGGAATATCTTTTCCTCCCAACGGTTGGCATTTTTTGGAATAGTTTTTATTCCCAACCCACCTTAGTTGGCATTTTTGGGAAATATTTTTCTTTCCAACCAACCTTAGTTGGCATTTTTGGGAATATTTTTCTTCCCAACCAACCTTAGTTGGCATTTTTGGGAATATTTTTTCTTCCCAACCAACCTTAGTTGGCATTTTTGGGAAATATTTTTCTTCCCAACCAACCTTAGTTGGAATTTTTGGGAATATTTTTTCTTCCCAACCAACCTTAGTTGACATTTTTGGGAATATTTTTCTTCCCAACCAACCTCAGTTGACATTTTTGGGAATATTTTTTCTTCCCAACAAACCTTAGTTGGCATTTTTGGGAAAGTGTGTAGCACAAGTATTCCTCGAAAAATTTTCAATAAAAAGAGAGAACTGGGCAGAACATTAGCACTTTATTCATACTAATGAAATTGCATTACATGAGAGTTTACATCACTGATAATACTTGCACAGGTGTTCTGCATTCCATGCATTCTTAAACTCCTCCCCCTCTAAAGTTTCTATTCTGTAGGTTCCTGGTCGAACAACTTCTGTAACTCGGTAAGGTCCATGCCAGTTTGCTTCCAATTTGCTGTGCTTTTGAATCACTTTCTTTAGCACATAGCCTCCTTCTTTCAGGTCGCAGTTATTCACTCTCTTGTTGTAGAACAAAGTTGTTCGTTGCTGGTAAGCAGCATTTCTAATGGCTGCTTCTTCTCTAACTTCCTCGAGCATGTCCAAATCTAACCTTCTCATTAAATCGCTGACATGGGAATTGAAATTCAGTACTCTGTGTGTCGGGAGACCCAACTCGGCAGGTATAACTGCTTCACTTCCAAATGCTAGCATGTATGGAGATTCTCCTGTTGCTACTCGGGGAGTAGTTCGATAAGCCCACAGTACAGAGTGCTGCTCGTTGATCCAGTTTGCTTTCGCGTCATTCAGTCTTTTTTTCAAGCCATTTAGTAGCGTTCCGTTTGTCACTTCAGTTTGTCCATTGCTTTGGGGATGGCCTGGAGCTGAGTGAATCTTCAAGATATTTGACTGTTGACAATAGGTCGTGAACTCCTCATTGTCGAACTGAGTTCCATGGTCTGTGATGAAGGCATGAGGAAGACCAAATCGACAAATGACGTTCTTTTAAATAAATTGGTACACCTTGTCGTACGTCATATCAGTGAGAGGCTCAGCCTCAACCCATTTAGTAAAGTAATCCACAGTGACCACGAGATACTTAAATCTTCCCCTGGTCGTTGGCAGTGGCCCGACCAAGTCTATTCCCCATATGGCAAATGGCCAAGGGGAAGTAATGGGTGCTAATAATGCTTGAGGAGTTCTTCTGATAGAGGATAAGCGTTGACACTTGTCACATTTCTTGGCGTAGGCTATACAATCAGCCCTCATCGTTGGCCAGTAGTATCCTTGAGTCATCATTCTTTGCAAAAGTGTTCGACCTGCTACATGGGCTCCACAGGACCCTTCATGGACCTCTTCAATCAGATATTTCACCTCGGTGGGATGCACACATCTTTGCAAACCTGTTATAATTCCTCGTCTGTATAGAATACCATTAGTTAGTACATAACGAGCAACTTTAAACTTCAATTTCTTGGTTGCAAGTTTGTCAGTTGGTAATTCCCCTTTCTCAATATATGCCCTGATGGGATCCATCCATGATGATCCTAAATCAAGGGTAATAAAGTTCATTGTCAGATCTTCATCTATACTCCGACCAGCTAAAACTTCAATTGGGATTGTTCTTCATACCTCGGCACAAGTAGCTGATGCTAATCGAGCTAAGGCGTCTGCTCTCGCATTCTCCATTATTGGTATTCTGACCAGCTGAATAGCAGCAAATTCTGATACCAATTCCCTTGCTTTTGCATGATACCTGATCATTAATTATCCTTTGGCTGCATATACTCCCATCGTTTGATTTAAGATCAATTGCGTGTCACTGAAGACGATAACCTGCTCCGCCCCCACGGTTTTTGCCAAACTAAGACCTGCAATCATTATTTAGCCTCATTATTTGAAGCTTTGAATTGGAAGCATAGGGCGTATTCCACGTCGACCTCGTCCGGACTGTTCAGAACGATCCCTGCCCCACAGCCTGTTGTGCAATATGAGCCATCTACATATAGACTCTATATAGGTAACTCGTCGTCAAATTTCTCATCTGACAGAGTTCCTCGGTGGAAAATTTGTTGCTTCCTTTCACCCTCTCCTATTATTTCTTGCTGTTCGTCGATCATCTTTTCTCCCCCTTTTACCAACCTAAGTTGGTCTGGGCTTGGGTTTGATGATTCTGTAACATCTACAGGTTGATCGGTGAGCAGCTTTTGCTCCTCGGGGGTATCAGGATAGGTGAACTCTACTATAAAATCTGCTACAGCTTGCCCTTTAAGCGATGATCTGGGTTCATAAACAATATCATATTCACCAAGTTCTACAGCCCAGTACATCAATCTCCCTCATTTTTCTGGTTTATGAAGGGCTTGCCTTAACGGCATATCAGTATATACTACTATAGTATGAGCCTGGAAGTATGACTTTATTCTTCTACATGCCTCGATCAATGCTAGTGCCAATTTTTCCAGCTTTGGATATCTGATCTCTGCTCCTCGGAAGGCCTTACTCGTGTAATAGATCAGTTTTCGCACTCTATTCTCCATTCTTATCAATGACGAACTAACTGCATTCTCCAACACTGCCAGATACAAGTATAATTTTTCTCCCATCACTGGCCTGGACAACAATGGAGGTGCTCCCAGATATTTCTTCAAGTCTTGAAAAGCCTTCTCACAATCATCATTCCACTCAAAAGTCTTTCGGAGCGTTTTCAATAATGGAAGACATCTATCAGTTGATTGCGATACAAATATGTTGAGTGCTGCTACTCGTCCTGTAAGATTTTGCACTTTTTTCTTCGTCGTTGGAGATCGCAGACCTAACTGATCTTTGATATTTTCTGGGTTTTGTGACACCCCGCCTAATTAAATACCGGACGATCACTCCTTTATTAAATTAAATCAAGGTGAACAGTTGGTTCATTCTTAGCATCACTGTCGTAAAAATAACTTTTCCAATTTAAACACCCTAATTAATTAAGCTAAGTGTCAAAACCATTTTTATAACATTACTTTCCAAATTTTATTTAAAGGAAAAATCATTTATTTATTTATTAACAACATTTCAATAAGTAAGAATCACACCACAATAATCCTACAACATGATCCAAATAATTTAAAACATTCGACAAGCGAATCCTAACATTTAAAATTTAAAGTAAAACATCCATACTGAATAAATCCCAAAGAAACGGTACTAGAAATAACTGAAATACAAATGTCCCAATAAACAGATAAATCGTGGAAAGGGCGACACATGCCCCAATATCTGAGAATAATAGAAGTGGAATCAAGTAAATGAAATCGTCTAAGCAAGTGGCCTGCAACTCCCACCTAAGCTGCAGCACGTTCCTTCCAAGGAATCCTAAGCAAGACGCCCCTGTGGCTGGGCACCTGTAATATATACATATATACACAAGAGAGAAAGAGAAATGGAAACGGGTCAGAGCCCGATAGTGTGTATGATTTAAAATTCGTTTAGCAAGTATTTAAATTGATACAGGCCAATGCAACAACATATTAGTGCGACACTCTCTTGAGAAATTCTCACCTCTCTTCTAATGTGCACGCCTATCGTACTAACCTTCCCAACGGATTATTTATCATATATCGCACTAATTTCCCCCTAACGATTTGTCTCATCTTAGGTTACTCGCAAGATTTAAAACTGAATAACATCTTGGTTTAAAAGAATACTTTCATTTAGTAACAAAACTCTCGTCTTAACTTCAATGATTAATAAAGTTTTCCAGTGTCATATTATACTCTCTCAACACAAGTATTTACAATTTGAGCCATCAACCAGGTCCTACTTACCAAATCACAGTAGGCAGTTCTAAATTTCAGAATTCCATATATATATATATTAACTACTCGTATAATATATATATTATAACAGCACCCCAAATAAAACTATAGTGCGGGCATCCTCTACTATTCAAACCCCGTATCACTCGTATTAAGGGGAATATAAATTCGGAATCACTCCCGAATTGTATTAACACATACACAAACAATATTGAGGCGAAGCATAGATTCCAAGTCTCTAAGAGGATGGCATATACTTGCGTCTCTTAGGACCGTCTGAACTATCCATTCGATAGCCTATAACAAGGATATCTATCTCCTAGGGTACGAATCAATATCCCCCCGAAGGCAACACAGGATAAGATCGTCCCAGCGCGGTAACCTCAGGGATAACAAGTAGCGTGGGTATGATTTTCACACATAGATAGTATATGCACACACAATCATATAACTATACTAATATTACCATATCAATATTAGGTATATCTCAAATCCCATAGTTACGATATTTATCCTTATTTTCATATTTTTAGTAAACACATATAACGGTTCGTTTCTAACCTTGATTCGGTATTATTCCAACTTACCACATAACTCTCATGGCTTTATCCTCCTAATTATAAAATTCAGTAGGTATTCATCTATTCTCTATCGTAACTATTTGACGTAATCTCTCACTTTAAATACGTAGTTTCATCGTTCCTTATATAATTATCCTCAAAAATACAATTCTCGTCATCTATTAAAGGTCCCAAAATTTATTCATATACCCTACTGGTCCTTTTTTCTCCCAAAACATATTTATAAGGGTGTCCATGAATTATTCCTCATTAAAGTGAATTTCAACTAATTAAGAAGGGAAAACATGAATCTGCCAGGAGGGGTAGATCGATCGAGGTCTGGGGCTCGATCGATCGAACCTTCGATCGATCTAAGCTCTAGGCTCGATCGATCGATCAAGCAGGTATGCGAAAACTGCAATTCTGCAGTTACGGGTTTCATCTTCTAACCTCAACAATTTCCATATTTTTCAATCCCAAACGTCCCAAAAATTATACTACTAACATTATATCATCCTACTAGGTATTTCCAACGTAAAGCATGTGGATTTCTATCATTAAACATGGATTAACATCCCAAAAATTTATATAATTATCAAGAACCCTAGAATCTCTAAAACATGGTTCTAACAAGTATTTCTCCAGAAATTCCTTCTTATAAACTTCATAATTTCGTGGTTTAATCCTCTACGTGACAAGGGTTTCCAAAATTTTCGTTTAAACCATAACTACATGAAATTTCCTATCTCAAATTGGGTTTTTCTTCCCTATAATTCATTCTTAATTATTCATAAACTAATATGAAAGATGCATTAACGAAATAAGCAAGATAAACACTTGCCTGGGATTTTCATAAGTCTGGATTGGTGCCGAATTTGGTGTGGTTGCGTTCCCCGTGTCGCGATCTACGCGTTGGCGGTGGCGGCGGCGCAAACAACCGAGTTTTGAGCCTTGGAATGCCTTGAGAGCTCTCTCCTCTCCTCTCTAATGGCCGTTCTAGAGTTTTGAGTTTTCTAACCCTAGGAGACAACCTAACCATCTGATATAATCCCTTTAATTTTCGTGGGTTTAATTACCCAAAAATACAAAATGACTAAAATGCCCTCCCGGGTTACTAAATAGGCCTAAAAACGCTCCGAGACCCAAATCAAACCCCCGGGTACACTTTTCTGACTATCTTGACCCTTCCGGACGCGTTGGCGCACTCAAAACGACCATACGAACAACTTATAAAATATTCACTTTTATTTATCAATATTTAGTCCCGACGCGACACGGGCACGTCCCGACTTAAATATTTCTATACTCATTCAGTAACATTCAACTAATAGCAAGTTTCCAATAATTACTAACTCTCGTCACGCTAGTAAATATTTAAATCAACATTCCGGGTTAAAATTAAACTAATTTATCTCAATTAAATTTAATAAATCCCTTAAATTTAAAAGCCATAAAAATACGGGGTATTACAAGTTTGCTTCAATACCTCGTTGATTGATAATGTACCCGAGAAACATGCATTCTCGTACTCCAAATATGTACGTGGTCGGGTTCAACTTTATTTGATATTTATCCAATTGATCAAAGGTCTGGCCTAAGTCAACTAGATGATCAACAGCTTTCTTGCTCTTTGTCAGCATATCATCAATATAAAGTTCCATATTGTAACTGATTTGTTCTGTAAACACCTTGTTCATCAGCCGCTGATATGTTGCAGCTGCATTTTTTAAACCAAAAGGCGTAACATTATAACAGTAAGTTCCCCTAGGGGTAATGAAAGAAGTACTCTCCCTGTCTTCAGGTTTCATCTTAATCTGGTTGTAACCAGAATAAGCATCCATGAAGCTCAGCAGCTCGTGTCCCGAGGTAGCATCCACTAATTGATCAATTCGGGGCAGGGGAAAGTGGTCCTTTGGGCATGCTTTGTTGAGTTCGGTGAAATCTACACACATCCTCCATTTGTTGTTCTTCTTCTTTACCATCACCACATTTGCTAACCAGTCTGGATATTTAACATCTTCAACAAAGCAAGCTTTCTGGAGCTTCTTGACCTCTTCCTGTATAGCTTGATTCTTCTCGGGACTGAATACTCTTCTTCTCTGCTTCACTGTCTTGATCTCCTTACTCACGTTGAGCTCGTGACATAAGAAATTTGGGTCTATTCCGGGCATATCCTTATGACTCCATGCAAAAGTTTACTTTCTTCTTCTTAGGAAAGTTATCAATTCCTGTTTTAGTGAGGCCTCCAACGACGAACCTATTTGAGTTGTTCGTTCAGGGTGCTCGTCGTCCAGAATGATGTTTTCAGTAGCTTCTACCACTTGACCTTTCACGAGTTGCGACTCATCTCTAGGATCCAATGTTTCAATTTTCGCACCTTCATCCACTTGATAGGTAGTCGTCTTTTTCCTTGATTCCTCCAGTTCTTCTTACTTGGCAGATGAATAGTAACATTCCCGAGCTACTTTTTGATCACCCTTCACAACTCCTACTCCAAAATTTATTTAAAATTTTTAAGCATTGATGTTCCGTAGATGGTACTGCCTCGAACTTCTTCAATCCTACCCTTCCCATGATGATATTGTAGGCTAATTGAACATTCTTATCCATCACGAAGAAGCGTATTCTTTCTGTTCGACAAGCAGGCCATGTACCAATGAATATATCCAACTTGATCGTCCCAAGTGGAAAAACTTTCTCGCCAGCAAAACCGAGGAGAGGTCTGTGATAAGGATCCAATTGAGATAGCTTTAGATTTAAACTGTCGAAGCACGAGTAAAACATGATGTCTACCGAGCTACCATTATCTACCAGTACTCTTGAAATCATCACTTCCTTCATCCTCATTTTGATCACCAATGGGTCATCATGAGGATATATAACACCTGCGAGGTCGTTCTTTGAGAAACCAATGACCAATTTCTCTTCGTTTACCTTTCTCGGGCGATCCTCCTTAGCTAGATTTATTCGTTGAATGTATGAACAAGCTTGAGCCTCACAGAGGTAAGCTTTTCTCTCTGCAGTAAGGACTCCTCCTCCTGCATCTCCACCTGTAATAACACTACAATAAAATGACCCAAAACGTATTGAAAATACCTCACGTTCTGGATGCCTTGGTCTTTTGGGAAGATCGAGGTCATCTTCTGGATCATCTTCATGGTCTCTGTTCTTGTTCTCCTCTGCTCGACGAGGAGATCTAGACCTCTCTCTTGTTCGATCATTGTTTCTTCTTTTATTTTTACGATCAACATACTTTGCCAGTTTTCCTCGTCTAATGAGTGTTTCGATCTCATTCTGAAGAGCTATGCAATTTTTGGTCATATGGCCATGATCTTTGTGAAACTCGCAATATTTGGCCTTATTCCTCCAGTCAGGGTCTGTCTTTATTTTCTCTGGCCAGTTTAATTCTTCGTTGTTCTTGATTTGTTCTAGAACGTGGTTGATGTCCATCTTCAAAGGAGTGTAATTATCAAATTTCTTCAATACTTCCCATGACGACCTTATTTTTTATTATTTGTCACCACCATTATTCTTATGCTCTTTCTTATTAGCTTTATAAACCTCCACCTTAGTTTCTTTGGCATCCATATTCTTCTTCGCAGCCATAGCCTCCTCGGCATTCATGGTCTTGGCCGCTTTTTCCATCAGTTCTAACATGGTTCTGGGTGGATCTTTGGCCAAAGTGTAGTACAACTTGTTGGGCAGCAGCCCACTCATCAAGGCGGTAATCGTTGTCTTTTCCTCATAATCAATGACTTCGAGTTTCTCGTTATTAAAACGAGTTATATAATCTCTGGTACTCTCACCAGCTTTTTGTCAAACACTTAACAAATGCGCTACTCGTTTAACTGGCCTTGCCCTAAAACATAAATTTCCAATAAATAACTTGGCCGGTTGAAAGAAAGTTGAGATATTACCCCGAGGAAGATTATTGTACCATATTTGAGCAGGTCCAGTAAGAGTTCCTGAGAATGCTCTGCATCTCATCTCATCCGGAACAGCATAGATGTCTGCCGCAGCTTGGTATTGTTCTATATGAAGGACAGGGTCGGTCTTTCCATCATATTTGGCAGTCACAACAGGTGCTTTGAACTTTGACGGTGTGGGAAAATCCACAATGGCCTGGACAAAAGGTGTCCCTTGAATAAAAGTTCGTTGTAGAGGGTTCTTGGCCTTAGCCATTTCCCCTAATCTATCCTCCAGCCTCTGAATAGAGCATTTTCACGCATCGTTTCCTTCCTCGGGCCTGTTGGTTCGAGCAACTGATCGCGTTGATGTGGCTTCCTGGGATCTATCTTGACGAGCAGCTGGTCGCGACTGGGCAGATACTTCCCTTAAGTCTGATGGTTGTCGAAAGCTCCTCGATGCAGCCTTAGAAGGACTTTTGTTCCTCTTAGGGCCCAATCGATCAAAAGGAGAAACCCTACTTAATCTCTCCAATGCACTGATTCTTTCTGGAGAGAGAGTGACCTTTTGTTCAGTATCTGTGGCTCGTACCGACGAAGTTTTTCCTGGTTGATAAGAAAAATCATCAGATTCCTCAATAAGATATTAATCGGTATGCCTAGTACGCGAAGAAAATAAATGGGTATTTCTTTGAACACTTCGCTGTCCTGAATGGGTCGGTACACCACCATGAAGGGTTCGTATGAGTTGTCGCTTAGTTTCTTGCGTGGCTGTCTGGCCTTGGGCCAGATTTATCATTATTCCAGCCAAATCTGGAACATTTGGCGGAGCAGATGGATTTGGGGGGTTTCCAGCGTTTCGATTGCTGGTTTCAGGATTATCAGCCATTTGTGATGGATTGGTTTTGATGAAAAACGATATTAACAGTCGTTTCCCACAGACGGCGCCAATCTATTGATGTAAAAAATTAGATTATATCTAATTATTTAATCACAGATAAAATAAAATGAGACAAAGAAATTTTCAAGTGGTTCAGCCTTATAAGAATGGCCTACGTCCACTGTTCTTGTTATTGCTGAGTGTTTAGGAATTCTCGAAATATGAGTATCCTCCAAAAATTCCTTTCCCTTACAATGAGGATGATACAATGTATTTATAGCCCTCAGGCTGTACATGTGAAAGGGTAATACATAGATGTCCCTTAGGCATATACATCTGTATGATAATAATAAGCATTTAATGAGCAGTCAATCTGTTGGTTATCCTGCTATTAATGCTCTGTTCGAGGTGCAGCTCGGACCGCCTATGTAGCTCGATATTCATAAGTTGCTTGGTGTAGTAAAGTTCCACGGAGAGCTTTTGCTGGTCGGAGCGTCTGAGTTGATCGGGGAGGCAGAGTTCCTCGGAGCCAAAGTGATTGCAAAAATGCTTGTAGGTGCCACGTAGACTGACACGTGTCTTCTTATGATTAATCCACGTCAGCAGGTTAAATTTGGTATCAACAATTGTAAACACTAATTTTTGACATTCTTAGTTTATTGTAAACCATACCGAATGCATAAACCGATTTGAAGTTTTGGTATTTACCGAGAAAAAAATGAATTGAAACCGAAATTACCGAAACAAAAAAACCTGAAAATATCGAAAAAACCAAAAAATCGATCGGTAAATTAGTAGGGTACAGTTTTATCATTTAGATTGTGGTTTTAGTAATGCTAAGGGGTTATTACCGACCATACTGTACCGGTTGCACCTCTATACTCATCTCTCCTCATGAATAGTGAATAAAGAAGACTATAGCTTTAGAAGTGCCCGTTTTGATACTAGCGAAGCTTTGAATGTACTCATCTAGAGAAGAAGTAACATGCTAATATTATGATCTAACATAATGACCTCCACTACATTCTGCATCAATCAACTTCGTACGTGCTACAAGGTCATGGTTTTAAATGCAACCCCAATCGATAGATTCACCATGAGTTATGGCATGTTCGCACAAGTATAGAATACATATATATACATCACACGATATATGTACCTACAGTAGGATATCTCCTCGCTCACGCATCTATCCAAATCACCCAATCCCTAAATGCGGGATTGTGCAATCAATTAATATATGTAATTTCAACTTTTACTAAAGTTATAATCATGTCTAAGTCTCTTGGTTTTTAATCTAATAAACCTGACCACCGCCTTACTATTCATCTTTCACTAAAATAAAGATTTGGTCACTCAATTCAACTCGCGAACAAATTCTCTAACGAAACTAGGACAAAATCCCAAACTTCCTAAATCGTATTCAAATGAAAATTTTCCCTCATTCGATCTAGGAAATAACTCATTGGAAAAAAACTAGGAATCTCGTTTAAACGACATTACTTCAGAATGCCCTCTTTCTATTCAAAATACAAATCATCACAGAAGTCCTCGATTAATGAGTTTTAAATCTCTAAAATGGCAACCCAACAATATTAAAATCAAATGAGAATATGTGTACAAGATTTTAACGATTTCTAAGCTTTATTATCAACCTCAAACAACAATTTGATGGTTAAATCTTTTAAAACATATTTTTTTCTACAACATGAATGGGTTCTAAATGTCTTTCAACTTCATAATCAATCTTTAATTTAACACTCGGGGTTATCTTGAAATGAGATTAAATCCTAAAGCATGATTATTAACATTGGTTCAATCAATAATCATCATCAATTTTCATTTCTCTTCCCAAAACAAAACTTTCAATACAAGGTTAATTACTTACTAATCATGATTATCCTAAAATAGTAACATAATTAAGATATATAAATTTCAATCCTAAACATGAGTTCTAATCCCAAAAAAAGAATGGAAAGCATGAATTATAAATCAGTTACTGATTATAACGTGATATTGAAAGAGATTTTTTGCCTTAAATTGAAGAATGAGGAACTCCCACTTTATTCCTTTGCTTTCCTCCTCTCTGCGTCTTCTCTAGGTCTCCAAAGCTAATATGACTACAAGGGTTTATTTTAGGTGATATATTCACATGAATTAAAGAGTCCTAGTATCATTAAAAACTCTAACTCCCGCACCTCTAAAAGAGGCCTAATTTTAGGCCCTAAATGAGCCCCAAAGACTACATAGAATAACCAAAAACTCACCTTAAGGTTCTAAAAAATGTGGGGTGTGATCGAGGCGTGGAGGCCAAACCTTAAGCCTTAGAAGCCTGGGCGTAAAAAACGTTTAGGCCTTCTTAATATATTTTAATATTTTTTAACCATAACAACGCTATTAAAGTACTAAAATTGTGCATATCATAAAAATATGTTTGAATATTTGCAAATTAAAATACTATTTGATTATTTTGGATGAGATAATGATCCGATTTGTAAAAAAAATCTTTAAAAGGCGACATCGTTTCACTAAAGCATTGTTGTTTTTAGAAAAAAAAAGTGCGCCTTAAGGGTTTTACCAAGAATAAGGCATAAAAAACTTAAGGTGAGGTGTTTCTCCCAAGCTTCAAGCCTAGGCAGGTTTTTTAGAACAGTGACTGGGGCCAACTTAAGATGATTAAACCAAACAATCGGGCGTCCGTTTAACAACAGAGTCCACTCAAATTGAATATACCTTATATCTCACGGTAAACCTTGCGACATAAAAGAAAACGAAATGAACCTGGTTGTTGATGTAAAAAACTAGATCGCTCTAATTATTCAATCACAGATAAATAAATAAAACAAAGATTTTTAAAGTGGTTCGGCTAGGAATAAAGCCTACGTCCACTGTTATGTTATTGCTGAGTGTTTGCAGAATTCTTGATTACAAATTCTCTCAAGAAGTTCTGGTCCCCTTTGAATGAGGATGATACAAGGTATTTATAGCCCTTAGGCTGTACATGAAAGGTCCGATACATTAAATGATATACATATGAAAGGGTAATATATTTAATGCAGCGTGTCCGTCAAGAATACAGTCCAGTTCTAGACGCCACCATTTCTCCTAATCAAAGCACATTTGCAGGGAGCACAAATCCTATACGTTGCCTTAGTGGTTAACGAGGTCGTTAAAAACATGAGGGAAGTTTTTTCGCCCGGAGAACTAATTGGATTGTTGCGAGCGGAACGAATGGGGCGCACTTTGGAAGAAGCGATTTGTTACCGAGTCATCTTATTGGGAATAACAAGAGCGTCTCTCTCTGAATAATCAAAGTTTAATATCCGAAGCGAGTTTTCAAGAAACTGCTAGAGCTTTAGCAAAAGCGGCTCTTTGGGGTCGTATCGATTGGTTGAAAGGCCTTAAAGAGGGCGTCGTTCGAACTAGGGCAGAATGAGTTAGAAGTTTAAGACACCATCTTGGAGAAATAGGGATTTGGTTCTTGATAGAGATGGCGAATTAACAGAAGCATTCCTAGTTAAAGCCCCCGAGGGTTTGAGGCTAGGGGATCCCTTTGTCCTCCATTCTTTTAACCATGAGGCAGAGGAGGTTGGCTTAGTAGAAGGTTGGGCTATAGGGCGTGAACGACACCATTCTATTCATTTTTTATGATTGGCAAGTTTTAAGAATTTTCTGACCACCCTACTCCATATATTTGAGATCATTTGTGGGCAAAAGATAAACATTGAAAAATGTGGTCTTGGAAGTGTCGGTTTACAGCCTATGACTTATTAGGGGTACCCTTAGGAGGAAACAATCTATCCAACATTCTCCCACCACGCCTTAAAAAAGTTTTTAAAATCCTTATGACTTACCCACATGTTTTCAAACTATTCAAAGTTGAATGCTTAATTTTAATAAAACTTCTTCCTTGGCCCTCATTAGTTATGCATATTGTGATTTGACACCCAAAACTTTTGCATAATATAGGTTTGGCACCAAAACTGTCATGGATATTGTTTTGCAAGTCAAACCTATACTATGCAAAAAATTAAGTCTCAACATCTTAATACCCGTAATAATTGGGGGTCAATAGCCAAATAACCCAAATTTCTTTCAAGTTTTGAAATTATTACTTTCATTAAAAGGGAATAATGTAAAATGATTTAAGAAATAGATAAAAATGATAAAACAGTCCAGTTACATGTATGCATAAACAAATAAGTCCATGAGGTTCGTCCGGACAAAAATCAAACAGAGTTAGAGCTGATACATAACGAAAGAAAATTTGCTTCGTCTTTAATAGTTACCAAGAAAATCATAAGAAATAAGGATTCGATTAATTATAAATTTGGAAGGGAGAAAAATTGAAAAACATTTATTTGATGAAAAAAATTGGAAAAAAGAGTGGATCGGGATGCTAAATGCCCCTTGCTTTTCATATTTTTCACCAAATCGAATGCTTTGAAGGTGGGTAAGAAATGTTTTCCACGGAA
Source organism: Sambucus nigra (assembly GCA_949130495.1). Lineage (NCBI taxonomy): Eukaryota > Viridiplantae > Streptophyta > Magnoliopsida > Dipsacales > Adoxaceae > Sambucus > Sambucus nigra. The sequence continues at coordinate 9,829,549 of OX422210.1, forward strand.
AATAAGGAAAATACGGAGCAAATGTCACAGTTGAGGCTATTATTCTCATAGAATATATTTAGTAAAACGTGCAATTGTAATTTAAAAAAAATAATCCCTCCGTCCCGTAAGAAAATTTCGTACTTTCCAAATCTATACTCTAATATTTTAAATACCATTGAATGCAAGACATGCTCTTGGATAATTGTTCTCTCTTATGTGTATTTTTTTGGATGTGTAACTTTATAATCTTACCTAGTTTTATATATACTATTAAAAAGAAAGCACGACTATTACTTTGGGGTTAGGTCCATAGAAAAATACAGTCTTTTTTTGCTTAATTCCTAAGGACACCGTTAATGTATACCTGGTTTTTCAATAATGTATACATTAAATTTTCTATTGCATACATATATTTTTTTGTAATTTTTTGGGAAAAGAATCAGGGTAAATTACACCAAACTCCCCTAAACTATAGTGATTTTAAAGATAGCCCCCTAATCTAAAAACCCGACAAAGAGCTCCCTAACCTATTGAATTTTAACAATATTTAAAATTCAATAGTTTAAAGGGTTTTTTGTCGAGTTTTTTACATTAGGGGGTTAGCTGCAAACCGCGATAGTTTTTTTTTTTTTTTTTTTTTTGGGGGGGGGGGGGGGGGGGGTTAGTGTAATTTACCCAAAAATTTATAATTCGTACGTGGAATTTTACAATGTATATGCGCATTTTTCATAATATATACGTGTTAAGTTTGTGTATATCCTAAATTACAAGGTATTAGTACACAAAAAATATTTCACTAGACTACAGACAAAATAAAATTATTGGCATGGGCCTACAATGGAATTGTCATTTATTAATGGGATCTTGGCAAAAAAGTCCCGTTTACATTAGACATTTCCTCATTGATCTTATCAAAACAAATTTTCTGGTCTTCAATAGTTCTTATTAATACATATATTCACTGTCCAAAAAACCAACCGGACCGAACCGTATCGAGCAGAATTCATCCCTTTTTTGGTCTTTTTTCTTAATCGGTCCGGTCCGAGTTTATTTTTTAGCGGATCCACCAAGTCGGTCTAGTCCACGGTTTACAGGTTCAAAAACCCTATTAGGATCGACCCGGACCGACTCTATATAAAATAATATATTGTTACATACATATAAGATAAACAAATAGTAAAATATATATTTTAATATTTGATTAGTTTAAATTAACGTTAAATCCAATAGCAGGAATTTTGATATTTTTTTAGTTTTTAATGTTTGGAAAAAAATAGACTAAAGATATATTTTTATTTTTATAAATGATGTAATTCATTAATGTGAGGACCGACGGGTTAACCCTATAAAAAACCGAACCGAATAGGGTCGGTTAACCGACTAACCGACATTATCAGTTCGGACTCGGTTCGTTTTTATAGAGGACCGACCAAGTCGGTCCGGTCCGAAAAAACTCTAAAAACCGAATTGGACCTGACCATCAACACTCTAATATTCACTATCGTTTTCTAATAGGACTTATTGGAGAAAAAAAAAAATTTCATGGGACTTGTACACTTGAACCTATTATTTTACTAGTTACTTAGGAAACTGGCCCAATTGGTGAAAACCCTTTATTAATTTGAGATGTACTAAAAAAAAGGATAAATTACACCAAACCCCCTCAATTATAGCGATTTTACATATAGCCACCCTAATCTAAAAAAGCGCCCCCGGAATTATTGAATTTTGACACCTAGCACATTTTCATTACAAATGAATTGATAAAAACATGATTTTATGCATATTTTCTGAGGGTCCTTTTGGCAACCCAATTCCAAGGCATGGAAATGGAATTCGAAGGTGAATTTTAACTCCACGGAATTGAAATTGGCCTTTCAATTTCAATTCTAAACCTTAGAATTGGGTTGCCAAACGGACCACGAGTGTAAAAATTCAATAGTTTTGGGGGTTCTTTGCCGAATTTTTTAATTAGGGCGCCAATCTACAACTTAGCAACCAAACCAGCTCATTAAAAAGAAATGTACTTAATTAAATATGACATGTTACCTGAGGCAGAACAGAAATCTCTGGAGAACTTAAACCAAACTCTTTCCCAAAATACCCCTCATCTTGCCCATCACCAGATAAGTCACGAGCAAGAGCCAAAACGCGAGACCCACAAGTGTAAGAACTCGAATGAGGAACACCCAAGTTGATTTTTGGATACCCATTACGTTTATTAGATGTTGTATGAGAAAATGATTTTGTTTCTTGGAGTTTTGATAGAAATGGCTTCCATGGGCAATATGGAGAAGAAATTAAATATGAGAAGTTAAAAAGAGAAACTATGATTGGAGAGGATTGGGTGTTACGGTGAGACCATTTTTGAGAGAAAGAATCCTTTGTTTTTTGTTTTTTTTATTGACTTTGGATGTTTAGACAAATTGCCCGTGACACTTTTGTGAAGTGGAGAAGGGTTTTCCATGAAAATGGTTAGGGAAGAAAGAGACACTTAAAAAGTGAGGCATACAATTTTGTGATTTGATGAGCCTAGTTTATTGTGCTTAGACCGGCCAAAAGGTCGAATATGGATCGGGTCAGCTTAACAACGGGTTGAATAATTGATTTGTTCGATTTGGATCCGATTTGTCCACTCATCAATTAAAAATAGATATTTTCAATATATATATATATATATAGTCAGGGTCTGCAACATACCTCCTAGTAACATACCTAGCAACATACCCATTTTTTAAAATAGTAAAAAAATAATTTTGAGATGATATTTCTTATGTGGGTTCATGATATTTCAATGTGCGCCTGTAAAAAAAATCAACTGAAAATAATATTTTTTTGTTATTTTTAAAAAAACAAGTAAAAAAATTGACAGTTTTTACACTATATAACTATCATATTTTTTACCTATTTTTTAAAAATAACAAAAAAAATTATTTTGAGCTGAATATTTTTACAGGTGCACATTAAAATATCATGACCCATATAAAAAATGTCAACTCAAAATTATTATTTTTACTATTTTAAAAAAATAGGTATGTTCATAAGTATGCTTAATTAGGTATGTTGTAGAGCCTGACTCTCTCTCTCTCTCTCTGAGAGAGAGAGGAGGAGGAGGAGGAGGAGGAAGGGGGGCTAAGAATATTTTTGTTGACACAAAATAATTGTATGAATCTGGCCATGGAGGACGAGGCGCCGTCAGTGGATTCTTAGGGAGGGCTTAGGGGTGTAAATCACTGGGTCAATATGGGTTTGTCTTCAACTCGCACAAAACTAAATTAAAGGCCAATCAACCCATTTTCAAACCGTGACTTCTAAAATAGTCGAACCAAGGAAGCCATTGCAGGTGTCTAACGGGATGATTGTTGGATTCCTATATAAGCAATTCCAAGAAAGATCTTGGAGTCGAGCTCGAACAAGGTCGAGGAGGAATATGCCCCTCATCCAAATAACGGTCGAAGAGCGCGGGTAGATAACTACCTCGCCCAGCGACCTAGTCCTCCTTAGGGTTCAGATTGATTTAGCATATGTAGTTATTTGTACATGTAACGATGTAATAAAATATTTACGTTTTGGGCAATTATCGACTAAACATGTGTTTTTTTTACTTTGTTGATCTCTCATTTAGTATCTTGGGCTTTTCTAGCCGAATAGATTTGACTTAGGTAGAGTTGTAGAGTTGTAGACTTGATTGTCGAGTTAGTATCCCCCTAGTCTGGTACTCTTTAATTGCACCGTTTAACCTTACCTTACCTTTTAGGTCATGTCATCACACTACCTTAGGCCTAAGCAGAGTAGTGGTGAGGATACACATGGTAACGGATAATCCATCTGAGCAGGATTTTTGGGCCAAGCTATGTTGTCGACCAACCTGGGCTGGTCAAGTTGCCTAAGGATCCCCTGTAGAGCTTCATTTATTGTCAGGGGCAAACTAGGAGGCCAGTTGTGTTGACAAATGCCTGAGGAGGGTCTTTACTTGTCGACCCTGCTAGCTATACCTTGGATAGCACAAGATTAACCGATGAGGTGAAATCGTAGAAGATCATACAAATGATCTTAATTGCGCATGTTAAGAGGGGGAGCCTGTAACTTAAAAATTATGCATATAAACCAATACTCATAGAATGCTTATACCAAACAAATTATATTAATTGGAGAAGGATTGAAAATTCAACATTATGTTTACAATAAAATAAAAAAGAAATCTAGAAGTATAATTTCTTCAAGTTAGCTGCATTCCAACCTCTTGGTATTTCCCTGCCCTCCATCGTTTCCAAGTGGTAAGCTCCTTGTAGGTCGTCCATTATCACCTTGAATGGTCCCTCCCAGTTTAGTCCTAGCTTGCCATCCGATGGATTCTCAGTGCTACCAAGAACTTTCATTAGGACGTAGTCCCCAATCAGGAATGTTCTTGGATTGACTTTTCTGTTATAGTGCTTTGCTAACTGTTATTGGTAGGTTGTTAGTTTCACTAGAGCTAATTCCCTTTGTTCGTCGGCTAAGTTAAGTTCAACGAGTAATGTTGTATCGTTCTGGCCTTGATCGATCAGAGTGGACCTCATGGTAGGGAGGCCAGCTTCCAAAGGGATAATTGTCTCCATCCCATACATAATGCGAATGGTGTCTCTCTGGTTGCTCGCCTTGGGGTGGTGCGGTAAGCCCATAAGATATGGGGTAGTTCGTTTACCCGTGCGCCCTTGGATTGCTCTAAATGCTTTTTTAATCCATCGATCATCGTTATGTTGGAAGCCTCAGCCTATCCGTTTCTCTGAGGGTATGCCACAGAGCTGAAGTAGTGCCTGATCCCATGGTCGCTATAGAAACCTTGGAAGATAACATGAACGTGAGTATTGCTAAAGGAAAACAAGTAATAAACTCTTGCCCGATAATGAAGGTTTGATTCGTCACTTGAATTTGATATAAAAGTTTTCTACTATCTCCGATCTACGCGTTGATGATGTTTTTGGTGAAAGATAACTGGATTTGGCCTTGCAATTCCTAGGAACCTCTTGTTCTCCTTCCTCTGGGACTCTCTCTTTTCTTTTATAAATAAAACCCTAACAGTAACTTTGTAAGGGATATTAAAGCACTCTAATTTTTGTCCATTTTAATTCCCCAAGAATCCAAATGACGAAACTGTAATACCCCGTATTTTTATGCTTTCTAAATTTGGGAATTTATTAAATTTGATGTGAGTTATTTGTAAACTCCCCGGATTTTGATTATCTCAATTAAAATCAAACTTTTAATAATTTCCTTTTATGTATCAAACAAAAACGATGCGGAAGCGATGAAAGTGATGGTTCAACTTTAACACAACAAACCAAATTATTTCTTAAACAAATTAAAATTACACCAAGTGAAGTAAAATTAATCAATTCATATATTCACTTAAACCGGTTAATTAATAATTTCCAAGTCCTAGAATTTGCCTAAGTCATATTTATCAATATTAGCAAATTAGGCGAAACCAAATTTTAGCAAATGACTTGAATTAAAGAAACATTACCTAATATTTAATATAAGTCCCAAATTAAATGAGTGTGATGATTTAAACCAAATTTTATCTTGAATTATTCTAAACATGCGTTCTACGTTATTTATGCAAGATAAAATAAATCAATCACACTACGCCGCGATGTACGAGGAAAACCCCAAGACGGGAAACAACCTCTGACGGCCCTAGCCACAAATGCATTAGATACGGAATTACAAGTACAAGACAGATGGACTTACAACGCACGACTCGATCCCTCTCAAGCCTCGACGCTTCTTCTTGTAGACACCTCTTCCTAGCGGATAACCTTGGAACACCACCGCGGTCTCGGAATCCACCGATAGGACTTTATATGGTCACCGTCACCCAAATAAGGAGCCTTTCTCCGTGTGGGTAAATCAACATGAGAAACACTTCTTCTTTCTTCGTGGGAGGTAGAAGCAAAACCCGAAACATCTCTTCTTGAATTCGGTAGAGAAAACCGGTGCCAAACTCCAAGCAATTGATATGTATATGAGAACTTGAAATAAACTTATTTGGGTGTAAACACTAGAGTGATGGATATTTTTCTCTAAAAATTTCACTCAAAACATGAACATTTTCCTTAAACAAATTTGCTCTCAAACTCTCTCTAAGAGATGGAAATAGATTGGAAAAGTTAGATCGGAAAATGTCATTCCCGCACATATTAAAGTCTGAAAAAGTTGGTTAAAAACCAAGTGGGGAAGTGGGTGCAAAACTGCCAAAAAACTGCCAAAAACTGTTCCCGCCTGGCATCTCGTTCGAACGACATTTCGTTCGAACGAAATCTCGTTCGAACGAGACTTCTAACGACGTTCCAGATTGAACTCATTAGAATCTCGTTGGATATCTCGTTCGAACAGAAGGTTCGTTCGAACGACATATCGAACGACGGACCAGTATACTTTGGTGGGAACTCGTTGGAAGGTTCGTTCGAACGACATTTTCGTTCGAACGACAATCTCGTCCGAACGACTCTATCGAACGAAAAACCAGAAAGTTTGAATATTCTTGTTTAAGCCCAGAAAACTTTATAAACATTTATTTAAAGTTTTAATTAATTCTTTCTTAAAACAAAATGCAGTTTTTATAAAACCTAACACCCAATAAACTTGTTCCAAGCTCCTATATATATAATATTGCATTCATACCTTGGGAGCATGGAACCATAGTTGATGACGTAGAAACGAGGCACGGAAACCGGCATATTTGATGAGGCTTTATACTCTTTGCCGCTACGTCTTCAACAAACACTTCATAGGCTTGTGAGTATTACAATTACATACTATCATATGAATAAATGTTTTTGTCCGGAATTCAGCCAAAACTATATATGGACTCAATTGGAAATTTGTGTCCTTACAAATCTCCCCCTTTGGCTATTCCGGGACAAAAACCAAACAAAAATCCTAAAGGGCCGTCAAGCTCACTAGACTCAAAACATAACCCACCCAACACTTGACTCAACCCAAGGATTGCATATATATATATATAGATATAAACACACACATGACACAAAATACAATAAGTTTGCACACTCGTATGGCAAAAATGTGTCATATGAAAACGGAAGTGTAGGGGTGTGAACTAGTAACAATTAAATTTAGACCCAAACACTGAATAAACATTCACGGAGTTCTCATTTGATTGCAAATTTTATCACATTTAAATATAACCTCATGTGACAATATGAAGATTGAACTCAATGAACAAACATACACAATGCATACAAGCCTAGCATGATGATGATTCTACAAACTAAATAGAGTCATGACATTAAAGACAACAAGGATAAACGGACATTGTGCAAACCGTTGATATACCATCCAATTCTCCCTCAATAAGCATATATATTCTTTTGCTTTTGAATTAATATATCAAACAAACATAGGCCTTGGCAATTGTTTTCTTTTTAATGCCAAATATTCTGATTTTAGGCCTTTGGATCACGTATTTCTTTTAGATCCAATAAACGGTGGCTTACTATCGCAAAGGATTTAATTTATCCTTTCGGAGCCCTTCCCCGTGCACATTTAGATATATATTTTTTTTATCTCACAAAGCTCACGTGCAACGGATTTGACATGCACTAGTCCTCCTAGGTCATAGATATGTAGATGACTAGATTGGTAGGAGAACACCTCAAAAAGCTCAAATATAACATGTGACATTAAGATTTCAAAAGAGCTCGTGCATGTGTGAAAAGAGGCATATAGAAATAGAATCCATTTAAACAATACAAAATCCAACTACTCCATATAGAACATGGTAAAGAACATTTTAAGGATTGAAAATCTAAACCAAAAGTTCTAGCCACATGGGAGCGTAAAACATGGGATTCAAACACAAGTATATGCCACTTAAAGTGTGTCAAACCAAAATACACAAAAAAAAATCTTTTTGAGTTTTTAACATTTTTAACCAAAAATAAAGATATATACTCAAAAGAATAAACAAAAATCATTTGTATTTTTCATTAAGCTTAAATGAAATAAATAAAACACAAATGATAAACAAAAATCTTTTTATATTTTTCAATTAATTCAAACACAAAATATAATACAAAAAGATAAACAAGTCATAATTTATAGCATGTGATATGAAATAAGGCAATGACTAGAAAATGACTAAACATGCATACATCTAGCTATGATATATAATATGAAGCACAAAAAGCTATAGTATGCATAAAACACTAACACATTCAACCTTTAAATTTAGCAAAGGAGGTTTCATGTGATAGTAAATGAGAATCAAAAACCCTATTTTGCAAGGCAACCAAGTCGGATTTCCTAACCCAAATTAATGAAGAATGACTATCATGGGGTATTGGAACGTTAGCTACCGTTGTTAATTTACTATGGGATTTTCTAGGAATTCGTTTAAGATCAAAACAAAATTTCCTAAGATGACCTTTTCGACCACAATGAGTACAAGAAAAAGCATGTCGAAAAGATTTACCTAAGGAGTGATCTGTAAATGCATTCCTAGTAGATTCTCCTAAAACATTAGTTTGGGCATTATGAGTAAATTCATTACAAGTATTGAAGCCTAAACCACAAGTGTCATTTTTAATTTGGACCGTTCCTAAGATTTTATCTAATTTTTTCGAACGACACTCCAAATCAAATTTGACATTACTAGAGCCTTTTAATTTATTTTGCAATTCTAAAATGTTAGACTCTAATAAAACATTTCGCTCTTCAAAAGCAAGAAGCTCCTTTTTCAAGGATTCCATTAAACCCTTAAGGCTATCTCTTTCGCCTTCCACATATTCTAGCTTCTCTCTAAGAGTCCTCTTACGTGTCTTAAGGTCTTCTATTAAAGCATTTTCATCAACGACCTTGACATTCTCTCTTAAACTAGCTTCTAACTTCAAATTAGCTCTTTCAATTTAATAGATTCTTTATATAGTTCTTGAAAAGCATTTTGAAGTTCACTCACATTAACCTCTTCATCATTTTCACTCTCTCTTTCTTCTCCACTCTCACTATCATCAAAAACAAGAGAATCATAAACAATAACCTTGGAAGTGTCATGTGTTAAAATTTCATCAATCGATGAGTTCTCACTATCACTCACATGACTAGTCATAAAAGCCACAAAATTTTCCTTAGTGGGGAAATCGGGCTTCTCTTCCTTATCACTATCACTAAGGGTCGTATTATATGAAATGGGTCGCTTACCCTCTTTCCTTAGTTTAGTGGGGCACTCATAAGCCCTATGACCATAACCTTCACAACCAAAACACTTATTAGACTCGTCCCTATATAAATGTTCATTAATAGATTTAGGGATCTTTTCGGCTTTAGGAATATTTTTCGCTTTAGAAATCTCCTCGTTCTTGTCATGCTTAAAAGATTCAAATTTCTTAAAATCATTTTTAAATTTATCTTTGTTAATTTTAAGAAATTTTCTAAATTTACGTGCAAACAAAGCCATGTCTTCCGAGTCACTATCACTCTCGCTCTCTACTACTTGTTTGATCTCTTTTTGGGCTTTTAAAGCAACACCCTTTTCGATTTTCTTTTCAGTTTTAGAGGGAAACATATCTAGTTCATAGGTTTGTAAATCACCTACAAGCTCTTCTAATTTCGTAGAGGCTAAAGTGGGTAAATAATTTAAAACGGTCACTTTTGGAATAAATCTATCGGGTAGGGACCTTAAATTTTTTTTTACAACACGGTCGTCAGGTATTTTCTCTCCCAAGTTAAAAGATGAATTAACAATATCAGAAAGTCTAGCATAAAATTCATCAAAAGTTTCTTTTTCATTCATTTTGATAGTTTCAAATTGAGTGGTGAGATTTTGGAGTTTTGAAGCTTTAACGACACTAGTTCCTTCATGAGTTAATTGTAAAATATCCAAAGCTTCTTTAGCGGTCTCACACGTCATAATACATAGGAATTCATCCGGTGTGACAGCGCTAAACAAGGCATTTAAACCTCGGGAATTAAAATTAGCAAGTTTAAACTCATTTTCAGTCCATCTATCGGCGGGTTTGATAACACGTTCATTTTCAACTTAATAAGTTGGTGGGGACCACCCGCTAACAACAGACATCCAAACTCTCTCGTCGATAGATTTTTGTGCCGATTTCATGCGCGCTTTCCAATACGCGTAGTTTGAACCATCGAAAATAGGAAATTTTGAAAATGGAGAAAATTCCATTTTAGCCAAAAATTTAAAGGATCTTTAACGAAATAATTTATCGTTTTTGGCTCTGATACCAATTTGTAAACCCCCCGGATTTTGATTATCTCAATTAAAATCAAACTTTTAATAATTTCCTTTTATGTATCAAACAAAAACGATGCGGAAGCGATGAAAGTGATGGTTCAACTTTAACACATCAAACCAATTTTAATTTCTTAAACAAATTAAAATTACACCAAGTGAAGTAAAATTAATCAATTCATATATTCACTTAAATCGGTTAATTAATCCAAGTCCTGGAATTTGCCTAAGTCATATTTATCAATATTAGCAAATTAGGCGAAACCAAATTTTAGCAAACGACTTGAATTAAAGAAACATTATCCAATATTTAATATAAGTCCCAAATTAAATGAGTGTGATGATTTAAACCAAATTTTATCTTGAATTATTCTAAACATGCGTTCTACGTTATTTATGCAGGATAAAATAAATCAATCACACTACGCCGCGATGTACGAGGAAAAACCCAAGACGGGAAACAACCTCGGACGGTCCTAGCCACAAATCCACTAGATACGGAATTACAAGTACAAGACAGATAGACTTACAACGCACGACTCGATCCCTCTCAAGCCTCGACGCTTCTTCTTGTAGACACCTCTTCCTAGCGGATAACCTTGGAACACCACCGCGGTCTCGGAATCCACCGATAGGACTTTATATGGTCACCGTCACCCAAACAAGGAGCCTTTCTCCGTGTGGGTAAATCAACATGAGAAACACTTCTTCTTTCATCGTGGGAGGTAGAAGAAAAACCCGAAACTTCTCTTCTTGAATTCGGTAGAGAAAATCGGTGCCAAACTCCAAGCAATTTATATGTATATGAGAACTTGGAATAAACTTATTTGGGTGTAAACACAAGAGTGATGGATATTTTTCTCTAAAAATTTTACTCAAAACATGAACATTTTCCTTAAAAAAAATTGCTCTCAAACTCTCTCTAACAGATGGAAATAGGTTGGAAAAGTTAGATTGGAAACTGTCATTCCCGCACATATTAAAGTCTGAAAAAGTTGGTTAAAAACCAAGTGGGGAAGTGGGTGCAAAACTGCCAAAAACTGTTCCCGCCTGGCATCTCGTTCGAACGACATTTCGTTCGAACGAAATCTCGTTTGAACGAGACTTCTAACGACGTTCCAGATTGAACTCGTTAGAATCTCGTTGGATATCTCGTTCGAACATAAGGTTCGTTCGAACGACATATCGAACGACGGACCAATATACTTTGGTGGGAACTCGTTGGCAGGTTCGTTCGAACGACATTTTCGTTCGAACGACAATCTCGTCCGAACGACTCTATCGAACGAAAAACCAGAAAGTTTGAATATTCTTGTTTAAGCCCAGAAAACTTTATAAACATTTATTTAAAGTTTTAATTAATTCTTTCTTAAAACAAAACGCAGTTTTTATAAAACCTAACACCCAATAAACTTGTTCCAAGCTCCTATATATATAATATTGCATTCATACCTTGGGAGCATGGAACCATAGTTGATGACATAGAAACGAGGCACGAAAACCGGCATATTTGATGAGGCTTTATACTCTTTGCCGCTACGTCTTCAACAAACACTTCATAGGCTTGTGAGTATTACAATTACATACTATCCTATGAATAAATGTTTTTGTCCGGAATTGAGCCAAAACTATATATGGACTCAATTGGAAATTTGTGTCCTTACAAATCTCCCCCTTTGGCTATTCCGGGACAAAAATCAAACAAAAATCCTAAAGGGCCGTCAAGCTCACTAGACTCAAAACATAACCCACCCAACACTTGACTCAACCCAAGGATCAAACACTTTGCCATTGAAAGATGCCGCTTTAGAATAGTTCCTGCACACTTAAGCAAACTCATCAAATGCATAGGCAATATCAAAATTTTAAATACAATTAAGTAATTACTCCCCCTAAATTAATTCTCCACTTTATCAAACAAATGACATACTTAGAAAGACGTCTCCCCCTAAGATAAATCTCCCCCAAACTAAGATACGATAATAATAGGATTAGATATCATTTCTCCCCCTATCATTTTCTCCCCCTTTTTGTTCAGGAATAGGCAAAGGATAAAGAACTAATAAACAGCATGTTGAAGCTCAAAGTGATAAAACATGAGAGCATATGGGTGATAAAAGCAAGGCAAATACAAACAAATATCATATATATATATATATATATATATATATATATATATATATACTAGACATATACAAATGAAGCACTTGCATATATATAGAGATATAAACACACATATAACACAAAAGACAATAAGTTTGCACACTCGTATGGCAAAAATGTGTCATATGGAAACGTAAGTGTAGCGGGGTGAACTAGCAACAATTAAATTTGGACCCAAACACTTAAACATTCACGGAGTTCTCATTTGATTGCAAACTTTATCACATTTAAATATAACCTCGTGTGACAATATGAAGATTGAACTCAATGAACAAACATACACAATGCATACAAGCCTAGCATGATGATGATTCTACAAACCAAATAGAGTCATGACATTAAAGACAACTAGGATAAACGGTTTGCACAATGTCCGTTTATCCTAGTTGTCTTTAATGTCATGACTCTATTTGGTTTGTAGAATCATCATCATGCTAGGCTTGTATGCATTGTGTATGTTTGTTCATTGGGTTCAATCTTCATATTGTCACATGAGGTTATATTTAAATGTGATAAAATTTGCAATCAAATGAGAACTCCGTGAATGTTTATTCAGTGTTTGGGTCTAAATTTAATTGTTACTAGTTCACACCCCTACACTTCCGTTTCCATATGACACATTTTTGCCATACGAGTGTGCAAACTTATTGTATTTTGTGTCATGTGTGTGTTTATATCTATATATATATATGTAAGCACTCTATTGGTATATTTCTAGTATATATATATATATATATATATATATATATATATGATATTTGTTTGTCTTTGCCTTGCTTTTATTGCCCATATGCTTTCATGTCTTATCTCTTTGAGCTTCAACATGCTGTTTATTAGTTCTTTATCCTTTGCCTATTCCTGAACAAAAAGGGGGAGAAATGGTATTCAAATGGTATTCTAATCCTATTATTATCGTATCTTAGTTTGGGGAGATTTATCTTAGGGGGAGACGTCTTTCTAAGTAGGTCATGTGTTTGATAAAGGGGAGAATTAATTTAGGGGGAGTAATTAATTAAAATTGCATTTAATACTTTGATATTCCCTATGCATTTGATGAGTTTGCTTAAGTGTGCAGGATTTCTTCTGAAGCGGCATTGTTTAATGGCAAAGCGTTTAATCCTTGGATTGAGTCAAGTTTGGGTGGGTTATGTTTTGAGTCTAGTAGAGCTTGACGGCCCTTTAGGATTTTTGTTTGGTTTTTGTCCCGGAATAGCCAAAGGGGGAGATTTGTAAGGACACAAATTTCCAATTGAGTCCATATATAGTTTTGGCTCAATTCCGGACAAAAACATTTATTCATAGGATAGTATGTAATTGTAATACTCTCAAGCCTATGAAGTGTTTGTTGAAGACGTAGCGGCAAAGAGTATAAAGCTTCATCAAATATGCCGGGTTGCGTGCCTCGTTTCTACGTCATCAATCATAGTTCCATGCTCCCAAGGTATGAATGTAATTATATATATATAGGAGCTTGGAACAAGTTTATTGGGTGCTAGGTTTTATAAAAACTGCATTTTGTTTTAAGAAAGAATTAATTAAAACTTTAAATAAATGTTTATAAAGTTTTCTGGGCTTAAACAAGAATATTCAAACTTTCTGGTTTTTCGTTCGATAGAGTCGTTCGGACGAGATTGTCGTCGGACGAAAATGTCGTTCGAACGAACCTGCCAACGAGTTCCCACCAAAGTATACTGGTCCGTCGTTCGATATGTCGTTCGAACGAACCTTCTGTTCGAACGAGATATCCAACGAGATTCTAATGAGTTCAATCTGGAACGTCGTTAGAAGTCTCGTTCGAACGAGATTTCGTTCGAACGAAATGTCGTTTGAACGAGATGCCAGGCGGGAACAGTTTTTGGCAGTTTTGTGGCAGTTTTGCACCCACTTTCCATCTAAGTTTGTAACCAACTTTTTTAGACTTTAAGATGTACGGGGATCACTTTTGATAATCCATCTTTTTCATATCATACAAACTCTTAGAGAGTGTTTTGAGAGCAAAATTAAAAAGAGAAAAAGATCAAGTTTTGAGTAAAAATTTTAGAGAAAAATATCCATCACTCTAGTGTTTACACCCAAATAAATTTATTCCAAGTTCTCATATACATATCAATTGCTTGGAGTTTGGCACCGGTTTTCTCTACCGAATTCAAGAAGAGAAGTTTCGAGTTTTGCTTCTACCTCCCACGAAGAAAGAAGAAGTGTTTCTCATGTTGATTTACCCACACGGAGAAAGGCTCCATGTTTGGGTGACGGTGACCATATAAAGTTCTATCGGTGGATTCCGAGACCGCGGTGGTGTTCCAAGGTTATCCGCTAGGAAGAGGTGTCTACAAGAAGAAGCGTCGGGGCTTGAGAGGGATCGAGTCGTGCGTTGTAAGTCTATCTGTCTTGTAATTGTAATTCCGTATCTAGTGGATTTGTGGCTAGGGCCGTCCGAGGTTGTTTCCCGTCTTGGGTTTTTTCCCCGTACATCGCGGCATAGTGTGATTGGTTTATTTTATCTTGCAAAATAACGTAGAACGCATGCTTAGAATAATCCAAGATAAAATTCGGTTTAAATTATCACACTCAATTTAATTTGGGACTTATATTAAATTTTGGATAAAGTTTATTTAATTCAAGTCAGTTGCTAAAATTTGGTTTCGCCTAATTTGCTAATATTGATAAATATGACTTAGGCAAATTCTAGGACTTGGATTAATTAACCGGTTTAAGTGAATATACGAATTGATTAATTTTACTTCACTTGGTGTAATTTTAATTTGTTTGAGAAATTAAAATTTGTTTCTTTTAAAGATGAACCATAACCTCCTTTACGCTTCCGCATCGAGTTTGTTTTATATATAAAAGGGAATTATTAATAGTTTGATTTTAATTGAGATAATCAAATTCTGGGGTCTTTCATCCAGCCTAATCAGCAGGGCCAGCAAGGCTAACACCGTCAGCAGCAGGGCCAACTGGGCCAATAACGTTTTCATCAAGGCCAACAGGGCCAGTGGCAGGGTGGTAACGGCCAGCAGGGCCGTAATCAGCAGGGACAGAGGGGAGGAAATTTCAGGGGCCGATGCTTCGGGTGTGGTAAAAATGGCCACAAGCGCCAGGATTGTCTAGAGGGTGATAGGGCCCCACAGCAACAGGGTGCCCGTAATGAGCCACAAAGGCCACTTTTTCCAGCCTCCCTCCCAGGACCAGCTCAGGTGCCAACCCTACCAGCCATTCCATCCGCTCCAGTGCAGCAGGGGTAGTTACAGGACAGACGTGTCTATAATGTCCACCAGACAGCAGCTCCACAGGCGCCACCGGCGATTGAGGGTATGTTTCCTATCCATAGTACTATGGGTCGGGTTTTATTTGATACTAGGGCGACACACTATTTTATAGCTGCCCATTTTGCGAAGGCCTTAGGATTATTAGCCACAACAGAGAGCACTGTAACGTGTGTAGACTCACCACTGGGAAATGGATCGCTAATTTTCTTTATATGCCGGGGAGTAGGAGTAGAGATTGGTAGCTTGGTATTACCAGCAGACATGTTAGTCTTAGATATGCATGGGCATGATGTTATTATCGGTATGGATTGGCTCGCAGCTTACAGAGCCATGATAAATTGTTTCGGTGGGTGTATTGTCTTTGCCATTCCGGGGCAAGAGATGTTTGTAGTGGCGATGCCTCGCCCAGAGGGAGGCTCTACCGCTCATTTGTATTACATATAGGAGGATACCTCTAAGGAGGTCGTGATTCCCTTAGACTCGATCCCAGTTATTCTTTAGTATTCTGATGTATTTCAGAAAATACCAAGCGTACCCCCCAGTCGAGAGATAGATTTTGTCATAGATTTATTACCGGATACCCGACCGATAGCACGCTCCCCATACCGTATGGCACCGGCGGAGATGCGAAAGTTACGAGATCAGATAGATCAGCTGTTAGGTCAGGGCTTCATTCGTAGGAGTACCTCACCTTGGGGTGCTCCAATTTTGTTTGTGAAAAAGAGAGATGGTTCATTGAGGCTATGTGTGGATTACCGGGAACTGAACAAGGTCACGATACGGAACAAGTATCCGTTGCCTGGAATCGATGATCTATTTGACCAGCTGAGGGGAGCAACCTTCTTTTTGAAGATATATCTGAGGTCATGGTACCATCAGCTACGTATTAGGGAGCAGGATGTTTCAAATACTGCTTTTTTGACGAGATATGGGTCCTATGAGTTCATAGTGATGCCATTTGGACTCATAAATGCTCCAGCCGTATTCATGGACTTGATGAAACGAGTGTTCAGGGAGTTTTTGGATCAGTTTGTCATCGTCTTTATAGATGACATCCTGATATATTCACACTCTAAGGAAGAGCATGCCGAGCACTTGAGGCAGGTTCTTCAGACTCTACGAGAGCATCAGTTGTATGCTAAGTACGAGAAGTGCGGGTTCTGGTTACGGGAAGTGCAGTTCTTGGGACATGTTGTTTCTGAACAAGGGATAGCAGTTGACCCGAGTAAAGTGCCAGCGGTGAGGGAGTGGGGACAGCCCATGACATCGATGGAAGTACATAGTTTCTTGGGATTAGTCGGATACTATAGGAGATTCATTCGGGGGTTCTCCAAAATAGCGGGTCCATTGACGAACCTGACTCGCAAGGGGGTACCATATGTTTGGGACGATGCTTGTCAATTGGCTTTCGACGAGCTGAAAGACAAGCTTACTTCAGCACCGGTCCTTGCTTTACCTACGCCGGGCGTGGAGTATCTGGCTTACACCGACGCCTCTTTACGGGGACTTGGGGGAGTACTTCAGCAGGGGGAGAAGGCTATAGCTTTTGCCTCTCGCAATCTTAAGCCGCACGAGAATAATTACCCCACACACGACCTAGAGTTAGCAGCGATCGTTTTTTGCATTAAGGATATGGAGACACTATTTATTGGGGGAGAAATTTCGCTTGTTCACAGACCACAAGTCACTGCAGTACTTGTTCACTCAGCGAGAGTTGAATATGCATTAGCGCAGGTGGTTAGAGTTTGTGAAGGACTATCAGTTCGACATACAGTACCATCCAGGGAAGGCCAACGTAGTTTCCGATGCGTTGAGCCGTAGACCGGTAGACGATGTAGCAGACATCTGGAAAGCAAAGTGGAAAGAATTGGGTTACCAGGACACAGTAGCCCGTTCCTTCATATATGTTATGACAGTGACACCCGAGATTGTTAAGAGGGTAATACAGGCACAGACCGCAGACCCATTTTGCCAGGAACAGATTGTACGACTTTTAGCTGAGGGTGCTGAGTCCTATTCTGTTAGTTTTGATGGAGGTTTGAGGTTTAATGGGAGATTGGTGGTCCCAGAAGGAGCAGACTTACGTCATGTAGTGATGACCCAGTCTCACGGGTCCCGATTTGCGGTGCATCCTGGGGGAGATAAGATGTACCAGGATATGAGGCGGCAATACTGGTGGAGTGGGATGAAAAAGGACATTGCTGAGTTCGTGTCCAAGTGTTCTACCTACCAGCTGGTAAAGGTGGACCACCAGAAACCATCGGGGTTGCTTCAGCAATTAGAAATACCCGCGTGGAAGTGGGAGAGTATTTCTATAGATTTTATTATTGGGTTGCCTACATCACAGCGGGCCACGACTCTATCTGGGTGATTATGGACCGTTTGACCAAGGTGGCTCATTTTCTGCCGGTGCGGATAGACTATACCACAGGTCAGTATGCTCAGTTGTTCATTGCTGAGATTGTCAGATTACATGGGGTGCCCCTGAATATTGTGTCAGATAGAGACAATATTTTTGTGTCGCGTTTCTGGGAGAGCTTTCAGGAGGCCATGGGTACAGAGTTGAGGTTGAGTTCGGCTTGTCACCCACAGACAGATGGATAGACAGAGCGTACTAATCAGATGTTGGAGGATATCCTACGCATGTGTGTCCTTAATTTTGGAGGAGGTTGGGAGCCACATCTTCCACTGGTAGAGTTCGCTTATAATAACTCTTATCAGTTCACGATTGACATAGATCCGTTTGAGGCTTTGTATGACAGGCCTTGTCATTCCCCAACTTATTGGTTAGAGGTGGGGGATAACAAGTTGCTCGGACCAGAGGTAATTCAGGAAACCTCAGTTAGGATTGAGCTCATAAGGAGCCGCATTCGAGTATCCTAGGACAGACTGAAAAGTTACACGGATGTGAAACGTTTCTTCCGAGAATTTAATGTGGGGGACCAAGTATTACTGCGCGTTTCTCCTATGAGAGGAGTGATGAGGTTTGGGAAGAAAGGAAAGTTGGCTCCAAGGTACGTTGGACCATTTCCTATTATCGAGAGGATTGGGACGGTAGCATACAGATTGGGGTTGCCAGAGCACCTCAACGCATTCACAATGTATTTCATATTTCGTCATTTAGACGATATCTTCGGGATGATATGGCCCACACTCACTTCGCGATAGAAGAGATAAACTTACAGCCTGACAGCTCTTACGAGGAGAGACCAGTGGCTATCCTAGACCATAGCGAAAGAGATTGAGGTCGAAGGTAGTTCCACTTGTACGGGTCCAGTGGGAGCATCATAATGTGGAGGAATCCACCTTAGAGCACGACGCAGATATGAGAGAGAGATACCCAGATTTATTCTTACCAGGTATGCCTTATTTTCTGAATTTCAGGATGAAATTCCGTTATTAGGGAGGAAGTATGTAATACCCCGTATTTTTATGCTTTCTAAATTTGGGGATTTATTAAATTTGATGTGAGTTATTAATTTAATATAAATTCGGAAATTAATTATTTTTAATTACTAACGTGACGAGAGTTAGTAATTATTGGAAACTTGTTGAATATTACTAATGAGCAAAGTAATATATAATATTGGTTCTATCAAATGTCACGAGTGAATAAAATGACAATTTTGGAAATTTAAGTCGGGACGCGCCCGTGTCGTGTCAGGACTAAATTTTGATTAATAAAAGTGAATAAATTATAAGTCGCCCGTATAGTCATTTCGAGTCCGCCAAAGTGTCCGAAAGGGTCAATATAGTCAAAATAATGTACCCGGGGGTTTAGTTTGGGTCTCGGTTCGTTTTTAGGCTCAATTAACACCCCGGGAGGGCGTTTTAGGCATTTTGTATATTTGGGCTTGAAAACCTACGAATTTTCTAGGTTATATCAGATGCTTAGGGTTGTCTTCTAGGGTTAACACAACCAAAAACAAAATACGTCCATTGGATAAGGAAAGGAAGAGCTTACCAAGGAGTTTTAGGCCAAGAACTCCTCCGTTTGCACCGCCGTCACCGCCAAACATTAGATCGCGCAACGAGGATCACCACCACACTGATTTCATCCACAAATCAGAAACAAAAATCCCCAGGCAAGTATTTATCTTTCTTTATTTAGTTAATTCTTCACTCATATTAGTTTAATGTTGATTAGGATGAGTTTTTATGAAAGAAAACCTATGTTGGAGGTTAGAAATCGCATATTGTAGAGATATAAACATTATTCTTGAAATCCCCTTCACATGTAGAGGTTGAACCACGAATTTACATTGGGTTAGAGGTAGAAATTCTGGAAAAATAACGAGAAGGACTAAGTTAAAGAAATTATTAGGGTTCATGAGATTTATATAGATTTTACCCCTTTTAATTCATGATACTTGATGAAAACTCGCATGCCTTACATAGAATATTGTTCATTTGAGTTTATAATGCTTGTGGTATAAATATCTGGGAGTTTGGGAGTTAAAAACTTCAATTTGGATGACTTTGGATGATAATTCTCGTAACTGGTATTCTGCAGTTTTCGCCATACCTGCTTGATCGATCGATCGACCCCTGCTGGAAAACTAGATTTTTTTTCCTTATGTTGAATTAATTTGATTAAACGCGTAGTGAATCTTGATCAATGTTATTAGGACATAATGAAACATAAAAAGTACCAGCAGGGTCAAGGAAAACCCCGTTAAATGGAACTTTAATGAAATGGGAAAATGAAGGGTAAACGGGGAAATAATCGTACCTAAGAAATCTAATGTGCGTAGACTTAATAATCGAAATGTCTAGGAGTTGGATTAGAAGGTAAGCGAGGACCTACTAAAATTGTACTTGGGTAAAGGGAATACTTCGAGAAATAAGAAGTGAGTTGGAATAAATTAAATTTCGAAAATAAAATGAATATGTCCATTATAAGAAATAATCGAATAAAAATGTACTAAGAATGGAATAATATACTATTGGGCCGTGGGCGTACCTAACTTATGAATGTGTATAGTTATATATCTATATGACTCTGTGATTGATCATATATCTTATATATGTGTGAAAACCATGCTCGCGCTACTTGTTATCCCTGAGGTTACCGCGCTGGGACAGTCTTATCTCGATGGGACCTTTATGAGGGATATTGACTCGTACCCTAGAAGATAGGAATCCTTGGTACAGGCTATCGGATCGATAGTCAGACGGTCCTAAGAGACGTAAGGGTATGTGCTGACCTCTTAGAGGCTTGAAACTATGCTTCGCCTTAATATTGTATGTGTTTTGTGTTAATACAGTTCGAGAGTGATTCCGAACTTGTATTTCCCTTAATACGAGTGATACGGGGACTGGATAACAGAGTATGCCCGCACCGTAATTGTTATGTGGGGTGTCGTTAGAATATATATATATATATATATATATATATATATATATATATATATATATATTATATGAGTATTTAATATATATATATATTTAAATCTGGAATTTGGGAACTAACTACTGTGTCTATGGTAAGTAAGAAATGAATAATTATTTCAACTTGGGAATAAGTGTTTGAAAAGTATGATATATTACTGAGAAACTTTATCATTAAATAAGGTTTAAATGAGAACTTTGTTGTTAAATAAAATTAACCTCTGAAACATTTGAATTTGTCGGTTTGGAACCTTGCGAGTAACTTAAGATAAGATGAGCTAAACTGTTGGGAAGATTAGTGCGATAGGTGTACACATTAGAAGAGAGGTTAGAATTTCTCAAGGGAGTGTCGCACTAATATGTTAGTTGCATTAGCCAGTAGCATTTTAAATACTTGCTAAACTAATTTTAAACTGTTTTTACAATCGGGCTCAAACCTGTTTCCTATTTTCTCTTGTATATATATATATGTATATATTACAGGTGCCCAGCCACAGCGGGGTGTTGCATATGATCCTCCGTTAGGAACGCGCTGCAGCTTAGGTGGGAGTTGCAGGACTCTTGCTTAGACGACCTCATTGTTGATTCCACTTCTAGCACTATTTATTCAGTTGGGCATGTGTCGCCCTTTTCCATTATTCAGTTGTTTATCAGATATTGCGATTAGTTTATTTCCAGTATTTATACTTTAGGATTTATTCATGTCAGGATGTTTTCCTTTAAGTTTCAATGTTGGAATCAATTAGTTGGTTGTTTAATTATTTGGATTGTTTGTTCCAGTATATTTATTGGGTGATTCTTAATTTATGATTTATGTTAAGTTTTAAAATATTGGTTTTAATTGAAATTTAGAATTAATGTCTAAAAATGGTTTTTGTCACTTAGCTTAATTAATTAGGGTGTTTAATTGGAAAAGTTATTTTTACGACAATGATGCTAAGAATGAACCAACCGTTCACCTTGATTATAATTTAATAAAGGACTGATCACCCTGTATTTAATTAAGCGGGGTGTCATAAAAACTACCCCTACGGGGTGTCGGTTAGGCCTAAAATTACCCCGAAGTCCAGATAAAAAGCAGGGGTAAAGTTTTCCGACTATCTCGACCCTTTTGGACTTAATGGCGCACTCGAAATTACCATACGAGTTATACAAAAATAATTTATCTTTTTATTTCATGCAATTAGTCCCGACACGGCTCACACGCGCATCCTGACTTAAAATACTAAACTGTCGTAATTCGCACTCCGACAATTTAAAGAAATTATATAATTTCATATTACATATACCCACAGTAATAATAAATGATTTCCATTAATAAGTATTAACACTTAGCACGCTAGTTAATAATTATTTTTAATTCGGATAAATTAATAATTAAATTTCTTGATCTTTTTAATTTAATTAATCCAACAATAATAATAAATCTCTTAATTATTTAATATCATAAAAATACGGGGTATTACATACCTCCCCCTAATAACGGAGTTTCTCCCCAAAATTCGAAGAGTAAACCATACTTGGTAGGAATAAGTCTGGATATTTCTCGCGTATATCCTCCTTTCGCTCCCATGTAGACTCTTCTATGTTATGATTCTCCCAGTGAACCCTCACCAGTGGAACTACCTTTGACCTCAATTTCCTCTCGCTATGGTCTAGGATAGCCACAGGCCTCTCCTCATATGAACTGTCGGGTTGTAAATCAATCTCCTCAATAGAAATGTGGGTGTGGGTCAACTCATCCCTAAGAAACCGCCTCAACGATGAGATGTGGAACACGTCATGAATACGGTGAAAGTGCTCCGACAACCCAAGTCTGTATGCCACCGATCCGATCCTCTCGATAATTGGAAATGGTCCTACGTATCTCGGAGTTAATTTACCCTTTTTCCCGAACCTCATCACCCTTTTCATAGGAGACACCCGCAGCAATACTTGATCCCCCACGTTGAACTCCCTGAAGAACCTTTTTACATCGGCGTAGATTTTCTGCCTATCCTGGTCCACCCAAACACGGTTCCTGATCATCTCAACCCTAGCTGAAGTTTCCTGAATTACCTCTGGCCCGAGTAACTTATTGTCCCCCACCTCTAGCCAACAAGTAGGAGAATAACAAGGTCTGCCGTACAATGCCTCGAATGGGGCCATGCCGATTGTAAACTGATAGGAGTTATTATAAGCGAACTCCACTAGTGGAAGATACAGATCCCAACTCCCTCCAAAGTCAAGGACACACATGCACAATATATCCTCCAATATCTGACTAGTACGCTCAGTCTGACCATCTTTCTGTGGGTGATAAGCCCTACTCTACCGCAGCTCAGTACCCATAGCCTCCTGAAACCTCTCCCAGAGCATAATACAAAAGTTTTGCCTCTATCAGACACGATGTTCATGGGTACCCCATGCAATTTCACTATCTCGACAATAAATATCCGGGCATACTGTCTCGCAGTGTAATCAATACGCGCCGGTAGAAAATGAGCTACCTTGGTCAACCGATCCACCACCACCCATATAGAATCATGACCCCGCTATGAAGTAGGCAGCCCAGTAATGAAATCCGTGGAAATGGGACCTTGGCGACCTTTGGTGGTCCACCTTTACTAGATGACAGGCGGCACACTTAGACACGAACTCTGCAATGTCCTTCTTCATCCCACTCTACCAGTACTGTCGCCTCATATCCTGGTATATTTTATCCCCTTCAGAATGTACCGCAAATCTCGATCCATGAGACTGCTTCATCACTTCATGATGTAATCCTCTCCCTCCGGGACCACTAATCTCCCACTAAACCGTAGTCCCCCATCTGAGCTCACTGAATAGGACTCTACGCCATCCGCTAGGAGCCGTGCAATCTGATCCTGGCAAAATGAATCAGTGGCCTGGGCCTGGATCACTCTCGTAACAATCTCTGGAGTGACTGTCACAACGGACATAAAGGATCGAGCCACTACCTCTTGATATCCCAATTCTTTCCACTTTTCCTTCCACCCTTCTACTACCTAACCTACTGGCCATCGGCTCAATGCACCAGTAACTACGTTGGCCTTCCTCGGTTGGTACTGAATCTCAAACTGGTAATCTTTCACAAACTCCAGCCACCTGCACTGATGCATGCTCAACTCCCGCTGAGTGAACAAGTATTGCAGTGACTTATGGTCTGTGAAGAGGTGAAAATTCTCCCCCAACAAGTAGTGTCTCCAAATTCGTAGGGCAAACACGACTGCTGCTAACTCCAAGTCGTGGGTGGGGTAATTCCTCTCGTGAGGCTTAAGCTTACGGGAGGCATAAGTTATAGCCCGTTCCTCCTGCTGAAGTACTCCACCAAGTCCCTGTACAGAGGCGTCAATGTACACCAAGTACTCCACTCCTGGCCAGGGTAAAGCAAGAACTGGCACTGACGTCAACTTATCCTTTAGCTCATCGAAAGATAACTAGCAAGCATCGTCCCAAATGAACTTCACCTTATTGCGCGTTAAATTTATCAATGGGCCCGTAATCTTTGAGAACCCCCTGATGAATTGCCTGTAATATCCTGCTAACCCCAAGAAGCTACGCACATTCGTCGGTATCGTGGGCTGTCCCCACTCCCTCACTATCGACACTTTGCTCGAGTCCACTGATATCCCCAATTCTAACACAACGTGCCCCAGAAACTGTACCTCCCGTAACAAGAATCTGCACTTTTTATACTTGGCATATAACACATGCTCTCGAAGAGTCGTAAGAACCCGTATCAAGTGCTCGACATGCTCCTCCTCTGTCAGTGAGTAAATTAGTATATCATCTATGAAGATGATGACAAACTGATCTAAGAACTCTCTGAACACCCGGTTCATCAAGTTCATGAATACTGTTGGAGCATTCGTCAGCCCAAACGGAATGACTCCGAACTCATAGGACCCATATCTCGTCAAGAAAGCAGTCTTCGACACATCCTGCTCCCTAATCCGTAGCTGATGGTATCCCGGTCTCAAATCTATCTTCGAGAATAAGGCAACTCCTCTCAACTAGTCGAACAAATCATCGATTCGGGGAAACGGATATTTATTCCATATCATGACTTTGTTCAACTCTCGGTAGTCCACACACAACCTTAATGAACCATCCCTCTTCTTCAAAAATAGAATGGGAGCACCCCAGGTGAGGTAATCCTACGGATGAAGCCATTGTAACACCCCGCCTAATTAAATACCGGGTGGCCAGTCCCATACCAAATATAAACATAATATACAGTTGGCTAATTCTTAGCATCACTGTCGAAAATATTTTTAAATCACCCAATACCCAATTAAGCTGGTGTTAAAAACTTTCCAAATTTTAATTTCAACAAAATTCATTTTTAGTTTACTAATAACACTACACATATTATTCTGCAACACTAATAACCGAACAGATAACAAAAAAGAATCTAAATGTAATTGGAATAAACATTCCCAAATAATTATCCAATACAGTAATCCCAACAATAATAAATGTATTAAAATAACACGAGTACAAGACTATATGACTCAGATAGAAAGGAGATAACTGAATTCCTTTGGGCGACATGCCCTAAATAAAAGAACACTATGAAGCAAATGAAGATAGGCGTCTAAGTAATACTCCATAGCTCCATAGCTCGTCATAATCCTCTAAGGTTGGCGTCCCTGCTGCTGGACACCTGATATAGAAGGTACAATACAAAAGAGAATATGCAAGGAAACGGGTCAGAGCCCGATGTGAAAATAATTTTGAAAACAACAAGTATTTAACAAGTGCAATAAAGCATTTATTATGTACATATTAGTATCCAAACTCTCACTTGATATTCTCACATCTCATCTAGAGTGCACGCTTAACATTTCCTATTAACCTCCTAGTTAATGGTTCCTCCTAACAAGTTTCCATAATATGATTATATCCCATATCATAACCCCATATGTCCCATACCATACGTAGTATAATCATTCATATACGTTTCTCATTAATATGATTAAGCTTGTACAACAAATATTCATTAACTTAATTCAATTCTTTTTCTCTATTCCCCGTTATCTACAATTATCACACAGTAGATTGATCTAACCACTATATATACATACATTTTATTCATTATACATATACATATATAATACGGCACCCTAAGACACAGTTGCGGTGCATGCATTACTCTGCTATCACGTCCCAGTATCGCTGGTCGCCGAATAGGGACCTAAAGGTTCGGTAAGGATTCCTCGAACCACAAATATCAACACAAAATTGAAGGCGAACATAGTTCTCATACCCATGGGTCACGCACATAACTACGTTCCCATAGTCAGCGGACTTATCAACTCCCCGATTAGTCTTTCATATACCTATGTTCTCGAGCGGCAAATCAAAAATCTCATGGATTCTTCAAGATATGACTGCCCTCATGCGCAAACCTCCCATTGATAGCAAGTAAGCTAGGTATGTCATACACATAAATTATCAATCAATCAAATAGGCATTATCATCTACCTATATAAATATAATATCAACCAGGTACTCACACTACCCTAAGATAGTTCCCATACGTAGCATTATATCTCTTAAATCCTACGTATTAAAATATTATGACTTTACTTCTTTAATTTAATTATTCCAGAGTCTCACTCATTACTCAAGGTTTAAATAAGTTTTTCCTCAATATATTTATTCAGTAAGTAATCACTAATATCCTACTGGTCTATATCATCTTATCTCCCGAATTACTACGAATTAAACTCTCCTTTAATTAGGTTATAACCGATTGTTTCTAATCTCTTATAAACACATCTTCTATCACCTAGGATTAAACCCTCTTGTAAATCTAAGGTTTCCCAGGTGATTTATTAAATTTCCCCTATTGGACCTATCCCTAATCCTCATGCATACAAATTAGAATCCAACACATGAATCTAGCAACCGAAATTTCTTTCAATTTAATTATCATAATTCTAATCAATTAAATCCCATTCACATTAATTCGGTTCTTATCTAGGGCTTACTGATCTTCCGTAAGTCCCATTATATCCAATTAATAATCACCAAATATTTACAAAAGGTTTGGGATAAGATCAAGAATTAAAAGGAAACAACATCATAAATTCTGAGGAGGTCGATCGATCGAAGGTAGGGGGTCGATCGATCGATCGCCCGATAACAGCCCAGATTCTGCAGTTTTTATACTACGGGTTTCATAACTTTTGATCATTCAAACCTTCATATTAACAACCCAAATTCTTATAATCCTTATCACATGATATAGCAACATATGTAAATTATTTCTAATGATCTAAACATCCCAAAATCATCAAGAGTTTGAATTAAAAGCATATACTTATCCTATTTTTCCAAAAAAAATTCTACATGATATCTTCAAGAACAAACCAATGATTCTCATAATTTCTTCAACAAAGTGATGATTATTTCATGGATTACTATCTACCTACAACATGAGTTTGATTCCTATATATTTCCATTTTCCAGAAATCAATTAACAAATCTATCTTTATCTTCCAAACATGTAAAATCTCATTTTTTTTATTACTACCCCAACATGGACAATATACTAACTAGATTGCAATTATCAAATAAATTGCCTCTAATGAAGGTCTCCTTTGGGGTTGTATATCACAGGTGGTTCTCCCCTTCTCCGGTCAACTTCCGATGGTGGTTGGTGGTGGTGACCTTTGGCCCTTGGTTCTCCTCCTTTCTAAGCAATCTTCTCTTCTCCCAAGCACCCTTTCACTCTCTCTCAAAAGGTGACCTCGTAATTTTGTGTAGAAGAGATGAATGAACCTACGTGCAACTAATCTCCAAATATTTATAATAAGACAAAATACGAAATTACAATTCATCCCCCTGTAAAAATGACCAAAATGCCCTTTTTGGGTGTCTTTTCATTTCCAAATGACCCGAGACCCAAAACCAACCTCCAAATAGACTTTTCTGACTATTTCAATCCTTCCGGATGCAACGACGCACTCGAAATGACTATAAGGTTGATGTAAAAATAAGTTTCCTATTTAATCTCATAAATTTATCCCGACACGTCCCATACCGCGTCCGACTAAGAATTCAAATTACTAAATTAATAACTCACAGCAATATCAATAACATCACATTCATTTTAATATCCAAAAATTCGGATAAAACCCAAATGAATTAATTTATAATAAAATCCAATTTATCCATTAATTTAAAATATAACACATTTTAAAAGTCATTAAAATTACGGGGTATTACATACTTCCCCCCTTATAACAGAATTTTGTCCCGAAATTCGGAAAGATAAATCATACTGGTATGGTCAACTCTGAGTATAAATCTCACATCGCAAGTAATCTATGTCGTACCGCCCATACAGTACATTATCGAAAATCCTTATTGATGTTACACCAAGTCTCGCCATATAGTTTCAACTTAATCGAATTTAAACTATACCCAATCTTCCCTATATCCTTGTGACAAAGTTCCATTATAAAATGGATATGGTTACCCGCATAATACTCTGATTTACTGCGAAGGTTGTAAACTCATATCCTAAAGACCTAACTTACTTCGACTCCAAACGTTTGTTAGTTTCATGCGTGGGGTGTCTTGCAAGCTAAATCCAAACAAGGAACCCCCCCCCCCCCCCGATACACTACTACCTAAAGTAGTTGGTCATCGAAATTCCTCAGGTCCTTAGTCAATAGTATATAACCTCTCTACAGGTTTATCGATTTCAATAAAAGTCTACTCATCTACCCTCTTGTTAAAGATAAGATGCTAGCTATAGTAGTACATACGCTCTCATATACCACAAGTCAATCCACGCCGCTAGTCACATCATGCTCGGATATGCCTAAAGTAAGTAATTCTGTGATAAAAATCAGACCCACGTGATGACATGTAAAAATATAGGTGTCCCACAACCCCTCGGTGAGTCTATGTAAATAATAGTGCTATAGGCTAAGTTTAGTAACCCTTTTGCCCATACAATATTAATTGCTACAAAAAAAAAATCAATATGCACATCATAACTCCTTAAATAGAAAACATACCCTCATTCGCGGGTGGTGGTTGTTGAATCGCTGCCTGATGGACGTTATATACACGCCCATACTGACCCTGTTGCACGGGAGCTGCTGGAATGGGAGGTAGTGCTAGCAACGAAGCTGGAGCTGGAAGAGCAGGTGGAAACACTAGCATCTGTGGCTCCTGTCGAGCATTTTGTTGGTGAGCGAGTTTGTCTTTATCAGGACAATCTTATCGTTTATGGCCATACTTGACGCACACGAAACATTTTCCCGCAAACTTTCCATAATTTTGTCCCTGTTGACCTTGACCCTGCTGGCCATTACCTCCTTTCCCTTGGCCCTGATGAGCCTGCCTCTGGCCCTGCTGTCCTTGCCCATTACCTCTATCCTCAAATCGAGAATCTCCAGATCATAAACGCTTAGCATAATCCCCTGTCTGGGAACCCTGATCACCCTGACGCTGATGACTCTGTCCTGGCTGAGTCCCACTAGAACTGCCCCCATTAGTCTTGCCTTGCAGGCTTGACCCCAACCCCCGCTTGACACCCTGAGCATGTAAGCGGTTATCCTGACAGTGAAGCATTGCAGCATTTAGGACATCTGCATAAGTTCGGAGTGAAAGATTTCCCAATAAATGCTGGCAAATCTTATAGTTCAACCCATCAGTGAACATTTGAATTCTCCTCTCCTCCGTGGGTACCTCTGCTGGTACCAAATTAGTTAGTCGCGTAAATTCTTCCTCGTATTTTGCCACTGTTTTCTCTCCCTATCTCAAATCGAGTAATTTTTGCCTCATCTCTGTCTGGATGGCGGAAGGAAAGTACTTTCTATCAAACTGTATCCAAAAGTTTTGGATAGTCACTGTGTCTCTCTCCTCGATAGTGGTCGTAGCCTCCCACCATTTCAAAGCTGCCCCTACTAGCTTAAATGTGGCTAGTATTTGACGTTGAGCCTCAGTACATTCAAGCATTCTCAAGTGCCTTTGGATCTCTCTCTTCCATTGGCTAGCAGTCACGACATCTGATCCTCCCTGAAACTTAGGTGGGTGTGCCTTCTGAAAGGCATCCCTCACTCGTTTCCATGCAGTAGGAAACACTTGCCCTTGCGCGGGTGGCACAATTCGTGCCTGTGATGGAGCCTGTTAAACAGCAGCTAGAGCTGCATTGACTGCCTGAGCGACAGTTTCAACAACTTCGGTCGCAGTTATTGTACCCTGAGTTGGGGTGGGTTAAGGTGCATGTTGAGGAGGCATCTGAAACGAGAGTATACTATCAGTATTTGATATAACAAAATAGCTGAAGAACGTAGGCATAAATAGAAAAGCAATAATCCTAATCATAGGGCTCTACATCAAAGAACGCTAAGCTGAAACACAGTAAGTCGTACAAACCCTAAAGGACACTAGAACCTGATGCTCTGATACTACCTGTAACACTCCGCCTAATTAAATACCGGGTGGCCAGTCCCATACAAAATTAAAACAGAATATACAGTTGCATCAGTCTTAGCATCACTGTCGAAAACATTTTCAAATCACCCAATACCCAATTAAGCTGGTGTTAAAAACTTTTCAAATTTTAATTTCAACAAAATTCATTATTAGTTTACGAATAACACTACACATATTATTCTACAACACTAATAACCAAACAGATAACACATAATAATCTAAATGCAAATCGAACAAACTTTCACAAATAATTATCCAATACAGTAATCCCAACAATAATAAATGTATTAAAATGACACGAGTATAAGACTATTTGACTCAGATAGAAAGGATATAACTGAATTCCTTTGGGCGACATGCCCTAAATAAAAGAACACTTTGAAGCAAATGAAGATAGGCGTCTAAACAATACTCCATAGCTCCATAGCTCGTCATAATCCTCTAAGGTTGGCGTCCCTGCTGCTGGACACCTGATAAAGAAGGTACAATAGAAAAGAGAATATGCAAGGAAACGGGTCAGAGCCCGATGTGAAAATAATTTTGAAAACAACAAGTATTTAACAAGTGCAATAAAGCATTTATTATGTACATATTAGTATCCAAACTCTCACTTGATATTCTCACATCTCATCTAGAGTGCACGCTTAACATTTCCTATTAACCTCCTAGTTAATGGTTCCTCCTAACAAGTTTCCATAATATGATTATATCCCATATCATAACCCCGTATGTCCCATACCATACGTAGTATAATCATTCATATACGTTTCTCATTAATATGAATTAAGCTTTTACAACAAATATTCATTAACTTAATTCAATTCTTTTTCTCTATTCCCCGTTATCTACAATTATCACACAGTAGATTGATCTAACCACTATATATACATACATTTTATTCATTATACATATACATATATAATACGGCACCCTGAGACACAGTTGCGGTGCATGCATTACTCTGCTATCACGTCCCAGTATCGCTGGTCGCCGAATAGGGACCTAAAGGTTCGGTAAGGATTCCTCGAACCACAAATATCAACACAAAAATTGAAGGCGAACATAGTTCTCATACCCACGGGTCACGCACATACCTACGTTCCCATAGTCAGCGGACTTATCAACTCCCCGATTAGTCTTTCATATACCTATGTTCTCGAGCGGCAAATCAAAAATCTCATGGATTCTTCAAGATATGGCTGCCCTCATGCGCAAACCTCCCATTGATAGCAAGTAAGCTAGGTATGTCATACACATAAATTATCAATCAATCAAATAGGCATTATCATCTACCTATATAAAGATAATATCAACCAGGTACTCACACTACCCTAAGATAGTTCCCATACGTAGCATTATATCTCTTAAATCCTACGTATTAAAATATTATGACTTTACTTCTTTAATTTAATTATTCCAGAGTCTCACTCATTACTCAAGGTTTAAATAAGTTTTTCCTCAATATATTTATTCAGTAAGTAATCACTAATATCCTACTGGTCTATATAATCTTATCTCCCGAATTACTACGAATTAAACTCTCCTTTAATTAGGGTTATAACCGATTGTTTCTAATCTCTTATAAACACATCTTCTATCACCTAGGATTAAACTCTCTTGTAAACCTATGGTTTCCCAGGTGATTTATTAAATTTCCCCTATTGGACCTATCCTTAATCCTCATGCATACAAATTAGAATCCAACACATGAATCTAGCAACCGAAATTTCTTTCAATTTAATTATCATAATTCTAATCAATTAAATCCCATTCACATTAATTCGGTTCTTATCTAGGGCTTACTGATCTTCCCTAAGTCCCATTATATCCAATTAATAATCACCAAAGATTTACAAAAGGTTTGGGATAAGATCAAGAATTAAAAGGAAACAACATCATAAATTCTGAGGAGGTCGATCGATCGAAGGTAGGGGGTCGATCGATCGATCGCCCGATAACAGCCCAGATTCTGCAGTTCTTATACTACATGTTTCATAACTTTTGATCATTCAAACCTTCATATTAACAACCCAAATTCCTTATAATCCTTATCACATGATATATCAACATATGTAAATTATTTCTAATGATCTAAACATCCTATAATCATCAAGAGTTTGAATTAAAAGCATATATTTATCCTATTTTTCCCAAAAAAATTCTACATGATATCTTCAAGAACAAACCAATTATTCTCAGAATTTCTTCAACAAAGTGATGAATATTTCGTGGATTACTATCTACATACAACATGAGTTGGATTCCTATATATTTCCATTTTTCAGAAATCAATTAACAACTCTATCTTTATCTTCTTAACATGTAAAATCTCATTTTTTATAACTATCCTAACATGGATAATATACTAACTAGATTGAAATTATCAAATAACTTGCCTCTAATGAAGGTCTGATCCTTTGGGGTTGTATATCACAGGTGGTTCTGCCCTTCTCCGGTCAACTTCCGATGGTGGTGACCTTTGGCCCTTGGTTCTCCTCCTTTCCAAGCAATCTTCTCTTCTCCCAAGCACCCTTTCACTCTCTCTCAAAAGGTGACCTCATAATTTTGTGTAGAAGAGATGAATGAACCTACGTACAACTAATCTCCTAATATTTGTAATAAGACAAAATCCGAAATCACTATTCATCCCCCTGTAAAAATGACCAAAATGCCCGTTTTGGGTGTTTTTTCATTTCCAAATGACCCGAGACCCAAAACCAACCTCCAAATAGACTTTTCTGACTATTTCAATCCTTCCGGATGCAACGACACACTCGAAATGACTATAAAGTTGATGTAAAAATAAGTTTCCTATTTAATCTCACAAATTTGTCCCGACACGTCCCATACCGCGTCCAACTAAGAATTCAAATTTCTGAATTAATAACTCACATCAATATCAATAACATCACATTCATTTTAATATCCAAAAATTTGGATAAACCCCAAATGAATTAATTTATAATAAAATCCGATTAATCCATTAATTTAAAATATAACACATTTTAAAAGTCATTAAAATTACGGGGTATTACAGCCCTGTCCCAACAACTGCTCAATCTGATCCTGTAACTCCCTTATCTCAGTTGGAGCCATATGGTATGGTACACGGGCTATTGGCCTGGTGCCCGACATCAAATCTATAACAAACTCTATCCCTCGGCTAGGCGGTAGTCTCAGTATCTCATGGAACACATAAAAAAACTCTCAAACAACAGGAATCAAGTCAAGAGGAATCACCACCTCCAAAGAGGTCTCCTCCTCTATGTAATACAAGTGGGTGGATGATTAGAAACTTCTCCTGGCCAGGTATTGCAAAAATAATAGTCCTACTATAATAGTCCTACTATAATAGTCCAACTATAATAGT
This sequence comes from Sambucus nigra, assembly GCA_949130495.1. Classification (NCBI taxonomy): domain Eukaryota; kingdom Viridiplantae; phylum Streptophyta; class Magnoliopsida; order Dipsacales; family Adoxaceae; genus Sambucus; species Sambucus nigra. Next base: position 9,863,441 of record OX422210.1, read on the forward strand.
CTATCATGGATCTATAAGTAGCAAGCCAATCCATACCTATAATGGCATCATGCTCGTGCATATCTGGGACTAGCATGTCGGCAGGCAAATTAAACTCCCAATCTCAATCCCTAACCCTCGGTATATAAAGAAAATTAAAGACCCACTACCCATCGGTGAGTCTACACTAGTCACTGTACTCTTTTCTATGGCTAACAACCCCGTGGCCCATGCAAAGCTAGTGGCTATAAAATAGTGTGATGCCCCAATATCAAATAAAACATGCCCCATAGTGCCATGGATAGGAAACATACCCTTAATCGCCAGTGGTGCCTACTGCGGTGCTGCCTAATGGACGTTATAAACACGTCCATACTGTAACTGTCCCTGCTGAATCGAGGGTGCTAGCAAAGCTGGGGCCTGTGTTGGTAATGGTAGGGCAGTGAGAAAGATGGGTTTTCGGGGTTCCTGTTGGGCACCTTGTTACTTTGGAAACCTTCCCTTATCGGGGTAATCCTGCTTCCTATGGCCAGTCTTGACCCAAGAAAAGAACCTATCGCTAAAGATACCTCCTCTCTGCCCCTGTTGGCCTCGACCCTACTGGCCATTGCAGCCCCTCCACTGGCCTTGCTGACCCTGCTGATGCCTCTGTTAGGCCTGCTGGCCCTGCTGATAATGATGTTGGCCTTGCTGGCCATGCTGACTAGATTGGCCCTGTTGGCCCTGTCTATAACCCTCATATCCCTGCCTAGAATTGCAAGATCGAAATTTCTTAGCAGGGTCCCCCTGGTGGGAACTTTGTTCACTCTAACGGACCTGTCGTTGAGATGATGGTGCCCCACTAGCACTACTATCTCCAGTCTACCCCTGTAGGCTGGACTCCCCTGCTCGTTTGCTCCCCTGATGATGGAAGCGATGGTCCTGACAATGCAACAGAGCGGCATTGAGTACGTTCAGTGAAAGTACCCAATGACAGATTACCTATGAGGTGCTGACTAATCCTCTAGGTCAATCCATCCATAAACAACAGTATCTTCTTCTCTTTAATAGGTGCCTCATCTGGTACCATAGTAAGCAGCCTTGTGAATTCCTCCTCATATTCTGCCACTGTCATACCCTCCTGCTTCAGATTTAATAGTCTCCGCCTCATATCTGTCTGCACGAGGGAGGGAAAATATTTGCGAGCAAACTGCGCCCAAAAGTTCTGAATAGACATGCTATCCCTCTCCTCTAAGGTAGTAGTGCACTCCCACCACTGCAAAGCACCCCCACTAGCTTATAGGAAGCCAGTAACTGGCTCTGAATGTCGGTACACTCGTACATGCGAAGATGCCTTTTGATATCTTTCTTTCATTGGCTCACTATGATGATGTCAGAACCACCCAAGAACTCTGGGGGATGTGCCTTCTGGAAAGCATCCCTGACCCTCTGCCATGCGGTGGGAAACTGTGCTGGAATTGGTGCCACAACCTGTACCTGGGGTGGGGCCTGTTGCACCACCGCTAAAATTGCATTTACCCCATGAGCAACAATGGTGGCAACTTCAGTTGCGTTAATCATTCCCTGAGCCTGAGCTGCTAGTTGCTCTGACTGGGCATTTCTGTTTCTCGAGGCTCTTCTCGGAAGCATCTGAAATGAGAAGGGGTTTATAAGTCCACAATTTTTAGTCCAAAATTATTATTAAATCTCAAATAGCTGAAGACGTAAACGTAAAATAAGAGTACAACAGTCCTAAAGATAGGGTTCTATATCAAAGAACGCTAAGCGAAAAACATGTTAAGCCGAACAGATCCTAAAGAACACTAGAACCAGATACCACCTGTGACACCCCGCCTAATTAAATACCGGGTGATCAGTGCTTTATTAAATTAAAATCAAAGTGCCCGGTTGATTCATTCTTAGCATCACTGTCGAAAATAATTTTTATTATTAATCACCCAATAATTAATTAAGCTAAGTGTTAAAACATTTTCCCAAATTAATTATACCCAATTAATCCATTAATAAATTTCATGATTTAATATATAAGCCAAATCCATTCCACAAGAATAAATACTGAACATGAATCAAATACTAAAATAAATGAGACTGGATAAAACATTCCAGTTCAAAGTCTAAAACCAAAGTATCATAATACTCAATCCAACAGTAAGGAAATGCTAATAAAAATAAAATCCCTGAAATAGTTAATCTGGAAGTGGGCGACACATGCCCTAAATAAAAAGATATGAACTAGTAATAGAATGAAGAGATAGCAACGTCTAATATCGATAACCTACAGCTTCCACAATAGCTGCAGCTCGTCGAATGATTCATGTCTAAGTCTGGCGGTAACCATGTGGCTGGACACCTCGTATAATATATATATATATATATATATATATATATATATAGAGAGAGAGAGAGAGAGAGAGAGAGAGAGAGAAAAAGAGAAGAGAAATACAGGAAACGGGTCAGAGCCCAATTTGTAAAAGGATTTGTTTTAGCAAGTATTTAAAACTGCATAGATGCAATTATTATGTGCATGTTAGTTCCGAACTCTCACTTGAGATTCTCACCCCTCCACTAATGTGCACACCTAGCGTACATCTACCCCAACCTAGTCGTCTATAATATTCCCAACTAAGTTACCGACATGAACTCCTGAATATATCTCAAGGGATTAACCCGTATTGCCCATACAATGCGCTAATAATATTCTTTTATGCCAGTTACCCATTTTATATTCACTATTTTGATAGGGAATCTTTTACCCTATGGAATTACTTTACTGATCCATATTTATACATTTTCCAATTTCACACCTTAAAATCATTCATTCTCAAGTATATATATATATAACCTGTGCCCCTTAGTTAGGAACACTTGGCGCAATGCATACTCTTCTATCGTGTCCCGGTGCATCACTCGTTGCATGAAGGACAATTGGTTCGGCATCTCTCACGAACTGGAAATCTCATAACACAAATATTGGAGGCGAGCATACTCACCAGCTAAATGGGTCAGGCACAAACGTACGCTCCCATTTAACCATTGAAACTATCCTACGTAACAGATAGCACGTATCCAAGTTCATATGCTCTGGGTACAAGTCAATATCCTCCCATCGGGGCACCCAGGATAAGATTTTCCACTGCGCGAAACCTCCGCCCGATAGCAAGCAACATAGGTATGCTATACACATAATAAATCAATAGATAGGTATACACACAACCTATTAAAATCTCAAGGTATTCCCACAACTAAGTATCATGTCCTATTTGTCGCATTACTTTCACTCAATACTTTCGATGTATTATTAATTTTGATTATGATTCCCCCTCCTAATTTTCTAAGGGTCATTCATCCCACTTATGCCTAAGTCTTTAAATCCCACTTGTCATAATATATCATCACTTCAAATCTCAGTGTACTAGATTAGGATTCCCGCATTACAAGTCCCGAAAGGTGTCTTAAGGGTCCACAAATCAATTCTGGAAAATTTTGCAGGGCGGTCCGGACCCACTAGGAAAGCGATCCGGACCCCTTTTTAAAACAAACGATCCAGACCTTTTTAAATAAAATGATCTGGACCTTTTTTCTGAAAAACGGTCCGGACCTTTTATGGAAGGCGGTCCGGATCGCTACCTTTTTCGACGCAGATTATCCCAGAATCGCTCTTTTCACCAATTCAACAACTATAACCTATACGAATCATTCCCCCAAACACCGATCAATCATACTAAATCAATTTCCTATCACGTATGTCTGATTTCCACTAATATAACATCATTAATTCATTTTTAATCATTAATTTAATCTGGAATCCCCAATTAATTTAATAAAACCCTAGTTCTTCCTATTATCATTCAGGAACATAATTTCCAGATATGTTCATCACAAAAAATCAGCTATATGGGATTTCTAATCTATATACATACATGGTTCAACCTAAATTAATCTCAAATTCAATTCATGTATATCAAATCTCCAATTTTCATCACTTTTATTAACAATACATAGGTCTTTCATTCTTATACTAACATGAACATGAGTATTGCTAAAGGAAAGCAAGTAATAAACACTTGCTTGATAATGAAGGTTTGATTTGTCACTTTAATTTGATATAGAAGTGTTCTAATGTCTCCGATCTACGCGTTGATGATGTTTTTGGTGAAAGATAATTGGATTTGGCCTTATAACTCCTAGGAACCTCGTCTTCTCCTTCCTCTGGGACTCTCTCTTTTCTTTTACAGATAAAACCTAACTGTAACTTCGTAAGGGATATTAAAGAACTTTAATTTTCTCCCATTTTAATTCCCCCAAAATCCAAATAACAAAACTACCCCTACGGGGTGTCGATTGGGCCTAAAATTACCCCGGAGTCCAAATAAAATGCCTGAGTAGAGTTTTCTGGCTCTCTCGACCCTTCCAAACTCAATGGTGCACTCGAAATTACGATATGAGTTATAAAAAAATAATTTATCTTTTTATCCCATAGAATTAGTCCCGACACGGCTCATACGCACGTCTTGACTTAAAATACCAAACTGTCGTATTTCGCACTTCGACAATTTAAATAAATTATATAATTCCATATTACATAAACCCATAGTAATAATCAATGATTTCCATCAATAAGTATTAACCCTTAGCAAGCTAGTTAATAATTATTTTAAATTCGGATAAATTAATAATTAAATTTCTCGACCTTTTTAATTTAATTAATCCAACAATAATAATTAATCTCTTAATTATTTAATATCATAAAAAATGTGGGGTATTACATATTACATCAAGGAGGAGACCTCACATGAGGTGGTAGTTTCGTTAGAGTCGATTCTAGTTGTGAGGGAGTTCGAGGATGTATTTAAGGACATACATGGGTTATCGCCTAACCGAGAAATTTACTTTGTTATTGATCTTGCACTCGGTACGATACCTATAGCTCGTGTACCCTATTGCAGGGCCCTACTGAGATGCGAGAGTTAGGAGAGCATATTTAGTAGCTCTTGGGGTAGGGTTTTATTCGACAGAGTACTTCACCGTGGGACGCACTCATCTTATTTGTCAAGAAGGATGGATCGATTCAGTTGTGTATTGACTATAGAAAGTTGAATAAGGTCACAATCCGAAAAAATATCCACTGCCTCGTATTGATTATTTATTCGACTAGGTGAGCGGAGCAACTTACTTATCCAAGATTTATTTGAGGTTCGATTATCATCAGCTGCATTTAAGAGAGGAGGACCTTCCAAAGACTACTTTTCTAACTCGATATGTATCCTACGAGTTTAGGGTGATGCCATTCGGACTCACCAATGCACCACTAGTGTTTATGGATCTGATGAACCGAGTTTTTAGAGAATTCCTTGACCAGTTTATGATTGTGTTTATCGAAGATATTCTGGTTTACTCTCGTTCTGAGGATGAGCATGCTGAGCACTTACGAAGTGTTTTACAGACACTTTGAGAATGAAACAAAAAACAATAGCAATGTCTCTATTTCAAATTTGTGGTGATAATGAAACAAAACACAATAGCTGTTCAATCAGTTATTGTTTTTCAAATTCAGGAACAATATGCCTTAGTAGTGAAACAAAAAATAATAACTGCTCAATCAGTTATTGTTTTTCAAATTCAGGAACAATATGCCTTAGTAGTCTTACCCACGATCAGACAGAGGAGCGACGCAGATGCATAATCATGAACACCAGCAGAGCGGCGCAGATACGTAAACAGAGGAGCGGTACAGATACAAACAACAACGACGCATAGGAGTGGAGCAAACAGGGGTGCGTGCGTCGTACAGAGGACTGGATCAATCAGAGAAGTGGAGCAAGGGAGCAAGGGAGCAAGCTGCGAACACAGCAAAAAGAAGACGAAGGAGCAAGCGGCGCCGCACACCCAGAAAGAGAAGAAGAGAAATAAAAAATAAACAAAGTGCGTGCGTGTCTTTAAATTATTTAGGTTTCTTTTCTTTCCATCCTTTCCTCTTTTTGGACGAGCGTACCTCTCAATGCTAATTGTAACTTGTGTGTGCGTGTGTTATTGCTGATATATATGTATAAATATAATTAAATGCATATATATTATAGTAACCGGTCCGGGTCGGTCTAGATCGGGTATTTATTAAGGAAAACCGAGGACCGGACCGGTTAGACCGGTCAGAAAAAAAACCCTGGACCGGACCGATTAAAAAAGAAAACCGAAAAAATTATGCCGGTCCGGTTCGGTTCGGTTCGGTCCGCCAGTCCATTCGGTTTTTTGAACACCCCTATTATTCACGGACCATAAATCGCTTCAGCATTTGTTCACGTAGAAGGATTTGAACTAGAACCATATGAGGTGGTTGTAGTTCATGAAGGATTAGTAGTTTAATATTCATTATCATCCCGGGAAGGCTAACATGGTGGCTGACGCATTAAGCCGAAGACCAGTAGGTGAGCTAGCAGTGATTTGGAAAGCGAAGTGGAGAGAGCTACGATACGATGATGAGATTACTATGACTTGTATGTCCATATTATCTATCACGCTCGAGATTGTGACGAGGGTCGTGAAAGCACAGGCAGATGATCCATATTTCCAGGACAAAGTTCGGCAATTATTAGCTGATGGGGCAGATGGATATTCGATCAGTTCAGAGGGTGACTTACATTTTAATGGGAGACTCATGGTTCCAGAGGGTGATGATTTGAGACATGCAGTAATGTTCGAGGCTCACGGGTCCTGATTTGCAGTACATCCTGGTAGGGATAAAATATACCAGGACATGCACAGAAAGTATTGTGGTTGGGGATGAAACGAGATATAGTAGAATTTGTCTCGATGTGTGTTACCTGCAAGCTCATAAAGGTAAACCACCAGAGATCGACAGGGATGTTACAACCATTAAATATTCCCGTGTGTAAATAGGAGAATACATCCATGGATTTTATTACTGGATTACCATTATCACAACGAGGTCACGATTTTATATGGGTGATAGTGGATCGGTTGTCCAAGGTGGCTCATTTTCTTCCATCTCATACTGATTTTGAGACAAAGCTGTATGCACAGCTATTTACTGCTGAGATAGTACACTTACATGGGGTCCCGCTTAATATTATGTCCGATCGGGACAAGATCTTTGTATCCCATTTCTGCCAGAGTTTTCAGGAGGCGACGGGGACAAATTTACGATTGAGTACAACATATCATCCACAGACAGATGGACAGACTGAGAGGGTTAATTGAATGCTTGAGGATATTCTTCGAATGTGTATACTCGATTTCGAGGGAGGATGGAGCTGTATCTTCCTTTGACGGGGTTTGCGTATAATAACTCCTACCAATTTACCATCGGCATGGTAGCTTTTGAGGCACTGTATGGTCGTTCACCTACTTGTTGGTTGGAAGTTGGAGATGATTAGTTCATTATTTTGCATGAATTATGTCCAAATCTCCTTGTTAGGCTTTTTGTATCATAAATAATGAACTTTAAGAGTCGTTATCGTAAAATAAAAGAAAATTACAAGTTTGAATAAAACTTGAGTTAAAAATACTAATTTAGTAGCCTGAAGGGGTGAAATAGTAATTTTCCAAACTTCATGGGCTCGAGAATTATTTTTACATGTTTATCTGGGCAAAATAAAGTCCTCCCTGTAATTTGGTTAAATTCGGAGCTAAAATGGAGAAGTTGTGAATTTCGGGGGCTAAAATGCAAAGAGGGATAATTCTGTAATTTTCTAAATATTTGTGATCCTAAATTTGAATTAATTATTTTTATTTTGTATTTTTAAAGGTACGTCGAAAATTTGGAAAATAAACGAGTCGATATGCAAAAAATTTCAGGATACGTCGCGAGACGATATGACACGGTTAACACAGTTGTACTAAATATTTTTTATAAAATCGCTCGAGTGTTTGTTGAGGCTGTGCCATAGCTTTTTGAAAAGATATTTACGAGACTCACAACTTTGAAATCAGACAAAAATGAGATTTGGAGATTTTGAAGTTTTGGGGGTTAAAAATATGATTAAAGATGGTGTTGTGAATAATGACGTGAATAGTGCCAAAATTGGGGATAATTATTTAAAAAAAAAAAACTTCGCAATTATCTCCAACTCTTCCCAAGACTCCATGAGATAATTATCAGCTCAAATACAACCAATCAAAGAGAGTTTCATTCCAACTCAAACACCTCATTCCTAAGCCTATTAATAAGACCCTTTGTCTCATTATTTTGGGCTAGAATTTTTGAGAGATTGTATTCAATTTGAGGACCAAATTTTTATCATTTTTTTAGAGGATTGAAGATTATTGTGAGATAACTTGTTGTAAGTTTGGTTTATTAATGAAAAATTCTACTCATTCTTGTAATTTCTCATTCATCATGGTAACTTAATTCTTCTATTAGGATCAGGGTGAAGTTTATCATAGTTAGCTTATATTGTCACGTGAATTTTATTGTTGTTTATTCTCTACTTGTTTTAATTGTTATCAAAGATTTGGTATTCATTTTAAAACGACACGAGAGTGTGTTTTAAAACCTTCAAAATTACTTTGTCAATCAAGTTTTAAAATTTGAAAATAGTATTTTTTGATGGATTATGCTTGCACTTTGATTGTTTTGATAGTCCATACTTCAATACACATGCGAACTTCAAAACTTATATTTTTTAAGGGAATATGGATTTTAGTCATCTATTAGAGATGTTAAAAATATTTCGAACATTACTTTCATATTTTCGGAATTAAACGCGACAAGAGTTGGTTTAATTTCAGTTGTAAAAAAGGAATGACAAATTTAAATTAGTGTGCAATATTAGTTACGTGATAAATGGGCCCCGAATCCTAATTCTTTCATATTGTTTACAACTTTCATGTCTTACTCTCGTTATTCGTAGTTGCTTTTATTTAGTGTAGTTCATGATTATTCTCTACACTATTTAATATAGTTGAACAGTTGCAATTTTTTAAAAGTTACAATTGACAAATCTCTCTGGGTTCGACCCGTACTTGCACTCGCTATTCTATAATACCCCGTGCACTTGCGGCATTTTATAAATTGACAACAAGTTTTTGGCGAACAAATCTCCGGCAACGGGGCGAAAAACTTTTAGCACTAGTTTATCACAAAATACATAAAAATTTGAAAAAAGTCGAAAAAAATATTTTTTTCTGGAAATTTTCAGAATCGTATTTTTAGTAGGTAGTCCGAAAAAAAATTCCGAAAAAAACATATTTTTCTTTCCCATTATTTCCGAAATAAATATAAAAAAAATTCTTCGTAAGTGTGTTTTGTTATTTTTTTGAGTTAAATACCTTGTTAATGCTTGTCGTGTTATTTTTTTCTTTCCTTTCTTTTCTTTATTTTTTTTTCGTGTGTCGTACTTTACATTTGGTGTAGTTTATTTTGTTTTTTTCAGAAGAACATTAAAAAAAGGGGAAAATACTCTTAAGACCCTCGTAAACAAAATTTAAACACTAAAGGAAGTTTGACAAATTTTAAACACTTAGGCCCGCTAATTCTCTTCTTGTAGAAGTCCATGGTAATGGCATAACAAGTGGACCTAATAACAAATTGTCCTTAAGTGTTTAAAAAGTGTCAACAAGGTACCTAAGTGTAAATTTCCCAAAAAGGGGGGGGGGGACAAAAGTGAGGAAGAATTTGGAAAGGTGTGCAACGGTGAGCGAACGTGAAGAAAAAATTGTGCAATCTTGGCACGAGCACAAGGAACTCTCGGGGACGATTGAAACGTAGGTGACGTTTCCCTTCGATCGACGTCAACTTAAACTGCGACCTAGCGTAAACAAGTGACCGTAAAAAATTCCACGTGGTTTAAATTCCCATTAAATTTAGCACGTTGCATAAATTGACTTAAGGGAAAACCCCGTGTGAAAGATAAGGTGGGGATTTCATCACCCTTCCTTAGCCTGAAAATCACTAATTAACCAAGCATTTGTATACCTCGAGCCATAACATTTTAATTTCAAATCAAGTAGATATTGTCCTTAGGATATAACATAGCTCATGGAAAACCTCTTAACGAGGCTAGAATTAAAAGTTACTGTAACGCGAACTTGTCAAATCGATCCCGTTTCACCTTGTATAGGATTGGTGGGTTTTAATGAGTCTTCGTACCGACCACCTACTTGGAGGAAAAAAGTGGGATTTGAGGCGATAATCGTAGTTGGCCGTCTTTTAAATTCTCCATTGTCAAAGAGTAGGAGCTATCTAGTTAGGGAGATTAATTCGGAGACCCCTACTATTGTCGATTAATGTCGCAAACTAGTTTTTAAAATTGAAAGTCCCCTCACCTAAATTAGATAATTCAATTTGCAGCGTGTTAGCTAGGAATTACGTGGTTTGAGTCAAATATTTTTTTTTCACAGAAAAAAATAAAAAAAAAGAGAGAAAAATTTGAGTGAGCTCAGTGTATGCGAAGTTGGTTTCAAGATCATGTCGGTTGTTTGTCAAGTGTGGAGTCTAGCATTCCCGATACTTACGCAGGTAGATTTTTTGTATTCACCGATATGGTAGACGAATTATCACCACGTGCCCTTAAAGATTACCTTTGTCCGACTAAGTGTAGTGAGCCTTCATGCATACTTCTACCCAATCACAACGTGAATAATTTTCTATTCCATCCGGGAACAATCCAAATGTTGCCTGTGCTTCGAGGTACTAAAAAAGAGGATCCTTACCCTCATGTTTGGGAATTCAAAGTACCAACAACTCACCGACGTGATTGTTAAACTTAAATTATTCCCATTCTCGTTGAAAGACAAATCCAAGAGTTGGTTTAACTCGTTAAAATCCGGATCCATCACCACTTAGAACCAAATGAGTTTCGTTTTCTTGCAAAAATTCTTCCCCAACCAAAAGACGGCATCAATACGTCACGCCATCAACACATTTAGCCAAAAGGAGGGAGAAACCTTGTGGATGTATTTGGAGTGATTTAAGGATTTTCTACAGCAATGTCCGCACCATGGGGTTGAGATGGGATGCCGAGTCCATATTTTGTATGAGGGGTTTGATTATAATACTCGAATCATGATCGAGTCACTATGTAACGGTGATTTTACCGAGAAAAATGAGGTCGACGCATGGTTATTCCTAGAAGTCGTAGTGAGTAAGTCCCAGTGATGGGCACGCAATAGAGAATCTAGGTCCACCACGTCCAAAGAGGGTTTCACTCACCAAGTCGAACAAAGCTATGATTTAATTACCAAAGTGGTCACATTGGCCCAACGTTTGAAAGCTTTAGAGATGAGCAAATAGGGTAATCGAACTGCACATGCGGTCGTGCAACATAGAGGTTCCCATATGTGTATACTTTGTGACGCATTCGACCATGTAGTCGAGAACTGTCCTGCCCTTCCAACTCACAAAGCACTCACTGAGCAAGCCAATACCCTTTACCAAAATAGGCCAAAGTATGACCCATATCCTAATGCGTACAATCCGGGGAGGCAGGACCATCCCAATTTTTCATGGTCCAAGGGTCAATACCAAGAAAGTGGAGGTCAGTCTTTTGGTAACCCACCTCCGAATTTTCAAAGGAATGCCCTTGAACCATCGTATCTTTCATCCAAAAAAATCCAAGCTTTAGAGGATACGATAAATTTGCTTGCTCAAAGTACTTTCCAATTCCAGCAAACCACTCAAAATGTCCTCTAATCCACCCAGAAAAGCATGCATGCAAACACTCAATGCATATACAAACTCGAGGTTCAAGTGAGTCAATTAGCGAACGCGTTAAGTGAGAGAAACAAGGGAACATTCCCCAGTTAACCTGAGCCCAATCCTAAAAGGAACACACCTAAAGCTCAATATTTTGTTCAAGACAACACCGGTTCATCACAAACCCAAGAGGATGTAAAATTCATCATCACGCTTGGGTCCGGTAAGGAAGTCGAATATAATGTCTCTGTAGCCCAAAATATACTCAAGAGGGGGGAGGGGAATTGCGTTTAATATACTTTTTGGGTTAAATTAAAATTTCAGAAGATATTTAATTTATAACACTGAATCCAAATTTCACATTTAATAAATCTTAAATGATAAATCAATGAATATTAATTTAATGCTACCAATTAATTTAAACAAGATAAATCTCAGATTTTAACATCGAATAAATATTTAATCAATTTTTTTATTTAATATAAATTTATATTTTGGATTTAATCTAAATTAATTCATACAAGAATATCAAATAAATACTCTCAATTAATTAAACAAGTTATATTTAAAGCTTACAAGACCCAATAAATTAATAAACAATTTTTGTAATAATATTAATTAATATTCTGAATTAAATGAATTAATTCGAAAATAATTATTTTAACTTTAAAAATAATTTTGTTAAATTTTGAAATTAATATATTTGCAAGTTAGTGTGCTGAAAATATAAATTCAAGCAAGCACAAATAAATAAGCAAATAAAGTGCGGAAAAGAAGATAACGAATTTTAATGTGGTTCGGCCAAACACGGCCTACGTCCACGTGCCTAGAGCAGCTTCCGTCTCCTTGCACTTCACTATTCTGATCCACTTAACGATAGGTTCAAACCACCACTTTACAGCAGCGAAATCGGCTACTAGTACAACTGAAGGTTCACCAAAGCTTAAAAATAAATATGGAGTTTATGTACACAGGTTTGAATGTCAAAACTCTCTAAAGTACAAATGTAAATCTGTGTTTCTTCTTCAAATTCAAAGAGATTCACAAAGCTTGTAGAAGAATAAATATTGTTTTGCTCTTGAATTTCTTCTTAAAAAATAGTTGAATAATAATAAGTTGCTATCTCAAACTCTTGTAGATCTGATCATCAATTTTTGTTGCTCTCTTAAACTTGTGCCGAATGTAGAATCTGGTTGGTCTATTTTCTGTGTATATGAAGAGCTGAATACAAATTTCAATTGATCTCTATTTTTCTGTGTTGAGATAAATAAAAAAAATTGGTTACTCTCTTGTTTGCATATTACAGTTCTTGCTTTGTGTTTCACCCTCAGCTTTGAGAATAAATATGTCAAAAAAATATGAACGTTGGAGAGCTCCTTCTTCAATATTGAGTAGACTGGTTGAAGCATTAAATGCTCAAAATCTTTTGAGAGAAGACATGTTTTCTGTCTAAAATAAATATAGTGTAGACTGATAGAGGGCGATATATTAGAAGTACAGTGAATATGCAATGGACTCAAATCGTATGGAGAGAGTTAGTACAAAATAGACAATAATTGATAAAAAAAATTGCAAGTAATTTAATGTGGGCGCATTGCCCAAAGCCAACTATAACGGGACTGATTCTTAGCCCAGTGGTATAAGGTTGTCACTATGACAGAGTTGGGGGTGAATTGGATTTGATCCCCAGTTCGATTCTTATTACTGTCAAAATAATGCTTGCCAGCGGAAGCCACGAACTGCGAATGAGGATTAGGCGATGTGCACATAAGTTTCCCCGAACACCTCATGGTATGCTAAAAAAAAACTATAACGAAACTTATGAGACGGCTGTATATAAAAATATTTTGAATCCAAATGTACTGATAAAACGACGTGGACAATAAACTATAAAAGACAAATTAAAGGTCTGGCATGATGAAGAAGTATATATTAAAAATTTATGCATGGTTAACAATATGGAATCTAGGATGTCTTGAGTGTGTAATATTTTATACGTCTAAGAGCATCCATAATGGTGATGCTAGACTCCAAGAGAAATGGTAAGTTTACAAATTTGTAACGCTATAATGGTGGGTGAAATGGGACGAATTCCGTAGACGAATTTGCAAGGGTTCTTCAAATTTGCGGAACGACTGCAAATTTGTAAAGACTTCCTACGAACTTCATTTGTTCGTAGGAATTCCTACGAACAAATGAAGTTCGTAACAAATATAAATAATATTTTTTATTATATATCTGGGTTCCTACGAACAACATTAGTTCATAACAGTTCCTACGAACAAATGTTCTCCGTAAGAACTATTCTTTTATTTCCTACGAATATTAGTTGTTCGTTGGAAACATCTGCTACAAATTTTGCTCTATCACTATTGTGAACGTTTACTTCATAAAACAACTAAATCCACTTTTCGTTATCTAAAACTGCCTTTCATGAGCTTACCCCACTCTAGATGCTCTAAGAGCATCCCTAGTGGGGGATGCTGGCGAAAGGTAATTTTAACAACTGAAAAGTTAGTTTAGCAATCATTTAGACCAAGCTTCCACAATGGTGGAATAGCAGAATTGGTAACTAATGTTCCTACGAACATCTCTTCATCGTAGGAAATAAAAGTTGAACTTCTTACGAACAATATTTGTTCGTAAGAACTTCTTACGAACAACTTTTGTTCGTAGAAAACGTTACGAATTAATGTTGTTCGTAAGAACCCATTATTTATATTTATTACGAACTTCATTTGTTCGTAGAAATTTTTACGAACAAATGAAGTTCGTAGGAACCTTTACAAATTCAGTACTCGTTCCGTAAATTTAGAGAACCACTGCAAATTCTTCTACGGGATTTGTAAACTTTAACCCACCACTGCACTGATCCAAATTTGCAAAGTTACCATTTGTCTTGGATTTTAGCATCCCCACTAGAGATGCTCTAAGAAGAATTATTAAAAACTAACAAATAATGCATTGAGAGAACAAGTATTTTCAATGTTATAAATCTATTCAAGGAAAGTGGAATGGATGTCTTGACATGGCACATCTGTCGAAGATTTTGACCATGTTAGTGTATTTATGTAAGAGATTTGAAAGCATACATATATGTAAAATAATGGCCAGCATGAATGAATTAATATAAATATATTACATAAAGGATGTTAAAAAATATTTCAACAATTTTAAAGATATCGTCCTAAATGATCAGGTATGATAAAAAAATCTTTACAAGCAAAAATTGATTGTAAACGTTCTACTATGTATAACAATAATATACGATTTTTTTTTTATATATATGTATGTATAAGTAACTGACGTGATGTGGTAGAAGGGACTGATTGTCTGGTCAGAAATGATACAATCACATGTGGCGTTGTAAAGAAAAATTATCTGGCCAAGGCTCTTATAGATACTCAAGTAAATCAGATAAAACAATGACCTATATGATCTTAATATAACATGCAAGGTACCTAAAGTGACTAGGCATCACCACACCTATAGTTATAAGGACAATTTTCTTTACAAACTAAAGGCCAAAGCCTAAATCCTAAGCCACATGCTTTTAATTTTATGATGACTTATATATAAGCCAGGTAGCTGACTAAAGCAACTTAATTTAAGAAAAGACTTTCCACTTATGATAACTTATATATATTTGGATAAATATGTGCAGTTAGTAGAAGCAGGTAATATAATAACCAACCTAATAATACGTACATAATATAACAAAAAGAAACATATATATAATTACATATATATCATGTATATAATAAAAGTATCTATATAAAACTATATATATATATATATATATAAGGGGCATTCACATCTAGATCCTATTAGACTTTCTTTTAGTCATTCTACTACCACCATGTTTTTCCCTTACATATAAGTCCTACTCCTAATTTTTTGGAACTTTTTTTTCACAATTTTACCCTTTTAAAACCAACCACCCGTAACTTCCTTGAGGAAGTTACATAAGTGGTTGAACTTTTTTTTTAATCTTCAAATGATCATAACTTTTGATTCACAAATTGTTTTTTCGCAAAATTATTATTTTTGAAATCTGCTCGATGAGAACTATCAAACAAGATCCATGAAGGCTATAAAATTCCAAAGAAAAAAATTTACACAAACAGTAAACTTTATTGTATGCACTAAAATATGAAATAGTTTTATATATGTGACATTTTCACGAACAGACAATAACATTTATGTCCGCGCCAGCGGCACCTCATGCCACCCTTACCCACCCCAAATCGGAGCTCTGACGAAGGTCGTTGAAGATCCAAAATTGGTGGTAAGGATTGGATGCCGTTAGCGCGGACCTTTAAATATAAGGTAATTTTGAAAAAAAAGGGTTTGGATCCACCATATATATATATATATATATATATATATATATATATATATATTTATATATATATATTTATATACTGTGTAATATTACCACAGTAAATGTTATTGTCTGTTTGTGAAAATGTCACATATATAAAACTATTTTATATTCTAGTACATACAGTAAAGTTTACTGTTTGTGTAAATTTTTTTCTTTGAAATTTTATAGCCTTCATGGATCTTGTTTGATAGATCTCATCAAGAAGATATCAAAAATAGTAATTTTGCGAAAAACGGATTTATGAATCAAAAGTTATGATCATTTAAAGATTAAAAAAAAAATCCAACCACTTATGTAACTTCCTAAAGGAAGTTTCGGATGATTAGTTATAAAAGGTTAAAATTGTGAAAAAATTCCCTAAAAAGTTGGAATAAGACCTATATGATTGTTGAAAAGTCAATAGGACTTATATGAATGTTGACCCGACAAATGGGACTTAAATATAATTATCTCTCTATATAATCAGTCTTGTTCTTATGCGAATTATTTAAGAATGCAGACCGAACATGTGTCATCTGGCGGTGAGCCCAGAAAAGAAAGAGAGTGTGCCTATAATTGAGGCGATAATTTCTAGGGGGCACCGTTAGGTGACACATGTCTGGTTCGCATTCTTAAAATGCGGACTAACCCGCACAAGAGCATTATTATATATATAATTAAGTAGATAAAATATACAAAGGAGGATATAGTAATTATATGAGTAGTAAAATAAATAATTAACTATTGTACTACATATATAATATAATATAAGTAATGTATACAAATAGAAATAATAATTAATAGACCAAGTATATACACATATTTGATAAAATGTAAAATAATAAAATGTTAACATAATAAAGTAACCGCTATATATAACATATATATGGAAAGGTTAATGTAGTATAAATTAGTTATAAGATGTTAGAGTATATAATATGTAACATATATAGATAGTAACAATTATATTAACAATATAATAATGTATAAAGAATATATAAAGTAGTAATAATAAAAATATTATAAAATTACAGAAGATTGTAAATAGTGTGTAAGAAATTATATATAACTAACACACAAAAATGTTTATAACAAAGTTATGTAAATAGAAATTAATTTCAAGAAGGAGAAAATAATAAAGTTTATGTAGTAATAGTTATATGATTAAGGTATATATATAAAAAAACGACTATATATATATAGATAATATATGTATAAAAAAAAATTCAACCACATAACGACCTACTTGTATACAACATAAATATACTTAAGAAAGAACATATCTTATAATTAATGCATTACAACACAACCGCGAAGTTACACTGCTAATAAAAACTAGAAAAACAACAATACAACTATACCACACGTGACATAACATTCACCTAAAATTTACAAGTAGACATGCAAAACACATTGAGTAAAAAACATTAAATACTTCTATTGATTAGCTCTTGCACTCAACGAGTAATATTATATTTCAACGTAAGCTATGCATAACTTGCTAAGAACAAGTTTAAAACCATCCAACATTATACAACACATATAGCCAAGTCACTTAAAAAGCATACTAAAAAAAATGACGCCCAGTAAATTCAACACACAAAATACAAACCTTTATACAAAAGACTAAAGTGAAAACTATACTAAAAATTACAAGATAGACTAGTTTATAATAAGATAAATATATATACATACATACATACATTTACATACTCACATAATAATAACTCGTTTGGAATCATCAAAATCATTATTTTATATTAAACTAAAATGTACATTGATTACAATTAAACTAATTAAATATTAATTAAGGGGTTAAATACATTTTCGTTTAACAATCTCCCCCTTTTTGATGATGACAAACCATCATTCACACTAATCCATAAAATGTATAAATTAAAGACAATTAGTGAATGATAAATATTTCTCCCCCATTGATATTATCAAAAAGATTTTTCATATAAAATGAGTGTCAAGGGTAAAAATGGAATTTTCCCCTATTAAAAATAATTTTGGCATGGGATGAAACCATAAATCACGAGGGGCATAAATGATTATCATGAAATTTCAGAATTTTAAGGTGACACCCCGCCTAATAAAATACCGGGTGATCAGTCATATCTCAAATTAAACAGGAATCTCATCTAGATCATTCTTAGCATTACTGTCAAAAGCTTTTTAAAACTTACTAACCACTTAGTATTAAAAAGACATGGTGCCAAATTTTATCTTTTTATTTAACATCACTAACAACTTGCGAAAGAATATATAAATACCATTCACAAAATCACTGAATCTGTAATACAGAAAGGAATAAATATAATTCTTGCCGAGACAATCACCGCCTACAAAATCAAATACGAAAAATAAACCACAAGAGAAATAACTGAATACATCATCTAACTGGAATAAAATGGAACAACTAGGGCGACATGCCCAAATGGAATACCGACTGCATCCTACTCTAGGAATGAAATGACTGAAACGGCTAAGTCAAAATCCTGTAACATCCACATGTGTCGTAGCTGCGTAACCCTGGAATAGAAATTTTTTGGTATCTCAGTGGCTAGACACCTAAAAGGTTTTGAAAATATTTTATAGCAAGGGATATAACCCAAAACATTTTGAAAATATTTAGCAAGTGAATTTAAATGTAGTAAATTAAAATGCATGAATGCTTTTCATAAGTTAGTGTTGCGCACTCTCTTGACGACACCTCACCCCTCGACTAATGTGCATGCCTAACGTACTTATACATGATCCATCTAGCTATCTACCCTAAACTAGTCTTGTCATATATATATGCATATCTTACTCTTCCCACTACTCTATCCGGAGTGAGTTAATTATATGTTTCATAAGTTATTAATCAAGCTAACTTATTGAAATCTTTTCTTATTTGATATCATATAACAATCTCTCAAGTTGTATAATTATTCACATCAAGTATTCACTCGTATATAAATCTGCACCACATATACGTATCCTTATATTACAACATTCACACACATGTCGTAGATATATAATTCCACCCAAGTAGGTATTCATCGGGTATTCTTTAAATGCTGTTACAATCGAATAGGAGGCGTCCATAGTTCCCCCCAAAAGTGACCATCCCATACCAAAGACGACTCACCCCTATAAACAGATGTTATGCTCGGGGATTATACTCTCCCAGCATTCTCTAGCCAGGGGATTCACCCACATCGCGTAACCTCCTAAATAGCAATAGAGAATCACACACACACACACACACACACACACACACATATATATATATATATATATATATATATATATATATATATACATATATATATATATATATATATATATATATTAAATCCAGGCTACCGGTGTACTACATACGTAACACTAGCCTAAAACATGTAAGTCTACAATCCGACTCAATATCAATTAATCATGCACTAATTAATTTCATTATCTTGGTGTCACTCTACCAAATATACCCAGACTATATCACTTGGCCCGAAATCATCCTGTCGAAGTTATTCCTCAATCTCACATATTACGGTTAACACCCTTTTTATATTCGAATATTCCTTAATTTATGATACACTCCTATAATAAATTAACTCGACTAAATCCGTGCCTAACCGCTCGTAGCTCCAAATTTCCCCCGAGTCCATATACCGACTCAACTGAATTAATCACATATTAATTAATTATCTTGGCGCCACTCAACCAATACAACTAGACTCACTCGCTCGTCCCGAAATTCAACATCCCCAAATTATCATACAATTTCTTTCACTTATTACCCACTTAATTTACAAGGTTTCAAATTATTCAATCATAAACCCCAATTCTCTAACTAGATTTATGCTCTATTCATCCAAGGGTAAATTCTACAAATTCAAACCCTAATTTATAAATACCAAAATTCAGATTCATCTAAAATAGGATCATTCATCACAAAATAAAAATTAGGCCTAAATCAGGGGAGGGGAGAAATCTGTCAGAATCAATCAGGTCATTCAAGCGACCAGCCATGTCGTTCGAACGACACTGGCTGCCCTTTGAACGATCGTTCGAACAATCCTGGTGTTCTCTCTCCTCTTTCGTTGCCCAGAAAAACCAGTCCGCCATTAAAGCTTTAGAACCTTTTATTCTGTACAGATTATACCCCCAAAACCTTACAAGATTCATCCTAAATCCACCCATTTGATTTTCTCAATCTAACTACATCATCTACACAAATTGGGGAACTAAAATCCACATATTCTTATTATCTCTACAGATTTTTAAATCACAATCATGAAATCCCCAAATTCAAATGTAGAACTAACCCTAACATATTAATCAATTCACACATTCTACCTCGAAGAACAACTAGCACTTTTCACACTTCCTTTGTAGCTCTGCTGCGTCCTGCTTCATTCTAGGATATAAATATCCCTCCCTTTAAATTTTTCTATAAAGAGGTATCTCTGTTATTTCGCAGTGCTCTTCATGTATTTTCTTTAACCTCCGCTATGCTTCTTCTGGGCCGATGCATCTTGATAAGCATCCTCTCGCGTTTCTAAAATAAAGGTTTCCTCGATTTGTAAAGTATTAGGATAATTCCCTCAGCTCCATTTCTCCTTCCCCAGACTTCAATTGTTTTTTAATCTCCCCACTCTAGTCAGATTCATCCTCCATCGGCAGAATTGACTGTACCACTGAAGGAGCTGTTCTTCGTTGAATCACGAATGTAGTTGTATCGCCCCTCATGATCATCTTTTATCCGATGGTGGCATAGGCGTCTAGATGGAGGTTCATCGTTCGGGGATGTCTCTTGATCTTGGTCTGATGGAACTGGTTGACAAGCCTCTGAATGATTATTCTGTAAGGTGCTAGACTTAGGTGTTTCAATGCATATTCTCCATTAACTTGTTGAATCACCAAGTTTTAATCACCCTTGATGCAAAGTGAATGAATTCCCCTTCGAAGGGCCTCCAACATCCCCAGTACCAACGCTTCATACTCTTCTTCACTGTTGGAACAAGGGAAATCTAACTTGTAAGAAAGACAAATCTCCTCCATTCCTCTTGAAAGAATAACCCCCGTTCCTCCTTTTTTTTCTGCTGAAGATCCATCAAACTGCATCGTCCATTCTTCATTGCTTGCATCTAATTGATTGGCCTGCAAATCGTTTCCTAGAATACTTTATTTAGGTGGCTCAAATGTCCTAGAGGGGAAGATTGCCCAAAGACCTGCGTACGCCTGGCTCTTGATGGCGCGAGGAACAATGCACTTCAAGTCATATTATGAGAGGATGAGGAACCACCTAGTTGCCTTAACAATTAATATAATTCTTGCCCGCAAAAACTTAATAGGATCACATCTTGTTACACTATGAATTGTAAAAGATAACATATATTGTCTAAGTTTTTGTCCTATAATGACCAAGGCTAAACAATGCCTTTATAAGCTACTATACCTGACCTCTGGCCCATGTACGATTCTACTGAAGATAGTAGACTGTTTGTTCCTGTCCATCAATCTTCTATGCTAACAGAGCTCCAACGGACCTCATGGTGGATGTGAGATATAACTTCAATGGTATTCCTACCCTTGGAGGAACCATGCTCTGTGGTGAAACGAACATCTTTTTCAGCCCGTGAAAGATTCCTGATGAGCCTCCTCCCACTTGAATTTTGTGTTCTTTCGCAAAAGCTGCATTAATGGGTGCGTTATTTCAGCCAATCCAAGCATAAATCTCCTAAGGTAGGAAAGTTATCTAGGAAACTCTTCAGCTCCTTCGCCGTTCTTGGACTTGGCATTTCCAAGATCACTCGCTGCTTGTTGTGGTCCATCTGCACCCCCTGTCGATCAACCACAAAACCTAGAAACTTTCCACTAGTTACTCTGAAGACACATTTTAGTGGGTTCATCTTTATCTTATACTTCTTGCATCGGGCAAACACCTTCCTCAAATCGCTCAGATGGTAATCCTCCTTCCTCGATTTGATGACCAAATCATCTACATAGAATTCCATAAATTTATGAAAGAAGTCATGGAAAATGGCCATAATTGTTCTTTGGTAAGTAGCTCCAGCATTCTTGAGTCCAAACGACATCACTTTGTACATGAAGTTTCCCAATGGGGTTCTAAATGCCATGTTTTTTATGTTTGTGGGGTCCATCTTGATCTAGTTGTACCCTATATACCCATCTATGAAGCTGTACATCTCATGACCAGCCGTTGCATCTATCAAGCTATCGATGGAGGGTAAAGGGAACTCATCTTTGGGGCAAACCCTATTCAAGTCTCTGAAATCCACATAGATCCTTATTTGATTTTTGTCTTTCTTTCCCACTGGGATAATGCTAGATAACCAGAGTGGGTGCTGTATCGATTTGACGAACCCTGCTGCCAAAAAGCATTGGACCTCTTCCTTGATCTTTAAGTCTAGCTCAGGCTTAAAAAATCCTCATTGCTTGCTTCACCAGAATGGATGAAGGCATCACGTTCAACTTATCGCAGCTCACTTCCTCATCCAATCCTTCCATTTCTGTGTACTTCCACGCAAAAATGTATATAAACTCTTGAATCAACTAAAACAAGGCCTCTCGTTTCTCCTTACCAAGATCCTTCGCGATGAAAATTGGCCTTGGATCCTTATTTTCCTTCGCCAGGTTTAACTCTTCCAGCTCTTGTGCCTGTGGCTTCAGTTGATCCGCCATGTAGTTTAGTTCTTCGATGACATCCTCTACGAACTCCTGTATGTTAGAGTTTTCTATCACCATACATTACCCCCGTTGGTCCATCAGAAAACACTCATATATCGGACCAACCTCCTAATCAACTTCTTCATCCACCCGTTCACACCATTATAACCCATAAACCACCTTTCCTTCCTCGGTAACAACCTTTTTGCATTTTCTGATGGCAGTTGCACCTGTCTTCCTCTTCTTCTCTCTAGAAGCCTCAGCAACTCTTTTTCATGAAAATCGACTCAGCACACTTTATCGTTGGACCTCATGATACATCGGATCCATTCTGGGCCTCATCCTGTCTTTGAGCTCCTTCGAGATGTTTTGGGAATGAGGGACCACCTGGTGGGATTCTTCTACCATTACTCCTTTGCTGCTTGCAACTTTGTTATTCTGCCCATTCACGGGCCCCATCCTTTCTCTGATCGAGGGAACCCACGCTCCCTCCATTCTTCTCGTTAGGACTCTGACGTCCTCCTCTAATTTTGTGTAAAATGCTGCATCTATCAGATGAGCTTCTTCGACAGCGAAATGCCTCTTCGTGGCTCTAATGGTGATCTCCATTCCTTTGATATTCACCTTGGCACATTGGTGATACGTCGAAGGAACTAGCCCTTGGTTGTGCATCCACACTCTTCCTATCAACAGATGGTAGTAAGTGGCACTCTTTATCACGTGGAATTTGATGTGGGAACTCAAATTTCCCATCACAATCCTAACGTTCACATAACCAATGGACTTGGAAGACTGGTTGTCATATTCTAAAACCACCAAAGGCATGGGGACTAACATTTCCTCTAGAATATTAGTTGCGTGGAAATAATTTATTGGCATGATGTCGATGGAGGATCCCCCATCCATAAGAGCCCTTGCAAAGCTAACTCCATTGATGTTGGCACTCAAATATAATGGCCTATTATGAGGTAATCTTACGGCCCTATCTGCATCGCTAAAAGTTATTTCTGACAGAAACTTCTTCACCAACCTGGCCATGGGTGCCTTCCATCTCAGCAAAGGGAATGTGTTATTCCTCATAATATCAAAGATTGCTTGGGTTATCTCCAAACTACTTTCTTTTGGCATCCCCACCTAGTTGAAGAACCAGGAAAACTTTGGAGACTTCGAAACTGCACAGTATTCTATAGCTTGGTCTACTTCCTCACCTTCAACGTTATATACATCCTCCAGGTATTTATCACTTTCTTCGTCGTAATCTAACACCACGTTAGCAATTCCCCTAGTTCAGTCTTCTAAAGTCTCTTCAAACTCCACCTGCTCCACCGCCAGCTCCCCTTATTTTCTTTCTGCCTCCTCGTCATAGGCCACTACCAGATTATCCCCATGTGCTGGGAGTGGGTTGTTGTTAACATTTTGCGGAGGGATTTGTAACGTTCCTGCCTTTACATGTTTGTCGATGATTCTTCTTAGCGTGAAATAACTTTTCGTTGGATGTTGGATCTTTCGATGGATCTGGAAATATTTGGGATCCGCCCTAGTTATTGCGTCTGGTTCCCTGACAGGGATTCCCTTTGGTTCATACACCGTTCCTCCTTGAACCATAGCGTTGTAATAGGTGATAACCTCCTTTACTATATAAGGCAACGATGGTGGATCCTCCATGTCTCTGCTAAACTTCCTCTTGTTATCCCTCTTCGCTAGTTTGCCCACATGTGCTCCTTCGATATATCCCACCCGTGGGTACATAGGACCTCCCTCCCACAGGTTGTATCGGCTGCCTAAACATCATGGGCACCACCACTGGATTTGGTCGTACCACCAACGAGATATTCCTTGATGCTTTTAGGAATGCCGTAAAAGTCCCCTCGCGCGGCTCGTTAATAAGATGGCAGATATACTCAGGAAGCAGTCCATCCGCACATATCTATAGTAATTTGGAATCTTTGGCTTTCTCTCTCACATCGAGGGACCTTTCCCTGAACCTTCGGACATACGCCACCACATCTTCCCCTGGTCGTTGCTTCTCTCTCCCCAATTGGGTCAAAGTGAACTCATCTTCTGCCAGAAAGAACTCCTGGATGAACAAAACATGCATCTCCTCCCACGTGGAAACACTTTTAGGAGCTAGGTGAGAATACCAGGTATATGCCTTATCGGTTAAGGATTTGGAAAACTCCCTCAACGTGAATTTTTTGGTGTTACAATCCGCCCCTAAATGTTAAACAAAGCGTTTAATGTGCTCCTTCAGGTTCCCACCCTTTTCTATATACTTTTCAAAGATAGGAGGAATATAATCTTTCGAATAAGGCTCATCGTTATACTCCTGAGGGTAAGGCGTCCGAAAGTCATCATAAACTGAAGCTGCCTCACCAATAGATTGCGAGGAAGCTTGCATGAACTTCAACATCTCCTTCTGCACTTATTTTCTCATCTCCTCTATAGCCTATACCGTTGAAGGAACGGCCAGAGGGACCATAGGCGGGGAACCCGTTTCACCTGGAGCAATTATCACAGTTGGAATGGTTGGTACTATTAGAGTTCCCACTGTTGGATTCACAAAAGGGGGTATACTTGTTGGGGTTGTTCCTGTTAAAATCGCACTTAGTGAGGCCGTTGGGGCTGCCCCTGGTGTCACAAAATAGTTGGCCTCAAATAATCCTAACACTGTTATAGCTACAGGAGTTTGTAAAAACTCATAAAATTTATTCATGAGGAGTGCCACTTGAGCTGGTCCCAACCCGGCGCTCATGGAAGCTTGTGTCACCCCTGGAACGCCTGTCGTCGTCTGAACTGGAGGTACCTCCACTCGAGGGGCTTTGTCCCTCGAAGCCTCCAGATCTCTCGCTGCCTGTTATTTATTGTGTTGAATGTCATCGAATTTAAGTCTTCGATTAATGTTATCCTGTGCCATACTCCTTGCTTAGAAGAATACCTCCCCAGCAGAGTCGCCAAATGTAAGAGGGTGGTTTAGATTGAAAGAGTGTCCCTTATACGTGTGTTTCAAATCAAACCAGTTTTAATCAGAAATTATCCAACTATGAATTAGCACCAAACCAATTTGTGAAAAACCAATTTTTACTTTAAACCAATTTTATCTTGATTAATCCTAAACATGCATCTAGTGCTTAAAGCAAGTAAAGTAAAGTAGAGAATAGCATCAAATTCAGATTTTTGACGATTCTACAAATAATAGCATCAAACTGTAATGTTTCAACATTAAGATTAGTTGTGCAAACCCGTTTAAATTTTCTCCAACCAAACTCCCTCATAAATATATACTTTTTAATGTTGATTTAAGGTTTCTAGCATTCTCAACTTAGAAAAAATCCTATTGGCCCTTTTCTTAGCATTTTGCCTTTTTTCTTTTGGGCTCTTTTAAATGGTGGCTTTCACAATGAGTCAATTTTGAACTCTCGCAGCCCTTTCCTGTGAATCACTTATCATTTTTCAATTAGGTACCAATTCAAGTCCTCACGGGAAACGGTTCTTACGTGCACACTTCTCCTTAAGTCTACTTACGCATATATGACGAGATTGAGATAAGAACGCCTCACCAAATTCAAATATGCAAGAGAAGTCAAACACCCATTTAAACTCGTGCATGTGTGCAATTTTGGCATATATACAAAGTTGAATCAAAATGCTTATCAACTTCGAAACAACCCCATTTGAGCAATGGTTAAGATCATTCTAAGCATCGATAATAATGACCAAATGTCCTAGCCACAAGGATAATGAAACGATGGGGGGGGGGGGGGGGGAGGGTCCAAGCACACCAATATGCCACATCAAACATGTAAACTCAAAAATAAAAACCGAAAATCTTTTTGGCTTTTCAAACATATTTTGACCCAAAGAAAAGCAAAATCTTTTTGGGTTTTCAAAAGTTTTCACAAAGCAAAATCTTTTTGTATTTTCCAATAGGACTTAAACAAATGAAAACTATAATACAAAATGATAAACATGTCACTATACTAGCAATGAATATCTCATGAAGCAAACTAGCATACGACAAATATGGCAACACTATCATCCTTTAGATTTAGCATGGGAAGAATCAAGTGCACCCAAACGAGAATCATGAAGTTTTATTCCTAAAGCTACTAAATCCGATTTCCTAACCCAAGTTGGTGTAAAACGACGCATGGGGGTTTGGGTAACCGGGGCAACTTTATTCCTAAACTTCCTAGGAGCTTGTCTAAGGTTGTAACAATAACGCCTAAGGTGACCTTTTCTACCACAAAACGTGAAAGTGTAGCAACGGTGGGGATGATTACCCACATGTGGACCTTTTCTAACCTTCCTAGTGTTTCTCACACGTGCGAGGGGAAATGGGAATAATTCTCTCATCAAAACCTATACCACCCCTATCTCCCTTAATTTGGGCAGATCCTAAGATCTTATCTAACTTCTCCGACGTAGCCTCCAAATCAAACTTAACTCTAGACGAGTCTCTCAAGCTCTTCTCCAACTCACTAATCCTAGACTCGAGTAAACGCCTAGACTCCTCAAACTCTAAAATCTCCTTTTTCAAAGACTCCATCAAACCACGGAGATTATCTCTTTCACCCTCAACATACTCTAATTTCTCCCTAAGAGTCTTCTCTCGTGCCTTAAGATCCTCAATCAATCTATCATTATTTTCTATGGAACGCTCATTCAACTTAGCTTGCAATTTTACATTTGCCTTTTTTACTTTCACCGTCTCGGCATACACCTCATTAAATGCAACTTGCAACTCTTTCATATCTACTTCCTCCTCTTCACTCTCTTCTCCCTCACTAACATGGGATTCACTCAAAACCTCCTCAGAAGTTTCATACACATGAGAATCGCCATTGCTCACATGACATGCCATAAACGCAACAAAGTTACGCTCAATGGGGGAACTCTCTCCCTCTTTCGGATCACTATCACTTAAGGTGGCACTATATACAACGGGTTTCTTGCCCTCTTTATTAAGTCTAGTGGGACACTCTTTAACTTTGTGATCATACCCCTCATAATCAAAACACTTTTTCGACTCATCTCTCTTAGGCTTCTCAACTTTATCCTTAGAGGTGGGATCAACTTTTTTGTTCTTGAATTTTTCAAACTTCTTGTCATCTTTCGATTGCTTTTGAAATTTAATAAATCTTTTAAATTTCTTTGCCAACAAAGCAACATCTTCAAAATCATAATCAGAATCTCAATACGAAACTTTAATTTCATTCGTTCAGGTTTTCAAAGCAATACCCTTTTCTTTCTTAGGCACTTGCTTGGAGGTAATCATTTCGATTTCATAGGTTTGTAAGTCACCTACAATCTCTTCTAGTTTGGTCGACTCTAACTTACCCAAGGAGTTTAAAATAGTCACTTTCGCATCAAACCTACTAGGTAACGACCTAAGAATTTTCTTAATGACACGATTGTCAGGAATTTTCTCACCTAGGTTAAACGACGAGTTGACAATATTGGACAACCTAGCATAAAACTCATCAAAAGTCTCACTCTCTAACATCCTAATGGTCTCAAACTGTGTAGTGAGATTTTGAAGTTTTGACGCCCTAACCATGCTAGTGCCCTCGTGAATGAGTGCCAAAATATCGCAAGCCTCTTTTGATGTTTGACAAGTCATAATTCTATTATATTCTTCTGGTGTGACATGTGAAGAAATAACGTGCAAACCCTTAGAATTATATTGTGAAAATCTATGTTCAGTTTCGGTCCATTACTCGACAGGCTTTAAATTAGTGACCTCACCTAAAATAATGACAGGGGGTGTCCAACCTTTCTCAACTTCAAGCCACACACACTCATCAATAGATTTTAATGCACTTTTCATTCTCATCTTGCAATAGGTGTAATCAGTGCCTTTAAAAATAGGAGTTCGAAAAAATTCGTTATTTCCATAATTCATCTTTGAAAACACACGGGATCACAAAACAAATAAATTATGTTTTCTAGATCCGATACCAATTTGAAAGAGTGTCCCTTATGCGTGTGTTTGAAATCAAACCAATTTTAATCAGAAATTATCAAACTATTAATTACCACCAAACCAAGTTATGAAAAACCAATTTTTACTTTAAACCAATATTATCCTGATTAATCCTAAACATGCATCTAGTGATCACAATAAATAAAGTAAAGTAGAGAATACTCACAACGCCGGATGTACGAGGAAAAACCCAAGACGGGAAAAAACCTCGGACGGCCAAAGCTAGACAATCATTATGAATGTGGAATTACAATGAACAGACAAATGACTCACTCAATGACTCGATCCCCACAGGTCTTGACGCTCTTCTGATCTTCAACCACTCCTCTCACAGTGCCCACGCAGAAAGCCCTTCTTCCACGATACCTGTCCATAACACACGCGTCCACGTATGTCTCGGTGTCCACCGAATGGCTTTGATACGTCTACGATGTCGAACAAGAAGTCCTTCTCTTTTCTTCACCGCAAAACCAGATGTTCAAGTATAGAAAAAACCTTCTTGGTGTAGCAAGATCACATAAACATATAGTAATGATAACTCGGATCATTGCAAACTCTAAGGATGTGTTTAAGCTTTGTAAACCTTAGAAAACATGTGCAAACAGGTTTCTGGATCGTAAACTGTTTTTCCAGAATGCACACCAATTAATTATGACGAAAGCACACTTTAAATAGGAAAAGATCATCGCCTCAAAAAATGTGTGGCTCGAACGAGATTGATCAGTCGTTCGCGCGACATGCCTATCTCGCTCGAACGATCATAAATGTAGTTTGAAGGACGCGTGTGTCAGTTTGACTTTTTGACTTTATGTTTAAAGCATTTCTTCCAAAAGGGATTCAATTAAGTCAAACTATTTTTCATGCTTATCAGAATAAAATGAAGTGTAAAACATTTAAAACAGTTTTAAAAAACATTTTAAAATATTTTTTCCTTATAAAATTACATCCTTTTCTTTTATAAAAATATTTCGAGCTCCATTAATTATACACATTCATTCCTGTGTAATCTCGAAATGCAATAAACTTGAAGACGAATAAACTTGCACCAATTAAACTTCGGCATGATTAATTCTTTGAAGCTTTACCGCAACATCTTGAATTTCTTCAATACGTCATAGACCGAGTGGGATCGTGACAAAATAAAATCTCCCTATGACATATTACAAACACAGTTTTGTTCACGAAATTAAGTCAAAACAATACAGGGACTCAATTGGAAATTTATGTCCTTACATAGATTAGATGTAGGCGTAACCCCTTTTTTAGTACAGTAACGATAAGTTAATTAACCGCACTATTGAATAACTACAAAACCTACAATCACAACTTAGTGAAGATAAACTCAATTTGAACTCACAAATCTCTCGTGTATAACTCAGAGGATAATAACGAACTCAGAAGTAACTCATTTAGAGGGAGAGAGAAGTAAGCATTCTAGATACACCTTGGTAGCCAGCCAAACACCCCAACCACCCTCAAAGATCTCTATCAAGTATTAAAGCTTCGTAATAAATGACAATGGTGGGTGAATAAACTCTCTGGTTTATAATAAACCTCTCTCTCTCTGATGTGTATTCTTTTCTCTATCAATAACTTCTGAACTCTCAAAAAAAGAACATCCTTTCCCCAGAGGTGGTTGGGCCCTTAAATATCCCCCACACCATTCCCGAGACAACATAGTCATTAATAATTGTGAAAGACATCCATCATACTTTATATAACAAACATTAAATGCCTGATGCACTAGTTATCTCCGCATCATAAACATTAAATGCCAAGACATGCCTTTTGCCTAACTAATGTGTGTTTGGAGGCTGTCGTCACAGAGGTGGCATACCAAATATCACAGTTGTTTACTCAAGTGCAGATTTGACATTGCCCTGATGGTTAGTGACATCACATAAAGTAGATGTGACATTAAGTAGAGGGTTGTTGGTTCACAACTCAACGCTCGATGGAACTCAAGGCCGCTCCACCCGAGGTTCGATGGTCAGGGTCCTTTAGTGTTTCATTAGGTGTATCTAAGATGGTAAGGACAAGCCACAAATGTGCCTCACTTCTCAATCCTCCAAACCAAGCCCCTTTAAAGTTCCCACGATGAGGTCATTCGATAGAGCATGAAAGCTCTCCCGGGCCCTGCCAATCCTGGTCTCTCGCGAGTATCGTTTGACCTCGCACTGAGTGCCATTATAATCGTTATAGCTCGTAGTCAATATAAAGAAAAGATACAACATGACTAAGTAACACGACAAGCTAAAGTATGAGCTACCACGCTGGGCTACCTCACTTGAGCTGCCATTCTGAGTTGCCTCGCCTGAGCTACCACACTTGAGCTGCCATGCTGAGCTGCCTCGTTTTCCTAATACCAACCATTATTGTTTAGTGGGGGGATTGTGTCTAATCTTAAGATTACCTTCAACCCCCCCTACAAATGAAATATAAGATTGAATATTGGCAAAATCTTTCATGATAACAAAAATGGGCAAGGCCCGTACAAAAGAAGAGCAAGGGGAAAAACAAAGATTCACAAGGTAACTATTATAACTAGCTTTGGGCTTCCTTCTCCGTCATCTTCTCTCCCATTTCTGGACCCTTGACCCGAGCAGACTCAGAAGATTCCTGGTCGAACCAAACATCTTCATCATCCCTTGGTGGGGAACTCGTATGGTGCTCACCAAAAAGTTTAAATTTAGTCGGGAAATTGGTTGTCGTCGGAGCTTGGATCTTTTAATAAATCCTAACTGATGTTTAACATAAATATATGCCTCGTTAAAGACACTGTCATGACTTACATCCTTGGTAGTTGGTAGAGACTCAGTGTAATCATTCTTTAATTGATTGCTCTCTACCATCACCTCGTCATGATCAGTCTTCATCTTGTTAAAGTTTTCCTTAAGAAGAGTAAGCTCATCATTTAGGGCAGCCAATACTAAGTCAGTGGATGAATACTCGACCATATAGGCCTTCTGCACCACTGCCACGGCAGATTGAATGTTCCTCAAGGAGACGTTGAGTTTGTCTAATTTTGGTTGCCAAAATGCTTCTCCAAATTTGCGAGAAAATCCACCACAAAACTGTAAAGAAAATAATAAAAATTATGTCAGAAGTCTAAAAGTTCCAATAGCCCCGATAAGGTAGAATAAAATTTCACTTTACAAAATACAACACGTGAGCTGCATGGTGAAAGTTTGATTATGGATCAGTTGATTGACTTGCTCTCAATTACGCGCGATCACTCCACTCTTCTGTAGACCAAAAGACAAAGATGAGTTCTTTGGCACTGACATCACTTGGTGAGTCATCAAAGAATTATGGGCATCACCCTTTGTAGAAGGCATCAAAGATGTTGAAGACGAATGGGTCTTCTCATCCCTATCTTATCGCAGATTAATGATTTCGACATAGATATAGGGGAAGAAAGGCCCTAAGGTTCAATCCTCTTGGGAACCTTGGCCTTGGGGGAAGTAGGAGCCATATCATCATCATCAACCAAAACAAAATTCTATTCGTAGGAGCCATTATCTCTTCCTCAGCAACATGAATAGACTAAATATTCAGGGACTCAAAGGAGGAAGAAGTATAAGCCTCCTCACTTTTAGAAGGGAGAGGAACCTCAGGTGCTGTTTCCATTGGGCGAGGTGTAAAGCTGCTGGTGAAATTCTTATACTACAA
This sequence comes from Sambucus nigra, assembly GCA_949130495.1. Taxonomy (NCBI): domain Eukaryota; kingdom Viridiplantae; phylum Streptophyta; class Magnoliopsida; order Dipsacales; family Adoxaceae; genus Sambucus; species Sambucus nigra. Next base: position 9,895,766 of record OX422210.1, read on the forward strand.
AAGAAAAGATGTCGACCATGGGTGATCTCCACCAACGATCAACGGCCTTCTCAAATTCCAAACCTTGATTAACTCCAAATTATTGAAGTGAGAGAATAAAGATCTTTCTTCTTTAATCAAGATGGAAAAAAGGAAGGAGAAATTCATTTGTAATAGCTGAATTAAATGAAGCTTAGTACAAGGAAAAATATGGTCAAACTATATCACTTCCCCTCTACGGGCATAGGAACCCCTAATACAGTTCACCTTCAAAAGAGGTGGGTGTTGCCAATTTCTAAAAATCAAATCTTGATTCCGATAGACGTTATATAAATCAAGAAGGTTGACAACTAATACCCTATCAACCATCCTTGACTTCAAATATAAAATTCCATCCCTGATAGGAGAAGTAGTATCTGATCTTTGGAATCCCAATATTTATCCTGTATAACTTATTAATTTGGTGAACTTTATTAAGGATACGCCATATATTTGGGACACATTGGGCCAGAACCACCTAAAACAATTCACATAATTCCAAAAATAATTGATTAGGTGGAAATGTAATCCCTCTTTGACCACTGAGAGGGTGAGAATCCAATGACCACCCTCAACAGCAATACATTTTCTGGGAACAGGGGCACACTCAATCGTCACTTGGGAGGGGATCAAATATACTTTCTTAAACTCACCCACCATCTTCTCATTAACACTATACACCATTTTTTATGGAAGAAAGGATTACTCAACAAGAATAGAGAAGAGGAAATTAAGATACACAGAATAGTCACAAGAAAAATAAGAAAGAGCAAGGAGAACTTACAGGAAGATTGTAAAGACAAATGCTCCAAATAATATTTTTGAATGAAGGAAGTTATAAAAGCAATGGTGAAAAGTCTCTTTGAGGGAGCATAAGCGAAACCCTAAAAGTCTAATCATATGAAAAGAATTCCAAGTGATTAATCTAAGTGGCTATTCATTTTTGGACTAAAGACTAGTGTAGCCCACTAAACAACTGCATAATTACAAAAGCATTCCCTTGCACAAGTTCAAATATTGAATTGTCATAAACCAATAATTTTGGCCAAGGAAGTATATAAAATGCTCCAGCCCATTATTGTTGAATAATCTTAGGGGCAATTGCGGGGTGCAAATCACAATGTTCCAAATTTCGATAGCCCAAATAGGCACAACCCAGCGGTACAAAGAATGTTGCTCATGTCAGGATTAATGTCATGTGAGATAAACATGGAAATCTCAATCTTATTATATATAATCGCGGAGGAAATCAACGTGGATAAGAAACGAGTCAGCCAGCATCTGAGATAGTTTCGACGTGGCTCAAACATTCCTATTATTACATATAGAACCTTATCCTGGGGCAATGGGGCATGTAATTCTTTGTTACAAAACTCCTAAAGAATTAATAGACATTAAAAACACCCCTTTGACGTAATTAGTTATCAAACCACGTGAATCCTTTGTTCCGTGATTATATTTTACTCCTTGATTGTTTACATATTTCATAGGATCATTAATTATGATTATTTATACTCACATTCACCGTCTCTTAACATGGATGACTTGATCCATCAGATGGTTTGGTATGTTACTAGCCGATGGTGTGACTTCGTGATGAACCACCATTCTTTTATGTGATATAGAGGATTGTCATGAGTACATCCATAAATGTATTGAACAGGACCACCGGTGAGATTTAAGTCTAAGGTAAATCTTCATTAGGCTTTAGTAATCTCACACTATCGTTAAATGGTGTATAGATTCTTAATACCAGGAATTATGAGGATTGTAATGCTTCTATGATTTTTTTTCCGATTGTTATGGGTGAGTTAGATCTTAGATTGAATCAAATGTTCCCCGCATATTGGGTGACAATTGTGTAAGTATTTCTGAGATCATAGTTTAGAGAAATCGGTATACGTGGATACCTTGGATTACGATACCCCCTTGATAAACGTATAAGATAACTTTCCACTAGTTAAACCTGATCAATGGATTATTTCATAATCCAGTGGAATATAAAAATAAACTAAGTCTGACAAGTCTGAGAATCAATGAATTGATTAAATGTTGGTTTAAAATTAATTAGCGAACAAAAATGATTTGGCGAAGAGGTATTAGAAGCTTAATATGGGAAATCATATTGTGCACTACTCATTATATTCGAGTGATTTTTAAGAACCACTGTCGACTTTGCAAATAAGACTTCATTATATCCCAATGATTTTTGAGATCATTAAATTGGAGTGCAGTCATAATTATGTACTATAATTAGTTATAATTATATAAATTACAAAATTTATAATTTGGGATTTCAAAAATATTTATTTGGAATCCAATTTAATTATTTATCTTGGGTACCTAGTATAGTTCATATACCCAAATAGTCAGGCTTAGATCCTTGAGAAACCTAGTTTGACCCAAGCCCACATCTTAAACTAGGATATATTTGTTTAAGTTGGAGTTATAAGAAATATAGTTTATTATTAGGGTTTGAAAAGGTTAAGATAAAACACTATTCACATTTTTACGAATATGCCTATAGAGAGAACACCATCTCCAATTTAAAAACAAGAGCTTTCAATGAAAAAGGTGCTTACATCCCTACCTAGATTTGGAAGGATTATATACGAGAAGATCCAAGAACTTCAGAGTGTTCTAGCAAGCTTTTGGAGATCCAAAAGAAGGAAACCCTTCATTAAAAACACATACCTTTCTCCCCCATCGGATTACAATCGAATTCGTAAATGTATTGTGATCGAAACCCTAAATTTGTTCTTCAAACCTAGTTTTCACTTTTCTATTTCATATTATTTTATTAATTGGACATTCAAGGGTTAAAAATTTTATTCCGCGTATATCAATACCGAACAATTGGTCTCATAGACTATGTGACGCCTCGACCGGATTTTGGGTTACCGTTGGAATAACCCGCATCCAAGTCAAGGTGTTGGGGGGGGGGGGGGGTAACTTCAATTCATTTTATCAGGAAAAAATATTTTCTTCATTATACTCAACAATAATATTTACCAATTTTATTATAAAAAGGTGGCCATTTATAATGCGAATTACGTTCATTTAACAATTTACTCAATAAAACATTCATTACAATTAAAACATCAAACAGAGAAATGAATGCCCTGTATTATTACATCATAAAGTTCAAGTTCAAACTACAGTCCAACAATTAAATCAGAGTACAATAACATCCTAAAATCTCAAATGATAAAGTGTGGCGCAAAGGTCTAAGGTTGGCTAGTACCCTCAGCGGCCTTACCATTGTCCATTCCCGGAACTCCACATGACGAACCTGGGGGGGGAGGGAGGGGGGGTTACAAAAAGGGTATGAGAGAGATGCCCCGCGGGGTGGGAAATACTAAGCAAAAATTTTAAAAAATAAAATACTATACATATACGATGATTTTTAGTATTTCTGAAAGCATTAACCTTCTTTTTTACATGTAATGGACCTACATACAATGCACCCGGGCTAGTGCCCAAACTCACACTTAACATTTTTTATGTACCGTGCCTGGGACTTGATTAATTTCAATTATGTTATCCACATAATTATTAATTAATTCTTCTTCACTCATTAGTTTAAGTTTCATGAATTTTTCTCATTTATTACTTGACAATATCTTTGGGATTTTGTCAACATACACTCACAGGCTTCGTGGCCTCACACCACTAGTCTCCACTGCCATACACTACTGCAGTTGGTTTGGATTCATTCACCACTAGGGTCGTTATGACCTTCTTAACTATTTTCTTTCGGCGTCCTCCGAATATCATTTATCTTTCCATGTGTTACATTATTCTCGATGTTCACAATTAACTCATCCGGTGTTATTTTTGTCCATTGCATTAATGGCCATTAATTCCCATTAAGCCGAGGAGGCCTTCTAATTTCAACATTGCATCACTAACATACTTATTTTTGTCGTTCTTTACCTTATTTCATTAAAAATGATTTCTTACAATTATATTTCATAAAAAGTATTTTTGTAGTATTTTCTAGCCATTTTCCTAGTAAAGAACACCAATTTTTTTTGTAGTTTTCCACTTATTTACTCAATCTGCCACTAAGGCATTACCTTAAAATGTACATTTTCTTCAAAATGAGTTTTTAGTATAATAACACTTCTTCTTTGTACTATAATGTTCCTATAACATTTTGACCAATTCTAATGATGATTTAGCAACTAACATTACAACTATTAATGAGTGTTCAAAAATGAAGATTAATGGGGCTTTCTTCCATATCTCACCATTTAAGCTAACTTTTTAACAAAATTAAGAACTGGGTTGTTTTTAATCAATTTCTTGAAACACATTTAACTTAGTTTATTTCAGCTTTAATCTACTTAAATAGCGAGAGTAAATATTACTACATGGTTTCGTACATGAAAAGGGCTTCTACCTAAGAATACCTACCAAATGCAACCTATATGTTCATATTCATGTAGTATCACATTCTAATCATTTTTCTTGCAAATATTAAGCTACAAACATGTATTTGAACTAAGTTAACATTCTGAAATTTTCTAATCAATTCTTTGTTCATATTTTTAACATAAAATGTTAATGGTTTTTTATCACACTAGAAAATAAATAAGATTAGCATTACTCAACATGAATACAACTTTCTACACATGGATATAAGCTTGAAAATCACGAGTTAAGTGAGGAGAACCCTACTTGCTAATGGAGAGTGAGTTGTAGAGATGAAGAAGATGGATACAAGCCACCCAAAGTTCCACCCAAAGCTCCCAAACAATCCTTTTGGCTCAAAAGACCTTCTGTAAGAACCTCCACTTGTTGTCCAAACTTTGGTAGGGACTTTAATGGATTTTTTAGGCATTTGAAGTGGTGGTAGAAAAAATGAAGGAGAGCGGAACTTCGAATTTAGAGGGATGTTTTGCTCGCTAAAACACAAGAGAAATGAGAGAAAACAGGTTGCAAATAGCTCTAAGTTCACACACCGAAGGCTCCCTCCCCCCCTCTCCTTCTTATAAGATATATGCGACAACCTTTCATCCTTAACCCATAGTTTAAAAATTGGATGTCCCAAAATATGTAAATTATTTTCAAACTTTATAGGCTGAATTGGATTAAGACTACTCACAACCACCAAAATAACCCAGCTGGTCTGACTAGCCAAGGGTTGTCCCAGCTCAAGGGTTGCCATACCATCATAGGTGCGTCACTTTATAGATGATTTTATTTGTTTTTCTTCTTTTTTCACGACTTTAAACCTTTAGACATTATTCCTTATATTTTTATGAGTCCATATATGTGTTTGGAATATTTTTTGGACCTCCCAATAGTCCCAAATAATTTGAGCAAGAGTTAGTACCTCCAATTTTTTTTTCTTCACATGGTATTTTTCCTTATAATTTTATGAGTTTAAATATATGATCAAATTATTTTTTGACTTACCAACTGTTCTAAACCATTTTCACATAATTGAACTTCCACAGTGTCAAGCATCGTCAGAAAGTGCTAGATTAATTTTTATTTTATTTTATTTTTTTCTCTACATGGTACTTTTCCTTATATTTTTGGAGTTCCAAATACATCGTCACGCTATTTTTATTCATCACCAATTGTCTTACAAAAACAACACAAGCTTGTGTCCTGCGCGACGAGCATTGACAAAAATTCGCTTAAAATTGGTCTAAATGATTTTTTCCAAAGACGTCGAAAGGGAAAGTTGCTTAGAATTAAATTTTACATCTTTTAGACGATTTTCATATTTTTCTACTCTCATATTTTGACGAAAAATAATTTTTTATTTATTTTTTGATTTTTGACGCCATGATATTTTTATATATATTTTTTTAACCCTATAAAAGTGGTCATATCGATATTTGAGACTGCGATGCATCCTACAAAAATCACGCAAAGTTACTGTAGGAGGGTAGTGAGACTGGGGTCTATGAATAACTGAAAAGGGTGAGGCATGACCCACTCCAATAGACGCTGTCTGCAAGGTTCTCAAGAACTTCTGGAGCAGCTTCTGATAAAACCTTCTCCTTTTGGTAAAAACGGAGCTCAAGATGGAACTCCCTCCTTGTAAGAAGATGAACTTCCACAACAATAATAATAATTTGCTCAAGAGGAGCTCTTGATAATGATGGTTGTTAGTGGGGAGTGAAAGGACAAGGCATTCAACACTTAGAGAGAGAAAAGGGAGAGAATAATAGAGAGGTTCTGGTATGATTTTGACAGAGTAACTTTGCTATTGAGTTTTTCTTATCTTTTTTACCTTGGCCAGGGGTCCTATTTATACGTGGGCACTAGGGCTGAGTTGTCACTTTTGGTGCCAAACACTTAGAGGGTTGGTGAGGAACAAGGTCTGCAGTATACCATTTGTCCCTACCTATGTGCAACAGTATGTCCCCTCAGACAGGTGCCACCTAGTGAAAACCAAATTCAAAAAGCAAATATGTCTCCTAATGGAGACAAAATATCTAATTTGGTAAATATCTTTTGAAACAGTAACTATTGGTACCAACTTTATAAACTTGAGGGGGGTCACAATGGCCACCTCCTCTAAAATCTTCGTAAGCTTGAGGGGGGTCTTGAGGACCCCTTCTAAAATCATTTTCCTTGAGAGGGGCCTAGAGGACCCTCTCCTTTAAAATTATTTTATAAACAATTATTTTCTTGTGGGTAACCCTTTGGCTGCTCACCCTAGTTGTGTCTGACTGTGAGATGTGTGAGGACTGGGCAACCCTAAGGTCTTTATACTACTATTATCTCAATTCGATAGTGCTAAGTGGTTGAGCTTGCTTAACATACCTTATCCTTCAGCCACTAAGTCAAAACTCCCAAGAGATCTCAATTAGCCTACTTGAGCCCTACTTGCTCAACTAGGCAACCTGTACAAGAAAATAACTATTAGTACTTATGTTCTTTTAAAAAACGACTTTTCATGGTGAGGGGTTGCTCATGATAGCCACTCCCTCATCCTGACCTATTTTCTAGAAGCTGAGGGGGAGGACCTTGAGGGTTCCTCACCCAAATGTGTTCTTGCAGTCTAGGGAGAGGAACCTTGAGGGTTCTGTGACCAAATGTGTTCTTGTAAGCACCCAAATGTTTTTTGGGGCTTCAGGTACCCTAAGGGTTCCCTCTCCCATATGAGTTTTTCTGCGGTTGAGGGATCCCGAGGGTTCCTTCTCTAATATGGTTTTTTTGCAGTCAAGGGATCCTGGGGGGTCCTTCTCCATATGCCATTTATGCGATCGAGGGACCCTGAGGGTTCCTTCTCCAATATGAATTTCTGCTATTGAGGGACCCTGGGGGTTCCTTCTCCAATATGGAATTTTTGCGGTCAAGGGACCCTAGGGGTTCCTTCTCCAATATGAATTTCTGCTGTTGAGGGACCCTGGGGGTTCCTTCTCCAATATCATTTTTTTTGCTGTTGAGGAACCCTTGAGGGGTTCCTTATTAAATGTCATTTTTTTTGCCATTAAGTAACCCTATGGTGGGGTTACTTCTTAATGTGAATTTATGGTGAGGAACCCTAGGGGGGTCCTTCTCAATGTCAACTTCTGCAGGGACCCTGGGGGGAGTCCCTCTCAACATGGGATTCTCCGTCACCTAGGTGAGGTTCCTTCTCAACTTGAGATTCGGCAGGGACCCTGGGGAGTCCCTCTCAACATGGGCTTCTGCCACCACCTAAGTGAGGTTCCTACTCGACTTGAAATTCTTTAGGGACCCTGGGGGTCCCTCTTAATATGGGATTCTATCGCTACCTAGGTGAGGTTCCTTCTCACCTTGAGTTTCTGCAGGGACCCTGAGGGTCCCTCTTAACATGGGCTTCTGTCGTCGCCTAGGTTCGGTTCCTTCTCGACTTGTGTTTCTACAAGGAACCGGGGGGTCCCTCTCAACATGGGCTTCTGTCTCCACCTGGGTGAGGTTTCTTCTCGACTTGAGTTTCTACATGGACCCAGGGGGGTCCCTCTCAATATTGACTTCTGCCGCCACCTAGGTGAGGTCCCTTCTCGACTTGAGTTTCTTCCGGGACCCTTGGTGGGGTTCCTTCTCAATATGAGTTTCTTTCGGGACCCTGGGAGGTTTTCGCGTCCCAAATATTATCTTGCAGTTGAGGGGGAGGACTTCGACTTCTCCTCTCCCCAACATTTTCTGGAAGCTGAGGTGCAGGAACTTGACTGCTCCTTGCCCCCACATTTTTTGGAAGCTCTGTGTGTGGGGTGGGGGGGGGGGGGTCATGAGGGACCCTCACCCCAAAATACAGTGGACAGGCTTGAAACACCCTTTTACAGTTACCTATCCCGCGCGTCGCGTATCGCCTGATTACTGCATTATTGACCAGAACCGTGTCACGTCCATTCATCGGTATTTTTGTGTCAAACTTAACCAATACTAATATGTCATATGAACACAAATACGCAGCTATTCAAACCATGGAACATAGAAATTTTATAAATGACTCGTCGGTACAATAATGACACTTATAGGATACACGACATAAAGTACATCTCGAAGGGGTGGGTATTACATTCTCCCCTCGTTAGGAGATTTCGTCCTTAAAATAAAACCTAACTCACACGAATAACAACGGATGGATCTTTCTCATCTTATTTTCTCGCTCCCAAGTGTCTCCTTCAACACCATGGAACTGTAGTACCCCGTATTTTTATGGCTTTTATTATGGGGATTTTATGAAATTAAATTGGGATGAAATTTATTTAATATTAATCCGAATTTTAAAATAAATATTTACTAGCTTGATGAGAGTTAGTGATTATTTGGTGGAAATTACTTAATGAGTAAATTAATACATATAATTGGATTTATTAAAATTGTCGCGAGGGAATAACACAAAAATTATAGAATTTAAGTCGGGATGCGCTTGTGTCGCGTCGGGACTAAATTAATGGAATATAAAGTAATTAATTTATAAGCTACCCATATGGTCATTTCCAGAGCACCAACGTGTCCGAAAGGGTCGAGATAGTTAGAAAAATGTACCCGGGGGTTTAGTTTGGGTCTCGGGACTTTTTTAGGCCTAACCGGTAACCCGTGAGGGCATTTTAGTAATTTTCCTTTTTAAGGCTTAATTATGGACGAAAATTGAAGGGGTCTATATGATGTGAGTTAGAGTCCTCGAGGGTTAGAAGTTCTAGAGTTGCAGAGAGGCTAAGGAAGAGAGAATAGAGAAGCCTTCTAAGGAGGAGAGCCACTAAACTACACCACCTTTGCCATCTTTCACCACCAATGCGTAGATTGGGAAATGAGGGATGCAACCGTACTCATCAACACGTGAGAATCAGACCTTCATATCTGAGGCAAGTATTCTAACTTGTTGTTATTTGGTTGATATCACATCTATGCTAGTGTAGGAATTAATTATCTTAAGTCTCATGAAAATATATTGTTGTTTGGGAGATTAATATCACTATTTGGAGTAGAAATCATATAGGATGAATGTTTGGTTATATGTTGTATATTAATCATGAAATTTGATGACAGTAGAGATAAGAATCTGGAAATCAAAAGAATTATTGAGAAAATTAGATAAACTAGGGTTTAAGGACAATTTCTTGAATTAACCTATTTGATGATGACTCTTAATGAATTAATGTAAACTTTACATTAGAAATCATTTGTAATCATTTATATAATGATCCTTATGTTTGGTTGGGAGTTTGGGATTCACTAATGGTGATTTGGTGAAGTTTTATGGAGGATACCTGTAGGTATGAATTTGCCGAATCTGGACAAGAACTGCTCGATCGATCGATCGACCCAAGAATGTCGATCGATCGTCCTCCTGGAAATTGCATAATTTTTCCTTTGTCAGTTAATTCGATTAAAATGCATAAGAACCCTTGGAGATAATTTAAAAATCATAATGGGACATGAGAAGGACCAGTAGAGTCTAAGTAGGGTCCGAGAGATGAAACTTTATGCGAGATGTAACTGTGGAATAACGGGGGCATAAAATGTATTAGAAATTGTGCGTACGTTAAGTGAGGTATTGGGAGACTCAAGAAAGACTTAGACCAGTATGTTAGTTGGGGTACACCTACTGAATTCACAACTAGTAAAAGAAAACACTTTGAGGGACGAGAAGTACTTATGAAATGGCGTCAATTGAGAATAAAAAGAAATGGGTTAATTATACGTATGACTTGGGTGATTTGTGCCATGTATGGATAGAATATTATTATAGGTCATGGGCATACCTAAAACGAACAATGGGAATATATATATATATATGTTGATGTAAAAAATTAGATTGCTCTAATTATTCAATCACAGATAAATAAAATGAGAGAAAGATTTTTAAAGTGGTTCAGCCTTATATAAATGGCCTACGTCCACTGTTATGTTATTCATGAGTGTTTGGGAATTCTCGATTATAAGTTCTATCAAGAAATTCCGGTCCCCTTGAATGAGGGTGATACAAGGTATTTATAGCCCTTAGGCTGTACATGAAAGGGTGATACATTAAATGATATACATATGAAAGGGTAAGACATTTAATGCAACGTTCACGTCAAGATAATAAGCATTCAATGTATAGTTGAACTGTTGATTATCTGCCAATCAATGCTGGGGCCGAAATGCAGCTCGGACCGCCTTAGTTGCTCATTGTTCAAGAGTTCCTCAGAGCGCTGGAGTACCTCGGAGTGCTAAAGTTCCTCGGTGTATCCTTGTTGCTCGGAGAGAACATGAGTTGGTCGGGGAAATGATCTTCCTCGTTGCTATTGTGCCACGTAGATTGACACGTGTCTTCGTATTATTCGTCTATATCAGCATACTAATTTTGGTATCAACAGAAGCCCCCAATGTTTCATATTTCGAACTTTGAGGAGTATGGAACATTCTTTCTCGGTATATGGAAATATTAAATGACTTTCCTGGGTTTCAGGAGCTTTTTCTTCGTATTTAAATTTCCTTCCGAATTCGCAGAATCCGCCTTTTTGCATTTTTTAAAAGCGCTTCGATCTTCGTGCATTTTTTGTCCTTTTAGCCGCCGGTAGCGTAATAGTTTCTTTTCTGTAATCATTTCTTTCGCCGTTTCCCAAGGCAAGGTATTTAAGCTTCAGAGGCTATCCCATCATCTTCTACCTTTTCCATTTCTGCTTTTGAGTTTTCTAAAGCTTTTCTCTCTTTTGTGCGTTCATTCTCTCCATCGTTTGTTTGTTAACAGACCTCCTTTTTCCTGTAAGATTTTCTTTCTTCTTCTTCATTTCTTTTTATTCACCATGGTTTATATTATCGAATCTCTTGAGAAGTTCCGTTCTGACTTCTCTATTCCTTCTTGGGTAACTTTGGAGAGTCTTTCTGAGCCTTCAAGTTATTTTGATTTGGCTGAGGGACACTGGTTCCCTAGCCTATTTATTGTTGAATGTGGATTTTCTTTTCCACCAAATTCGTTGTGTTTAGAATTCTGTCAGTATTTCGATGTTGTCCCTGCAAAAATAGCCCCCAACACATGGAGAATAGTTAATGGGGTGTATAGGTTAAATCAAACTCATGGAACTCGTATAGGAATTCCTGAGATTATGTACTGTTATAGATGGGCTGTTTTAGACAATGTTTTTTATTTAAAAACTAGGTTTTTAAATAGGGCCTTAGTAGTCAACCTCCCTGATGCAAACAGGGATTATTTTGAACATGGGGTAGTTATAAAAAATTGGCAACATGCCCCTTTGATTGGAGATGCAGTATATGAGGGTCCCAGATGCCCCCCATATGGCAATGGGATAGGTTGTTTTCATTTTATTTCATTTCTGAAATTATGATTTCATTGTGTTTGACAAAATATATGACTGATATTTCACTATGTATTTGTTTGCAGTTGACAGTAAGAGAAAAACTCCAAAAGAATCAGAAGTAAATATTAAACATTTGAAACATATCTGGAATTTGCATCGAAGGGTTGCAGACGAGCACATCAGGTCTGCTTCATATTTTCTGCAGTACAGGAGCTACACATCATCTTTTACTGCTCGTCCTATGGTCTGCATTAGTGACCCATTGCCAGCCTCTAAGGAATCTTCACCAGAATCTCACATTCCTTTAAGTCAGAAGATGGGCAAGAGAAGAGTTCCTGCTATCTTCGAGGAGTCTTCCTCTGCTGGAGATGGAAAGAGAAACAAGATTGAGGTCCCAAAGGGGACAAAGAAAGTAGATGGTGCCTCTTCTGCTGCTCCTCAGAAGGCTGCCGAGAAGCCCCCAGTGGCTCCGAGCAAGAAAAATCAACCTGTGGAAGTAGTCCCAACCAAAAGTTCTTTGGTTGAAATTGCTGAAGTGCCTCTGAGGAGATTGAAGAAATCCTCCTTGGTCACTCTGACTGAAACCATTCCCCAGCTCCCAGCTAGTGGAGCTGGTGTCCCAATAATTATTCCTCCGAGTTCTGCAATGAGCTCGGTAAAGACTTGGACTATTCCTGAAGTCCAAGGAATTGAAGAAAGTATGTCTAGGGATATGCTGACCTCCCTAGCTACTCGTCACATCGCTTCAGTAAGTTTCTCTTATTCTGAATTTTTCTTTCTTTCATTTAATATATGTATCTCGGGACTGACTTATCATTACCTTCTCTTTTAGCTGGTGAGTTGTTTCAACACCATAGTGAAGAAAGATGAAGCACTCAAGGCTTCTAGCTCCTCGTCTGGAGTGGAGGATGCTTTTCTGGGTTTGGCCCAATCCCTGAAGGAATCCCGTCAAAGATACGACGAGGATAAAGGTGAATGGGAGAAGAAACTGGCTGCATCTGAAGCAGAGAAGGTGCAGTTGGGAAATAAAGTGAAGGACTTGGAGAGGGAGAATAAGAAATACTCCGAGAAGCTCACTACCTTCGGGGAGCTTGAAAATAAGCTGAAATCAGCTAAGGAAGAGCTGACCCTTCTACGCGAAGCAAATCGTCGGAAGGAGGAGTTGGAGGCCAAGCTGAAAGCCTCCGAGGATCTTCTATCCGAGAAGCTCTCCTCGGAGAAGATGAAGAGAAAAACAGTTGTGAAGAAATCCTTTCGAACTGGTTGGGATAAAGGATGGGATAGGGGGTAGAAGAAATGATGACCCAGGTGAAGTATGGAAGTTTGAAATACTTCCATGATGGTTGGGTTGCTGCCTTGCAGGAATTGAAGGTGAGCGAGGACTCCGAGCTATTTCAACATCTCCCTGGTCCTCCTCCAGTTATTGAAGATGAAGATGAAGACGAAGCTGCATCTGAAGAATCTTCAATGATAGTGGGTGATCAAATCCTTGCTCCTCAATCCAACCAGACATCTGCTGAGGAGATTTCTTCTTTGCCTGCTTCTCTTGAACAAATCCCAACTCCAGCCAATCAAATCAGTGTTCCCACCGAGCAACCAAGCTCCTCGTCCCAGCCTCCCGAGAAAGTCTTGGGAGATAAGGAAAAGGTGTGAAGTTGTTCGGTACTATCTTTCTATTTTTCTTCTTACTTGTACTTTGTATCTCAGATCTTTGTAACTTTGCCTTATGATCTAATAAAATTTGAGTTATTTTCTTCCATATGATTGTCTCTTCTTTATCTGCACTTTGTCTTGATCTTCTTTTTCTTTCTCTATTAGTTTCTAGCCAGGATGGATCTTTTATCTGCTAATGACACAAAGTTGATGCAGCAATGCCATGAATATTATAAAGCTGGTCATACAGACCTAAGTGCATCCGAAATTGCCGATATCCTTGGCCATGGTGCTTCAGTGCAAGCAATCGAAGCTTATCGGTACCTGAAGGACTTACTTGATAGAGCAGTGGCCAATAATGTGTCTTATTATGACATGATCGAGGAGCTTCAATATACTTTAGAAGATCTTCAGACTCAGTACAAAGAGTCAACTGCCTTGCTGCATGAGGGGTATGAAAAGAAGTATCAACAGCTTTCTGCCGAGAAGGGCTACGATAAACTCCTTGCTGGGTATGATGTCAGGGAAAGGACCCTAAAGGGAGAAGTTGAAGCTTGTAGACAAATCGCTGAGCTGCTGGAGAAAGAGAATAATAATTTGCAGAAAGAGCTAGCACAATATAAGTCAGCATCCTCTTCTTCAACGGCGGTAATCCCAGTGAATAATGAGGGATTTTCCTTCTTAGAGGTTGAGAATGCCAAATTAAGGCAAGAGTTGGATGTTCTGCGAAGATCTGGTACTTCTACTTCTACTCGAGGATGAGGAAGAGGTTCTCGTGGGCGAGGAAGAGTTGCCCAGGATGTTGTCGAGGAATGAAGTACTCCAGCTGCTCGGGGTCGATCAAGAACTCCTCGTAGTATTGAAGAAGCACGTACTCGGTCAACATTGGAAACCCAAGCGTACCAACTAAATGCCAAAGATCGGGCTTTATCTGAAATGTCCAAGAAAATCCTAACTTTAGAGGATCAACTTGCATCGACAAAATCTGCTCTGGATGATAAGGATGCTCTTGCCAGGAACTTTCATGAGCAATTAGAGAAATTAACTTTCCAATTCCACAAACAACCTCGTGAGTTCTGGATGGCAGGCTACAATGAAGCCCTTTATCACTTGGATGCTCGTATTGAAAATGCCAATAATGAAGGTTATAAGCAGGGATGGTTGAACGCCCTGGGTGTATTAAAATTGGAGCAAGGGCATTATTTATGGGATTATCATGCTCCTGGGTTACTAGACTTGACCGTGCCACCTTATAAATTGGACATGGAATGGATCCCAGCTCGTGCCATTCCTCGGAGCTTAATTGCAAAATACCTCGGTGACAACAATCTTCATTCACAAATCGAAGTATCTCGTCCCGAGCATCTACTGGACACACCTTCTGTGATGAACGTCAGAATGCTCAGAGATATTAATTTTATTAATTCTCCTCTTTGCCTGGAAGATCCTCCTGCTGGCGAGGAGCCTGTTTCAAAAGCTAAGGGAAAGAAACCAATAGAGTAGGAATCTCAATGTAATAGTTAGTACACATGTAATTTGTAATTCGTTTTGAATTTTAATGAAAGACTTTCATTTTATGTTTGCAAATCTGTATTGCTATTGTTTTGTATTTGTCAAACACTGCATATGTATCTGTTAAAAAGATAACAATTTTATGCTATTCATCAACCAACTTAGTAATAAACAGTTACAAGTATCAAAAATGTTGCTCGATCACTTAATAATAAAGTAATGAGTATAAAAATGTTTAAAATTTTTCCAACCAACCAAGGTTGTTAAATTGTGCTCGTCGACCAATTATAATTAGTGAGAGTTTTTATCCCCGACTAACCATACTTGGTAAAATTTTTTTTCATAAAATGTGTTCGACCAACCAAGGTCGTTAATTTTATCCTCGTCGACCAACTACAGTTAGTGTATTTTTATCCCCGACCAACCATACTTGGTTCAGTTTGGAATATTTTGTATTTTCTGGAATAATTTTACCTTCCGACCAATATAAGTTGGCATATTTTGTTTCTTAACCAACCGAAATTGGCATTTTTAAGAATGTTGTTCTTGCCCTTTTACCAACCGGAGTTGGTCATGGGTTTGAACTATCATGTCCACTAACTCTTTTACCAACCGAAGTTGATCACATTAGTGTGCGTCTCCTATCCAAAGGAGTATAGTTTGTTCTCGCTATTTTACCAACCGAAGTTGATCACGCTCGAACTATCAGTGTCCACTAGTTATTTTACCAACCGGAGTTGGTCACGCTAGTGTATGCCTCCTAACCAAAGGAGTATAGTTTGTTCTCGCTATTTTACCAACCGAAGTTGATCACGCTCGAACTATCAGTGTCCACTAGTTATTTTACCAACCGGAGTTGGTCACGCTAGTGTATGCCTCCTAACCAAAGGTATATAATTTGTTCTCTCCCTTTTACCAACCGAAGTTGGTCGTGGGTCTGAATTATCGTCTTCTTTTTGCTATCGAGCAGTGTAGTGTACAACACTAGTATTTCCCGAAAAACTTTCAATAAAAAGAAAGAAGATGGTGAAACATCATCGTTTTATTCATATTGATAGAACTGCTTTACATTTTACATTACTGATAATACTTGCGTAGGTGTTCAGCATTCCATGCATTCTTGAATTCCTCTCCCTCTAGAGTTGCTATTCGGTAAGTTCCTGGTCGAACAACCTCTGTAACTCGATAAGGTCCATGCCAATTTGCTTCCAATTTATTGTGCTTCTGAATGACCTTCTTTAGCACGTAATCTCCTTCTTTTAAATCGCATTTCTTCACCCTTTTGTTGTAAAACAGAGTTGTCCGTTGTTGATATGCAGCATTCCTAATGGATGCTTCTTCTCTAACCTCCTCGAGCATGTCCAAATCTAATCTTCTCATCAAGTCACTTACTGGGGAATTGAAATTCAGCACTCTGTGTGTTGGGAGACCCAACTCAGCAGGTATTACAGCCTCACTTCCAAATGCCAGCATATGTGGGGACTCTCCAGTTGCTGCTCGCGGAGTTGTTCGGTAAGCCCACAATACTAACTGTAGCTCATTGATCCAATTTGATTTAGCCTCATTTATCCTCTTCTTTAAACCATTTAGTAATGTTCTGTTCGTCACTTCAGTCTGCCCATTGCTTTGAGGATGGCCTGGTGCTGAATGAACCTTCAAAATGTTTGACTGATGACAATAGGCGGCAAACTCCTCGTTATCAAATTGTGTTCCATGGTCTGTAATGAAGGCATGAGGGAGACCATATCGGCAGATGATATTCTTCCAAACAAACTGGTACACCTTCTCGTATGTCATATCAATAAGTGGCTCAGCTTCTACCCACTTAGTAAAATAATCCACTGCAACGAAGAGGTACTTGAATCTTCCTCGGGTCGTTGGCAGTGCTCCAACCAAATCAATTCCCCACATGGAAAATGGCCAAGGAGAAGTTATGGGTGTCAACAATGCTTGTGGAGTTCGTCGGATGGAGGAAAAACGTTGGCACTTGTCACACTTCTTGGCATATGCTATACAATTAGCCCTCATCGTCGGCCAGTAATATCCCTGCGTTATCACCCTTTGCAAAAGTGTTCGACCTGCTACATGGGCTCCACAGGACCCTTCATGGATCTCTTCAATCAATTCTTTCACCTCGGAGGGATGTACACATCTTTGCAAACCTGCCATAATTCCTCGTCTATACAAAACACCATTAGTTAGTACATACCGAGCAGCTTTAAACTTCAATTTCTTGGCAGCGATCTTATCCTCCGGTAATTCTCCTTCTTCGACATATGCCCTGATGGGATCCATCCAAGATGGTCCTAAATCAAGGGAAATGACATTCATCGTCAGACCTTCATCTATGCTTCGACTTTCTAACACCTCAATTGGTATCGTTCTTCGCAACTCGGTACGAGTAGATGATGCTAATCGGGCCAGTGCGTCTGCTTGCGCATTCTCCATTCTTGGTATTCTGATCAACTGAATGGCATCAAATTCTGCCAATAATTCCATCGCCTTTGCATGATACTTGACCATTAATTCTCCTTTAACTGCATACGTTCCCATCATCTGATTCACAATTAATTGAGAATCACTGAATACCATCACTTGTTGCGCTTCCATAATCTTTGCTAAATTAAGACCTGCTATCAAGGCTTCATTATTGGAAGCTTTGAATTGGAATCGTAAGGCATATTCCATGTCAATCTCGTCTGGGGTGTTCAAAACAATCCCTGCTCCACAACCTGTTGTACAAGATGACCCATCCACATACAATCTCCACGTAGGTAACTCATCTTCAAAATTCTTATCTGACAGCGTTCCTCGATGAAATATTTGCTGTTTTGTTTCATCCTCCCCTGGTATTTTTCGCTCCTCGTCGACCATCTCGTCTCGCCCTTTTACCAACCGGAGTTGGTCTGGGTTTGAATCTGATGATCTTTCTACATCCACAAGCCCTTTTACCAACCGGAGTTGGTCTGGACTTATGTCTGTTGATCCTGTAACATCCACAGGTGGGTCAGCGAGCAACTTTTGTTCCTCGGGGGTATCAGGATATGTAAACTCTGCTATAAAGTCTGCTACAGCTTGCCCTTTTAAGGATGATCTGGGTTCATACACAATATCATATTCACCGAACTCTATTGCCCAGTACATCAGTCTCCCTGATTTTTCTGGCTTATGAAGAGCTTGTCTTAATGGCATGTCGGTATACACGATGATGGTATGGGCCTGGAAATATGGCCTAATTCTTCTACTTGCCTCAATTAATGCCAATTCCAATTTTTCTAACTTTGGGTACCTGATCTCTGCACCTCGGAAAGCCTTACTTGTGTAATAAATTGGCTTCTGGACTCCATTCTCCAATCTGATCAATGCCGAGCTGACTGCATTCTCTGATACTGCCAGGTATAAGTATAACTTTTCTCCCATTACTGGTCTGGACAGCAGTGGAGGTGTTCCCAGATATTTCTTCAAGTCTTGAAAGGCTTTTTCACATTCATCATTCCACTCGAAAGTTTTTCGGAGTGTTTTGAAGAAGGGAAGGCACCTATCAGTTGCTCGAGATACAAATCTATTGAGCGCTGCAACTCGTCCTGTAAGACTCTGCACTTCTCTCTTCATCGTTGGAGATCGCAACCCTAAGAGAGCTTTGATCTTTGTTGGATTTGTCTCAATGCCTCGCTGGTTGACGGTGTACCCGAGGAACATTCCTTCTCATACTCCAAAGGTACACTTCGTCGGGTTGAGCTTCATCTGGTATTTATCCAGTTGATCAAAGGTCTGTCCTAAGTTAACTAGATGCTCAGCAGCTTTCTTGCTCTTTGTCAGCATATCGTCGACATAGACTTCCATGTTGCAAATGATTTGTTCGGCAAAAACCTTGTTCATCAGCCGTTGGTATATCGCTCCTGCATTTTTCAAACCAAAAGGCATAACATTATAACAATAAGTTCCCCTAGGGGTAATAAAAGAAGTGCTTTCCCTGTCTTCAGGTTTCATTTTGATCTGGTTGTAACCAGAGTAAGCATCCATGAAGCTGAGCAGCTCGTTCCCTGAGGTAGCATCTACTAGTTGGTCAATTCTGGGCAATGGGAAATGATCCTTTGGGCAGGCCTTGTTGTGATCAGTGAAATCAACACACATTCTCCATTTATTGTTTTTCTTCTTTACCATCACCACATTTGCCAACCAGTCCGGATACTTCACATCTTCAATGAATTGAGATTTCTAGAGCTTGTCGACCTCCTCTTGAATAGCTTGATTCTTCTCGGGGCTAAATACCCTTGTTCTCTGCTTTACAGGCTTGATCTCCTTATTCACATTGAGCTCATGACATAAGAAGTTTGGATCTATTCCTGGCATGTCCTCATGACTCCATGCAAAAGTTTTCTTCATGTTTCTCAAGAAAGTTATCAACTCCTGTTTTATTGAAGCATCCATCGTTGAATCTATCTGGGTTACTCGTTCAGGATGCTCGTCGTCTAGAATAACATTTTCTGTAGATTCCACCTCCTGTCCTTTTACAAGCTGGGATTCATCTCTGGGATCGAGAGTTTCAATCTCTGTATCTTCTTCCACCTGGTAGGTAGTAGTCTTTTTCCTTGATTCTTCAAGCTCCTCTTGTTCGGCAGATGAATAATAGCATTCCCGAGCTACTCTTTGATCACCTTTCACAACTCCTACTCTGAAGTTTGTTGGGAATTTTAAGCACTGATGTACTGTAGATGGAACTGCCTCGAACTTCTTCAAACCAACTCTTCCCATGATGATGTTGTAAGCTGACTGCACATTTTTATCCATCACAAAGAAGCGTATTCTTTCTGTTCGGCAAGCAGGACAAGTTCCAATGAATATATCCAACTTGATCGTTCCAAGTGGAAAAACTTTCTCGCCAGCAAAACCCAGAAGGGGTCTGTGATAAGGTTCCAATTGAGATAATTTCAAATTCAAGCTGTCAAAGCATGAATAGTATATAATGTCTGCCGAACTACCATTGTCTACCAACACCCTTGAAATCACTACTTCTTTCATCCTCATTTTGATCACCAAAGGGTCGTCGTGAGGGTAAAGAACACCTGCCAATTCATTTTTTGAAAAGCCAATGACCAGCTTCTCTTTGTTTACCTTCCTCGGGCGATCCTCCTCGGCCAAATTTCTTCGCTGAATATATGAGCAAGCTTGAGCCTCTCCAAGGTAAACCTTTCTTTCTGCAGTAAGGTCTCCTCCTCCTGCATCTCCTCCTGTAATAACATTACAATCAAATGATCCAAAACGTATGGAAAATACCTCTCGTTCTGGTTGCCTTGGTTTCTTGGGAAGATCGGGGTCATCCTCGGCATCATTTTCATGGCCTCTCTTATTTTTCTCCTCTGCTCAACGAGGGGATCTAGATCTTTCTCTAGTTCGATCATTATATCTTCTTTCACCTCCCCGTTCAACATACTTTGCTAGCTTTCCTCTTCGGATGAGCGTTTCAATCTCGTTCTGAAGAGCTATGCAATTTTTAGTCATATGGCCATGATCTTTGTGGAACTCACAATATTTATCCCTATTCCTCGAATCAGGGTCTGACCTCAGTTTCTTCGGCCATTTTACCTCCTCGTTATTCTTGATTTCTTCCAAGACATGATTAATACCCATTTTCAAAGGAGTATAATTATCGAATTTTTTCAGGACTTCCCATGATGACTTATTATTTCTGGAATGCTTGTCACCGCCATTGCCCTTATGCTCTTTATTTTTAGACTTATCGACATCCACCTTGGTGTCTTTATCCATATTCTTCTTTGCAGCCATAGCTTCCTCGGCATTCATGATTTTGGCCGCTTTTGCCATCAACTCTGACATAGTTTTAGGTGGATCTTTTGCCAAGGTGTAATACAATTTATTAGGCAATAACCCACTCATCAAGGTGGTGATTTCTGTCTTCTCTTCGTAATCTATGACTTCCAGCTTCTCGTTATTGAAACGAGTTATGTAATCTCTAGTACTCTCACCAGATTTTTGTCTAACACTTAACAAGTGTGCTACTAGTTTTACTGGCTTTGTTCCAAAATAGAAATTTCCGATGAACAACTCGGCCAACTGAAAGAAAGTTAAAATCTTACCCCGAGGAAGATTGTTGTACCATATCTGGGCAGCTCCAGTAAGAGTTCCTGAGAACGCTCTGCATCTCATCTCGTCGGGGACGACATAGACGTCGGCAGCAGCTTGATATTGCTCTATGTGAAGAACAGGATCTGTCTTTCCATCATATTTGGGGGTCACTACTGGTGCTTTAAACTTTGATGGTGTAGGAAAATTCACAATGGCCTGGACAAAAGGTGTCCCTTGAACAAAAGTTCGTTGTAGGGGATTCTTCGCCTTAGCCATTTCTCCCGATCTATCCTCCAACCGCTGAAGGGATCCTTTCCACGCTTCATTTCCTTCCCAGGCCTATTGGTTCGAGCAATAGATCGTTCTGAAGTAGCCTCCTGAGATTTATCTTGACGAGCAACTGGTCGTGATTGTGCTGATCCTTCTCTTAGATCTGATAGTTGTTGAAAACTCCTCGACATGGTCTTAGGTGGACTCCTATTCCTCCTAGGGCCTAATCGATTGAAAGGAGACACCCTACTCAGTCTTTCTAAGGCACTGGGTCTTTCTGGAGAGAGGGTGATACGTTGATCAGTATCTGTAGCCCTTATTGACGAAGTTTGCCCAGGTTGATAAGAGAAATCATCAGACTCCTCATTACGATATGACTCAGTACGCCTGGATCGTGAAGAAAGTAAATAGGTTTGCCTCTGACCACTTCGTTGTCCTGAACGTGCAGGTGCATCGCCATGAAGGGTCTGTATGAGTTATCGCATTGTTTCTTGTATGGTGGTTTGTCCTTGAGCCAGATTCGTCATAATCCCAGCCAGATCTGGAGGTGCGGAGGGATTTGGAGGATTTCCAGCATTTCCAGCGTTTCGATTGCTAGATTCCGGATTATCCGCCATTGATGATGAATGATTTTTGGTGAAAAACGATAATAACAATCGCTTCCCACAGACGACGCCAATCTGTTGGTGTAAAAAATTAGATTGCTCTAATTATTCAATCACAGATAAATAAAATGAGACAAAGATTTTTAAAGTGGTTCAGCCTTATACAAATGGCCTACGTCCACTGTTATGTTATTGATGAGTGTTTGGGAATTCTCGATTACAAGTTCTATCAAGAAATTCCGGTCCCCTTGAATGAGGGTGATACAAGGTATTTATAGCCCTTAGGCTGTACATGAAAGGGTGATACATTAAATGATATACATATGAAAGGGTAAGACATTTAATGCAGCGTGCACGTCAAGATAATAAGCATTCAATGTATAGTTGAAGTGTTGATTATCTGGCAATCAATGCTGGGGCCGAGATGCAGCTCGGACCGCCTTAGTTGCTCGTTGTTCAAGAGTTCCTCGGAGCGCTGGAGTACCTCGGAGTGCTAAAGTTCCTCGGTGTATCCTTGTTGCTCGGAGAGAACATGAGTTGGTCGGGGAAATGATCTTCCTCGTTATTATTGTGCCACGTAGATTGACACGTGTCTTCGTATTATTCGTCTATATCAGCATACTAATTTTGGTATCAACAATATATATATATATATAACCGAGTGCATGTGTATGTATATAATGATATTTCTCTGTGTATAATCATACCCGCACTACTTTCTATCACGGAGGTTTCGCGCCGGGACAATCTTATATCGATGTGACCTTTGGGGGATATTGACTCGTTCCCTATAACATAGGATTCCTTGTTACAGGTTATCAGAGAATGATAGTCAGACGGTCCTAAGAGACGTGGGGGTATGTGCTGACCTCTTAGTGACTAGGAACTATGCTTCGCCTCCAATATATGTGTATTGTGTTAATACAGTTCAAGAGTGATTACGAAGTAGTATTTCCCTTTTGTACGAGAGATATGGGGACTTCATTGCAGAGTATGCCAGCATCATAGATTTTATGTGGGGTACCAATTAGTATATATATTATATTAGTAATTTATATATATACTTATACCTGGAATTCTTCTACTATGCCTATCAGTAGATAAATATTGAATAAATGCTTTTCATTATAGTAAGAGCTTGACACTTCCCAGTAGTATTGCGAAATACAAAATTGACATAAATGATCCTTAAGAGGATGGTATTTCAAATAAATCATAGACATACGACTTCGTGAATCAGAATTTATGGGAGGATAATTGGGTTAGACTTAGGAGTCATTTTAGTAGTACGATAGGCGTGCACACTAGATGAGAGGTGAGAATTCTCAAGAGAGTGTCGCGTACTAACATGTGTGTCATATAAACTAGTAAGCATTTTAAATACTTGCTCAACTATTTTTAAAGTTGTTTTACATTCGGGCTCTGACCCGTTTCCTGTCAATTTTCCTATTCTTGTATATATATATACTAGGGTGTACCCGTGCCGATGGCACGGTGAAAAATTTGCTCCCAAGTATGTGGTTATAACACACTCATATATCCGTTTAGTCATGCTGAGGCGTGATGATAAATTTGCTTTCCAGTATTTGTGGTTATAAAACACGCACTCTCATAAATCAATTATCTATCAACATCTGATATTTAAAATTGATTACAAAGTAATAAAGCGTGGCATGTGACATAATTTAAATACATTTTGAACATTAAAATTCAAGATCTAGCCACATATTTAATGTCAAATTACAAAAAAAAATGTTGTCGACTGATTTTCTTAATGATTAAGGGCAATTTGTTCTCGAGTCAAAATTTATCTTATGAGAGTGTGCGTGTTTAGTTACATTGGTTGGCAACTTCAAGCACATAACATATAAATTTTGAAATATATAGAAAATGTAAAATTGTAATTTTCTTGTATGTATTCATAATTGTGAAATATTCATAATTAATACACATGTTAGATTAAAAGTATATTTAGCCATACACATATTTAAATTTTGAAAAATGTTATTTAAACTCCATCGAAAAATTTAAACAATTTTACTGGACTTGGACAAAAAGAATGAAAGGAAGATTTTTTATACCTCACCACCATGTGGCTACGATAAAAGGCCCACTTCATATTACTCGTGTTTGTTTGGTAAAAAAATTAGAAATTATTGTTACGTCATGTCGTGTCCTTATCATATCGAACGTGTTCGTTCTATTTAAAGCTATGGTGATTATTGAATTTTGTTCATATTTAAAAATAGCTTGTTCATGCTTTATAAACATGTAAAAGCATGGGTATGTAAGCACCATTAATAAACAAAAAGTCTGACACGATTAATTGTCATCCCGAATTGAGATCCTTTGTAAACACTTATATTAAACTCGCTTTATTTCATTCGGTGCGTTCATCAAGTGTTAATGTTGTAACTCTGTAGACTGTATATTGAACATCTCTTGCAAAAATTTTATTATTTAGATCATCTCCAATGGGTTGTCTAAATGTGCACATTTAGATTGTTTGAGTTCACACAGTGGGTATCATATTGTGCACATTTGAGAGAGAAAATGTAATGATAATATAAATTTACATTGTCGATACACATTGTGAAAATAGTGGGACCCACAGCTGGATGGCTACGGTTTTCTCGCCCAACATGTGGGCCCACGCAAGGTGGGCACCTCAACTTGTCATCTCAAATTTGCATCGTCCCACTGTGAGATATGCCCAAACAATCTAACCACATTTGCATTTTTTTACACACTCCCACTACATATGGCCTTCCAGTAAAAAAAAATTGTCTCATTTCCTTATAAACTACCAAACGTGTCCGATCAAATGAAATCAACTCTTGAATGATCTCCTCGAGCCATTCAAACTTCCATTACAGTCCGACGTTTTCACAAAAATATATCAGTGAATGTCAAAATTCAAAAAATACCCATAAAATATACAGAGGATAAAGCTATAAAAAGCTTTGCCACCAACCATGATGAAGAATAGATGGGGGGTAACTGAGAGAGAGTAAATAAAAAAGTCCACATTATAAAAAATTGTGTAACAGTGTTTATGTTAGCAGAAAAATAGATGGGGGGTAACAGTGTTTAGGAAGTACCGAAATCCAAACCCGAGTTCCGTTCCAAAAGCTTCAAGGATATACAAAGAGGAAAGTTCCTGAAAAGATGGAACCGAACCTCAGGGAGGGAAAACGAACCGATCCCATCCTGGGAAAGCTCCTGTAAAGCACTACAAAGATGGAACCGAACCTAAGTGGAAGGAAAACGAACCGTACCTATACCTGGAAAGATTTATGTAAAGTAATGACAAGATGGAACCGAACCGAAGAAGAGGAAAAATGAATTGATCCTATGCTCGAAGAACTTTCTGTAAAGGCTGTCAAAGATGGAACTGAGACGTCGTTGTATCTCCCGTGTGTTTGCATCCTTACTACCAACAAAAAAATAAAAAAATAGGAATAATTACATAAACACACCCAAATACACAAATATAAAAATAGTAATAAGATTCGCGAGAAGAGGAAGATGGTAAAATATTTACTTGTTAATGAAACAACATAAACACGGCCTGACGATGAGGAGCAGATCTGCTACCATATGAGTTAAATGAACAATAGAAACTACAATATAAAAAAGAACAAAAACTACAAAACAGATCCATGCCGAGAGAGAGAGAAAAACGCACCAAGATACATATTTGCTGCCCCAAACCTAGAGATTGAAGATAGCTGGAGATTGAAACGTTCCTTGTTTTTCTCAAGGCATGGGCCCTGGTTCTGTTTATTCAACAGTAGGAATCAGATAACTATTGTAATGCCTAAGTAGCACTTGATGTGTTCGTTAATTAAGAAAAAATACAATAATATAGATCAAAGTATAACCTATCAAAACCCAAATATCAAAAACCTCAAATACACAATGTGCTATGCACATTGATCTCTCACACCCAAATATCAAAAACCCAATTAAATTAGCAACGAATATTGTTTAGATGAACCTGACTGGTTCACCCGACACCGAATACCGTTTAGACGACCCGCTCCGGGTGAGACCACCCCAATCGAGTGAGATATGAAAGCAGTGGACCGAATCAGTTTTGAAAAAACTGGGAGAGATGGAGATTTGGCTATGGACGATGATGAAGAGAGGAGGCGTTTCAAAATAAGGAAAGTATTGTCCAGTTAATGCAACTTCTAATCAAAATGAAAATAAACCCAGGTTCTTGTTTTTCAGCAACATAATGGGTTAGTAAAGAGACGTTTCAAAATGCGGTGTTTTAAAATGGGGAAAGTATTGTCCACTTAATGGATAAGATTTGTTGGTTCCTGGTTGTTTTAATTCGTCAGATCCGGTCTCTTGAGTGGTTGTAGCCTAAGATCTATTGGCTTGAGTTTAGCTTGGTGGTTAGAGTTGTGGTTGATTTCTCTCTTTTTCTATCGGTGTCTTCTGCATGCAGAGTTACCCTTTGAGGCGGTGTAAGAGAGGGTATGCGTTGTAGAACAGAGAATGTGAAGAAGAGAGAAACACAAATAATTTCCCTTTCTCGGGAATATGAGAGATGGAGGCATGAAAGATAAAAGGTATTCTTGCCTTTCGTTTGAAATTCAAACGAATCAATTATGGAGCCATTTTGTTTTTGTTTTGAGGCTCGTGTACTTAGTAGGTAGGCGTAATGTTAGGTAAGCTATATACAGATATATTCAGTATGAAAGACGTGTGAAACAAAATTACTAAAATGACCTCCTATTATTAGATACAAAATTTGTTTATATAGGTTTTGTATAAGTCTTATGACATGGCAAAAAAACCCTCCTCCTTTATTATATATATATATATATATATATATATATATATATATATATATATATATACACACACACAAGGTGACCAGCCACATGGGCGTCAGGCGTAGGTTCCTTCGATTGGACGTGCTGCAGCTTGTGTGGGATTTGCAGGTCCTTGGAGTAGACGATTCTTCCTTTGACTCCTCAGCTTCTGATTTAGTTCTCTTTAGCTAGGGAATGTGTCGCCCATTTCCATATTTCTGTTTAGACTTGAGTGAGATTTCCTACTTTTCTATTATTTCAGTATTCTGTTTTATTTGGGATTGTTTTATCTATTACGTTGACGCTAGTTAAGGATATTTATTTGGATTGAGTAATCTAGTTGGCATAACTCATTTGAATGGTTTGTTTATTTATCATTAGTACTATTCATAACCTGGTTTATATACACAAGGCCTTTATAATGGAATTTAAATTAAACAAAATTAAATGTTTTGAGACTTAGCGTTATTATTTATTAGGATGTTATTAAAGAAAAATTATTTTACGACAGTGATTATAAGAATGAACCAACCGGGCACTTTGAATTAATTTAATAAAGGACTGATCACCCGGTATTTAATTAGGCGGGGTGTCACATGAACTCCGAGAGGACTTCGCCAGTGAGATGACTTTGTTGTGCAGAACTCTATACTCTCGGTACAAAATGGATATGGGTCATGTCAGGAACATAGTATCTTCCTCTAACTTGATGTTATGCCAACTGATAACTTGGCGAGGATCATGGAAATACCTCTTCAATATGGAGATGTGGAAAACATTATGAACATGCATCAGCTGTGGGGCAGCGCTAGACGATAGAAGACATCCCCAATCCTCTCCAAAATCTCAAAGAGACTAATATACCGAGGGGTAAGCTTTCCCTTTTGGCCAAATCTCTAATTATCGGTAGGGACCCTAACCTTCAATAACACATGATCTCTTACTCTGAACTCTAGCGGTGTATGACGGTTGTCAACATAATTTTCATGTCTGCCCTGCACCGTAACAAGTCTCTCTCTGATCAACTGAACCTTCTTCGTCATCTCCCTAATCATGTCTGAGTTCATGAGAAGCTTCTCACCAAATTTTGATTAACACACTAGAGAACAACACGGTCTCCCATATAAAGCCTCGAAGTGGGCCATCTCAATAGTAGCTTGGTAACTATTATTGTACGAGAACTCCACTAGAGGCAAATTCTCATCCCAACTACCCCGAAAGTCAAGTGAACATGCTCGCAACAAGTCCTCCAAAATCTGTATAGTACGATTTAACCGTCCGTCTATATATGGATGGTACGCCATACTCAAATTCATATTAGTGCCCTACTCTTGTTGAACCTTTCTCCAGAACTGTAAAACGAACCGAGAATCTCTATAAAAAATAATGGTCCGAGGCACACCGTGAAGTCGGATAATCTTTTTTATGTATAATCTGGCCAACTTCGTAACACTGTTTGAGGTATAATCTCTTGTATGTATAATCTGGCCAACTTTGAGATCCGATCCACAATAACCCAGACTTCATCATGACCTCTCTCAGACTGAGGTAATGTTGCGATGAAGTCCCAATAATGTGCTCCCCCTTCCACTCGACTATCGAGAGTGCTACAATAACCCGACTAGCTTCTTGTGCTTGGCCTTAACTTGTCGGAACATATAGCACATAATAATAAACGTGACTACGTCCTCAGAAATCCCTACAAAGATCCTTGTACATCTTCATCGGTCCTGGATATATACTGAACTGAGAGTAGTGGAACTCTGGTAGGATATCCATATGAATCTCCTCAATAACTCGGATAATCAACCTACCCTTGTGCCGAACACCTCTATCCATATCAATCATAAGGGTGTCGAACTCCTCGCCACTAAAAATGCAATTTTGAAAGTGCAAAATCTCGTCATCACATGATTGTGCATCAAAGACCTTCTGCGGGACAAGCGGACTTGCCATCATCCCCCATAGGTAGGCCCTATCATATCCCCTTTGGATATGTAGCCCCCAACCCTTTATATCACTATACATCTTCCAAAAATAACATTTCATCACTATTAAAGAGAGATATAATTTTCTACTGAGAGCGTCCGCCACTACATTGGCTTTCCCTAGATGGTATTACAATGTGAAGTCGTAATCCTCCAAAAGCTCAATCCACCTCCATTGCTGAAGGTTGAGATTTTGATGGGTGAAAATGTATCGGAGGCTCTTGTGTTCAGTGAACACCTCAAACTACTCGCCATACAAATAATACCGCCAAATCTCCAAAGCAAACACCACTATAGCCAACTCTTGGTCGTGGGTGAGGTAGTTCCTCTCGAGCGTCTTAAGCTGATGGGATGCACAAGCAACCACCCAACCCTCCACCAAGACTAGTGTGCCTAGGCCAGATCTGGAAGCATC
This sequence comes from Sambucus nigra, assembly GCA_949130495.1. Lineage (NCBI taxonomy): Eukaryota > Viridiplantae > Streptophyta > Magnoliopsida > Dipsacales > Adoxaceae > Sambucus > Sambucus nigra. The sequence goes on from OX422210.1 coordinate 9,924,884, forward strand.
ATAATACACTGTATACCCCTGTCCTCGCTTCGAAAGGATGAGAATATGAGTCGATGTAAACCTGACCTTCAACTCCTGAAAGGCGGCCTCGCACTCATCTGTCCACTTGAAATGAACACCCTACTTTATAATCGTGTGAGAGGTGATGCAATTCTATATAAATCCTGAATAAGTCTCCAATTATAACTGACCAAGCCAAGGAAACTCCGTATCTTCGTGATTGTCTTCATTCTATCCCATCTAAGGACGACTTCGACCTTAGATGAGTCGACTGAAACACCTGTGCCAGGTACTACATGGCCAAGAAACTTAACCTCATCCATCCAAAACTCACATTTATTGAACTTCGCATACATCTGATTCTTCCTAAGCACCTGAAAAGTTCTACGCAAATTTTTTTTATAATCAACATCCAAATCTGAGTACACCAAAATATCATCAATGAAGACCACTACGAACCGATCTAAGTACAAACGATAGATGTGAATCATAGGTCCATGAACACTGCTTGGGCATTAGTCAAACGAAAAGGCATAACCAGGAACTCATAATGTCCATACTGCGTACGAAAGGTTGTCTTGGGAATATCTTCATCCTTGATCCTCAATTGATGGTAACGCGAACGAAGATCGATCTTAGAGAACCTCTTTGCTCCCTGAAGCTGGTTAAATAAATCATCGATCTGATCCATAGGATACATGTTCTTCACTGTCACCCGGTTTAGCTGTTGGTAATCAATGCAGAGTCAAAATGATTTGTCCTTCTTCTTAGAAAAAAGGATAGGTGCTCCCCACATGGACACACTAGGGCGTATGAAACCCTTGGTCATCAACTCATTCAACTGAGTTCTTAACTTTATTAACTCTGACGATGGCATCTATAAGGAGAGATGGAAATAGGTGAAACATCGTGATGAATGTCGATGGAAAAAATTAATCTCTCAACTTGGAGGTAGTCCCGGAAGATCCTTAGGAAACACATTGGTAAACTTCCGAACAATGGGATAGTTTGCAACCATACGATCTGGCTCCTCTTGAGCTATAATGCTACTCGACCGGTTGAAGAAATATTTTTGCTCTCGGGTAGTAGAAAACTTGCAATCATAATCTATACATTGATCACCGTTAAAATAATAACGAGACCCATCTGGAAGCGATATCGAAACACTATGCCAATGGAACTCGATAGTGGCATCAAATCTTGATAACTAATCCATACCAGGGATCACCTCGAAGCCATCCATATCCATCATAATCAAATCGTACCGTAGAATGTAGTCTCCTGCGATGACTATGCAATTTTGACAGACCTTGATGAAAAAGATACCGCCACCAATGGGCAGTCTGATTAAAATCGATGGACGAAGCTCATCAACCTCTAAACCCAGACAGAAAGATAACGATCTAGAAATGAATGAATATGATGGACCAGAATTGAACAATGCTTTAACCCAAGTACTAAATACTAAAATCATACCTTCCATCATGGATGAATCCAGGGAAGGTGTTGACTACCGCATGAGGGCGTAAGCTCGCCCTTGGCTGAATTTGTTACCCTGACCACTAGGCATAGTCTATCCACAGCTCCCCATTCCCTGACTGGGGTGTGGACTATCAGCACTATGCCTGGCTTCTAACTTATGGACATAAAAAGACTACTGATATACCTACTATAGCCTCATCTATGGGCTGGACCCCCTAGGCCAAGGACGACCAGTGTCAGGTGGTTAATCAGAGGAAGTTATGACTCACTTATGGGACCTACACTAAGAGGACTCGTCCTTAACCTCAAGCCCAATGTAAGAGGTCTCGTCATCATGTTAGGACACAATTAATAATATCAGCATCAAAGGTTTATGGCATCTATTCCCTCAACCTCGTCCACCCCTTGGAGGATGAGGGCTGACTAAAGAAAGTTCAACTAGGCAGTTCCCGTACTATTAGAGGATCCAAGTTGATGACTCAGCCTCGGCCTGGCACAGACGGTCGAGAGTTTATAGCTGGCAGTGCACATGAAAGGGTGCACTTGGGATGCATATCCAAGTGCACAAAACCATTATAACTAATTCTCCCTCACACGTGAGGGAATATTTCATCCTCATAATCTACATGTGACAGTGACAGATGACTCAATCTCATCAGCTAGATCATTTCACACATGCTTATTATATGCTTGGGGGGTACACTACACCCCCCCAAGAACTATATATACTTTTCTTATCTAACATTATAAAGGATGGCATATTGCGTATCACTCAAATTATTGCATTATTGACCATGACAACGTCACATCCATTTCGCGGTATTTTCACTACAAATTTAACCAATATACTAATATATATCGTATGAATAGAAATACACAACTATGCGCACCATGCAACGTAGGAATTTTATAAATGACGCGTTGGTACAATAATGATACTTATAGGATAAACAACATAAAGTACATCTCGAAAGGGGCGAGAATTACAGACTATGGTTTAGATTAATTAGGCTTTAAATAGGTCAACGTTGTCCAATATTGAAAAAGCTATTTTTGCATGTTGTAGGCTGTAGATCTTAGTTTATGTTTCCTTACTAACAAGGGTCTGAAGAGATTCTTTATGTGAATCCCCTCCATCATGGTCACATGTGTTTTTCTGTGCGAATGGATCCACTTACAATTTACCCATAGTTATTTTTCGTTCTTAGATTCGATATGGTTATAATAATTACATTTGTATATTTATTTCATCATTGATATATTTGGAGGATATTGATAGGGGGCGTGATGTTTATTTACACGTGTTGTTGTGTATTTATTAAGTTATGGGTGATCGAAAAGTTTTCATGAAGTTTCGGATGAGTTATGACCATTTTTGCCATGAAAATCCTATAAGGAAGATAAGGTTATTAACACCTATGGCTAGATTGAGTCGGACTCCCGTTGAGTCAGTCTGGAAGGAGATCAAATCGATCCAGGTCGGATCGATCCGACAACGAGAGTCAGCAACGCTGATTATGTTTTATAGTGTTTTTGTTAGCCTTATGTGAAGGCTCTTTCTCATCATTGTTCCCAGACTAGTTTGGATTATTTAAAATTGGAAAGATCATCAACAACTTCTGTGTTCATTTAATTTTAATTTCCTTGAAAATCTTGGATAGGTTTGGCTTGCTCCCGTTCTAAGATACTCCTTTCTACTTTTTACCCCCTTTCTTTGGGGTGATCTATTTTTCGTTTCCCTTTGTCGCCTTTGTGCCACCATTATGGCCTTGGCTGAGGGCGACCACATTTTTCACCTTGGCATACTTTTCATTGTGGGATATAATATCATCGATGGTGTTTATCTCCTTCTTGGTGAGGGACTAGTGCAATATGGAGTTGTGGGGCAGACCTATTTTGAACGATGCTACGACAACTTGCTCGGAGCAATTGTCGACCTCATTAAAGTTTTCCCAGCAACGTCTGGCATAATCTTGTAAAGTCTCTTGGGGTTTGTTCCTCATAGTGATGAGAGAATCCAGACTTTTTAGTTGTGAACTACTCATTATAATGATGGCCTCTGTGAGTGTCTTTAAGTTCTTAACCGATCTGTGAGGCAAAATTTCAAACCACTTTTGGGATGTTAAAGTTGAAGACGTTGCGGCCTACTTATCAATCAAACATCATTGCCGATTTACATGTGCCTCGTTTCACGTCATCAACTTTGTTCCAATACTTCCTAAGGTATGAATGCATTAAGCAGATATATAGGAGCTTGGAACATTTTTTATTGGGTGAAATTTTATTTTAAAATGAATTTTATTTTCAGAAAGTTATTTTAGAACTTTGAATATAAAGTTTTTGGGCTTAAAATTAAAAAATATCATTCTGGCAGTTCATTCGATATTGTCGTTTGAACGAGTTTGTCGTTCGAACGAGAACGTCGTTCGAACGAGTTTGCCAATGACTTTTCCCAATTGGCCTCAGGAACTTCGTTAGAAGGGTCATTCAAACGAGACTTCGTTCGAACAAAAATCTCGTTCGAACGAGATTTCAGGCGAGAAAACTTTTTGGCAATTTTTGGCAGTTTTTCTCCACTATCCCACTCTTTTGTTCCCACTGTCTTTTCCAGAATTAATAAGTGCGGGAACCAATTCTTTCAAAGTAACTTTTTCATCTTCTACAATCTTTAAGAGAGAGTTTTGAGAGCTTAATTCCACTATGAAAGAGTTCATGTTTTGAGTGTTTGTTTTTCAAGAAAATCTTTCTTAAACACTTTTGTTTACACCCGTAAGAGTTTATTCCAAGTACCACATATATATATATTTGCTTGGAGTTTGTTTGGCACCGGGTTCACTTTTCTACCTAAGATGAAAAGAGTTTGGTTTTACTTCTACATCCCTAAAAAAAGAATAAGTTTGATTTTGACTGCAACATTCTCATACGGTGAAAGGCACCGTGTGTGGTTGATGGGTTCCTAAAGCTTCATTGGTGGATTCCAAGGTTCTGGTGGATTTCGGGATTGTTGACTAAGCAGAGGTTGGTACAAGAAGACGTGTCAGGGGCTTGAAAGGAGTCGAGTCGAGTTGAGAAAGTCATTTGTCTTGTACTTGTAAAATTCTGTACTTAGTGGACTTAAGGCTAGGGCCGTCCGAGGTTTTTTCCCATTGTGGGTTTTTTCTCGTACATCGCGGCGTTGTGAGATTGTCAAATTATTTTATGTTTTGCAAAAATCACCTAGAACGCATGCGTAGGGAAAAAAGATAAAATATGGTTTAATTCATTACTCTTGTTTAATTTGGTGCTAAATTAGTTTGGGTATAATTTAATTAATTTAATTCAAGTCATTAACTTTAATTTGGTAAATTTTGGTTTGTCCTAATATGCAAAAATTAAATATTTATTGTTAGGTAAATTTCTAGAACTTGTATTAAATTGAATTTAAAATGCGTGTGTGTTCTTCATAATTCACTTATTGAAGTTTAATTTTAATTTTGTGTTTAGAAATTAAAATTTGTGTTTAATTTAATTTTTCATCTTTTTAACAAAAGAAAATCAAATAAAATTTGGAAAATTAAATTGTTGTGTTGAACCATCTTTATTCCGCATCTCAAAAGGAAAATAAAGTGTTATATTTTAAAATTGGGGGTCCTATCACGTTATCTAATTGGTATCAGAGCATTCATTTAGAAAAACTCACGTTTTCAAATTGGTTTCAGAGCCGGAGCGCTAATTTATTGCGTTAAGGTCCTTTTAAATATTCGTTATTAAATATGGAATTTTCCCCATTTTCAAAATTTCCTATTTTCGATGGTTCTAATTATTCATATTGAAAATCACGTATGCATTCGACACTTAGGTCTCTAGATGAGAGGGTTTGGTTGTCAGTCGTTAACAGGTGGTCCCCACCCACACATTTGGTAGACAATGAGCGTGTTCCCAAACCTGCAGAGAGATGGAGTGAGAATGAATTTAAACTTGCAAATTTTAATTCCTGATGTTTAAATGCCTTGTTTAGCGCGGTCACACCGAATGAGTTCCGACGTATTATGATGTGTGAAATCGCTAAAGAAGCTTGGGCTATTTTACAACTCACTCACGAGGGAACTAGTGTCGTAAAGGCTTCTAAACTCCAAAACCTCACCACTCAATTTGAAACCATCAAAATGAATGAAAAAGAAACATTTGATGAATTTTATGCTAAACTTTCCAATATATTTAATTCATCTTTTAATTTGGGAGAGAAAATACTCGACAACCGAGTACTAAAGAATATTTTAAGGTCCCTACTCGATAGATTTATTCCTAAGGTGATTGTGTTAAATTCTTTATCCACTTTAGCCTCTACGAAATTAGAAGAGCTCGTAGGTGATTTACAAACTTATGAACTAGACACGATTCCCTCAAAACATAAAAGAAAATAGATGAGGGTGTTGCTTTGAAAGCCCGAAAGGAGGAAAAACAAGTAGTAGGGAGTGAAAGTGATAGTGACTCGAAAGATATGTCTATGTTTGCTAGGAAGTTTCGTAAATTTATTAAATTTAACAAAGATAAATTTAAAAATGATTTTAAGAAATTTGAAAATTCTAAGCATGACAAAGCCGAAAAGATCCCTAAAACATTTAATGAAAATTTAAATAGGGATGAGTTAAATAGGTGTTATAATTGTGAAGGGTATGGCCATAGAGCTTTTGAATGCCCCACTAAACTAAGGAAATAGGGTAAACAAACAATTTCATATAATGCTACCCTTAGTGATAGTGATAAGGAAGAGGGACCCGATGCCCCATTAAGCCCAACTTTGTGGCTTTTATGGCAAGTCATGTGAGTGAAAGTGAGCACTCCTTTATTGATGAAATTTTAACACATGATACTTCCAAGGCCATAGTTTGTGAATCTAAAAAAGATGATGGTAGTGAGAGTGGAGAAGAGAGAGAGAGTGAAAGTGATGAAGAGGTTGATGAGAGTGAACTTCAATTTTCTTTTCAAGAACTATATGAAAAATTTATTAAACTAAAAAGAGCAAATTTGACGGTAGAATCTAGTTTAAGAGAGCGTGTTAAGATCATTGATGATAGTGTGTTAGTTGAACACCTTAGGACACGTGAGAGAGATCTTCGAGATAATATTGAATATGTAGAAAGCGAGAGAGATAGCCTTATAGTTTTAATGGAGTCAATGAAAAAGCATCTTCTCGAGTTTGAAGAGAGAAATGTTTTGTTAGAGTCTAGAATTTTAGAATCAGAAAATAAATTAAAAGACTCTAGTAAAGTAAAATTTTATCTGAAGTGTCGTTCGGAGAAATTAGATAAAATATTAGGAATGGTCCAAATTAAAAATGACACTTGTGGTTTAGGTCTGGATACTTGTAATGAATCAACTCATAAATCCAAAAACAATATTTTAGGAGAATCCTCTAGGAACAATGTTAAAGATCATTTCTTAGGTAAAACGTTTCGGCGAGACTTTAGGTGTTCACATTGTGGTGGAAAAGATGATCTTAGGAAATTTTATTTTGATCTCAAACGAGGTCCTAGAAAATCCCAACGTAAGGCAACCAAGGTAGCCAAGATTCCTATATCTCGAGATCGTCATTCATCAATAGTTTGGGTTAGGAGATCCGACTTGGTAGCATTGCAAAATAGGATTTTTGATTCTCATTTACTTTCACACGATACCTCCCTTGCTAAATCTAAAGGTTGAATGTGTTAGTTGTTTGTATACTTTAGCTTTTGTACTTCATGCTATATTATCATGCTAATTGTATTCTTATTTATCATTTTCTAGTCATTGCTTTATCACATATCTCATGCTAGAATTATGATGTTTGTTTATATTTTGTATTATATTTCTTTCATTTTAGTTTGCATTAAATGAAAAATACGAAAAGATTTTTGTTTATCATTTGTATTTTATCTTATGAGTTATTTAAGCTTAATGAAAAATACAAATGATTTTGTTTGTCTTTTGACTAAATATTTTTATTTTTGGTTAAAAATTTTCAAAAGATCAAAAATATTTTTGATTTTGTGTGTATTTTAGTTTGACACACTCTATGTAGCATATACTTGTGCTTGAATCCCTTCTTTTTCGCTTCCATGTGGCTAGAACTTTTGGTTAAGATTGTCAATCCTTAAAGTGTTCTTTACCATGATTACACGGAGTAGTTGGATTTTGTGTTGCTTTAATGGATTCTATTTTTATATGCCTCAATTCACACATGCACGAGCTCACTTGAAATTATAACTTCACATGTATATTTGATCTTTGTGAGGTGTTCTCCTACCAATATATTTATCTACATGCTATGTGACCTAGGTGGACTAGTGCATGTTAAAATCCGTTGCATGCGAGAATTGAGCGATAATATATATATATATATATATATATATATATATATATATATATATATATATATATATATATTTATATATATATATATATATATGTGCATGGGGAAGGGCTCCGAAAGAAAATATCATCCTTTGTGAGTAAGCCACCGTTTGCTTGGACCTAAAATAAATACGTGGTCCAATGTCCTAAAAGAAAATATTTGCCAAGGCCTATTTTGTTTAGTTGATTTGTTCATTCAAAAGATTAAAATATATATGCATATTTTGAGGGAGATTAAATGGTATATCAACGGTTTGCACAATGTCCATTTATCCAAGACGCACTTTCATTGTCTTGACTCTTTTGGTTTGTAGAATCATCAAAAATCTAGGCTTGTATGCATTGTGTATGTTTGTTCATTGAGTTCAATTTATATTGTCACATGAGGCTATGTTTAAATGTGATAAAGTTATGCAATAAAATGAGAACTCCGTGAACATGTTTTAAGTGATTGGATCAAAATTTAATTGTAACTAGTTCACACCCCTAAACTTTCGTTTCCATATGACACATTTTTGCCATACGAGTGTGAAAATCTTAATGTATTTTGTGTCATGTGTGGTGTTTATACCTAGTATATGTGCGTGTGTGTTAATGATATTTATTATGTACTCATACGAGGTATTCTATTTGTCTTTGCCTTGCTTTCTAGTCCATCTATGCTTCTAATTCATAATTGATATTTATCTTGTTGCATATTGTTGTTGATATCCCGTTCTTTTATGTATCACATTGGTATCATTTTTTTTGCATCTTCGTTGGTATCATTTATTATTTGTATGGATTAGTTATGATTTTGTTGCCCATATGCTTTCATGCTCTTATCACTTTATGTTTCATCTTGTTTAATTAGTTCTTTCATCCTTTGTCTATTCCTGAACAAAAAAGGGGAGAAAGATAGGGGGAGAAACGGTATCTTAGTTTAGGTGGTTTATCTTAGGGGGAGACGTCTTTTTAAGTATATTATTGTTAGACAAAAAGGGGAGAATTAATTTAGGGGGAGTAATTATTTTAATTGCATTTACTATTTTGATAAACCCTATGCGTTTGATAGTTTGCTTAAGTGTGCAGGAATTCTTCTAAGTGGCAACATTCATCGGCAAATATATTCATCATTGGGTTTTGAAGGGGTGCCATTTATCTGGAGTGACGCTTGTCAGTTGTCCTTTGATGAGTTGAAAGACAAGTTAACCTCAGCACTAGCGTTATCATTGCCCACGCCAGGAGTGGAGTATTTAGTCTACACTGATGCGTACTTATTAGGACTTGGGGGTGTACTTCAGTAGGAGGATCAAGCTATATCTTATGCCTCTCGTAAGCTTTAGCCTCACGAGAGGAATTACCCCACCCATGACTTGGAGTTGATGGCGGTCGTGTTTGCACTTCGGATTTGGAGACATTACCTCCTGGGGGAGAAATTTCTCTTGTTCAAAGATCACAAGTCATTATAGTACTTCTTCACATAGAAGGAGCTGAATATGCATCAGCGCCGGTGGCTTGAGTTTGTGAAGGATTATCATTTTAAAATCCAATACCACCCGGGGAAGGCTATTGTGGTAGCAGACGCGTTGAGTCGTAGGCCGGTAGGGGAGGTGGCCAAGGTGTGGAGAGCAAAATGGAAGGAGTTAGCACACCAGGATGAAGTTGCTCAATTGTTCAGGTACGTGATGACAGTTACACCCCAGATTTTTACGAAAGTAGTATAGGCTTAGGCAACTGATCCATTCAGCCAGAGTCAGATAGTGCAGCTTCTAGTCGAGGGGGTTGAGTCTTATACTGTGGGTTCAGATGGGGGTGTAAATTTAAATGGAAGGTTATTTGTTCCTAAAGCAGAAGACTTGCAGCACGAGGTGCTGACCGAGTCACACGGTTCACGATTTACGGTACATCTCGATGGGGATAAGATGTACCAGGATATACGGAGACAGTACTGGTGGAACGGGATGAAGAAGGATATTGCTGAGTTCGTCTCGAATTGTGACACTTGTCAGATAGTAAAGGTGGACCATCAGAGACCGACGGGACTTCTACAGCCATTAGAGGTTCCTATATGGAAATGGGAGAGCATTTCTATGGACTTCATCATGGGATTACCAACATCGCAGAGGGGTCACGAATCCATATGGGTGATAGTGGATCGGTTGATCAAGGTAGCCCACTTTCTGCCAGTCCAAACGGATTACAACATGGGATAGTACGCCCAGATATTCATAGCAGAGATAGTGAGACTTCACGGGGTGCCTCTCAATATCATGTGTGTTTGTGCTTCGATTTTGAGAGAGTTTCCAGGAGGTGATGGGTACGGAGTTGCGACTGAGTACATCCTATCACCCGCAGACAGACGGATAGATCGAGCGTCCAAATCAGATGTTAGGGGACATGTCGCGTATGTGCATCATTGATTTTGGCGGAGGCTAGGAGCAATATCTTTCACTGGTGGAGTTTGCATATAACAACCCCTACCAGTTTACTATCGGTATGGATCCATTCGAGGCACTATACAACAGGCCCTATCGTTCCCCAATGTTGGTTGGAGGTGGGGGACAACAAGCTACTTGTTCTGGAGGTGATTCAGGATACTTCGATGAGGATAGAGTTGATACGAAACCGTATTCAGGTTGCTTAGTATCGACAAAAGAGTTATGGATTTTGGGAAGAAGGGAAAGTTGGCGCCTAGGTACGTTGGGCCATTCCCAATTATCGAGAGGATTGGGCCAGTTGCTTATAGACTTGGGTTATCGGAGCACTTACGTAGAGTCCATGACGTGTTCCATATCTCTTTGCTGAGGAGATATTTTCGAGATGATTTGGCCCATACTCACATTGTGTTGGAGGAGATTGACTTACAGCCTGATAGCTCCTACGAGGAGGGGCCGGTTGCCATCATAGACCATAGCGAGAGGAAGTTGAGGTCGAAGATAGTACCACTAGTCCGTGTTCTGTGGCGGGACCATAATGTTAAGGAATCTACTTGGGAATGCAATGATGACATGCGTGAACGTTATCTAGAGTTATTCTTGCCAGGTATATTTTCATTTCCGAATTTCGGGACAAAATTCTGTTATTAGGGGGAAGTATGTAATACCTCGTATTTTTACGCATATTTATTTTATTATAAAATTATGGAATATGGGGATTAATTAATTTAAAGGGAGAAAATTTAATTTATAATTAATCCGATTTTAAGGGTAATAATTACTAGCGTGACGAGGGTTGGTAGTTATCGAAAATAATTATGTTGAAATCATGTTGAGTAATAACTGTATTGAATATTATGTAGTGAGTAACATAATATCGTTTCGGATATATGATAAGGCTGGGGACGAGATACACGAAAGTTTAGATATAATTATTTGTGACGAGCGTATGAGTTGCGTCACTATTATATATTTGGGGGAGTTAAAAAGGTAAATTATTTTTATATAACTCGAATGGCTATTTTGAGTGCGCCAGCGTGTCTGAAAGGGTCGAAATAGTCAGAAAACACTGCTCGGGTGCTTTAATTGGGGTCAGGGGCATTTTAGCCCGAAATGACACCCCAGAGGGGTATTTTAGTCTTTTGAGATTTTTGAGTAATAAAATGGACGAAAATTAGGTTTAATTAAAAGTTACATGGGTTAGAGGTCTGTCAGTTTCACCCCACATGAGAAAGAGAGGGAGAGAGAGGGAGTACCAAGGAGGAAGAAGACTCCATTGGAGAACAAGGGCAAAAATTCAAGGATTCCCACCAAAAGTTGCGCCAAAGTGTAGATCATAACGAGAGGATCAACCACATACCAATTTCAGTCCAAGAATCAAAAATTCACTTTAAGGCAAGTGTTTATCTTGCTCCTCTTTTAGCATTATATTGTTCCTGTTGGTTTAGATTAGATGATATAAACTTGTGCAATGAAAAACTTAAGGTTAATTAGATGGATTTGTAAAGAAACCTTATGGATTGGGAATAGGGTTGCATGTAGAGGAACTTCCCTTCACAGAACTCTTAAATTTCGTAACTATATGTTGGAATCACGAAATTATTGAGGGTTTTGAAGGTTTAAAATTCCGGGTTCATATTTATGAGGTTTATTAGGAATTGAAGAAATTTGTTGAATCCCATTTGAGTATATAAAGATTTGACCTTTAATTTGTATTAGAAAGTACCGTAGGGTGATTAGAAATAGTTTAGAAATGTGTAATTCGAAGTTGGTTGAGTTTTGGGTCGAGATTGGAAGTTAGAAAATTTAGAAAAACGATTTTGGGAACAACAAGGGCCAGTTCAGAATTTTCGTTTGAAGACCAGCCCAGGTCATTCGAACGAGCTTTCTAACGAGAATTCCAACGACCCACCTAACGAAATTTTTGAGTTCGTTCGAACGATCACGTTTGAATGAGAATTCTCTGACTTCTAACGAGATTTCAGAATACATTTTTAAGGCCTGATCAATTTAAGAATCATTCTAGGTTCGTCCAAGTGAGAGAAATAACCTACATGAATGACGAGTGACCTAAATTCTGAATTAATATTGATATGGGAGTGTGATTATTCTTGGGATATAGAAAGTTTATAGAACCTAGGAGGGGATGTAGGTTCGAGAGAGGAAATATACGAATGAGTTTCAACAAGTGGTAGAAATAGTAATACTACTTACATATTATGAAAATCGGGTTGTGCCAATGCCTATTAAGTTATATAAGTTGTGTGCATGGTTATTACTTGAGATATTATGTGTATGACATATCTATCTACTGGTTATCGAACGGAGGTTAGTGCGTCGTGAACGACCATATCTTGTGTGCCTTCGGGGGATTTTGAGTCATATCACTAGAGCATGAACTTAGGTACGGGCTATCTGTGATAACGATAGTGGTGACGGTCGTATGGGTGCATATGTATGTGCGTATCCCATTGGCTTGGAACTATGTTCGCCTCCAATATGTGTATATGTTTTATTGGTTCCTGAGAGATTGAACCTGATGTCCTTCATGCGTGAGCGTTGCAATGGGACTAGATAGCCGAGTATGCCTAGCACTAAGGGTTTCTTAACCATGGGTGCAGTATTGATATATATATATATATATATATATATATATATATAGAGAGAGAGAGAGAGAGAGGTTTTATATATGTATACGGAGTTCATATCCCGTGTTTCATATTGGTCGCTTTATTATAGTATATTCTTATTGGATCACTAGTGAGAATTGAAAATGTTATGAGAATGAGTTAAAGCATCTTTAAACCTATTCCTAAATAATATCAATATATTGTCTTCGGGTTATTTAGATATTTTATTTAGCATAGTGGTTATACTACGTATAGTCAGGCAGAGTATCATGACTAGCATGGGTAGTTGGGCTCGTTAGGCAAGCACATTAGCCGAGAGGTGAGCATCTAAAGTGAGTACGCTAAGTTAACATGAATAATATTTATGCTAATTAACCAATTTAAGAACTTGCTATATTTAAATTGTTTTCTACTCGGGCTCTGACCCATTTTTCTGCAAAACTCTTTTCTTGTTCCTTTATTTTAGGTGACCAGCCACAAGGACATCAAGCTTAGGCGATTCCATTCATTTTCTGAGTTGTAGGTGTTGTGGAAGCTACAAGACATTGCTAGTAGACACTTCATAGTCTATCTTTCCTTATCTATTAGTTATTTACTTCAGTTGGACATGTTGTCCCTCCCTATTTTATATTCAGAGATTTAGATATTTTATTCTGTTAGTAAAATTTTATTTCATGGCTTTGGATTATTGTATGGGATTTTAACTGGAAGTGTTTACTCCAGTTCTTTATTTAAATTCAGTTAGTTCTTTCCTTATGCTATTGTGATGTATGGTGATTGGTAAATATTTCCCTTTAATGTTGATAGCTAATAACAAGATAAAATTTGACATCAACCTTTTTAAATATTAGGTGGTTAGTTTTTATTAAATAAAATTGATGATTTTCGACAGTGATGCATTATCTGAACCAACTAGATATTCTGGATTTAATTAATAAAGGACTGATCACTAGGTATTTAATTAGGCGGGGTGTCACAGTCTGATCCATACGTTAATACCTCAAAACGTAAAATAAAATATGCAACTTAATTATTTTTTGACTAACCTCACATAAATAATTACATCGAATAAATAATTTATAGCACAAGTTTCTAAAATCACATAACATATCAAATTTAATTTTCTGTATTTATTATTCTCATCTTGCACAATTAATAATAAAATAGATTTTTTCGACTTTAATACATTACTAATTTTTTATTTTAGACCTTAATCAATTAATACCACAAAATTCGACGTATTGCAACACTTAGCCTACGTTTTTCTAACCAAAATTATGAGAATAAGAGATTTTTTTTCTTATAAGGCATACCTTCACTAATAGGTTGATTGATAGGAAGAAGAATGTAGATATCAGATTCAACGTGGACTTGGATGGTTAGAAAAAAACTTAATACATTATTCAGTTCTATAGTAGTTATATAGATATAAATAAAAAAGTTGGCACACATCCACATGATACAATAAGTATCGTGTGAGATTTCAATGTAAGTGAACTTTTCTCTCAAATGACACATGAAATGTTGTGTGAGATTTGGATGTAATTTTTTTTCCTCTTAAATGTTAAATTTTAAGGCAAATATAAATTATGCCCACTTATATGAGTATCTCACTCTTATTTTATCTTTAACAATTAAAAATCTTTTGAATTAGTACTCATTACTGATGCTCTTATTTTATTCTATAACATTGATTTACGTGTTTTGTGATAGGGGTAATAACATATCTCTGCCTGAAATTTTAAGGTAGTCTCACTTAAGTCCCTGATATTTTAATTTTTTCAATCAAATCCTCAAAGTATCATTTCGTTTCAAATTTTCAATTTTTAATGGAATATTAATTCGTTTAACGTAATTGACAAGTATCACTCACGTGAGGGACTGAATTGTGACCGAACCAAACTTTAGGGGACAACTTTATTAAAGCACTAAATGATATATATTTTTAAGGCTAAATTACACCAAATCCTTGAACTACAACGGTTTTGTAGATAGTCCCTTAAATCTAAAAAACTCGACAAAGACCCCACCAAAAGATTGAATTTTGATACCTAACACTTTTTCATTGAAAGAAGTTGATAAAAAGATGATTTTATGAATAAAAATAGGAGTTTATATTATATAGTTTAGGGGGCTCTTTATAGAGTTTTTTAGATTATGAGGCTATCTGCAAAGTCACTATAGTTAAAGGGAGTTTGGTATAATTTAACATTTTTGAATGTTATTTTCATCTATTTTTTCATGCTTTAAATGAATTAATATATTCTCATTTTAACTAAAACTATAATTAATGTTTCAAATTATTTAATAACAAATGCACATTACTTATATTTACTAATAAAGGCCCATTACTTTATTTAATTTTTAAATTATTTACTAATATGTGTCAATTACTTCATTTTTTAATTATTTACTAATAGATATCCATTGTCTACCATTATTAAGTTCAACAGTCTTTACTGAGAGTTTTGACAATGCTTATCTCAAATTTTAACAAGGTGGTAGAGTAATACAAAATTAATATTAGAGATGTGGCAAAATTTGAATCATCCTAACTTTTTTTTTTATTAAATATCAAATTACAACATATTGTTTATTTTAACAGTAATTAACTATTTTTCCAATACAACCCTTTATGATATTAAAAAGAATCACGTGGCATACTCTCATTTTTCTTACCTTTATAAAATTCCTCATTTTTGTAGTATTTATGACCCATAAATTTATAGAACGAACTACACATTAGTAAAGGGTTTATTATATATAGGTCTCATATGAACAAAGTTTTCCTAATTAAGTCTTAATGACTTTTCAACTACTAAATATGTCCATTCCTAATTTTTTGGGACTTTTTTTTCTTCACAATTTACCCTTGTAAAACCAACCATCCATAACTCTCCGTAGAAATTTACATAAGTGGTTAAACTTTCTTTTCATCCTATTTTTAATTTTCAAATGATAATAACTTTTGATTGATAATTCCGTTTTTCGCAAAATTACTATTTTTAAAATCTCATCGCGGAGATCTATCAAACAAGATACATGAAGCCTATAAAATTTCAAAGACAAAAAATTATACAAACAATAAACTTTACTGTATGCACTAGAAAATGAAATAGTTTTATATATGTGAAATTTTTATAAACAGTAACATTTACTGTGCTAATATTACACAGACGGTAAAATTTATTGTGTTATCAAGACAATTTTACCCATATATTTATTAAACAAGATTCACGGAGTACATAATATTTCAATGAAAAAACTTACACAGAGAGTAATATTTACTGTGTACACCTTTATAATAGAATTAATTAATGGTTAAATAGACAAAGGAACTTAATTACAAAAATCTCAAAATAGGAATTACATATAATAATATATATTAACTGGATTGTCACATTTGTTGTTATTATTAAACAATAGTACAAACAAATTGGTTAAATAAGTGGGTCAATTAATCAATTGGATATTGGATAAATGGGGTTTGGATCCACTAGAGCTCCGGTTTGGAGTGAGTAGGGGTGCCATTGGGTAGGGATGGCGCGAGTTTTCAAAAATCCTAACCCGCCCCATTCAATAAACGGGGCGGGGCGGGTTAGGATTTTTGAAAATTAACTCCTAACCCGCCCCATTTAATAAACGGGGCGGGTCGGGGCTCCTACGGGTTGCGTTAATTTTAAAAATAGTAAAATTAAAAATATTACATTATAGTCTTAGAGGTATACAATGGCTCGTATTCCAATAAGTGAGACAATCCCCCAATTGTCAATTCATATTTTCACTTAAATCTTTTACAAAATTAACATGCATATAAAGATTTTTTTTTAGTGTGTGAGTGTGTGTATATATATATATATAATTTAATTATAATTAACATACATATAAAGGATATTTATATAAGCATAAGTTAAACGGGGCGGGGCGGTTTTATTTCAGCTAACTCCTAACCCGCCCCATTTAATAAACGGGTTTTTTTCTTAAACCCATACCCGCTCCTAATTCATTAATCGGGTTTTAAAACCCGCCCCATTAGGGGCGGGGCGGGGCGGGACTCCTACGATTCGGGTTAAATTGCCATCCCTAGCATTGGGGGACGCTGACGCGGACCTTTAAACATAAGAGAATATTGGATAAATGGGTGTTTGAGCGACTAAATGAGTTAAACTAAAAATACTCATGTTTTTTTTTCAATATATATTAACTAGGATGTCACATTTGTTGTTATTATTAAACAATATTACAAACAAATTGATTAAATAAATGAGTCAATTAATCAATATACAATTAATATTTATTATTGTATGTAATTTTTATTTTGAGATTTTTTTTAATTAAGTCCCGTTGACTATTCAACCATTAATTAATTCTATTTTAAAGGTGTACACAGTAATTATTATTGTTTGTGTAATTTTTTTTATTAAAATATTATATACTCTGTGGATCTTGTTTGATAAATATATGGGTAAAATTTTTCTGAGAACACAGTAAATTTTACTATTTGTGTAATATTAACACAATAAATGTTATTGTTTGTGAAAATGTCACATATATAAAACTATTTCATTTTCTGGTGCATGCAGTAAATCTGTGTATTTTTTTTACTTTGAAATTTTATAGGCTTCATGGATCTTGTTTGATAGATCTCGGCGATGAGATTTCAAAAATAGTAAGTTTGCGAAAAACGAATTTATCAATCAAAAGTTATGATTATTTGAAAATTAAAAATGTGAGGAAAAAAAAAGTTCAACCATTTATGTAACTTCCCCCAAAAAGTTACGGATGATTGATTTTAAAAGGATAAACTTTAAAAAAAAAAAATCCCCAAAAATTAGGAATATGTGTTATTTAATGGTTGAAAAATCACTATGACTTAATTAGGGCAACTTTATGGGAGTAGTTAACGGCACTCCAAAAAATCTTTAAACACTCCACACTTTTTGAAAGACAAAATTGCCCTTTATTCTAAAATCAAACAAGTTCTATTTTACTTCTTCAACAAAAAAATTATTTTTGTAAACAAACTGTTTTTTATATTAAAAAAATGGGTCATTTTTTTAATTAACGTTTAGTCCAAACATTTTTATTTTATTCCAAAAAGTCATTCACAATATAAAACACTCACAAACACTCTTTTTTTTCTTATCCTAAACTTAATTTTTTTTTATATCAAAAATAAACAAGGGCATGGAGTCGTTAAAAAAAATACCAGTGGTTATGAATCTATTATTTTTTAAGTAACACGATCACGACCCAAATAAAATGCGACGCAACGTGGAATCGTATTTTTTTCATATTGGTGCCCGGACCATTTTCTATTATTTCAAAAATAATCTTTTTACTATTTAAAAAAATGCTCCGCGTCGCCGGTATGCATAGGCGGTCCAACCACCTATACATACCGTTGATGCAGACCATTTTTTCTAATATGTTGGTACGCCCCAGCGATATGTATAGGTTTTTATGTAAAAAAATCGTTTTATATTAAAAAAATGGGTAATTTTTTTAATTTATGCTTACTCAAAACATTTTTATTTTGTTCCAAAAAGTCATTCTCAATATAAATCACTCACAAACACTCTTTTTTCTCTTATCCTAAACTTTTAAAAAAATATTAAAAATAAACAAGGGCATGGAGTCGTTAAAAAAAATACTAGCGGTTATGAATCTATTATTAATTTTTAAGTACCACGATCAAGATCCAAATAAAACGCGACGTGGCGGGGAGTCGTATTTTTTTCATACCGGTGGCATTGACCATTTTTATTATTTAAAAAATAATGTTTTTTCTATTTAAAAAATTGATTTGCACCAGCGGTATGCATAGGCGATCCAACCACCTATACATACTGCTGGTGCGAACCATTTTTTATTATGTTGAGAATGACTTTTTGAAACAAAATAAAAATGTTTGAACTAAACGTTAATTAAGAAAAGACCCATTTTTATTATATAAAAACAGTTTTTTTTTTTTTACATAGAAAAGCTATAAAAAAAAAATCATTCACCCTTATATATATTTTCTACTTGAAAAGAGAGAGTTCCCTTGTATTCGTATGTTAGACCAATTTACCCTCATAAAATGTAAAAACCCCGTAATACCCTTCATTTTTATTCTCCGATAAGAATAAGAATCTGATATCCTTCTCTTTTATCCCTTCAGCTCCCCTCAACCTTTACTCCAGCCAACTGTTGATTTGCTGCCATTTATCCCTTGAGTTCCCCTCAACATTTACTGCAATGGAAGTTGAAAGACGAGGAGACCAATTGACATCAATGGCAGCTAAAAAACCACTATATATTTGCATTTCGCCTATATATTTGAAACTCCATTGTATATTGTGTTCGTATTGTTTATTCTCCCAAAATCCAGGTTCATAACACTCTATTCTTCCCTAATTTGTAGTTTCTATGTTCAATTTCATACATCAATTTTAATTCCATTCCAATGAATATTTATCTCATTTCTACTTTACTCCAACCAATGGATGAAATTGTAATTTCAATCTATGGAATGCACGTCATGTGTTTGAGTAAATGTTGAATTGTGGTTGGAAATAATTTTATTGATTTTCATGTATGATCATCAAAACTCTTACTCTATTATGGTAGGACAAAGGATTAATGAATATGGAAACTCAAGTCCAAATTGAAATCTTATTTGTAATTGTGATGTGTCTTAAATCTTTAACTCAATTGCATTTTTTATATAGAAATCTTATTTGTAATTGTGAATTGTGTAAAAATTTCTAGCATATATTATAATAAATGTTCTTTTAATTATTAATATTTTATATATTTACCCAATTATGCACTTAATTAAGTGAACCAAGGATTTTAGTCATGTATTCCCAACATGAAAATTTTAAAGATATGTAATATAGTGTGAATTCATATAGGAAATATGTATGAAGTCAATTGATTGTTATATGTAATTGTGTAGGATATTACTGCAATTTGGGCACGAAGAGTGGTATTTTGTTCGGAGATTGAACGAATTGCTGAGGTAAATTAAATTTAATTGTGTATCACTCCGGCCTTAAGTTTTGTTTTGGAAAAATGAACCGATCCCTTAGGATATGTTTGGATGTTAAGATCGATGTAGTATAGTTATCACAATTTGCATATAACAATTGTCTGAGATATCAATTCTACATATACAAGCAAATCATGTTTTTATATGTACCTTATCTTGACTTAACCTTATTTCAAAGAAACATCCCCAATAATATAGGTTTTTTTATGAAATATAAGTAATTATACTGATCTTAATAATGCACACGAAGGGAAGATTTGTTGTAGAAAAACCTCGATAACACTAACCAATTCACAACCCAATCCATATACCCAAGATAAAAAAATAAAACTTCAAATTTTGGGTTTGAAACAATTCTACATTTAACAAGATAATACTTATTTATTTTTCTCCACCACCACCCCATAAAAAGTTTCTCACCAGTTTCCCAACCCTATTAGATACATATAATGTAATTTCAAAAAGGGACATTATATAAATGAGAATCTTAGAAACAACCGAATGAATCGAGATACGTATCCCCATGCACTAGACAAACACCCATTTTGTCTTTCATCTAACCTGCTGGAAACTTTATTCTGCTGATAACTTACAGGTCAAATTATCTATGAGAAACTCTCATAAGCGTGGGTCCCCCGGGGTGGTAGACTGTCAAAAGGATAAAAGGCTGAAATTGGATCGCACCGTAAAACAACAGTGTGGTAACACACTGAGAACATTGATGAATCATCGTGCTGGATGGGTTTTCAGTGAACCTGTTGATCCCGTGGCATGGGATATTCCTGATTATTTCTCAATAGTCACTCAACCCATGGATTTGGGGACGATAAAAACCAAATTGGGCAATAATATGTACTTCGGTGCTGCTGAATTTGTGGCTGATGTCCGATTGACTTTCTCCAACGCCATGTTGTACAATCCTCCTAGTAACAAAGTTCATGGGATGGAAAAGGAATTGGATAATCTTTTCACTAGAAGATGGAAAACGGTGGAGGCAAAATTGAATCGTGATATAAAAAATGTTGAACAGGGGTGTATAGCAACCAATACTCTAGAAAAACTATCTACTGCGCATATTAGTTTGTTGCCCAAGAATTCAATGCCATCCAAGGAAAAGAAGAAGCGGAGAAAAGATCTTTTGGAAGCATCTAGGGGAAAGATGACGGAGAAGTTGCATAGTTTTCTCCAGAAGAAGTTTGGTTTGATCTGCCAAAAACAAGAAGAGATCGAGATGGGTATGGATGCATTAGATGATGAAACTTTATCTGCATTGAAACAATTGGTCAAGACTTCTTTGGATGCAAGAGCTTCAAAAGAAGTGCCTTACAAAATATCAGAAAATAGCAAGGGCCTGTTGTTAGGGAAGGTTATCCTTAAAGTCTCAGATAGTGGTAGTAGTACTTGTGGCTCTGCCAATACCAAATCATCATTGAGCGTGGTCGTCTCCAAATGTGGTTCATGTGTCAATGTGATATGCCAATGCAGCCTTCGAAATGGTTATGCCCTTGCATCCTCTAGTGATTTATCTTCAGAGAGAGCATTGGGACATGACCATGGTGCTTCCAAAACGGATAGCGAGGTAAAAACCATACTAAAATCCTATTCGAGCAAGTCAGATCCAAATTCTGATGGAGCTGCAAGTACTTTGAGCGAAGAAAATGTTTGTTCTACGACTCGGCCCTCAAGTCCTGCTACAACTGCTGCTGCTTCTGGGGAAGGTTGGGCTCCTCTTATTGATGATCTTCAGTTGTCCCGGAAAAAGGCTCTTCGTGCTGCGATGCTAAAGAGTCGCTTTGCAGCCACTATCTTGAAGGCAAAACAGAAGAACCTCCTTGATCAAGGTGATACGGCTGATCCCGTAAAGATGGAGCAGGAAAAAGAAAGATTGGAAAGGCATCAGCAAGAAGAGAAGGTCAGGATTGAAGCCCAAATAAAATCTACTGAAGCTGCCTCCCGGTTGAGAGCAGAAGCACAATTGAAAATGCAGCGGGAGAGAGAGAGAAAAGCTGCAAGGATCGCACTCCAGAAGATGGAAAAGACAGTTAAGATTGATGAAAATGTAGAGATTCTAAAAGACCTGGAGATTTTAAAGGGATCAAGTGAAGATGGGTTTGAAGCTGCAGTGGGTATGATGGAGAGTGGTCAGTATGGGAACCCTTTGGAACGGCTTGGATTGTTTATAAAATAAGATTATATCATGGGAGATGAAGTGGACGATGATATGGAGATGAAGATAACCAATGGAGGTGGAGACGGAGAGGAGGGAGAGATTTGCTCATAATAGATTATCCCTTTTTCTTCTTTTTGCTGTGTTTGTGTATTATTATACTTGCCCAGTATAAGGAAAAAGAGACAACTGACATTTGTTTTCCACCCGTTCGTTGCCTTCTCTACGTATATATAGAATACCATGCACGCCCCCTCTCTCATCTACAAACGACTCATCCCCCCACCACTGCTCCCTCTCATCACTGCTACTCAAGTGTTCTGTTATCTCTATATCTCCTTTCTTTCTATTATTGTTTCCCTTTTTACTCATCGAATTAGATGAGTATTGATTAGGGCTGTGTTTTTTTTCCGAACATTCCGATTTTTCCGATGTCCGATCCGATATTTTCCGATTTTGGAACATATATAAGGTTTTCGATTTCCGATTTTCCGATTTTCGATTTTTCCGAATTAAATTGGATAGGAAATTGGAACTATGTTTTAAATTCCGATTTTTCGATTTTTCCGATAAAATTTTCGAATCTTTTTTCCGATTAATATTCCGAATATATCTTCCGATTAATATTTCGAATATTTTTTCCGAATATTTTCTATATATATTTTTTTACCTTATAAGTTATATCCTTATGTAATAAGAATGTGTACAATTTAGATTTCCTTTATTTTTTACCTTACCCCATATATTTATATATGCTGTTAGTAGAGAGCAACTAGGGTTGTATGATATTCTTATTAAAATATCTCTCACATCTTTCTCTCTCTCTCTCTCTCTCGTCTCGCCCCTTTCTCCTCGGCGGTGCATATCTCTCACCTCTCTCTCTCGACCCAATCTCTATACGGTCGTCCAACCCCTTTCTTCTACTTTCGGCGGCGCATATTTGTTTACATTGTCCGACCCTTATAGTCTTGAACATAGGTAAGTCTTTTCTAGTTTATTTTTATCTGTTTATTTTTTTTATTTCTACTTATTTACAGATCTGTTTACATCGGTTTATAGGCTCTGTTTACATCTTTTTTTTTTCATCTAATACATCTGTTGGGATCGATTTATAGGTTTAATAGGTTTGTTATATTGATCGGTTTATAGGTTTACAGATTTGTTTACATCGGTTTGTTATATTGATGGCTGCGGCATAACAGAAAAAAACTAATTTCAAATTTCTCATACTGTCTTCATGCGGCAGAACAGAAAAAAAATACCATATTTCTAATTTCCGAATTTTTCCGATTTTTTTCCGATTTTCCGATATTTCCGAATTCGGAAACTTTTTTGATTTTTCAAAAAAATTGGATAGGAAATTGGAACAAATATTTTATTTCCGAAAAAATTGGAATTTTTTCCGAAAGGTCATTTTCCGATCCGATCCGGCCGAAACACAGCCCTAGTATTGATCATGTAATTGATATTAGATGTGCATTTTCTCTACAGTTGATGATTTTTAGTTTGATTTATAGTAATGTTGACGAACTCAAGCTTTAAAATTTCTTATTTGGAAGCATGCTGTCATGTTTTGTGATTTCAAAATTTTAGGTTTTATTATCTATTATTTTATTTTAATTGTCCTCTTCGATTGGAAAACGTGCAATGAACGTCATTTAGGGTTGGTATAAGTTTTGTTGATACCATTTGCAAATTTTTATGCACGGTTAAGAGTGGTGACAATTGATCAGGCATTTATAGCAGTTGACTATACTTTACAACTTGAATTCGTATAAGTTTTCAAATTTGGATATATAAATTTGTTAGCTAAGTTCTCTTTAGCATTGAATCTTATTGTATCAACCTATCCATAGTTTCATATGACTCAAGTGCAACTAAGTTGAAACAGTATAGGACTCAAACAGTTTCGAATGCAAAAAAATATTTGAGTTCATATTTTCGTACTGACTAAAAAACTGTTTAAATCTATGATCAAACTGGAATTATATTTTTAATGGAGTGGAACTAAGAGTTTGTTTGATTGACGTGGACAAAATAGTTATTTGGACTCATGTTTTCTCTTGTAGTACCTTGATTGCAAATATTTTATATAAAACACCTGCAAAGTTTCTTATCTATTATATACTTTTTCGCAATCAAAAACCACCTTTACAAATTCAAAAACTTCTTTTCTTAGGCAAACTTTTGAAGGAGAAAATGGTGAAGGAAAATAATGGTATTGGAATTGATGTGAAGAGAATGGATGAGCAGTTGGATCGTTTATGGAGCATGCAGAAAAGTGAGAGTCAGAAGCAAAAGGATATGGTTTTCGATAAAGAAGATTGGGAAGTCGATCTCAATAAACTTATCATAGACAAAACAGTAATAGCTCGAGGCATCTTCAGTTCTGTTCATAGAGGAGTTTATGATGGAAAAGATGTTGCGGTTAAAGTTCTTCACTTTGGGGAAGAGGGACACTATGCAAGTGCTAATACAACATCATTGAGAAATGCTCTCATGCAAGAAGTTTCAGTATGGAACAAGCTTGATCATCCGAATGTCACAAAGTTAATTGGAGCCACCAGAGGCACCTCCCAACTAAACTTAAAAACTGACAATGGCGAAATGCATATGCCAAGTAGTGTTCTTTTAATTGTGGCTGAATATATTCCTGGAGGTACTCTCAAATCATATCTCATTAAGAACCGGGTAAGCAAGCTTCCATTATATGATGTTATTGAACTTGCACTTGATCTTGCAAGAGGGTTGAGTTACCTCCATTCTCTGAAGATCATTCATAGAGACGTAAAAACAGTGAATGTGCTTCTTGACAATAATCGTACACCAAAGATCACTGACTTTTGGGTTGCCCGAATTGAGGCTTCAAATTCTGGTGAAATGACAGGCTATACTGGGACTCTTGGTTACATGGCTCCTGAGGTTTTCACTAGCAATCGATATGACAAAAAATGTGATGTCTACAGTTTTGGAATTTGCTTGTGGGAGATATATTGCTGTGACATGCCATATTACGACCTCAGCCCTTTAGAACATACTTCAGCTGTTGTTTATGAGAACCTGAGGCCAGAGATACCCAGATGCTGCCCAAAATCTCTTGCTAATGTGATGAGGCGATGCTGGGACAAAGACCCCAATAAGAGACCTGAGATGGAAGAAGTTGTCCATTTATTAGAAGACATTGATACCTCCAAAGGTGGAGGCATGATACCGCTTGATCAACCCCGCAGTTGCTTATGCTTCTTCAGGCACGGAGGGCGTTAATTGTTACTCTCAGACCAACATTTAGACATTTGGGGATGTTTAATTTGATATTTGTTGTTTTCAGTTCTATGTCTACGTCTGTTATGCTGATATTGGTATTGTCTATGGGTTTATGTCGACTGGTATTGTTTTTGTCCTGTTTGGGATTATGGATCTGTGGTGTCTGGGTATTGTTTGTCTACTCAAAATTTTTGTAATAAAATGCGGTGAATTTCAATATTCACTTCCCGATATATTATTTTTTATACTCGAATGATTTTAAGGCTCCGTTCGATTGACGATGATTTATGTCTTTAATTCCGTGGTGCTTGATGTTAAAAATCATAAGAAAACAGTAGGCATAAAAATGAAAAGTGTTCCATTTTTTTCCATTGCTTTTCACTCGCTTTCGAACATCTCATTGACATGATATTTTCAATAATTTTCCAATGTTTTAATCAAACACACCCTAAATTTATACCAAACTAATAAAATTTTTAGAGCCATATGAATGATACACAAAAATGTCAGTTCTTTTAGACTAACTTAGAACGATAAGAATGATACACAAATATGCCTAAAAATGGATATGCACTTCAAAGAGAGTCTAGAGAGTCTAGAGAGCTAAGGGATGGTGACAAAAAATTTGAACAATGTTTTATATTACTGCTGTACTTATGGGACAGTGTCCTGAAATCTCTTGGTGGCTTTTACATGGAACTAGATAGTTTGCCTATTGGAGGTTTTTATTATGTGGGGTTTGTTTGGTGTACATAATGAGTGTTATCATGTGAGCACTAACCCTAAGGGACTTATTGACTACTTTAAGGCATTGTTGACGTCAAGTTAAGAGAGAGGCCATTTATGAGAGATAACAATAGAAAGGACAGTGCAAATTGTAGTGGCTTTGACCACGGGGCTGAAAGTTTCATGAAAGTCAAGACCGTACTCTTGGTGAAAGCCTTTGGCAATGAGGCGAGATTTGTAGTGTTCAATAGTCCCATCAGATTTATGTTTAATATGATATATCCATTTACAACCGATAATGTTCATAGAGGATGAGGGTGGAACGAGAGACCATGTATTATTGTGAAGAAGGGCATTGATTTCGTTGGACATGGGATGGAGCTATTGAGGATCTTTATTTGCAGCAGTGAAACATGTTGGTTCAGTGATGGAAACAGTGGTGAAGTTAGATTGAGGAGCGGGGTCATGTGTATGACTGGAGTGTGAACGAAGATTCATGGAGTGAGTGAGCTTGGGTGTGGAGGTGGGGAGAGGTCCTAAGTTAACACTTAAGGAGATTCTATTTGGGTTCGAGTGAAGGGGAAGGGGGGAGGGAGGGATAGATGGAGTGGCACATAGAAGCAGAGATGCATGATGTTTTGAGTAGGGTTGCATATCAGGAGTGGATTCAGGCGGAGTTGGAGGACGATTTGGAGTGAGGATTGGAACAAGTGAGGGTATCGGGACTAAAGGCTGGGATGTGGTGATGGGTTTTAATATGGTGGAGGTAGGAGGGGCGGGAATAACAGTGGGTGGGACAGGAGAAATGGACACGGGAGGGACATCTAGAAGTCGAGGAGTAGGTAAAACAGTGGGGGAACTTCCCCAGGTGGGCTGGTTATGAGATGAAGTGAGAGAAGGTTGGCTAGTGTTGTTTTGTGCAAAGGGAAAAACATTTTCATCAAAACGAACATGACGAGCGAAGTATATACGGCCGGAGGGAAGGTGTAAACAGCGATAACCTTGTTGGTGTGAGTCATAGCCTAGAAAAATACACGGGGATGATCGGTAGTCCATTTTATGATTATTATAGGGGCGAAGGTACGGGAAACAGAGGCACCCAAATATTTTTAAAAATGTGTAGTCTGGATGTTGAGATTTAATTATTTTAAAAGGTGATGCGTGGGAGAGTGTCCGGGTGGGTAAATAGATGATAAGGAACACAACACTCTCAAAGGCAAAGTGCCAAAAATTTTGAGGAATTGAAGCATGGGCCATGAGAGTGATATCGATTTCAACAATGTGTCGATGAAAGCGTTAGACAAACCCAACCTGTTCATGTGTATGAGGGCAGGAGTAACGATGGTGAATTCCCCATGTTTTGAAGAACGCATCAAGTTTGCGAAATTCACCACCCCAATCCATTTGTAAGTTTTTGATTTTAGTATTAAATTGTCGTTCAACTAATTATTAAAATTGAAGAAAAATTGAATACACATCGGATTTACGCATAAGAGGATAAAACGAAATGAAATTAGATAAGTGATCCACAAAAATGACAAAGTATTTGTGTCCATTAGTTGACATAATTGGTGGAGGGCCCCATACGTCACTATAAATTAAGTGCAAGACTGAAGAAGATGACTTGACTCTGCTGGGCAGATGTAGTTTAGAGGATTTGCCCATTTGACGAGCTACACAGACTTCTTTTTTACTTGAGGAACTAAAATGTAATTGGTGTTGATGAAGAATCTGCCGAAGTACTTGGGGGTGAGGGTGTCCAAGACGGTTGTGCCAGCATTCGGGGGAAACTTTGGTGGAATGAAACTCATGTGGAGAAGTTGATGTGGAAGATAGAGTGTAGAGGCCATTGCTACTCTGTCCGTGAAGAAGAGGGGTCTTGGTGCGGCGATCCTTCACAACACAAAAGGATGGATGAAATTCTAAGAATACATCATTATCAGGAGTGAATTGTTGGACAGAAAGAAGAGATGTAGATAAAGAAGGAACATGTAAGACATTATTAAGTTTCAGATGGGAGGAATAAGTAGGAATAGATGAAGTGTCTATATGGGAGATAGAGAGTCCCTTACCATTCCTAATGTGGAGAGTATCCGGGCCAGTCTAGGCATAAGGATGTTCAAGATGCGATAAGTCCGGAGTTACATGATGCGTATCACCTGTGTCAAGGAGCCATGCTTGAAGAGGATTTTGGGGTGTGGGCAGGAGACCAGGTTGGGAGTAGTTAGTGTGAGTAATGTGAGCGGAGGGTTGTGGTTGGTGGGTGGGAGACAGTGAAACGATGAGAGTAGTTTTTGGCAGTGTGGTAGTAGCCGTGACAGATTTGACAACAAAGTTGGTAATTATTGTAGGTGGAGTTGTAGTGACCACGGCCACGAAAAGATTGAGCGGAGGCATGGCCATGTAAGGTGGAAGAGGATGTGGTGTTTGGGTGGTTAGTAGAGGAAGGGGACGAACTTGTGGTGTGATGGGCAGTTGGGGGAACAGTGATTTTAAGGGCAGAGAGTTGGTCATCGTGGATGAATTCATGGCTGAGTAGGAGAGAATGGAGTTCAGAAAATGTGACGGGGGTGGTTAGGGTGGTTAGGGTGGTTACTAGGTCCTTAAAGTCGGGGAGAAGGCCTTTGAAAATGTGTATATTGAATTCATCTTGGGAAAGAGGACGACCGGAGACACTTAATTCATCAGAGATGGCTTGGCCTTGTGGAGAAAAGTTGAGGCAGTGTCATCACCTTATTCAAGGCGATGGAGGTGTATGTGGAGATTGAGAATACGGATTTCAGAAGCTGAGGCTAGAGATTCGGAAAGAGTGGACCATATTTCACGGGGGGTGCAAAGGCCAACAACGAGGGATATCATTTATGTTGTCATTGATGAAACGAGCATGCTAATAATAAGTTTGTCTTGCTGTTTCCAGAGAGTAGCAGCAGGTTTGTTGGGAAGATAGGGGTAACTTCTGTCAATAATACGGAGAAGATTTTGGCCACTCGAAAAAGGTTCTATTTGAGTAATCCAGTGTAGGTAAGTTTTGTCGGATAATCGAACAGTGATGTAATGGGGGGAAAGGCTTAGAGTAGGGGGGAAGAAATATCACTGTTGTGAGAGGAAGTGATCATAATGGATGGGTTATGATGACTGTGTATACAGAATATGAGAAGAAAAGGAGGAGATAAGAAGTGGATGGATTTGTTGGGATGGACAGGATAGGAGAATAGAGCAGGAAAAGAGGAGAGAAAAAAAGAGAATGATAGGATATATTTAGAAATTTTGGCACGGCTGACTTGATGGGGCTCTTGATACCATGTTAACTTTGAATTATCCACTCAATTTGAAAAGGAGAATTACAATTCACAGTTTACACAGATATGATGAAAGAAATACTATGGAATGGTATTTTGTTTTCCTCACTTGTATGAGGCGTGGTAGCTTCCTATTTATACATAAATATTTTTGGTACAACTGAATGGAAAACTCCCCATATTGCGTTGGTGGGCTAAGTAGTTGAGATGTTGGCAGTTACAGAAGTTGTGTGGTTTTGATGTGGGGACGTGAGTCTGAATTCTGCTGAACTGGTATCATGGTTGTTAACAGTGCCAACCGTGTTTTCTTGTCTTATCATGTTAATCGTGTTTTTATTAGGATTCTCGTGTCTATTTATGTTTATTTCAATGTAAAATTTATGAAATCGTATTAGCGCGTCGTGTTCTATGTAGGGCGTGTTCGTGTCAGATAAAAAATACAAAGTCGTTCCGTGCCATATTCTATGTAGGTTGTGTTGGTGTCGAATAAAAAACTATGAAGTTGTTTCGTGTTCATGTCCAAAAAAATAGTACCGTGTCGTGTGGTGTTAGTCCGTGACCCGATCCAGAAACACGAATTTCCACCACTAATTTTTTTCAACGCGTTTTAATAAATTCACGTGCGTGTTGTTTACACAAGCTAGCCACTGCCCAAAAACAGTTTTAATATTATCTATTGTTATTATAATGGATAAAACAACAATAAATAATAAGGCCCATATATAAAATTTTAAAAATTAAAAGATCAGTTTTAATATTATTTATTCCTGTAGTGGTTAAAACAGCGATAAATAACAAGGCCCATATATAAAATGTTAAGATTAAGATTAAAAGGCTTGTTAGCAAATGACAAATTCACTATCTTGCAATCAGTTCTTGTAGTGGTTAAAAGGCTTTTTATATGGCCTCTCATTAATTACTCCTACACAACTTAACGTTTTCCATTCCAGCACATAAATACAATTGACTTTTTGATTTTTTCTAAGTTATCAATCTGGGAAGACCAAATGACTTTTCGATTTTGTGTATTCTGTGCGTATATATATAACAACCTCCTTTAGTTGAATAAGCCCAACATTCCTTGAGGAAATCTTATGCAACATGATATTGCAACAATGGGTTCTGGTAATATGAGTGTAATAAATGAAGAGAAAATCAAGAGGAATGAGGAGGAGAGGGCTGCAATCAATAAGATAGTTGAGCAGCACAGCCAAATACTGAAAGTGCACGAGACAATACTTGCAATGCTCAATAATATGGACCTCACTCATGTTGGACAGACCTCTGAGAATAAGTTTGTTAAGACTGAAATATTGAAGGCTCTTTCAAGTGTAAATGTATCTACTGATTTCCAAAAGCTGGCAGCGGACCTCAAAGCTTTTCTCACTGGAACTATCCTAGCAGGTTTAATTGGACTCGCTACCGAGGAGAAACTAAAGATTGAATGGTTCAGGTCAAACCTTAGAAAATGGATTGAGAAGACGTAAGTTATGTTTTCAAAGGAACAAATGAGAGTCAAGTGTCTATCCGTATTACTAATTTCTTCTCTTCTTTTTTGTTGTTAAGTCAGGTATGTGGATGTATATTATATTTGCCAAGTTACTCACAAGTGGTGCGTACCGTGTTGTGTCCCTCCTATCATATCCAATGGTTTAACAGTTTAACATGTGTGAAAATTAATTAAAATCTAAAAACCAAATATTAAATTTTTGCATAGACTCGTATGCCTGAATCGATTTTGACACTTTTATTAGCATTTTCCAGGAAATAGATCAACATAATTATAAACATATTTGATCAATATATCACCAAAATTATTAGAGTACCATATTTTAGTGTATAATTTATCAGCAGTTCTGACGATTAGAAAATCATAAATCTTGAAAAGTCGCATAACAAGATGTATTCTAAAGTTAAAAAAGATCTTAATCATTTTAGGCTATTTTTATTGACATTGTTTGGTTGCACAAATTATTTGATTATGTAAATTGATTCATTGTGAATTGTAAATGAGTGGATTTAAATTGAGTTTAAATTAAATTTTAGGCAATGTTTGGTAATTTGAAATTGATGTTAAGAAAAAAAAGATTAAAACAAATTGGGGGGGCGGTGTGTGTGGGGGGGGGGGGGGGGGGGGGTTGGAAAGGGAGGGAAAGAGAAAAATGAGCATTCACTTTATGTGACTCCTATTTCAAATGGATGCATTTCACCTTTTTTGTGAAATGATTCAATTTCAGATTTTACACATGATCTAAAATTGGACAATTAATGAATCATTTCATTAATGAAACCAAACACAATTAATGGATTAATTTATAAGTGGACCAATTTATAAATGAGTCAATTTATAATTTCGGGACAACCAAACGGGGCCATTCTTAATATATATATACTCAATGCCAAAAAAACTATACAAACACAAAGCCCAAACAAAGTAAGTTCATAACAGGTATACTGAGATTGTTGTTTAACATTATGTGCTTTTGTGTTTTTATCAAATTAAAAAATGAAACAAATCATATTTATGAAATAAAATATTAGGTTCATTGAAAATTTACAAATGAAAAATATGACATCGATCAAGTTGCATATTGGACACTTACTTATCAAGACAGATTTTACTCCGTTAATTGGTCTTATAGATGGAATCAATGGGCATATTCCTCCCAGGACTATATATAAAGAAAAGTCACAACCTTTAGAGAGAGTTAAGAAAAATCGTTCCTGGAAATTTATAAAATTCCTAAGAATTTCATAAATAAATTGGTCACTTTGAAACCAACTTTTTCATTCATCATTTGTCAGTTTTTTAACACATAAATATACCACATGACTTGCATTGATGCAATGGATGCATACATACTTGGTCTCAATATGTTTGATATGGGGGTCCACTTTTATAATGGCTAAAAGTCGACCAAATATTAATTTGGTCAAAATATTAATCGGTGTGAAAACACAATATTTTTCAACACGCATTGCATGTGCGGCGAAAAGAAGTAATCTATAAAAATACTATAAAACGGACGACGACATTAAAGTTTTCAATACATATAGTTGTTCCACGTGGAAAAATAAAATACCCTTCTTAATGTTTTTATCCCTTACGTCTCTCTCTTGAAATATCCAATGGGTCATTTTATTTTCTAAAGAAATCAAAATAGTTGCACCATAAAATCCCTTAATCTATTGTGAGAGATAACCCACTTTCCCTTAATTATGAAACCCTTTAATCATCCTTTAAGAAAAATTCATGTAGATGACATCATCAGCCAAACTTATGACATACATAAGTTTTGTAACTTATTATATAGATAAGAACAACCATTTAAAACACAATTTATGTCAAGAAAAGAAGCTTAAAACTCCGATTTTTTGGAAATTACTTTGTAAAAATACAGCTTTTATATATAATAAAATAATTTATACTTATCTTTGCAAAAATCAACTTTTGTAAAAAAAACGTTTTTATAAAAAAAAGAGCTAAAACTATAGTTTTTATAAAAAAAATAATTTTTATTTATATTTTCACCAAAAGAGTATTGTTTTGAAAAATAATTTATATATATAAAACAATTTTGTAAAATAATTATATACATATGTATCATTTTTTTAAGAAATGTGAAAAGAGTATTTATGTGTGTGTGTATACATATATGGAGTTTATTCAAAGTAATAATTGTTATGACACCTAAGAGGTGGCACTAGAGTTATATTTAGGTGGTTCGTAAAATTTCTTGTAATGTATTTTCCATTTTATATTTTTAAAAAAGTAATGTAATATATATGTAGTTATATGATATCTAAATCAACAAAGCTCATTTTTAGAGTTTTTATTTCTTTTGAAGAGGGAAACATGTTGGTAATTCTCAATTGCAACTTAGCAAGATTGCAAGCCCATTAACATATGCTTACAATTGCAACCATAAATCCAAGTCCCAAAATTTATCATGATGTATAGAAAAAAATTCGATGATAAAGATATGACTTTCATCATTAAGGGGGCAATTTTAAATAAAGAGATTGAAGTATAATGGAAGATATTTAGCACAAACTAACGGAAAAAAAATAATTAAGAGCGTAACCAAATCAAAGAGATGGGAAACAACGGTAGAATGTATTGAATCATGTAGACTCCTCTAAAAAAAGGACACTGTTAGAATGAAAAATAGGTGACGGTCAAAATGCAAAAAAATGAAAATATACAATATTTGTACTTTTAATATTGACATATTATCAAATATCTAAAATCCCAAACATATAAAAAGAGGGTGCAAACCATTTTTTTAATATTAAAAATATATTTTTGAATTGATTTTTTTGTGTAGTATTTAAATATTTCAAGGGATCCATATAAAAAAATCAGTTCAAAATAATGTTTTCGTTATTTTAAAGAAATCGGTCAAACTTTAACACTATTTTTAAAAAAATGGCTTGCGCGCGATATGTATACTTGCTTTGTATGAGCCTCTCTCTCTCTCTTTCTATATATATATATATATATATAATTAAGAAAAGGGACAGTCTAACTAAATAAATAAAATGATGTGGGTCTAACATACCAAATGGGTATCAAATGTTTAAATCCTGTACAAATATAAACACCTAAAAAATACCCACTTGCCTTCTGCAAATGTAACTGTTGAAGAAAAATATCATGCCAAACATTTCAAGCACCAACTCATCTCTGCATGCCAAACATTTCAAAGCCGACGTGGCAAAAAATGGGCAGATCATAGCCCTTATCATGGATCATCATGAAGAAGTCGAGGATGAGTTTAAGGGAGATAAAGTTTGGTGGTCATCCGGGAAAAACATCACCAAAAACTGGTAAGTCCACTATGATTGCTGCTATGGCTAATTTTCTAGGTTATAACGGCTTAGTATCTTCTTTGGGAGAGGGAAGAAAATAGTCTGAGAATTGGGGGGACAGAGTTAGTGGGGAATACATGTAGACTTTTCGGTTTTCAAGGCCTTTCAATACAAAGCATGTTATTGGGTGGGTAAATTCAATCTCCAATGTTTCTTAAGTAGTGATTAGGAGGAAATTGGGTAATTAAAGTAATTGCCATGTGTCATCTTAAAACAATGTCGGACTATTATTTTATATATATGTACATAGATCATACACCACTTCGTTTCGTTCATGCTAGCCCCAGGAATTCTGTACCATTGCTTCATCATCTCTTCTAATAATTTCAGTTGATATCATCGATATAAACTGTTGGAGATTTTATAAAATAAGTGAGTAAGAGTTTTGGGTGTAAGAGCTTAAAGAGCTTGTCCTACATTGGAAGTGTGTGGAAGAGGTCGAAAGCTAACCCAAATATAAAAGGGGATAGTGTCCCACATTGGAAAATGTACAAAGCTAAGTGTCACCACTAAGCTATAAAAGGAGTGGGCAACCTTTGAGTCCCACATTGGAAAAATATTAAGAATTTGTACACTTAATAAGTACAAATGGAAGATGAAGAGTTAATTCATCTAGAATTTAAGAGGCTATTCAAGAGACCTCAATACGGTGCGAAGCACCGTACGCACACGCACACGCGTGCTGGTGCGGGGCAGTGGGCTGTAGAGGCACTAGTGGCGCACTTTGCACTTCGCACACCGCGTGTCCACAGTGGTAGCTGGTTGTCGAGATTCGTCCGGGTCGAATCGCGGTAGCTCGGGCGTGGTCACTTTTTGGTTGATCCGTGCAAAACCGATTCAGTATTAATTATACCTGTTCGGAAATGACTTAAGACTGTTGGTAATTAACAGTCATACCATTTCGGAATTGACTTAAGACTGTTAATCCAACAGTCATGACTCTTGAAGACAAAGCTTTTCATTATCTATAAATAAAGGCTGCCTAAAACGAAATTACATTGATAACAAAAACCCAGTTTCAGATTTCCAAATCCTGCTATTACTCTCTTACAATTTTTAGGAGATACAAATTCTCTTATTCTGTTTTGTGCACAGAAACAGATTAAGAACTTGATTGACTGTTCTTCGCTGCTGCATCCAAGGACTGTCTTCAGACATACAATTTGCAGACAGTGCAATTGCTTCATTGTATCTTGAGTACGGATTTGCTGATTCCCGTTTGTATACCGAAGTTATTCGTGTGGGGCAAATACTGTATTTAGGAAAGTGACATCACGCCTTGAAGATTCATAAAGTTACATTGTTGTATTAAAGTTGACATTGTTGTGATACAATAAAGAGTTCTATTTCTGTATTTGCTACATAATTTCCAACAATCTAAATACAGTATTTTCAGAAATGGCCGACTCTTCCAAATCACTTCGACAAATAACAGAAGGCTTTGTCAAGTTGGACCGTTTTGATGGTGGTAATTTTTTGCATTGGCAAAAAAAAGTTCATTTTCTTCTAACAACATTGAAGATTGTATATGTCTTGTCACAACCGAAACTAAATGAAGATGAAGATGAAACCATGGAACAGACTAGGCAATGCACAAAATGGGAGACTGATGATTACTTGTGTCGTGGTCACATTCTCAATGCACTTGCTAACAATTTATTCGACTTGTACCAAAATGTTGGGACTGCAAAAACTTTGTGGGAAACATTGGAGACCAAATATCTTACGGAAAACGCTACAAGTAAGAAGTTCCTTATCGGTCAGTTTTTAAGCTTTAAAATGCATGATAATAGGCCTATGCTAGAACAATTTCATGACATCCAACGCATCATAAACCATTGCAAACTGAAAAAATTAAATATGGATGATAATATAATTGTTGTTGCCATAATTGAAAAAATTCCTCCTTCTTAGAAAGATTATAAGAAAGAACTCAAACACAAAAAGGAGGATCTTTCACTTGAAGAATTAGAGACTCATTTAAGAATTGAACAAGAGTCTCGAATTCTAGATGGTAAAGAGGAACACAAAAATTTTGTTTCTAAGGTCCATGTGGTGGAGGAAGGAAATGAGCAAAAATATGGCAATCATGGAAAAAATAACAAGCAAAAGAATTTTTCAAATAATTCTAAAGCAAACAAAAAGAAGAAAGGAAATTGTTTTCATTGCAACAAACCAGGTCACTTCAAGAAGGATTGTCGTGAGTTCAAGAAACTAAAGGAAAAAGGAGGGACATCAGACACAAAGCAAAAATTTGTTGCTATGATATCCGAGGCTAATATGATTGGAGAAGACAACTCTTGGTGGGTTGATTCTGGTGCCACAAGGCATGTTTGTAAGGATAAGAACTTGTTCTCTGCCTATGAAACAGTGGAAGGAGATGTTCTCTATATGGGAAATTCATCTACTGCTGCGGTTAAAGGCAAAGGGACAGTGGATCTCGAATTCACTTCTGGAAAAATCCTTAGACTCACTAATGTTTTCCATGTTCCCGATGTTAGGAAAAATTTAGTTTCTGGAAGTCTTCTTAACAAATTTGGCTTTAAGCTTGTATTTGAGTCAGACAAATTTATTCTGACTAAGAATGGTACCTTTGTAGGCAAAGGATATTTGTATGAGGGCATGTTTAAGCTCAATATCAATGAAAAAGATTCTTCTGCTTATATTGTTGATTGTCTTTCATTATGGCATAGTCGTTTAGGACATGTTAATACAAAGAAAATGCATTTCATGGTTAATTTAAATTTAATTCCTAAATATGAGAATGATATGAATGAAAAGTGTAAAATATGCATGCAAACAAAAATAACAAGATTGTCTTTTCCAAAAATATAAAAAACTACATCTTTGTTGCAATTAGTACATAGTGATGTTTGTGATTTGCATGGAACACCTACTAGAGGTGGAAGTAAATATTTTGCTACATTTATCGATGACTTTTCAAAATATTATTACGTATATCTTTTAAACTCTAAGGATGATGTGCTTAATAGATTTAAGACATACAAAAATGAAGTTGAAAATCAATGTGATACTAAAATAAAATGTCTTTGATCTGATAGAGGTGGTGAATATCACTTTCCTCAATTTTGTGAAGATATGGGAATTATACATGAAGTTACTGCACCTTATACACCACAACAAAATGGAGTAGCATAAATAAAAAATAGAACACTAACTGAAATGGTTAACGCTATGCTTTCTTATTCTGGTTTAAGTAAAGGGTTTTGGGGAGAAGCACTTTTAACTGCGTGTCATATTATGAATAGGATACCTATTAAAGATAATAAGAAAACTCCTTACGAATTATGGAAGAATAGAAAACCTAATTTAGGTTATCTTAAAGTTTGGGGTTGTAGAGCTATTATAAGACTCCCTGAAACTAAGAGAAAGAAATTAGGAAGCAAAGGTGTTGAGTGTATTTTCATAGGTTATGCACAACATAGTAAAGCTTATATATTTTTGGTTAGTGAACCTAATGATTCTGTTGAGGTAAATACAATAATTGAACCGAGAGATGCAATTTTTTATGAACAAGGGTTTTCTTCTATTCCTAGAATTAATAATGAAAAAGAAGTTAGCACTCCTTCACAATTATCCGATACTCCACCAGTAAAACAAGAAGAGATTAGAAAAAGTAAAAGACCTAGAAAATAAAAAAGTTTTTGTCCCGACTTTGTAATCTATCTTGTTGAAGGAACTAGAGACACATCTTATAATCAATATGCTTTGACTCTTAGCGTTGAAACAGACCCACAAACTTATAGTGAGGCAATTAAGTCTGTAGATTCAGCATTTTGGAAATAAGCTATAAATGATGAAATGGATTCAATTTTGGGAAATAAAACTTGGAAGTTAGTAGACTTACCTCCAGGATCTAAACCCATTAAGTGTAGATGGATTTTTAAAAAGAAAATGAAAATAGATGGAACAATTGATAAATTCAAGGCTAGATTGGTTGTAAAGGTTTTACACAAAAAGAAGATATTGATTATTTTGATACCTAAGCACGTGTTGCTAGAACTTCCACTATTAGAATTTTAATTGCATTAGAATCTATATATAATTTTGAGATTCATCAAATGGATGTGAAAACTGCCTTTTTAAATGGTGACTTAGAAGAAGAAATTTACATGGAACAACCTGAAGGGTTTGTTATGCCTGGACAAGAAAATAAAGTATGTAAACTTATTAAGTCCTTGTATGGCCTAAAACAAGCACCTAAACAATGGCATGCAAAATTTGATGAAGTCATTATTTCTTATGGTTTTAAAATTCATGAATCTGATAAATGTGTTTGTAGTAAATTTTCTAATGGTAAAGGTGTGATCATTTGTTTATATGTAGATGACATGTTAATTCTTTGTACTGATTTAGAAAGCATTAATAATACAAAGAGTTTTTTGTCTTCTAAATTTGATATGAAAGATATGGGTGTAGCTGACGTCATATTAGGAATGAGAATAATAAGGAAAGATAAAAATATAATTCTCACTCAATCTCATTATGTTGAGAAAATTTTAAAGAAATTTAATCAGTTTGATTGCACACCTGTTAGTACACCTTTTAAACCACAGTTAAAGATGATCCCTAATAATGGTAAAGCTATTTCACAATTGGAATATGCACGAGTAATTGGTAGTTTAATGTATTCCGTGACATGTACTCGGCCTGATATTGCTTATGTTGTTGGTAAATTAAGTAGATATACTAGTAATCCAAGTTTATTGCATTGGCATGCTGTCAATAGAATATTAAAATATTTGAAAGGAACTATGGACTATGGTATATACTATAGTGGATATCCTTCAGTATTATAAGGGTTTTCTGATGCCAGTTGGATAACTGAGCGGGAGGATCATTCCTCAACAAGTGGATGGATTTTCACTCTTAGTGGAGGAACTGTTTCTTGGGGATCAAAGAAAAAAACTTGTATAGCTGATTCTACTATGGCAGCCAAAGACTGCTTTTCGAATGCTTTATGAACATTTCAAATTTATAGTAATCTCTTTTGGATTAACCAATAACCCAGAATCCTTTATGGATCTTATGCATAGAATCTTTAGGAATTTCCTTGATCAATTCGTTATCATATCCATTTATGATATCTTTGTGCCCATTCAGGTTAGATTCCTCCGGTGCAGACCCGACCTTGATGTCAGGATGAGGGGAGAAGGTGGAAAAGGGTCCCCCACTCTCTCCCCCCATTTTGCTATGCTCATGTGGGTGATTAAAGGATATGGATATCCTCTTTCCGCCACTCGTGACGGCATCTTCGCGACCTACCTCAGATATAAAATTGTCCATCATCAAATGGGGATAACACGAAGGGATGGAGTCGCCATCCTATTTTGATAAAAACAGGAAAAAGAATGTCGTCGCCTCGAGAGAATGATATAAAGATCATACTGATGTATATGAAACCAAGTGATTCAAAAATCATGGGACTAACTTACGAAATAGGAAGGCATTAGGCACTCATTCCGCCTTTTCGATCTCTCATAGGCTATGTTGCTCTTCTACTTTTTCTTTGTGATATGTGTGTGTACATGTGTATAATATAAATAATGGGAGAATGGAATTATCTAACTCACATCATGGAATGGACGGACAGGACTTGTCCGTAGGAGTGTACCCAAAAATAGTAATAAACATATGATATAAGTGTTCGATGAATCACGAATAGCTATGGAAAAGCTAATATGCATATCAGACGAGACACAAATATGTAGGAGTTCAAGACTCACAAAATAGATTTAATATAATATCAAAGACATAAAATGAAAAGGGAGGACTCGAATCTCGGGATTGGCCCAAGACACCTACGTAGCTTAAAGTTCACGTAGTTCAAAAATAGCATAGGGGTGGGGTTTAACCCATAAATCCAAATGTAAGACTCCTCTTTCTGTGCTTTTGAAGGAAAATGTGTTCAAGTGTGAGAAAAGAAGGAAGTCTTACTTTTGGAATTTATGAATAAACCCCTTTTTTATCTTTTTGGGGATTTTATGAAATGTAATACTAATAGTAAAAAATAAAGATTATTTGATGTGAGATAATGAAACAAAACTAGAAGATATCACAAAATGAGAATAAAGTGAATAATAATACTTAAATGAGTAAACTAGAAAAAGAGTGAGAGATGGACCTCCTTGTAGATCTTTATTACTGACTTTAGATTATACGTAGGATAGTTTTTTTAGTGGTATGAAATTCATATGATAGGGTGAGGTGGGTGACTAAGTGTGTAAGAAAGTGATGTGGGGGAATGTTGAAAATAGATTTTACTGTAAAGAGAAGCTATGATTTTGAGAGAACATCTACTGATTACTGAAAATGGCCTCTCTTCGTGGGTGAGGTTATGAGCCCTTTATATAGTGCCTTTTAGGGTTGGGAAGGGGTGTTGATCGGCTTAGCCCCTAGCATACTTATTGGCACAGTGTCAGCCTTGCCAAGCAAGGAAAGTACACCCTGTTGATAGGCATAGGGTTTGGGGTGCCTATAGGTAGTCCGAAAAAGACTTTTTTGAAAAAATAGGCATAAATATAAAACGTAAGTCTGAATCTCACATATATGGGACTGTTGGAAAGAAAATTTAGAGCCCTTCAAGAATCCATGAGACACTCTCGAGTTCAGAAGTTAACCAGAGTCAAATGGGTCTCGGAAGCTCCCGATGGTCTCTGGACTGGGGTTTTCATAGGAAAATGGGTCATTCGTGGGATTCGTGAGGTTGATTCGCACACGACATGGACCATTAGAAAGG
The DNA here is from genome assembly GCA_949130495.1 of Sambucus nigra. Taxonomy (NCBI): domain Eukaryota; kingdom Viridiplantae; phylum Streptophyta; class Magnoliopsida; order Dipsacales; family Adoxaceae; genus Sambucus; species Sambucus nigra. The sequence continues at coordinate 9,965,909 of OX422210.1, forward strand.
GAATTCAGATCCCTTTGAGATTTCATTAGCTTCAGTTGGTTTGGAGAGTTGATCGGGGTCAAACGGGGCTCAAGAGCGCCCGAGCGTCGTTCGGAGTAAAATAAGTCACTCATGCAAACCGGTAGGTCGATCTATGGGGTTGGTATTTCCATCGTATATCTTAAACCTTGGGGCTGTGAACTTCCTTGGAGGCTCCTCCTCCTCAATTGCCCGTGAAAAGGTGGACTCATCTGTGTAATGAGGGACCTTCTTACCAGTTCTTTTGTGGATCTTGCCCCATGATGAGCTGGGTGTTAATCCATCTCTCTTCGGATAAAGATTCATATATCTTTCTTGTGACATAATTCATCCTCATTTTATATTGCCAGAAAACTCCCGTGATCTGAATGATCCTTCTCGTCGCTAGTACTCCTTATTCGACTGCGACTTTTGCTCGCTTGAGGATTGGGCATCTGACCACGACGCTTTCGATTTCCCTCACGGAGTTCTTTCTTCATATTCTCCAATTGTCGCTGGAGATGTGCATTCTCTTCCATTTGGAGTCGAGTTGCCTCTTCTTGCTGGTGGAGTCATTTGCCATACGTGTCGACCAGCCGTGAGATTTATGTTGATCTAGACTACTAATTGCTTTGCTTAGAAAGTTGTTCCTCTGGGAGAAATATGAGATTTCTGTCTTGATGAACCTCAATCCGACTCTGGGTAGGGATAAATTCGCTCGTAGGTCACCAGCAGGGGGTGAAATGTGTGGGTGATGAGACATTTTGATCACTCTTTGGTTCTAAGGTGCTTTTCAAAAGATAGAATCGTTCCTACAAACAATGCCAATTGTGAGTGCAATAAATCATAATTAGTAATTCTAAAGAGCAAGGGAAATAGGGCAGTAAGAAATGGCCACAACACACCGTATTTACGTGGTCCGATAACTGTCTACATCCACGGAGGATTTCTCAATTTTTATTAATTCGTCGGAGGTTCATAATTATATGCTCCATTACTCCGGAGTAAGGGTCTTATTTATATTAATAAAAAGTAGTTGAGTTGTACAAAAACTCTCCCCGCTCTCCAATAAGTGGTTTATTCGAGATTGGTGAGTGTGAATCTCATTCTCTAAATAATTTCGGCCTTCTTTTTTGAAATCTCAATCTTATTTTTGTGGTTGAGTTGGAAGTCCTTGCGGGAGCAAATGAAACTACAGTGGCCATTGGAATGAAGAAAGAGAGTAGCCCTTTTATCCATGCAATGTTGAATTTGGCTTGGGCAGCGTGTTGGCCTTGCTTGGACTACCAAAAATTAGATCTCCATGGTTTTGTACACACATTTGTCAAAACTATTTTTTTTTCAAACTACTTTTAAAAAATGTTGTTTTTTGGTACAAGGTGTTTTTCTTGAAAAAACTATTTTTTTCCTCGTTATAAACCGTTTTTATTGTTAAAGAATGTTTTTAGTTATAAATTATTTTTTTAGAAACTATTTTTTTTAATAACTATTTTATGTTTGAGAACTTTTTTGCGGTTAAAAACTATTTTTTATATATCAATTTATTTACATTTGTCACTTTTGCTATTAATTCTTTTCAAAAACTTACGGAATTTGAGACGAAAAATTTTGTCATATCGAAATTTACCATCTAGGTCATTTGACCACTTTAGAAATTAAACGAACCCTTAATTATTAGGGACATTTACACTTGAGATCCACTAGTTCTTTATATTTTCTCATGAGATACAATAGTTTTCATATTTACTCATTGGGATCCATTTTCTCGTTTAGTGACGGGTTTTTGAAACTAATCGCCATTGCTAATGGTGAAAATGTACTCTAACGAGTAAATACAAAAAATAGCGTGTCCCAATGAGAAAATATGTAGAACTAGTGGCCCCAAAGTGTAAATGTTCCTAAATATTTTTTAGGCCAAAAAGAAAAGTAAATATTCAGAACACGGAGGAAAAAATGGAGAAGGTGGAAGATGAAAGAGAAAAATTGAAAGAAGAAAAACTAAAGGCATAAGTATGCAAAAGGCACAAAGAAACATTTATCCCATCCTCAAACAACTTAACTTCTTGCTGTTTTCATCCTTCTTTCTTCGTTTGTCGTCGTCACGACGATCAGAAAAGGTAACCCATTATTATTATTATTATTATTATTATTATTATTATTATTATTATTATTATTATTATTATTATTATTATTATTATTATTATTATTATTATTATTATTATTATTAATTCTATGTAAATGTTAACCCAATAATACTCCGTGGTAGGGATGTTCCAAAAACTGACCAAATCGACAGACTGAACCGAGTCGAGCCGAGCCGAGCCGAACCGCCTTATTTTTTACATTTTTTTTAATCGGTTCGTTCCCATTTTTTTTTAAACTGACTGAGTCAGTCCGTTCCGCAGGTTTTGAGTTAATATGGTCGGTTTGGACCGACGGTTTTTAAATATATATATATATATATATATATATATATATATATATATATATTTTATATCTTATATAGTGTTTTGTTCTTATGCTCCTAATCTCAAATAAAAAAAGGTGGAAGCTAATATAGTCCAATCTAAAGTCTCTAAAGTAAACCCAACCCTTTATCTCGTTAACAATCAGTCATTTTCTTTCTCACATAAGCCAAAGGCAACAAATCAAAACAAAAACCCTCTCTCTCTCTCACCCAACCAAGATCGATCAGTCGAACACCCCTTGCGTCGGACGCTGAAGAATATATCCCCTCTCTATTTTTGATCTATTATTTATACCCGATTGTTTTTATTTTATCTGATATTTGATTTTACAGTCGATTGTTTTTTGTTTAAACCCGATTGTTTTTGGATCTATGGTTGGATCTATTTGGTCGCCCCTCTCTACTGATTTGTGGTTCAGTTTTATATCTGATATGGGATCGATTATTTTCAATACCCGATTATTTTCAATACCTGATGCTATTATGTTTGATATTAAATCTGATTTGATTTTTATGCCTTTTATTATACATGTTGTGCTAAAATACCCAATTGTTTTTAATACTTGTTTTTAATACCTGATGCTATTATTTCTGATATTAAATTTGATTTTCTCAAACACGTGTTGTTATACCTGTTTTTAAATCTGGTATATTACCTGTTTTTAAGACCTATTTTTAAATATGTTAAAATACATGTTATAAAACCTATTATAATACATGCTAAAATACTTGTTTTTAAATTTAATTGTTATAATTGGACATATTTGAAAAACATGTTCAAGATTTCCTTTGAATGATATAATTAATTAATGTTAGAAACGACAAACTAAACCGAACCGACCCTGTAAAAAAACGAATCGAATCGTTAACCGACATTATCGGTCCTGTCTTGGTCCATTTTTCTAGAGGACTGACATAGTCGGTCCGGTCCAAGAAAAACTTCACAACCAAATCGGACCGGACCGCGAACACCCATACTCCGTGGGATGGAATTGAGGTTTCACAGACACCCTTATTTAACTATCACATGAACGGGTCATGTCAAGTCGTGTTGGTATTATTTTTTTTATCATGATCGGGTGTTATAGGGTTTGTGCCTAAAGATGTGGCATTTTTTACATCAGGCAATGGCAGTGTGGAGTCATGTTGGTTTATTCAAACCTTTAATGAAAATACTAATTTTGATGTATCCATTGCTTAATATGCAACTTATTAGTTATGTTGGTGTCATTTTTTTTTATTGTGATCCGGTGTTATGGGGTTCGTATCTAAACAAGTGATTTTTTTTATGACCTGACTACGGGTTGAGTCGAGTCATGTTGGTTTAGTCAAACATTTTATGAAAATATTAATTTTGATGTATCCAATGCTCAAAATGCAACTTAGATAAGGCTGTAGATACATTTGTTTATTTAAGCTTATTAAAAACGTGTGGCGCTAAGAGAATCCCATTTATTAATTCATAATACCACGAGATTTGTTATATTTTTTTGCTAAGCACCACCACATGGTATGCATATTTTTTTAATTTTATCTCAACCATTCTCTCAAAGCATTTTCTCAACTTTCTCTCAACCATTTTCTCACTCAAAACCCTATATAAACTTCCCGTTCGAACCCTATATAATCTTCACTAATAAATTACCATATTATTTATTGAAATAACATACTAGTTAGGGTTTTCAGCCACTGAGGTTACCATATTGAAGTTGTAACAACTAATGTAGGTGTTAACAATGGGTGTGGCAACACTAAAACTAATGAAAATAGCTCAAATATCATTGTTCTAAAAAACCCGCCTAGGCACACCTAGGCACGTCTAGGCTTGAGGCTGGGGAGAAACACCCCACCTTAAGATTTTTACGCCTTATTCTTGATAAAACCCTTAAGGCACACTTTTTTCCCAAAACAATAATGCTTTAGTGAAACGATATCGCCTTTTAAATAATTTTTTTACAAACCGTACCATTATCTCATCCAAAATAATCAAATAGTATTTTAATTTGCATATTCATACATATTTTTATGATATGTACAATTTTAGTACTTTAATAGTCTTGTTATGGTTAAAAAGTATTAAAATATATTAAGAAGGCCTAAACGCCATTTCACGCCTAAGGCCCGCCTAGGCTTCTAAGGCTTAAGGCTTGACCTACACGCCTTGATCACGCCCCGCATTTTTTAGAACCTTGTCAAATATTATGTTTGCGGTAATTTTTTCTAAAAACAATAATGCTTTAGTGAAACGATATCTCCCTTTAAAGAATTTTTTTACAAATCGGACCATTGATATATTTTTATGATATGTACAATTTTACTATTTTGATAGTCTTATTATGGCTAAAATATATTAAGAAGGCCTGAACGCCTTTTCATGCCTTTTTACGCCTAAGGCCCCCGCCTAGGCTTCTAAGGCTTAAGGCTTGGCCTCCACACCTTGATCACGCCCCGCGTTTTTTAGAACCTCAATTTTTCATTCAACAATAAATCACATTTATGTCTCTTGAAGTCGAGCCACATCACATGGATTACTGCTGGAGACTTAAATTGGAGAGTCTCACCCATTGTTATCGGTGATGTGCCTGCCAACTAGACAAAGGGATAACTACAAATCCAAACATAATCCACTCCCAATAAATAAATCAAATAAACATAAATGGAATAGAAATCTAATAACATAAGTCTAAACAGAGATCCATTGATGAGCTAGCTATAGAAGAAAGAAACCAGTATATAGAGCAGTGACTAGAAAATATCAAAGACCATAGATAAGTAGAAGAAGCACTAAAATCTCACTATATCAAGCACCATTTAAAATTATGATGAGATGCCTAATCTAAGGGTATCGGTTCCACGAAATTCCCTCGCGGTTGTTCCTGAAAGAACAACATAGTAGACAATGATAAGGAAGACAAGGAAGATGACATTCACAATGACCTCCTTTTTCCAGTCGCTCTTGATGTTGCCGAGTAGCCCCGCCTTGCACGACTGGCAGTTGAAGCAGAGGACGCTCGACTCATTACACCATAAATTGCATTCGGGGTTGTTCGAAGTTGAGTTGGTCATTTTAGTCCAGTTAGTAGAGCTCATGTAGTCGAAATTACATTCATCCACTGGCTTACAGTACCCGAACTAGAAAAAGAAAGTTCATATCAATATTTAAAGTCAGAATACTAATTTTGATATCATACTTATTCAATTATAATAGAACTTTAAATATTTAAGCACATCTTGATGAAAATACTAATTATGATATTTAGGGATATTATTTCATTAGAAGTTCTTTAGCTACTTAAATTATTAGTTACTTAATAATTTAAGTAGCTAAAGAACTTCTAAGGGAATAATATCCCTAAATATCATAATTAGTATTTTCATAAAGATGTGCTTAAATATTTAAAGTTCTATTATAATTGAATAAGTTTGATATCAAAATTAGTATTCTGACTTTAAATATTTATATAAACTTTCTTTTTTCCACTCCGGGTGCTGTAAGCTAGCGGATGAATGTAATTTCGATTACGTGAGCTCTGCCAACTGACTAGAACGACCGACTCAACTTCGAACAACCCCGACTGCAATTTGTTGGGTAATGAGTCGAGCGTCCTCTGCTTCAACTGCTAGTCGTGCAAGGCGAGGCTACTCGACAACATCAAGAGCGACTGGAAAAAGGTGGCCATTGTGAACGTCATCTTCCTTGTCTTCCTTATCATATTGTCTACTCCATTGGATGTTGTGCTTTCAGGAACAATCACGAGGACAATTCGTGGAACCGATACCTTTAGATTAGGCATCTCATCATCATTTTAAATGGTGCTTGATATAGAGAGATTTTAGTGTTTCTTCTACTTATCTATGGTCTTTGATATTTGCTAGTCACTGCTCTATATACTGGTTTCTTAATATATTTTAATACTTTTTAACCATAACAAGACTATTAATATATTTTAATATTTTTTAACCATAACAAGACTATTCAAATAGTAAAATTGTACATATCATAAAAATATGACAATGGTCCGGTTTATAAAAAAATTCTTTAAAGGGCGATATCGTTTCACTAAAGCATTATTGTTTTTAGAAAACATTCGAGATTTTTACCCCGAGTCATTGTTCTTTATTAGTTTTAAATGCTCCAAAATTCACTATGTTTACTCAGGACAGAGGTAACGAATTGAACCCTAGAAAATAAAATGTAACAGACGAAAATTTCGATTCCATGGATCTCAAACCAACGATTCTAACTTGGTTTTAATGATTCGCTTTTCATTGATAAGAACGTTTGAAACTTAATTGGTGTTTAACACATTATTAAGGTTTTATGTTCATTGTCAGCAAAGTTTTAAACATTATCAAATATGGCAAAATCCTATTTTTTCTTTTTTTGTGAATGATGTTAATGATGTTGAGAACCAATCTGATTTAATGGGTGTTAATGATGATTTGTTTGTCTTTGAAGTTGAGAGATTGATTGTTGATGTTTTGTTAGAAGTTGAGAGGTTTTTGTGTTTAGAGATGAGGGAAAGGGGAAAAATGAAAATTTTGAACTTTAAGTAATGGGTAACCTTATGGTGGTATAATTGTGTAAATAATGAATTTGTGCGGTATTTTAGAGTTAAAATTGTCTTGTGGTATTTTGGAGCAAATAGTGGGCAGCTCTTAGCGCCACCCTTAAAAAAACACTAATTTTGTTGTATTCAGTGCTAATTATAAAGACACATTTAACTATCACAAAAGTTTGCTAAGAAAATACTAATTTTGTTGTATTCAATGATCAGTATAAAAACTTGTTTAGTTACAATTTAGCGAATTCAAATTCAAAACATTACTCATATTTGAGAAAAAGATAATTGTGAATTGAAAGAAAACAAGGTTGGTACAAAATGCTTACACATTGAGGCGAAATTGCTCTCCAATAAAATCATGGATTGTTATTATGGTGGGGGTGGGAGGGATATACACCTCCAATAGTAGCATGACACATGACAAGTAGACCAATCAAGATGGCGACCCATATCCATTTTAGCAAGATAAGGACGACTAAACTCCTTGATAAAATAAAAATAGTATTTTAATGTAACTCAAACTTTACGAGGATAGGACTTATCCAATTGTAATCCCTAACTCTATATATAAAGGGGACACCCCTCATTGTAAAGGGGAGGCTCAGAGGCTACAGAAATACTCTCATATAAATTTTTTCATTAATTATAGTGAAATACTGTTGAAGTCCCTTGGACGTAGGCCATTAGTGGTTCGACTATGTAAATCTTTATCTCTTTCTCATTTATTTTTATACTCTCGTCGTGAAGGTTTGGCACCCCCTTTGAGTGGATTTTGTGACACCACAGATAGGGTAATCATTTAAATGTAGAGTGTTAGAATTGGGAAAAAAAAGATCTGTATATCATGACATCTCTCATCATATCTTACCGACCAGGCATCTCGGGGGCCCATTCTGAAAAGATATCGAAGATTTCTCACATAACGGTTAAATCCCATGACCATGAAATTGCCCCTCTGAACCTTCTCTTCGGACTCTACAAGCTTCTTTTTCAGATCATCATTTTCGGAGTGAATCATGGCGCTAACCTCCCCCACATCCTTTGTCTCAGTAAGTTGAGCTTGCGAATTATTTATTTCCTCCTACATAGAGGAGCCCACATCTTCCATGTCCTTAAGGTCGGTCTTGAGCATAGCGACCAAGGTGGATTGGTCCTTACAAGCCCTGTCATCTTCTTCAAGGCCTTTTAAACAAATATAAATGCTCGACAACAAAACAAATGGATAAAATATCCTCGTCAACATGCTACATCAACAAAACAAATACCCAAATTAAATAATGATTTAGAAAAGCGGCATTCAAAGCAGTGCGAACAGATTGTAAAAAGAAATGACTTCTTCATTAAGGTATAACAGAACGGGCTGAGCCTTTACCATCCAATAAAAAAGGAGTACAAAGTTCAAACAAAAATCCTAAAAAGTGAAGGTCTTATTTCTTCGCCTGCCCCTCAGTCTCAACTTCCTTCCCCTTTATCGCCATCTTATTTTTCTGATCGATACGGTTGCTTGTGGATGCCTCCTCATAGACTTTTGGGGGAGGGCCAGGGTGATGCATGCTAAAGATACGTGACTCAACAGGAACCTCGGCCTTCACTAAGGCTTAATCCCAACCCTTCTTAAAGCTACACTTTCAGATATAGGCCAGCTAGAACCTAGCATTGGCGTAAGCCTCCTTTCAGCCCTTCCCAAAGCTGACCTCCTTGGCTGCAGGGAACTCGACAACCTAAGAGGCCAATCAAGAATTCTCTGTCTTTAGCTGAGTATTATCAACCTCCAATAGGCTGTTCTCAATCTTCAATGAGGTCATGGCTGTAATACCCCGTACTTTTGACTATATTTATTTTTAGGATTAATTAATTAAATTGCGTATTAATTGGAAATTAATCCGGGTTATAAATACTAATGAGATGCGAATTGGTATTTGATTATGTGCATATATGATTATATATGTATTTGATATTATAAAATTTGTCGTGAGATTTATATACGGTAATTTGGAAATTTTGTTGAGACGCGTGGGACCGTCGCGTCACGTTGTAATATTTTGATAATAAAAGTGAATTTAAAATCTATAATCTGTATGGTCGTTTTGAGTGCGCCAACGCGTCCGGAAGGGTCGAGATAGTCAGAAAACACTAGCTGGGGGTATAGTTTGGGTCCCGGGGTATTTTTAGGCCATACCAGCAACTTAAAGGGTATTTTGGTAATTTTACATTTTGAGGAATTAAAAGTGACGAAAATTGGTTAATTAAATCTGATGTGGATATTGACCCACTAAGCCCATAACCAACCCATATTAACCCTTTAAGCTACGGAGGCTAACATTAGGTTTACAATCTTCCCCAAATCAAACCCTAGCCACCTTAAGCCACCATTGGAGAAGGAGCTTAGAGAGAGAGGAAACTCTGCAGAATCTTCACCAAACCTACACCAAAATCAGAAATCAAACCAAGGCAAGTGTTTTAATCATATTTAAATTCGTAGAATGTTTCCCCCATGTTAGAAAATTGATAAATTACAACTGTTCTTGAAAGATAATGAAAACCCATGTAGTTTGAAGTTTAGAACTTGAAAATTGTGAAGAGAATTGCATGTAGTATGATAGGTAGATGATTTCCCTTATATTAATTGTGATTTGAAGGGATTAAAACGAAATAAATTATGGGATTTGATAATGATATAAACCTAGGGTTCATGTTCTAGAGAAATTGGGAAAAGTGTAGAGATTTGTAAATTCAGTTGATGTTATGATGATTCAATCCTTGAAAACATGTTAGGAGATGATGTAAATATGTTTAGGATGAATTAGAGACCCTAAAACGTTATTGGGATGAACCTTGGAAGAGATTAGAAGTGATAAAAATGGTGAAAAACGAATTGGGGAAAATCTGGGCCGAATCTGGTAGCTCGTTAGAAGCAGCCCCCATGTCGTTCGAACGAACTCGTTCGAACGAGCTTCTAACGAGTTGACCAGTCGTTGCTAACGAGTAGGAATTTCGTTCGATATCTCGTTCGAACGAGATATCGTTAGAAGGGACAGTTCGTTCGAACGAACTGGATCTCGTTCGAACAGTCTCGTTCGAACGAGACTTCTAACGAGCTGACAGTCCAAACTCGTTCGAACACTCGTTCGAACGAGACTTCTAACGAGTTGACAGTTTGGTCCTTTTTGGACTGTTTCGATTTTTGGAGACCCGTAAACTTGTTCGAGGATATAGATAGCATTTCTTTGATGATATAGTGATAAACTTGGGACATTTGGGTAGTTATGAGGAGGAATTTACATACGAGAGTTGTATTACATGTACGGTTTGGGTTGAGACGTGAGTGCCTACTACGACATGAGAAATTATAGCGCGTATAATTGCAAACCGAAATAGTATAGATTGTGATAAATATGGTTAGTGCGAGAATGCGATATGTACTACGATTAAAATACGGTATAACTAAGATGTGTGTTTACTTAGTATTGGTATATGGATTGTGTGTATGACATACCTACCATACTTGCTATCACGGGAGGTTTGCGTTCGCTTAGGACCCTCTAATCCTTGTGTGCCTACGGGGGGGATATAGACTGGTACCTCGATGAACATAGGTCATAGAAAGACTTATTGTGATATTAATAAGTCCGCTGATCATGGGAGCGTAGGTATGTGCGTGACCCATGTGATGGTGACTGTGTTCGCCTCCATTATTTGTGATGTTGTTATCGGTAAACTATTCCTGAGAGATTCGGAATATGTAATCCTTATGTACGTGATGTACCGGGATGGATAGCAGAGTATGTGTGCACCACAGCTTAGTTCGCGGGGTGCTTGTATTGTATATTTATGATATGAATAATATACATTAAATTAATGGGAATCCTCATGTTAATGTTGTAAAAATATTACGGTATTGTTTCGAGATATATAATGAGTTAACTGATAGTTATATATATGGCATATTTAGTAACTGAGTTTACGTTAAACCCCTATTTAATTACGAGCGTGGTTATGTTAAATGGAACCGAGTAATATGGGTAGAACCTTTGGCAGTCTAGCTAGTTATGTTGTCACTTAGCTAGTAGTATGGGTCGTTATAGATGGGTACTTACGTTAGGAGTGCACAGTTAGACGAGAGGTGAGAATATCATGCGAGTGTACGTCCTAACATGTACTTTGCATTTAATGTTTTAAATGTTTTTAAAGCACTTGCAGGTTTTTAAAATATAACTCCACATTCGGGCTCTGACCCGTTTGCTTTTCAAATCTCTTTTTCTTTGTAAAACCATTTTAGGTGCCCAGCCACAAGGACACCAAGCATAGGATACTCATTCAGGTGACGAGCTGTAGCTGCTTGTGGAAGCTACAGAGATTTGCATGTAGATGCTTCTATCTTTTGGATTCCAGGGTCACCATCTATCAGTTGTAGGGCATGTTGCCCATTTCTTTAGAGACATCTTTTATATTTCAGTTTTCAGACTTTAGCATGTTTTATTTCAGTTTCGGTTATTCATTTCAGTTATGGGATTGTAGTGAGGAGTTTTCCTCCAGACTTTATTTACTCTATTGTGATGGTTATTCGTTTTACTTCAGTATGGTGAATGGTGTTATTTATTTCTTCATTACACTTGTTGTATGTTAATCAGACTTAAATTAAAATTTGGCAACTTGCTTTTTAAATACTAGGTGGTTAGAAATAATAAAATATTTTCGACAGTGATGCTATTAACTGAGCCAACTTGGCATTTTGAATTAATTTTATAAAGGAGTAGCTACCCGGTATTTAATTAGTCGGGGTGCCACAGGTGGTATCAGAGCATCAGGTTCTAGTGTCCTTTAGGATCTGTACGGCTATTATGTTTCCGCTACGTTTCTTTGATATAGAGCCCTATATTTTAGGACTGTTGTACTCTTTTTGTGTATGCTTCGTTCTTCAGCTATTTTAAGTTTATAAACAGCGAACTTATAAACTTTGTTCTTATTTCAGATGCCTCCACGACGTGCACGACGAGTTCCCAGGAATGCAATGCCCGAACCCCAGCCCGCTCCAGTTCAGGGCATGATGAACGCCGCTGAGGTTGCTGCAATAGTAGCCCAAGCGGTAAATGCCGCGATTGCCGTGATTCAGCAGGCACCGCCTCAGGCGCCGGTTGCCGCGCCAGCATAGGTTAATGCATTCCCGTCTGCTTGGGAGCGTGTACGAGACGCTTTTCAGAAAGCGCATCCGCCAGAGTTTGCAGGTAGCTCAGACGTGGTAGTCTCGAGCCAATGGAGGAAGGACATACAGAGGCATTTGAGGATGCATGAGTGCACAGATATTCAGAAACAGGTGCTAGCTACTTTCAAGCTAGTGGGATCTGCATTACAGTGGTGGGAGTCTATTACCACTGCGGAGGAGAGGGATACCCTCACGATTCAGGAGTTCTGGGTGCGGTTTGACCGCAAGTACTTTCCGTTCGCAGTTCATACAGAGATGAGGAGGAAGCTGATGAGTCTGAAACAGGAAGGCAAGACAGTGGCCGAGTATGAGGCCGAGTTTACTAATCTGTTGAATATCGTTCCAGACGAGATAACAACAGAGAAGAAGAAGATTGAGAAGTTCACCGATGGGTTGAATTGGAGGATCCGTCAGCATCTGCTAGGGAACCTATCGTTGGCCACTTATTCTGATGTGGTTAACGCTGCATTGTTGCACTGCCAGGACCACCGTTTTCATATGGCCGAGGGCAAGCGGTCGGGGGAGTCTAGCCATCAGGGCAGGACTGGAGGACATGGTGCCAGTGGGGCACAATCGGGTCAGGGGCAGAGGCAGAATGAGCAGGGCTCCCAGCAGGGGGATAATAAGAGGTTCCGGTCAGGGAACTACAGGCAGGGACAGGGAGGTTTCCGCCAGGGCCATCAGGGTCCAAACGGCCATCAGGGCCAACAGGGACAGAATGGGCAGCAGTTTCATCAGGGCCAGCAGGGCCAAGGGAGAAATGGTAACGGCCACCAGGGCCGGGGACAACAGGGGCAAAGGGGAGGGAACTTCCCAGGGAAGTGTTTCACTTGTGGCAAGACTGGCCATAAGAAACAGGATTGTCCTGATAGGGGCAGGACCCCACAGCAGCAGCAGGGTGCCCGCCAGGAGCCACAGAGGCCTATGTTTCCCGCCGCTCTTCCTGCACCGCCACAGATGGAAGCTTTGCCACCCATTCCAGCAGTCCCAGTTCAGCAGGGGCAGCTACAGTATGGACGTGTCTACAACGTTCACCAGGCTGCAGTTCCACAGGCACCGCCCGCGATCGAGGGTACGTTTCCTATCCATGGCACTTTGGGTCGGGTGTTATTTGATACGGGTGCTACACATTGTTTCATAGCTACACACTTCGCGAAAGCTTTAGGATTGTTAGCTACGGCAGAGAGCACAGTGACGTGTGTCGACTCACCATTAGGGAGTGGGTCACTTATTTTCTTTATATGCCGGGGAGTGGGGGTAGAGGTTGGTGGTTTGGTATTACCTATGGACATGTTAGTGTTAGACATGCATGTTCACGATGTGATGATTGGTATGGATTGGCTCGTAGCATATAGGGCCATGATTGATTGCTTCAGCGGGAGCATTGTTTTTGCCATTCCGGGGCAAGAGATGTTTGTAGTGGCGATGCCTCGCCCAGAGGGAGGATCGACCGCTCATCTGTATTACATAGAGGAGGATACCTCTAAGGAGGTTGTTATTCCTTTAGATTCGATCCCGGTTGTCAGGGAGTATTCGGATGTGTTTCACGAGATACCAGGCTTACCACCCAGTCGAGAGATAGATTTCGTTATTGATTTGCTACCGGGTACGAGACCTATAGCACGTGCACCATACCGTATGGCTCCAGTTGAGATGCGAGAGTTACGGGATCAGATAGAGCAGCTGTTAGGGCAGGGCTTTATTCGCAGGAGTACCTCACCTTGGGGCGCTCCAGTTTTGTTTGTGAAGAAGAGGGATGGTTCACTGAGATTGTGTGTGGACTACCGAGAGTTGAATAAGGTCACGATACGGAATAAGTATTCGTTGCCTCGAATCGATGACTTATTCGACCAATTGAGAGGAGATTCTTTCTTCTCAAAGATTGACTTGAGATCGGGATACCATCAATTGCGTATCAGGGAGGAGGATGTCTCGAAGACTGCGTTCTTATCAAGATATGGTTCTTACGAGTTTCGGGTTATGCCTTTCGGCTTGACCAACGCTCCTGCAGTGTTTATGGACTTGATGAACAGGGTGTTCAGGGATTTCCTAGACCAGTTTGTCATTGTCTTCATTGATGATATTCTGGTTTACTCTCAGACAGAGGAGGAGCACGCCGAGCATTTGAGGCAGGTTTTGCAGACACTCCGTCAGAACGAGCTGTATGCAAAATATGAGAAGTGCGGGTTTTGGCTGAAGGAAGTCCAGTTTTTGGGGCATATCATTTCTGACCAGGGAATATCTGTTAATCCGGGGAAGGTGTCAGCGGTGAGGGAGTGGGGACAGCCCACGACACCGACTGAGATTCATAGTTTCTTGGGTTTAAGAGGATACTACAGGAGGTTTATCAGGGGTTTCTCCGAGATAGCAGGTCCTTTGACACATCTGACTTGTAAAGGTGTGTCGTTCATTTGGAGTGATGCCTGTCAGTTGGCATTCGATGAATTGAAGGACAAGTTGACCTCAGCACCTGTGTTAGCATTGCCGAGACCGGGAGTTGAGTATTTGGTTTACACCGATGCGTCTTTGCAAGGACTGGGAGGTGTATTGCAGCAGGAGAGACAGGCCATAGCTTATGCTTCCCGTAAGCTTAAGCCTCATGAGAAGAATTACCCCACACATGATTTGGAGTTGGCGGCAGTGGTATTTGCCTTACGGATTTGGAGGCACTACCTTTTGGGGGAGAAGTTTCAGCTGTTCACGGACCACAAGTCACTACAGTATCTGTTCACGCAGATGGAACTGAATATGCGGCAGCGTAGGTGGCTTGAATTTGTGAAGGGCTACCAGTTCGACATCCAGTACCACCCGGGTAAGGCTAACGTGGTAGCAGACGCGTTGAGCCGTAGGCCAGTAGATGAAGTGGCAGAAGTATGGAAGGCTAAGTGGAAGGAATTGGGACACCAGGATGCTATAGCCCGATCTTTCATGTCTGTGATGACCGTTACACCGCAGATTGTCACAAAGGTAGTACGGGCACAAGCTAATGACTCGTTCTGTCAGGAGCAGATAGTTCGATTGCTAGCAGAGGGATCCGAATCCTATACCATTAGCTCAGACGGGGGATTACGCTTCAATGGGAGATTGGTAGTTCCGAAAGGAGAGGAATTGCGACACGATGTTATGGCAGAGTCGCACGGCTCACGGTTCGCGGTACATCCCGGAGGGGATAAAATGTACCAAGACATGAGACGGCAATATTGGTGGAGCGGTATGAAGAGAGATATCGCTGAGTTTGTCTCGAAATGCGCCACTTGTCAGCTTGTAAAAGTGGATCATCAGAGACCAGCAGGATTGCTACAGCCGTTGGAGGTTCCGGTGTGGATGTGGGAGAGCATATCCATGGATTTTATCACGGGGTTGCCTACGTCGCAGAGGGGTCACGACTCCGTTTGGGTAATTGTGGACAGGTTGTCCAAGGTCGCTCACTTCTTACCCGTAAGGACTGACTACACTACGGGACAGTATGCCCAGCTCTTCATTTCAGAGATTGTGAGACTTCACGGTGTGCCCCTAAATATCGTGTCTGACAGAGACAAGATATTTGTTTCGAGGTTTTGGGAGAGTTTCCAGGAGGCCATGGGCACGGAATTGCGGTTGAGTACGGCTTATCATCCGTAGACCGATGGGCAGACACAGCGCACCAATCAGATGTTGGAGGACATGCTACGCATGTGCATTATTGACTTCGGGGGTGGATGGGAGCAGTACCTTCCACTGGTGGAGTTTGCTTACAACAACTCCTATCAGTTCACGATTGGCATGGCTCCGTTTGAGGCATTGTACGGTAGGCCTTGTCATTCCCCAGCATGTTGGTTAGAGGTGGGGGACAACAAACTGCTTGGGCCGGAAGTGATTCAGGATACTTCGGCAAGGATTGAGTTGATTCGGAGTTGCATTCGGGTAGCTCAAGACAGGCAGAAGAGTTATGCTGATGCGAAGAGGTTTTTCAGGGAGTTCCAAGTGGGGGACCAGGTTTTGCTCAGGGTATCTCCGATGAAGGGGATCATGCGTTTCGGCAAGAAAGGAAAGTTGGCACCAAGGTATGTGGGGCCGTTTCCTATTATTGAGCGGATCGGACCGGTTGCGTATAGACTCGGGTTACCGGAGCATTTGCATCGGATTCACGATGTGTTCCATATTTCCTCGCTGAGGAAATACCTTAGAGATAATTTGGTTCATTCTCACATTGCTGTGGAGGACATCGATCTCCAGCAGGATAGCTCCTAGGAGGAGGGGCCAATTGCTATTTTGGACCGAAGCGAGAGGAAACTGCGGTCAAAGATAGTCCCGTTAGTGCGTGTTCAGTGGCGACATCACAATGTCGAGGAGTCCACATGGGAGCGCGAGGATGAGATGCGCGAGCGTTATCCAGAGCTGTTTTTAGCAGGTACTTTATAGTTTCGAATTTCGGGACAAAATTCAGTTATTAAGGGGGAAGTATGTAATACCCCGTACTTTTGACTATATTTATTTTTAGGATTAATTAATTAAATTGCGTATTAATTGGAAATTAATCCGGGTTATAAATACTAATGAGATGCGAATTGGTATTTGATTATGTGCATATATGATTATATATGTATTTGGTATTATAAAATTTGTCGTGAGATTTATATACGGCAATTTGGAAATTTTGTTGAGACGCGTGGGACCGCCGCGTCACGTTGTAATATTTTGATAATAAAAGTGAATTTAAAATCTATAATCCGTATGGTCGTTTTGAGTGCGCCAACGCGTCCGGAAGGGTCGAGATAGTCAGAAAACACTAGCCGGGGGTATAGTTTGGGTCCCGGGGTATTTTTAGGCCATACCGGCAACTTAAAGGGTATTTTGGTAATTTTACATTTTGAGGAATTAAAAGTGACGAAAATTGGTTAATTAAATCTGATGTGGATATTGACCCACTAAGCCCATAACCAACACATATTAACCCTTTAAGCTACGGAGGCTAACATTAGGTTTACAATCTTCCCCAAATCAAACCCTAGCCACCTTAAGCCACCATTGGAGAAGGAGCTTAGAGAGAGAGGAAACTCTGCAGAATCTTCACCAAACCTACACCAAAATCAGAAATCAAACCAAGGCAAGTGATTTAATCATATTTAAATTCGTAGAATGTTTCCCCCATGTTAGAAAATTGATAAATTACAACTATTCTTGAAAGATAATGAAAACCCATGTAGTTTGAAGTTTAGAACTTGAAAATTGTGAAGAGAATTGCATGTAATATGATAGGTAGATGATTTCCCTTCTATTAATTGTGATTTGAAGGGATTAAAATGAAATAAATTATGGGATTTGATGATGATATAAACCTAGGGTTCATGTTCTAGAGAAATTGGGAAAAGTGTAGAGATTTGTAAATTCAGTTGATGTTATGATGATTCAATCCTTGAAAACATGTTAGGAGATGATGTAAATATGTTTAGGATGAATTAGAGACCCTAAAACATTATTGGGATGAACCTTGGAAGAGATTAGAAGTGATAAAAATGGTGAAAAACGAATTGGGGAAAATCTGGGCCGAATCTGGTAGCTCGTTAGAAGCAGCCCCCAGGTCGTTCGAACGAACTCGTTCGAACGAGCTTCTAACGAGTTGACCAGTCGTTGCTAACGAGTAGGAATTTCGTTCGATATCTCGTTCGAACGAGATATCGTTAGTAGGGACAGTTCGTTCGAACGAACTGGATCTCGTTCGAACAGTCTCGTTCGAACGAGACTTCTAACGAGCTGACAGTCCAAACTCGTTCGAACACTCGTTCGAACGAGACTTCTAACGAGTTGACAGTTTGGTCCTTTTTGGACTGTTTCGATTTTTGGAGACCCGTAAACTTGTTCGAGGATATAGATAGCATTTCTTTGATGATATAGTGATAAACTTGGGACATTTGGGTAGTTATGAAGAGGAATTTACATACGAGAGTTGTATTACATGTACGGTTTGGGTTGAGACGTGAGAGCCTACTACGACGTGAGAAATTATAGTGCGTATAATTGCAAACCAGAATAGTATAGATTGTGATAAATATGGTTAGTGCGAGAATGCGATGTGTACTACGATTAAAATACGGTATAACTAAGATGTGTGTTTACTTAGTATTGGTATATGGATTGTGTGTATGACATACCTACCATACTTGCTATCACGGGAGGTTTGCATTCGCTTAGGACCCTCTAATCCTTGTGTGCCTACGGGGGGGATGTAGACTGGTACCTCGATGAACATAGGTCATAGAAAGACTTATTGTGATATTAATAAGTCCGCTGATCATGGGAGCGTAGGTATGTGCGTGACCCATGTGATGGTGACTGTGTTCGCCTCCATTATTTGTGATGTTGTTATCGGTAAACTATTCCTGAGAGATTCGGAATATGTAATCCTTATGTACGTGATGTACCGGGATGGATAGCAGAGTATGTGTGCACCACAGCTTAGTTCGCGGGGTGCTTGTATTGTATATTTATGATATGAATAATATACATTAAATTAATGGGAATCCTCATGTTAATGTTGTAAAAATATTACGGTATTGTTTCGAGATATATAATGAGTTAACTGATAGTTATATATATGGCATATTTAGTAACTGAGTTTACGTTAAACCCCTATTTAATTACGAGCGTGGTTATGTTAAATGGAACCGAGTAATATGGGTAGAACCTTTGGCAGTCTAGCTAGTAGTATGGGTCGTTATAGATGGGTACTTACGTTAGGAGTGCACAGTTAGACGAGAGGTGAGAATATCATGCGAGTGTACGTCCTAACATGTACTTTGCATTTAATGTTTTAAATGTTTTTAAAGCACTTGCAGGTTTTTAAAATATAACTCCACATTCGGGCTCTGACCCGTTTGCTTTTCAAATCTCTTTTTCTTTGTAAAACCATTTTAGGTGCCCAGCCACAAGGACACCAAGCATAGGATACTCATTCAGGTGACGAGCTGTAGCTGCTTGTGGAAGCTACAGGGATTTGCATGTAGACGCTTCTATCTTTTGGATTCCAGGGTCACCATCTATCAGTTGTAGGGCATGTTGCCCATTTCTTTAGAGACATCTTTTATATTTCAGTTTTCAGACTTTAGCATGTTTTATTTCAGTTTCGGTTATTCATTTCAGTTATGGGATTGTAGTGAGGAGTTTTCCTCCAGACTTTATTTACTCTATTGTGATGGTTATTCGTTTTACTTCAGTATGGTGAATGGTGTTATTTATTTCTTCATTACACTTGTTGTATGTTAATCAGACTTAAATTAAAATTTGGCAACTTGCTTTTTAAATACTAGGTGGTTAGAAATAATAAAATATTTTCGACAGTGATGCTATTAACTGAGCCAACTTGGCATTTTGAATTAATTTTATAAAGGAGTAGCTACTCGGTATTTAATTAGTCGGGGGGCCACAGGTGGTATCAGAGCATCAGGTTCTAGTGTCCTTTAGGATCTGTATGGCTATTATGTTTCCGCTACGTTTCTTTGATATAGAGCCCTATATTTTAGGACTGTTGTACTCTTTTTGTGTATGCTTCGTTCTTCAGCTATTTTAAGTTTATAAACAGCGAACTTATAAACTTTGTTCTTATTTCAGATGCCTCCACGACGTGCATGACGAGTTCCCAGGAATGCAATGCCCGAACCCCAGCCCGCTCCAGTTCAGGGCATGATGAACGCCGCTGAGGTTGCTGCTATAGTAGCCCAAGCGGTAAATTCCGCGATTGCCGTGATTCAGCAGGCACCGCCTCAGGCGCCGGTTGCCGCGCCAGCACAGGTTAATGCATTCCCGTCTGCTTGGGAGCGTGTACGAGACGCTTTTCAGAAAGCGCATCCGCCAGAGTTTGCAGGTAGCTCAGACGTGGTAGTCTCGAGCCAATGGAGGAAGGACATACAGAGGCATTTGAGGATGCATGAGTGCACAGATATTCAGAAACAAGTGCTAGCTACTTTCAAGCTAGTGGGATCTGCATTACAGTGGTGGGAGTCTATTACCACTGCGGAGGAGAGGGATACCCTCACGATTCAGGAGTTCTGGGTGCGGTTTGACCGCAAGTACTTTCCGTCCGCAGTTCATACAGAGATGAGGAGGAAGCTGATGAGTCTGAAACAGGAAGGCAAGACAGTGGCCGAGTATGAGGCCGAGTTTACTAATCTGTTGAATATCGTTCCAGACGAGATAACAACAGAGAAGAAGAAGATTGAGAAGTTCACCGATGGGTTGAATTGGAGGATCCGTCAGCATCTGCTAGGGAACCTATCGTTGGCCACTTATTCTGATGTGGTTAACGCTGCATTGTTGCACTGCCAGGACCACCGTTTTCATATGGCCGAGGGCAAGCGGTCGGGGGAGTCTAGCCATCAGGGCAGGACTGGAGGACATGGTGTCAGTGGGGCACAATCGGGTCAGGGGCAGAGGCAGAATGAGCAGGGCTCCCAGCAGGGGGATAATAAGAGGTTCCGGTCAGGGAACTACAGGCAGGGACAGGGAGGTTTCCGCCAGGGCCATCAGGGTCCAAACAGCCATCAGGGCCAACAGGGACAGAATGGGCAGCAGTTTCATCAGGGCCAGCAGGGCCAAGGGAGAAATGGTAACGGCCACCAGGGCCGGGGACAACAGGGGCAGAGGGGAGGGAACTTCCCAGGGAAGTGTTTCACTTGTGGCAAGACTGGCCATAAGAAACAGGATTGTCCTGATAGGGGCAGGACCCCACCGCAGCAGCAGGGTGCCCGCCAGGAGCCACAGAGGCCTATGTTTCCCGCCGCTCTTCCTGCACCGCCACAGATGGCAGCTTTGCCACCCATTCCAGCAGTCCCAGTTCAGCAGGGGCAGCTACAGTATGGACGTGTCTACAACGTTCACCAGGCTGCAGTTCCACAGGCACCGCCCGCGATCGAGGGTACGTTTCCTATCCATGGCACTTTGGGTCGGGTGTTATTTGATACGGGTGCTACACATTGTTTCATAGCTACACACTTCGCGAAAGATTTAGGATTGTTAGCTACGGCAGAGAGCACAGTGACGTGTGTCGACTCACCATTAGGGAGTGAGTCACTTATTTTCTTTATATGCCGGGGAGTGGGGGTAGAGGTTGGTGGTTTGGTATTACCTGCGGACATGTTAGTGTTAGACATGCATGTTCACGATGTGATCATTGGTATGGATTGGCTCGTAGCATATAGGTCCATGATTGATTGCTTCAGCGGGAGCATTGTTTTTGCCATTCCGGGGCAAGAGATGTTTGTAGTGGCGATGCCTCGCCCAGAGGGAGGATCGACCGCTCATCTGTATTACATAGAGGAGGATACCTCTAAGGAGGTTGTTATTCCTTTAGATTCGATCCCGGTTGTCAGGGAGTATTCGGATGTGTTTCACGAGATACCAGGCTTACCACCCAGTCGAGAGATAGATTTCGTTATTGATTTGCTACCGGGTACGAGACCTATAGCACGTGCACCATACCGTATGGCTCCAGCTGAGATGCGAGAGTTACGGGATCAGATAGAACAGCTGTTAGGGCAGGGCTTTATTCGCAGGAGTACCTCACCTTGGGGCGCTCCAGTTTTGTTTGTGAAGAAGAGGGATGGTTCACTGAGATTGTGTGTGGACTACCGAGAGTTGAATAAGGTCACGATACGGAATAAGTATTCGTTGCCTCGAATCGATGACTTATTCGACCAATTGAGAGGAGATTATTTCTTCTCAAAGATTGACTTGAGATCGGGATACCATCAGTTGCGTATCAGGGAGGAGGATGTCTCGAAGACTGCGTTCTTGTCAAGATATGGTTCTTACGAGTTTCGGATTATGCCTTTCGGCTTGACCAACGCTCCAGTAGTATTTATGGACTTGATGAACAGGGTGTTCAGGGATTTCCTAGACCAGTTTGTCATTGTCTTCATTGATGATATTCTGGTTTACTCTCAGACAGAGGAGGAGCACGCCGAGCATTTGAGGCAGGTTTTGCAGACACTCCGTCAGAACGAGCTGTATGCAAAATATGAGAAGTGCGGGTTTTGGCTGAAGGAAGTCCAGTTTTTGGGGCATATCATTTCTGACCAGGGAATATCTGTTAATCCGGGGAAGGTGTCAGCGGTGAGGGAGTGGGGACAGCCCACGACACCGACTGAGATTCGTAGTTTCTTGGGTTTAGGAGGATACTACAGGAGGTTTATCAGGGGTTTCTCCGAGATAGCAGGTCCTTTGACACATCTGACTTGTAAAGGTGTGTCGTTCATTTGGAGTGATGCCTGTCAGTTGGCATTCGATGAATTGAAGGACAAGTTGACCTCAGCACCTGTGTTAGCATGACCGAGACCGGGAGTTGAGTATTTGGTTTACACCGATGCGTCTTTGCAAGGACTGGGAGGTGTATTGCAGCAGGAGAGACAGGCCATAGCTTATGCTTCCCGTAAGCTTAAGCCTCATGAGAAGAATTACCCCACACATGATTTGGAGTTGGCGGCAATGGTATTTGCCTTACGGATTTGGAGGCACTACCTTTTGGCGGAGAAGTTTCAGCTGTTCACGGACCACAAGTCACTACAGTATCTGTTCACGCAGAAGGAACTGAATATGCGGCAGCGTAGGTGGCTTGAATTTGTGAAGGACTACCAGTTCGACATCCAGTACCACCCGGGTAAGGCTAACGTGGTAGCAGACGCGTTGAGCCGTAGGCCAGTAGATAAAGTGGCAGAAGTATGGAAGGCTAAGTGGAAGGAATTGGGACACCAGGATGCTATAGCCCGATCTTTCATGTCTGTAATGACCGTTACACCGCAGATTGTCACAAAGGTAGTACGGGCACAAGCTAATGACTCGTTCTGTCAGGAGCAGATAGTTCAATTGCTAGCAGAGGGAGCCGAATCCTATACCATTAGCTCAGACGGGGGATTACGCTTCAATGGGAGATTGGTAGTTCCGAAAGGAGAGGAATTGCGACACGATGTTATGGCAGAGTCGCACGGATCACGGTTCGCGGTACATCCCGGAGGGGATAAAATGTACCAAGACATGAGACGGCAATATTGGTGGAGCGGTATGAAGAGAGATATCACTGAGTTTGTCTCGAAATGCGCCACTTGTCAGTTTGTAAAAGTGGATCATCAGAGACCAGCAAGATTGCTACAGCCGTTGGAGGTTCCGGTGTGGATGTGGGAGAGCATATCCATGGATTTTATCACGGGGTTGCCTACGTCTCAGAGGGGTCACGACTCCGTTTGGGTAATTGTGGACAGGTTGTCCAAGGTCGCTCACTTCTTACCCGTAAGGACTGACTACACTACGGGACAGTATGCCCAGCTCTTCATTTCAGAGATTGTGAGGCTTCACGGTGTGCCCCTAAATATCGTGTCTGACAGAGACAAGATATTTGTTTCGAGGTTTTGGGAGAGTTTCCAGGAGGCCATGGGCACGGAATTGCGGTTGAGTACGGCTTATCATCCGCAGACCAATGGGCAAACAGAGCGCACCAATCAGATGTTGGAGGACATGCTACGCATGTGCATTATTGACTTCGGGGGTGGATGGGAGCAGTACGTTCCACTGGTGGAGTTTGCTTACAACAACTCCTATCAGTTCATGATTGGCATGGCTCCGTTTGAGGCATTGTACGGTAGGCCTTGTCGTTCCCCAGCATGTTGGTTAGAGGTGGGGAACAACAAACTGCTTGGGCCGGAAGTGATTCAGGATACTTCGGCAAGGATTGATTTGATTCGGAGTCGCATTCGGGTAGCTCAAGACAGGCAGAAGAGTTATGCTGATGCGAAGAGGTTTTTCAGGGAGTTCCAAGTGGGGGACCAGGTTTTGCTCAGGGTATCTCCGATGAAGGGGATCATGCGTTTCGGCAAGAAGGGAAAGTTGGCACCAAGGTATGTGGGGCCGTTTCCTATTATTGAGCGGATCAGACCGGTTGCGTATAGACTCGGGTTACCGGAGCATTTGCATCGGATTCACGATGTGTTCCATATTTCCTCGATGAGGAAATACCTTAGAGATAATTTGGTTCATTCTCACATTGCTGTGGAGGACATCGATCTCCAGCCGGATAGCTCCTACGAGGAGGGGCCAATTGCTATTTTGGACCGAAGCGAGAGGAAACTGCGGTCAAAGATAGTCCCGTTAGTGCGTGTTCAGTGGCGACATCACAATGTCGAGGAGTCCACATGGGAGCGCGAGGATGAGATGCGCGAGCGTTATCCAGAGCTGTTTTTAGCAGGTACTTTATAGTTTCGAATTTCGGGACGAAATTCAGTTATTAGGGGGGAAGTATGTAATACCCCGTACTTTTGACTATATTTATTTTTAGGATTAATTAATTAAATTGCGTATTAATTGGAAATTAATCCGGGTTATAAATACTAATGAGATACGAATTGGTATTTGATTATGTGCATATATGATTATATATGTATTTGGTATTATAAAATTTGTCGTGAGATTTATATACGGCAATTTGGAAATTTTGTTGAGACGCGTGGGACCACCGCGTCACGTTGTAATATTTTGATAATAAAAGTGAATTTAAAATCTATAATCCGTATGGTCGTTTTGAGTGCGCCAACGCGTCCGGAAGGGTCGAGATAGTCAGAAAACACTAGCCGGGGGTATAGTTTGGGTCCCGGGGTATTTTTAGGCCATACCGGCAACTTAAAGGGTATTTTGGTAATTTTACATTTTGAGGAATTAAAAGTGACGAAAATTGGTTAATTAAATCTGATGTGGATATTGACCCACTAAGCCCATAACCAACCCATATTAACCCTTTAAGCTACGGAGGCTAACATTAGGTTTACAATCTTCCCCAAATCAAACCCTAGCCACCTTAAGCCACCATTGGAGAAGGAGCTTAGAGAGAGAGGAAACTCTGCAGAATCTTCACCAAACCTACACCAAAATCAGAAATCAAACCAAGGCAAGTGTTTTAATCATATTTAAATTCGTAGAATGTCTCCCCCATGTTAGAAAATTGATAAATTATAACTGTTCTTGAAAGATAATGAAAACCCATGTAGTTTGAAGTTTAGAACTTGAAAATTGTGAAGAGAATTGCATGTAATATGATAGGTAGATGATTTCCCTTATATTAATTGTGATTTGAATGGATTAAAACGAAATAAATTATGGGATTTGATGATGATATAAACCTAGGGTTCATGTTCTAGAGAAATTGGGAAAAGTGTAGAGATTTGTAAATTCAGTTGATGTTATGATGATTCAATCCTTGAAAACATGTTAGGAGATGATGTAAATATGTTTAGGATGAATTAGAGACCCTAAAACGTTATTGGGATGAACCTTGGAAGAGATTAGAAGTGATAAAAATGGTGAAAAACGAATTGGGGAAAATCTGGGCCGAATCTGGTAGCTCGTTAGAAGCAGCCCCCAGGTCGTTCGAACGAACTCGTTCGAACGAGCTTCTAACGAGTTGACCAGTCGTTGCTAACGAGTAGGAATTTCGTTCGATATCTCGTTCGAATGAGATATCGTTAGTAGGGACAGTTCGTTCGAACGAACTGGATCTCGTTCGAACAGTCTCGTTCGAACGAGACTTCTAACGAGCTGACAGTCCAAACTCGTTCGAACACTCGTTCGAACGAGACTTCTAACGAGTTGACAGTTTGGTCCTTTTTGGACTGTTTCGATTTTTGGAGACCCGTAAACTTGTTCGAGGATATAGATAGCATTTCTTTGATGATATAGTGATAAACTTGGGACATTTGGGTAGTTATGAGGAGGAATTTACATACGAGAGTTGTATTATATGTACGGTTTGGGTTGAGACGTGAGAGCCTACTACGACGTGAGAAATTATAGTGCGTATAATTGCAAACCGGAATAGTATAGATTGTGATAAATATGGTTAGTGCGAGAATGCGATGTGTACTACGATTAAAATACGGTATAACTAAGATGTGTGTTTACTTAGTATTGGTATATGGATTGTGTGTATGACATACCTACCATACTTGCTATCACGGGAGGTTTGCGTTCGCTTAGGACCCTCTAATCCTTGTGTGCCTACGGGGGGGATATAGACTGGTACCTCGATGAACATAGGTCATAGAAAGACTTATTCTGATATTAATAAGTCCGCTGATCATGGGAGCGTAGGTATGTGCGTGACCCATGTGATGGTGACTGTGTTCGCCTCCATTATTTGTGATGTTGTTATCGGTAAACTATTCCTGAGAGATTCGGAATATGTAATCCTTATGTACGTGATGTACCGGGATGGATAGCAGAGTATGTGTGCACCACAGCTTAGTTCGCGGGGTGCTTGTATTGTATATTTATGATATGAATAATATACATTAAATTAATGGGAATCCTCATGTTAATGTTGTAAAAATATTACGGTATTATTTCGAGATATATAATGAGTTAACTGATAGTTATATATATGGCATATTTAGTAACTGAGTTTACGTTAAACCCCTATTTAATTACGAGCGTGGTTATGTTAAATGGAACCGAGTAATATGGGTAGAACCTTTGGCAGTCTAGCTAGTTATGTTGTCACTTAGCTAGTAGTATGGGTCGTTATAGATGGGTACTTACGTTAGGAGTGCACAGTTAGACGAGAGGTGAGAATATCATGCGAGTGTACGTCCTAACATGTACTTTGCATTTAATGTTTTAAATGTTTTTAAAGCACTTGCAGGTTTTTAAAATATAACTCCACATTCGGGCTCTGACCCGTTTGCTTTTCAAATCTCTTTTTCTTTGTAAAACCATTTTAGGTGCCCAGCCACAAGGACACCAAGCATAGGATACTCATTCAGGTGACGAGCTGTAGCTGCTTGTGGAAGCTACAGGGATTTGCATGTAGACGCTTCTATCTTTTGGATTCCAGGGTCACCATCTATCAGTTGTAGGGTATGTTGCCCATTTCTTTAGAGACATCTTTTATATTTCAGTTTTCAGACTTTAGCATGTTTTATTTCAGTTTCGGTCATTCATTTCAGTTATGGGATTGTAGTGAGGAGTTTTCCTCCAGACTTTATTTACTCTATTGTGATGGTTATTCGTTTTACTTCAGTATGGTGAATGGTGTTATTTATTTCTTCATTACACTTGTTGTATGTTAATCAGACTTAAATTAAAATTTGGCAACTTGCTTTTTAAATACTAGGTGGTTAGAAATAATAAAATGTTTTCGACAGTGATGCTATTAACTGAGCCAACTTGGCATTTTGAATTAATTTTATAAAGGAGTAGCTACCCGGTATTTAATTAGTCGGGGTGCCACAATGGCCTCAATGGTGGCCTTCTTCTCTAGGACATAGACCTCCTGGGCCTTAATTATGGCCTTTTCGATTTTCTTAAGGTTCAGGCTAAGTTTATCATTAATCTTGGATTAGTCTTGGTGACCATCTAAGAGACTGATAAACTCTGCCACAAACTGCAAAATAAAAACACATCAAGTGTTAAATAAACTCACGATAATAAGTGGAAAGATCAAATAAAGACAAAGGGAGGTAAAGTTCTCACCATGAACAGAGTTTGGGAAGCACGGATGGTAAGTTGGTCAGGATCCAGTAACTTCATTTGCTCGCGATCTGCAGTGAACACGACCCCCCTCAGCAGACTATGGGCCAGAGATGGATTTTGGGTCACAGACATGGCCTGAGAGGATCTGGGGAAGGGGTAGGAACATCACTTCTTTTGGAAAAAAGAGGGACTATAGGGGCCTTTTCCTTCTCCTTCTTATTTTCCTCGATGACCAGACCTTAGTCATTAACTTTGGGGACTCCAGGTTCAATCCTCTTCTGGGACTTAATTTGGGGGAGAGAGGGATGTCATCATCATCTTCGATAAGAAGAACCCTCTTCCTAGGAGGAACCATAGATACCTCATCGTCTGGAAGGATGGAACTGACATCGAGGGACTCAAATAAAGATGAAACTTCCTCGTCAGGAATGGGAAGCTCAGGGATGTCGTCCACCAGGAGAGTAGTGAAGCTGCCGATAGTGTTGGTGTATTCCAAAAGAAACAAGGCTGATCGTGGGTGATTACCTCCAGGAAGGTACTCTCTTATTCTCTAAGCCTTTAAAATCTTATCACTGTTGAAATGGTCGATCGAAGACTCCTTGCTCTTCTTGGGATATGCTCAAAGACACAATAAGATGCATTATCAACAACAATAGAGCAAACTAATAAGTATACGAAAAGTAAGAATTAACCTATTTTACTATCCGTCTGGGCACAGGAACCAGTGTATTCTCTGTCATAAGAAAGCAGTGGATGTTCCTAATTTCTGACAATAAACCCTTGATCCCAATATCCCTAATTAGAATTAGGGAGGTCTACGACCAACACCCTGTTGGCTTTCCTCGCCTTTAAGTAAAGAAGGCTACCTCGCGAATATCAAGGTTAGTCCCATAAAGCTCATTGATTATATTTACCCCATTGACTATACACCATGTATTGGTGGCACACTGAGTTGGGACCACCCTGAATAACTCACAAAATTCTAAGAAATGGGGTTTGGGGGAAAGGTCAATCCCCCTGAACTACAACGAGGGTATGAATCCAGTATCCCCCATCAACGACAATTATGTTTCTAGGCATGTGGGCACAGTCGATTGTAGCCCATGAAGGAATATAATAAGTTTTCCTAAAGTCATCTACATTTTTGCCATGAAGAGTATTTGCCATTTCTAGAAAAATAAATTATGACAATTGAAGAAAACAATTATGGAAAATAATGAAGCTATGAAGACAAAGAACGATAAAAAAGGATAGAAAAACTTACAAGATAAATGAATGCAAATAGGAGAAACTCTGAAGTCTTTTGTTAGCAGAAGAGAGAGAGTAAATTGATGGTTTGGAAATGAGTATGGGAACAAATACTGTTTGGAGAATGTGTACAATCATAAGGAGCTGGAATCGAAGTAGTTTTGATGCTTTATTTCCTTCAAAGACGAGCGTAACGCTATAATCTGGTGCCTATTTACGAGTTTAGCCTGCCGACGGAATTCATTAGAGTGGATCAGATGTATGGGGTTCTAGCAAATATAAAATCATCTGGTCTAATTCTGGCCCAAGATTAGCCAAGAATTTTAGGGACAATTATGGAGACCAAACCATAATTAGACCCAACTCGAGCCTGTACGACTAAGCCCAACAGTGCTTGGCACACGCCCGACCCAGTTTACTAATAAAAATGATCGATTGAAAGATTTATCACATGGATAATTATGGAGCAACTAGCATTTGAACAAAGCTCACATCAGTTACCCAAAATCTCGGATGTGATATTTAGGGGATCACCAACACGAACTGATAGCAATTTAAGGGAATTCATTGAACAGCTAAATCACTGTAGTTTTACGAAACTATAAATACAACCCATACCACAAGGTCAATGGGGATGTAACTTTCGTACTTTGAGATAAGCTAATAAAAATTCAGTGACCTCCCCATGAACGCAGGCAATTTACCGAACCATGCATATTTGTGTGTGTTGTATGAGACATTTGCATGCCATTTCTTTAATTGCTTTATAGAATTCATAAATTATGATTATTTGCACTCACAAAGGTTATTCACCTTTTTTAAAGAGATCGAGAACAATAATAGAAGAAATGAAGAAGAAGGAAGTTGTGAAGAGTAAGATACAATAAGAAGAGGAGTAGAACTTACAGAGTAAATGAACACTAACAGGGAAGCTCTGAAGTCTTTGTAGTGAAGTAAAAGAAGCAAAGTGACGGTATCAGAAGTGTGGAAGCAAACAACATTTGAAAAATGTGTATAATAATCGTGAGGAACGAAGATCAAAATGACTTCTGGCGCTTCATCTTTCCTTATGACCAGCGTACCTTTGTTAGTTATCACAAATTTACAAGATTGACCCGCCGACAAACCTCATAAAGGTTGGATCAATTTAAAAAGCCTCCACCAGATTTAAAATTCTCTGGCCCAACTCTGGCCTAAATTTAACCAGGAATTTTAGAAGCAATTGTGGGGTCTAAACCATAATTAAGCCCAATTCTAGCATGCCCAATAAAGTACCAAGGCATTCCAAACCAATCCGTCAATAAAAAAGATTGGCATAAACATTTATCATGTGGATAAATACGAAATAATAATCACTTAATGAGCTCATATCGGTTACTTACAATCTCAGACGAGATAATCAGGAATCACCACACGAGCCAATGCAATTCCTTGAACAAGTTAACTGCTTTAGTTTTACAAGACTATAAATACAACCTACACTCCCGGGCCAATGGAGTATTTTTTGAACGTTGAGAGACATACTAAAAGCTCAATGACTTCTCTGCGATCGCAGGCAATTTGCCAAAACATGTATATTTGTATGTTGTGTGACATTTGTCTGTTCTTTTATTAATTACTTTCTAGAATTCAATAATTATGATCAACTCCCTGTGGAATTTATAAGTGAAACTGAGCTCTTGTATATGTCATAAACGAAGGACGCTACATTTATTTTATTCACATGAGCCATGAACTGATAGCATGGAAATAAGCGGATAACTATAACAGTTATTTGAATATACCAAAGACTAAATCTAAACCAACTCTAACAACTCTAACTAATCTAGCCAGTATATACGTGAGAATAGGTCTCTCTAAGAAATATTCCTAACACTCTCCCGCAAGTGAAGGTGGGTTGCATGACACACATCGAACTTGAACCAAAGATTCTGAAATTCGAGTTAACAAATGTTTGGATATGAGTGCGATCGAACAAATTGAGAAGATCTCCACTTTAACCCAAAAACCTTGGGAATAAATAAAACCCAACTTCATACAAAAATGAGGTCTCGTAGACTAAAATGAACTTGATCAAATTTGATTCAGAGGCTCTCGATTTTGGCTAGATCGACACCTTTAATGGGACTCTTGGGACATAGTGAGCTTGATCGCAATGGATTCAGAGGATTTTTTTATCTTTTTTGGTTGGAACAACACCTGTAGTTTAGAGGCTCTTTGCTTCTTGGGCTTGATCACCATGGATTTAGAGCCTTTTTTCTTCTTGGGCTTGATCACGATGGATTCAGGGCCGTTATTTTTATTTATTTTTTTATTTTATGAACACGTTACGTGTGAAGTAAGATCCATGCTCGACATAGCCGCCGTTGAGGGTGAGAGTGTTAGTGTTGCCGCTAGTCTCGGTATCGAATTGATGCTTTAGGAAAAAAAACGTCAACATTTTCAGATGTCCCACATCTGGTTCCATGTCGATAAATGTCTTCAACCCATGTGGTGTCCAACACCACAAATGTCAAAGATATATATGAAGGTGTGCTGGAATATTTCTTTAGACCTGATGCAAAATTCATTTTTAAGAATATTTGTATTTTCATACTGTACTGCCAAGGAGTTTAATAACTGCTAACAAGTGTTTGAAAATTCTCATTTTGGAAAATCCTTGGTTCCTTTCATGAAGAGAAGAACCTTTTGTGATCTAACAACTTTAGCCAGGGTCTTTAGCCCAAGAGATAATGCATATAAGCAAGTTTGAAGGCAATGTGTGGTGGCTACCGCCGCCGGAGAAACAATGTACTTGTGGACTGCCCGGATCAAGAACACTCGCAAGAGTTTTATTGCTCTGATACCATGTGGAATTTATAAATGAAATTGATCTCTTGTATATGTCATAAACGAAGGACGCTACACTGATTTTATACACATGAGCCATGAACTGATAGTATGGAAATAGGCAAATAACTATAACAGTTATTTGAATATACCAAATACCAAGTCTAAACCAGCTGTAACAACTCTAACTAATCTATCCAGTATATGCGTGAGAATAGGTCTTTCTAAGAAATATTCCTAACACTCCCCCCGATATATATATATATATATATATATATATATATATATATATATATATATACACTAGGGTATGCCCGTGCCTGAAGGCACGTAGATAATTTTCCCCCCAATATTCATGTGTTCTTATGAAACGACACCACCACCAACTACCACAAACACCCAATTCAACATCCCATACCTAAACATAAAAGTGAACCAAACTCACATTGTACGGACCAATTACTTGACTATTAATTACTTCAATTACTTGACTATTAATTATACGGACCTGAAACATTAACACTCCAAACAATCGAAACAACCAAAAGTATCACAAACGATAAAAACATCCAACTATATCCCTCCAGTAAGTAGTTGCTACTAAATATAACAATATGTTTTTTTTACATTACCTCAAAGATGAATAAAGGTGAAATATGATATCAAACACATAAGATTTGGATTCCCACATACTGTTCTCTTTTAAAGGAATCAACGAAAAGGACAAACTCGATTATATATTCTCGGCATTCAAGTACTTAAAAACCAACATGAAAAGCTACTATATACATAGATTTGAAGTATACCATTTACTTCGTTATTAATGTTTGCAGACTCTAATTCCCCATGACATATTATTCCCTCTTGAATCTTTGTTAGTGCTTCTTCTATTTAGCTTCAACAATTGATACTCCCACCGATCCATCCAATCTTCAAATTTCTCGACGCGAAATCTTCAAATTTCTCGATGGGTCTTTGGTTTATTCGTCGAGAAAGAAAATTGAGGCCATTAGAAAAATCCACATCATACAAAGCTCTATTATGCCCATTTGACAAAGTCCCATCAACCTCTTCTACTCTAATGATCCTCCTCGTGTAGTCCTCCATTTGGTCATGCAGTGACACATCAGGGTGGTACTTTAGGGCTAATTTATTGAATCACATATCTGCACAAATTCGAAAAGAAAAAGAGTTCTCATCAATATTTTAGAAAGACATGCATCCTAAAACATATGCATAAACCGGTTCCTTAAATAACAAAATGAATTATGCCATTTAAACCAAACCTAAATGTTGATGTAAAAAACTAGATCGCTCTAATTTTTCAATCACAGATAAATAAATAAGACAAAGATTTTTAAAGTGGTTCGGCTAGGAATAAAGCCTACGTCCACTGTTATGTTATTGCTGAGTGTTTGTGGAATTCTTGATTACAAGTTCTCTCAAGAAATTCCGGTCCCCTTGAATGAGGATGATACAAGGTATTTATAGCCTTTAGGCTGTACATGAAAGGTCCAATACATTAAATGATATACATATGAAAGGGTAATACATTTAATGCAGCGTGTGCGTCAAGAATATAATGAATAGTTGAACAGTTGTCCGTCTGGTAATTAATGATACGACCGAGATGCAGTTCGGACCGCCTTAGTTGCTCGTTGATCAAGAGTTCCTCGGAGTGCTTAGAGTATCTCGGGATGATAGAGTTCCTCGGGGTGTCCCCCTCGTTGCTCGGAGAGAACATGACTTGGTCGGGGGAAATAAACTTCCTCGTTGTTATTGTGCCATGTAGATTGACACGTGTCTTCTTATTATTGGTCCACATCAGCAGATTAAATTTGGTATCAACAGAAGCCCCCAATGCTTCATGCTTGATGGGTTACTTGAAAGGATGGAGTATTTATTCTGCAATGTTGCTCGGTGCTCGTTAAATTCTTGATCTACCTTCTTGATTTGTTTAACATAAAGTGCATTATCTTTTGGACGACATATGATGCCGTTTGTAGCTTGTCATAATCTTCAAGTATGTTGATTGGTTTGCTAGCCGACCTACTGCCTCCTATGAGCTAGTGGTGGACTTCGAAACATTTTCATATAACTTCTTCTTCAATATTGGTTGGGATAGTAGTAGCAAAGATCTCAATACTGTTGATGTTGATTTTGATTTCTACCTCTGCTCGGGGATGAATAAGAGGTTCTCAGGGACGAGCAAGTGCTTCTCGGGAATGGGCTAATGCTTCTCGGATAGATCATCTGTGATGAATATCAGAATGTTGAAAGGTCTTAACTTCATAAACTCCTCTTATATTTTAGATGATCCTCCTGCTGGTGAGGAACCTGTTTCAAAAGTAGAAGGAAAAGAAACCAATAGAATAGGAATCTCAATGTAATAGTTAGTATACATTTTCATTCTCAATGTATTTTGTTTTTTGAATTTAACGAAAGACTTTCATTTTTATTCGCAATCTTAATTGCTATTGTCTTGTAAAATACTTTACATGTGTGCATATGTATAACAATATTGTGTTGTTCATCGACCAACTTAGTAATAAAGAAGTTACAAGTATTAGTAACGTTGCTCGATCACTTAATAATAAAGTAATGAGTATAAAAATGTTAAAATTTTTCCAACCAACCAAGGTTGTTAAATTATGCTTGTCGACCAACTACAGTTGATGGGTTTTTATCCCCGACCAGCCATACTTGGTTCAATTTCAAATATTTTCATAAAAAGTGTCCGACCAACTAAGGTCAATAATTTATCCTCGTCGACCAACTACAGTTAGTGGGTTTTTATCCCCGACCAACTATACTTGGTGTACTTTGGAATATTTTGTTCTTCAAAGAACTTTTTGTAATAATATTACCTCCCGACCAACATAAGTTGTAATGTGAGAATATATTTTTATCTTACCAACCGTAATTGATCATGCTAGTGTACACCTCCTAACCAAAGGAATATTTTTTGGCTCCTTAGAGCTTTTGGCTCCTTAGAGCTGTCCTCCTAACCAAAGGAGGTTGGCTCCTTAGAGCACTTTTGGCTACTTATAGCACTTTTTGGCTCCTTAGAGCACTTTTGGCTACTTATAGCACTTTTTGGCTCCTTAGAGCACTTTTGGCTACTTATAGCACTTTTTGGCTCCTTAGAGCACTTTTTGGCTACTTATAGCACTTTTTGGCTCCTTAGAGCACTTTTGGCTACTTATAGCACTTTTTGGCTCCTTAGAGCACTTTTTGGCTACTTATAGCACTTTTTGGCTCCTTAGAGCACTTTTGGTCCATTAGCTCTAACGATATCCTGGCGCTGAATGAACCTTCAAAATGTTTGACTGATGATAATATGCAGCAAACTCCTCGTTTTTAAATTGTGTTCCATGGTCTGTGATGAAGGCATGAGGGAGACCATATCGGCAGATGATGTTCTTCCAAACAAATTGGTACACCTTCCTTCTCGTATGTCATGTCAATAAGTGGCTCAGCTTCTATCCACTAAGTAAAATAATCTACTGCGATGACGAGGTATTTGAATCTTCCTCGAGTCGTCGGCAATGGTCTAACCAAATCAATCCCCACATGGAAAATGGCCAAGGATAAATGATGGGTGTCAACAATGTTTGTGAAGTTCTTCGGATGGAGGAAAAGCGTTGGTATTTGTCACATTTCTTGGCATAAGCTATACAATCAGGTCTCATCGTCGGTCAGTAGTATCCCTGCGTCATCACCTTTTGCAAAAGTGTTCGACCTGCTACATGGGCTCCACAGGACCCTTCATGGATCTCTTTAATCAATTCACCTCGGAGGGATGTACACATCTTTGCAAACCTTCCATAATTCCTCGTCGAGCAGCTTTAAACTTCCATTTCTTGGCAGCGAGCTTATCATCCGAATACCATTATACCGAGCAGCTTTAAACTTCCATTTCTTGGCAGCGAACTTATCCTCCGAATACCATTAATTAGTACATACCGAGCAGCTTTAAACTTCCATTTCTTGGCAGCGAGCTTATCCTCCGGTAATTGTTCTTCCTTAATATATGCTCTGATAGGATCCATCCAAGATGTTCCTAAATCAAGGGTAATAATATTCATCGTCAGGTCTTCATCTATGCTCCGACTTTCTAATACTTCAATTGATATCGTTCTTCGCAGCTCGGTACGAGTAGCTGATGCTAATCGGGCCAAGGCGTATGCTCTCACATTCTCCGTTCTTGATATTCTTACCAGTTGGACATCAACAAACTCGGATACCAACTCCATCACCTTTGCTTGATACTTGATCATCAATTCTCCTTTGGTTGCGTATATTCCCAACATTTGATTTACGATCAATTGAGAATCACTGAAGACAATAACCTGATGTGCCTCCATGGTATTTGACAAATTAAGACCTGCAACCATGGCCTCATACTCAACCTCATTATTAGAAGCTTTGAATTAGAAACGTAGGGCGTATTCCATGTCGACCTCGTCTGGGCTGTTCAAAACGATCCCTGCCCCACAGCCTGTAGTGCAAGATGAGCCATCTACATATAGTCTCCATATAGGCAATTTGTCTTCTAATTTCTGGTCTGACAGAGTTCCTTGGTGGAATACTTTTCGCTTTCTTTCATCATGTCCTGATAGTTCTGAATACACCTCTTGAATTTCGATATACCTCCTGAACTTCAATATTCCTCCTGAACTTCAATATACCTCCTGAACTTCAATATACCTCCTGAACTTCAAAATTCCTCCTGAACTTCAATATTCCTCCTGAACTTCAATATACCTCCTGAACTTCAATATTCCTCCTGAGAAAGTGATTAGTCGGGGTTGAATTTGATGCTCGACTGCATGATGATATAAGAATGTGCCACCAAATGAACAAATATATCTGTAATAGAAGCCCCCAACTGTGAAATGTGAACTTTGAATGAGATTTATCGACCAATACCAACCGGAGATGGATTTTATCTACCAACTGGAGTTGGATTTTGTATACCAACCGGAGTTGGATTTTATCTACCAATCGGAGTTGATGGTAATTGATAATAAATGATGAAGACTTCCTCGGAGCTGACCAACAGATTGTTGGGAATAAGATAATATAAATGCTGGATACCTCCTCGGAGATGACCAACAGATTGTTAGGAATAAGATATAATAAATGCAGGATACCTCCTCGGCGATGACCAACAGATTGTTGGGAATAAGATATAATAAATGCAGGATACCTCCTCGGCAATGACCAACAGATTGTTGGGAATAAGATAATATAAATGCCGGATACCTCCTCGGCGATGACCAACAGATTGTTGGGAATAAGATATAATAAATGCTGGAGACATCCTTGGAGCTGAATATATGATTATAAATATTTGTCGAGCTCCATGCTGAAATGAGAATAGAATATGCATCCAGATAGATATAAAGAATAATTAAAGATAATAAAATGCCTCGCCGATCAGTCGAGGTAGAATCATATAATGCCGAACAAGAATAAGATCTTTCAGAACATAAGAATATGGCCAAGAACGTTGTCAGGCCTGAATATAAATAAGAATTATCCGAACGAATGTTGTAATTCTCCTTAAAGCTGAATAAGTATCTTGTCGAGGCATAATTACAGAATGCCGAATAAGAATAATATTTTCCAGAACATAAGAATATGGCCGAGAACTTTGTTGGGCCTGCATATAAATAAGAATTACCCCGACCAACTATCCGTTGGGGGTGAAATATAATAAATGTTATAGTTTTCCTCAAAGCTGAATATGATAATAAGTATCTCGCCGAGCTCCATGTTGAGATGAATATAGAATATGAACCCCAATGGATATATAGGATCATTTGTGCTGGAGCAGATATCATAGCAATAATAAAATCAATAGTTCCTCGCTGAGGTGAAATTTCATACTGCCGAGCTATGATAATATTTTTCAGAAGAGTAAGATTATTTCCGAGCATTCGTCGGAGTTGAATCTTGTACCTGTAAAAATTAATATCTTGCTCTACCATTTGTGTAGGCTGAATTGATTAGTCATGAGAATAATTTACTCATCCAATCAATATATGCTATGTATATGCTTGAGAAATAAAAATATTAATTTCAAAATATCAGGGGTGCTTAGCATTTTTTAATACCCAAAGATTCTACTGCTGCCGACAAACAATATGGATGTTGCCGACCAACATTTAAGGATATCTCAAATTATAGAATATATGGTTGGATGACCAGAATATATCGAATCTTTAGATCAAAAAATAACATTCAATGTAAAATTTAAGCCTTAAGAATGTTAATTAAATGAATAAATATATAATCCACTAGATCGTGTGATTTCGACAAAGAAACCTTGTGATGTGATGAACAAGGGCCCAACATATCAAATTTGTGCCCAGAGTCTTGATATGGTCATGATTATTTTACTGATCCTCTTTTATAAGAGGTGGGTAATGATTTTTCAGGTGAGAGAAAATTATTTTTTATATTGATCCCTTCCTATTCCCAATTTGGAGAGATAAAAATATGGTGAATGATTAAGGTTATTACCAAATTTATATCAAAAATCAATCAATTTGACTTTTTTGACATAGATGGAAGATGAACCAAATTAATTATATAGTTCATAAAAATGAATGCAAAGAGTCTCAAACTTTTGAATGCAAAGAGACTCAAACTTGAAGAGAGAGAAAATAGATCTGGGTCATGATTTCCATGAGAAGACTTTTCATTGTCTTTAACCTTTTCCCATTCTTTTATTAAAAATATGATGGGAATTTGAATAGACATCAAATATCTTACAAAATTTATTTCAAAATCAACAATGAAAATGATCAAATCTTATCATCGTCGTATATATTGGCATATGTAATCATTTAAAATATTTATTTCATGATATAAAATTAAAACTTGAGAATCAAGCAAAGAATTATGATTTATGAAATCTACTATTTTTCAGATTTCTAAATAAGGATGAATCTAACAGTTATGATTTAAAAATCATGAGATGCAACATTTTGCAGATAAAAATTGGACAATTAATTTATGTATATAAACATAAAAATCACGATTCAACCAAAAGATGTATGTATAATTGATTATACGTAGAGAAAATAAAAACTTAGCTTTTGGTGGAGAACAACGCTTGTAACACGTTCCCACAGACGACGACAATCTGTTGATGTAAAAAACTAGATCGCTCTAATTTTTCAATCACAGATAAATAAATAAGACAAAGATTTTTAAAGTGGTTCGGCTAGGAATAAAGCCTACGTCCACTGTTATGTTATTGCTGAGTGTTTGTGAAATTCTTGATTACAAGTTCTCTCAAGAAATTCCGGTCCCCTTGAATGAGGATGATATAAGGTATTTATAGCCTTTAGGCTG
This sequence comes from Sambucus nigra, assembly GCA_949130495.1. NCBI lineage: Eukaryota > Viridiplantae > Streptophyta > Magnoliopsida > Dipsacales > Adoxaceae > Sambucus > Sambucus nigra. The sequence goes on from OX422210.1 coordinate 10,005,069, forward strand.
TACATGAAAGGTCCAATACATTAAATGATATACATATGAAAGGGTAATACATTTAATGCAGCGTGTGCGTCAAGAATATAATGAATAGTTGAACAGTTGTCCGTCTGGTAATTAATGATACGGCCGAGATGCAGTTCGGACCGCCTTAGTTGCTCGTTGATCAAGAGTTCCTCGGAGTTCTTAGAGTATCTCGGGATGATAGAGTTCCTCGGGGTGTCCTCCTCGTTGCTCGGAGAGAACATGACTTGGTCGGGGGAAATAAACTTCCTCGTTGTTATTGTGCCATGTAGATTGACACGTGTCTTCTTATTATTGGTCCACATCAGCAGATTAAATTTGGTATCAACACTAAATTTCAAGGAGATAGACTAAAACCACACCTTTAGAACCATGATGGTCCTCACATTGGTGGCAGTCAGTGAGAGAATAGATCCTCATAAGTATGCCCTAAAAATCAAAATGATGCACATCCCAAGTCTCACTTTAAAAAATTACCAAAAGTAGACTTTAATGTACATTCCAAATTTGGCATTCGAATGCATAAAACAAAAGAAAATTCTAAACAATAATTTAACAGGTTTAAACAATTGATAAAAAGAACATCAAACAAAATTTGTCAATCAGGACAATAACGACTGATAAAATGTAAAAAAGGCACCATTAAATTTGCTTTCTTCGTGAATAAAGATAATATACATAAAGAAAACTCATAGAATTTTTTATGGAAAGTTATATACAAATATATGTGCATGTCGGTACTTACTAATTATTTACTCCCTACTTTGCCATTTAGTTCCTGAAACGTCACTGGGCATTAAATTCACATGCCCAATCAAATGTGCGAATATGTTCAAAGTGCTAGTGACGATGATAAACAAAGTGCTAGAGACGATGATAAAAAATAGCGAATAAGGTGGGAGAGGAGTTAGATAGAACCATACATGGTATTAGTCGGTGCCTTTGTTTATGACGGTGTTGTACACCTAAATCAATTGGATCAAAACTTTGATGATAGTCTAAGTTACCTATTGAAATTACAAAAGTGAAATAAATGAAAAACTTTGATTAAAGCTGCATACATAGTATTAAGCAACAATGTGGTTATAGTGTGTGATCTCAAAGCAAGATTACCATGTCTATAGTGGCTGACAAAGGCACTGCTAATTGTAGTGCCTGAGATATTCAACAGTTGTAGTGCTGGAAAAGGCACTGCTAGTTGTAGTGGCTGATAAAGGAACCCGATATAGACCTGATACCCCCCATTTCGCATTGTTTTATTCTTGAAACCTAACTCTTCGGTGCATCCCAGGAGACCTGCCTCTATTTTATATTGGCCAGCCCAACCTTCACTCCTCCGAGATACCCCGAGCTATCAAGATCCTCAAGTTATTACAAATCCAAAATAGATATAGTACATAACTTAAATCAAACCAAATGTAAACCAAAAATCAAAACTAATATGAATGGGAAATGAACTTAGATATTATTTGGAAATGAACTTCCAAATAGATAGGCATTGATGGTAGGGAAAAAAAAAATCAAATTTCCACAAAACTGTGACAGAGATTGTAATATCATTTGGAGAAAAACATATATTCTGCATAGCCATAACATGGATATAATCTGCATAGCCATAATATGTATATAATCTGCATAGCCATAACATGTATATAATCTGTTGTAACGTGGCTCTAAGTCCGTAGGAAGCACATCCACCTTTATAGAAAACATTCAATCGAAGAAAAAATTAGTGCCCCAAAATAGGAAAATAACTGTATGATTTTATATATGTACAATATAATAAATTGAAGATGGCATAGTGCGGATACAGTAAAGAAAGCGAAACCACTTCATAAGTATTTCTCAAAAAAGATGGCCATACTGGTAGGAAAGGTTTTGCGGATAGGGTATTCCGTAATCATTACAAAAAATAACTCCTTTGGGATCACATCTCACATTTGAGTTTCGACAAATCACACAAAAAAAGTAACGCATTAAATCACCAAGTTCAAAATACAGTCTGAAGTGGTAACTCACATGTTAAGGGCTTGCATCTATAATTTCTTTATCCTCGTTTGTTTCACTATGTGGCTTCAACTGTACGTCCACATCTATTTCACCATTCGACATCTACTTTACAACATCATCAGTAGAAGTTTTCCCTTGGAATCCACATACAACCCATGATTAAAAGGTCGATTTACAACAAACCTATAGGGAAATACCAAGTGTCCAAGCATACAGGTTAACAAACATGTCCTTTAAACAATGACATCTGAATTTAAAGCAGTTTAATGAATTGAAAAAAAAAATTGTTGTACTCTTTTTCAAGCATAAATCAAACAATATATGGAGGGCCAAAACTAAGGACAATTTTTCATGATTAAACAATACTCAGGTAGTATTGTTGTTTTAACAAACCTAATCGTAAACCTAAACTTAGTTAGACTATGTAGTTCAGTTACATTGCGCCACGGATTTGAATATGTAATAATAAAAGACCAACTATTTAGAACAAAGCATTAAGCTTATATTACCAACAAAATTGTAAACCAATGTAAACCCTGATTATGGGTGATTCCAAATGGGACGATAACAAAAACACATAAACAAAAGCTATTAGTAGCCAATCACACCAATAAATACTCATTAATATCGCGTTGGACTTAATTTATAAACAACAATCACACCGAATACATTATGCTAGAAAATCACTATGATGTTCTCGATAACTGTAACTGTAATAAAAGATTTATATTTTCTTTTCTGAAAATGGAACATTGAAATAAAATGTGAGAAGACTGAAAAAATAGAGTGTTGTATTTGAAAGTGGAAGAAAAAGGATTTGTAACCAAAAAGTACATCGGAAGAAAAAGAACAGATTATTTTTTCTTATATAAAACTAAAACATATAGGACCTTTTGGGGGTTAAAGGAGGAAAATGTCCCGATAAAAGAATGTCGTTCACTGAACAAAAAAAAAAGGAAAAGAAAAATATAGGTGTTTGTTGTTGAATGAAAAAAGAAAGGTTTCATTTATATGTAAAAAATATAAATAAAATAATATAATGTGTGTGCATGACAAAAAGAGATAAAGGGATACCTTTCGTGCCTGTAGTTCCGATAATGACATCGGGAGAATCGTCGGCTATAGCATTGGGAGAATCTAAACCCCATGTCCACCACAACATCATCAACATTAACCACCAACCTATAGTACCAACAAAACAAAATGGGGATGAAAACTAACAAAAAACACATATGCAATGATACACTGTATCTTAGGTTTCTAAGTAATAAAATAAAACAAAATGAATATTACCCTAAGCTCAAAACTAACACGGAAGAAGGAATATTAAAACAATGCAATTTTATGCAATGCCAACATACTGTTAATCCCCAAATTACAATATATAGAAACTTAAAGATGACATTCAAATATATAGCTATAATGAGTTTGTGAGACACTAAACAAAATTAGCTACAATTGTAGAAGTAAAACACATTAAAGATTTGAAATAAATGCACATCTATATGATTAGAGAAACTGCTGGATACGTACTCCAAGAGCCTCATCGATCAAGTCCAGCGATGAAACAAACTATTGTTAGCCTCCACTACATGACGAAGTTTGGGTTTACACCCACTCAAAGGAATTTTCTTATTTCAGCTCAGTTTGTCCACAGGGCGCTTTCTATTCGCATTGCCAGTAGAACTATTGTGCTCCAAACTTCTGAGATTGAACAGTTTTGGAAGGCTGCTGAGTTTGGATAGTTTTGATTTTCACCAAAAAAACTCAGTCTCAACTTCTTATAAAAGATGTAATAGTTGGTCTCTGGTGTAGCGAACACTCTCATGGACCTAAAAATGCAATCCCCCGGTCTTGATTGGGAACCACTGAAATTTAAAACAGAGGAAAACACTTGAAGGCACTGAAATTTCCTTTCTTGACATGTTAGTAAGAAGGTCCGAGTACGTACTTGTGACGATCGACGATATGGGATCATCATTTGTAAGCATAATTAAATCACTTGGGATTTGAATCCAAGTTCGATCGAATTCGTCTTCTAAGCAAGTCAAAGGTATTGTACCTTCTCCGATTCTAAGTAGCGAAGATGAGTCTTGTATTATCATTTTCTTGATTTAAAAGGAATCCAAAAGGAACACTACTTCCACAAACACATAATAGACAAACTAAAACTGAAATTAAACTATTCTTAGCATCAACATTAACAATGATAACTAATCCAAAGAACAATTTGAAATTGAGTTAAAGTAAAGCATATGAATCTACTGTGAACACGAAGAACAATTTGAGATTTACTTAAACATTAAAGAAGCTACTGAAATTGGACTACCAATTGGAACACATTTATTGAACCCATGCTATTATTGAAATTGGAGAACCTATTGGACTCAAGCGGCTACGGTTCAATTGTAGCCACTATTTGGAACTAAAAAATTATTGTTGTATTGTAGCCACTATTTGGAACCAATTTGTACTGAAAACACAATACTGATAAGGAGAAATTCGAAAATGCAATGGGAAAAATTCTTAAGAATCTTCCAATCCATTTACTATCAGTCCATCATATATGTTAATGTTGAACTTTCCTGGTCACTTATACTTAAAATTAGTAATGAGAAGAGAGATTCACATACTATTGGATTAGTTTCTACACATTCATTTCAAATAGATGAAATTGCCATTTATCTTCAAGACTCATCTGCAATTGAGTTAGACAAAGAGAAAGGAGGAAAACCTAAGAAAAGTTCCAATGGGGACATGACCAACAATGGTTATAACATGGGTGAGAAAGAGCAGTGGTAGTTATCATCTTCAGGTTATGTTAAAGCTTTTTCGAGGCAATGTCTTCTGAGATATGGGAAGAATGATAAAACAGGAACCACTGCATTCATTTTCCATCTCTAGAGGATTATATGACTTGCATCAGTTCACGTCCTTAAGTCTTTTTCTAAAGGTTCCAAACAGCCGTTCAGTATGATCCTTCAATTTCTCCGAAATGGTCACTACTTTCCTGTAATCTAAAGCATTATAACTTCTTTATCTGATTATCGGATTCAGAAAATTCTCTGAATGATCGCTCAAAAGAAAACTGATCAATTGCCTTGCCTCAGCAACTGCATTTTTCATTTGCCTCAGATAAAAGATAAAAAAAAATTAGCTTACAAATTATGTTTGAGAGTCCCTTGAAAATAACCAAAGCAGCTGCTAAGCAGCAGAGCACCTAATTATGGATTAGCTTATAGATTATGCTAAAGCTTTAGCATACGTTATGGTCATGTCTGTAATTCTCTTGTTACTATCGTCATATCCTTCGCCACTTGATCAGTTGTAACATCATTCCAGTAAGCGACCTGACTGTTCATGAGCTTGAGGGGCTCACCCCATAGTAGATTATTACTAAAACATGTCAAAAACCTGGGGACACCCTCGCTAGGACCATCAATCCCTAATATGAAATCCATCCGTGGACCAATCCAGTTAAAAGGCTTCACAATAGCAAATTCAAGACTATTCTCTGCTCCCTCAGCATATATTAGCCTCTCAATCAATTGATTTGCACATGCGTATAGTCACCTATGTTTCTCAATTGGCCCAAACATGTAAGAGGCATACCATTAATGTAGAAGACGAAAAAGCAAAGAAGTGTGTTAAAAATGCGAGGCAAGAACAGACCATTGATATCACTGAGGTCATGGTCTCCGCAGCCATTTTCCAACCAAAATTTCACGTTAAATTCAAACAAAAAATAGCCTACTTTAAATTTCAAGATGGACAAAAAAAAGAATATCATTTTAATAGGATCAAATAAAAGAATGAGCAGAACAATGGTAGCATAATATAACACTACCTTAAATTTCTATCGTTCTAACATAATGTTTTACATCCAGTACACTAACATAATGTTTCATCCAATACACTAACATGATGCAAAACTAACATAATTGATTCAAACTAATTGATTCAAACGAACATAATGCAAGTATAAGCGTGTACATATACAAAATTAATGGTTGGAGAGAATCAATATTGTAATCACTTCATCATCATCTTTACTTGAAATCCAATGGTCATGCAACATGGAACAACAAAGAACACTAAAGCATTGGGGTAGTTTCAGTAAAATCGGGAGTGCATGACAATTGATCACTTCAGTTTCTGTTATAACTTGTCAAGGAATTGGGGTAGTTTCAGTAAAATAAAAATAATTTATAATCACTCATTGTCAATATACACAAAAGCATCAATTCTTTCTTGCCAAAAAATGACTTGTGGCTTTGCTTGTAGCCAAGTACTTTTATTCCCAAATCCCCAAAAAAGGTATTTCTCAAAAGGGACCAATACATTAATTACCAACCTGCAAAAAGTAAAATGCATTAATTACCACCAAGGCAAAAACCAAACAAAAATCAATACAATTCTAAAACCCCAACATGGCAACAAAGCAAATCATCTTAAACCAAAAGCATACAAACTCAAACCCAAAGCCCAAATAGTTCATTTATTGATCTGAGATACTTATACAGATACACCTATGGATGATGTAAGGTTAAAGACAGCTTTAGCAAACTGTATAATAAAAGACTATACAAAAAAAGCCTTAGAAATCATCCAATAGCGTATAGTAACTCTAAGCTTAAGCTTTAAAAAAAGTCGAAATGATCGACATCCCAAAAAATTATCCTCTAATAGTCAATCATGGATTCGCAGGAAATATCCTCATAATAACTCTACGAAATGTCCACGTATCCATCTCGACATACTTGATATGAAGATTGGCACAATTTACAACCACCTATAAGAAATATTAATAGTTAAGACTAATTTTTAAAAATAAATGAAAAGAAGAAACATTTTAAAGACGAAATACCTTGTTGTGGGAACCCCATGTAAGCAACCTACGGGTATTTATCCGCTCTTGATGTTTTACCATTGGCTCCCAATCCTAAGAATAATTAAAAAATTATCAAATGATGATATAAAGGGGTCAAATGTGTAGTTTATAGGGAAAATAACACTAATTACTTTATGGGAGGACTTTCGGATACACAATATTTGTTGTCGAAAGTGAACAATCATCAGAAAGAAGGGTAATGCGATTTGCACTTGTGCATCGAGATAACGCTACACATAACTGGCCATGACTAAAAATCGGTGTGCTCAAGTCAATTCCCACAAACTTTACAGATTGACCCTGTGATTTGTTGATGGTCATTGCATACGCCAGTCGAATTGGGAATTGGCATCTCGTCATTTTTATAGGGATCTCCATAGATGAAGGAGATAGTGAGACTCTGGGAACGAATACTAAATTTCCACACTTATCACCCGTTAATATTTGGGCCTCAATTACATGCTCTCCACATTTTGTAACCACCAATCGGGTGCCATTGCAAAGACCATCCTTCGGAGCAATGTTTCTCAAAAGCATAATCGGAGAACCCACCTTTAACTCTAACTTAAAAAGGGGTAAACCAGAAGGACTGAGAGAATTCAAAAATTCATTTGGGTACTGACTGTATACGTCTCTACCGAACTCGCCGTCACACATTTTATCGGCACCAAAATAAGTTTTTGTATCACCCGAAAAGATATTCAATGCCAAATTATTTATAGTAGTCACATCATCATTCCGCGCTGAAAGAATTTTCCGTTCGGTGAGGAAGGTTGGTGTAGCAGTACCAACCACATTCAACAATGGATACACCTTCACAATTAGATCACGGACATCATTACACTTTTGTATTGAGGAAGGCAATGATATAATTTCAAGAGGATTGGACCCAATGTACAAAAAAAGTCAAATACATGCATGTTGAACGAAGACTGTTAAAAAATATAAAAGAGTAAATAGCAGTCCACCAGTCCGGTTCCTTATTCCTCCACTCTCAGATATCATAAATGATCTAGTCAATGAGAATATCTCAAATCAACCCTGAAATAACAAAACACACACAGTGGGTGTCACATTTTGTCCTTGTGATACACTTTGACAAAGAATGACAAGCAACAATATAGTACAAAGCCGAAGGATATTATTTAATTTTTTAACAGTTCGACTCATCATGTAAGGATATTTTGTCCATTATTAAATGTTATGTCGTACGCCGTTACACCGTTGAAAAAATTTAAGATTCATATCGTCATCAACGGATTCGAATATCAAAGAAGAAGAGGAACCAAAATTCTGACAGTCTAGACCGATCCGCCCAGATTAAAAGAACCGGTCCGCCTACGGACCGATCCGCCATCAACCGGATAAATCCTCTTGCTGAAGATCCAGTAAACCCCGGACTGGTAGCGAACCGATAAAGCCAAAATTAAAACGAACCGATCCACCCCCTCAGACCAATACGCCTTAGATCCAGACCGGTCCGCCTGGGATAATTTCAAACAGATCGTGTTCAGATTGTTTAGGCCAAGTTATTCCTTTATAAACCCACTACGGGGAGTTGGTTTGGCAAGACTTATTCACACGATTTTTAGAGTTCATAAACTCAAAGTCTTCACCTTTGTGAGTTTCCAAACTCATGTTTTGATTCACACAAATTTCGAAATCATTTGTGAATCATTTTGAAACCCTAGAACACAAACTCTTTTGCTGTTCATATCCTTGTGGAGAAGACCGTCCTTCTTCTTCATTGCTGCCCTCCTGGAAAGGAAAACTTCTAGCCGCTGACTACAGATCCGACACTTGAGGGTAATTCTGTGTCACCCTTGTATTTCATTATAATCTGTGTAAATCGTTCCTTACAAAATTATAGTGAAATAAATGGTTTTGCCCCTTTGGGGGATTTTTCCTTATTTGTGTGTGTTTGAATGATCTTGCATGCTTTATATCTTATTCAATCACACCTATATGCATGTTTAGGATTTAATTGGGTTAAACTGTGTTTAATTATATAATTTCTTAATTTGAACGCATGCGCCACTCATTCAAATTGGTATCAGAGCAGGTTACGCTAATCTATCGCGTATTCCTAGTTTCCACAAATTTTTCTAAGATATCAATTTCCTGAAAAATTGTTTTTTGAAAAGTGCGTGTTCAATGGAGAAATCATATAATAAAATGTCAGTTTTTAACGGTACTAACTATGCATATTGGAAAGCCCGCATGAGGTCGGCTTTAAAGGCCATAGATGAAAGGGTTTGGATTTTAGTTGAAAGAGGGTGGACACCTCCCTACGTCACAGTTGAAAACGTGACCAATTTAAAACCTGTCACTTCTTGGACTGAAGATGAATTTAAATGGTCCTCTTTTAATTCTAAGGGTTTGAGTGCTATTTTCGGATCCATCACTCCTGATGAGTTCCGACGTATCATGACGTGCACCACGTCAAAAGAGGCATGGGATGTTTTGCAACTTACCCATGAAGGAACTAATGCTGTGAAAGAATCTAAATTGTAAAATTTAACAACTCAATTTGAGACCATCACCATGCTTGAAACTGAATGTTTTGATGATTTTTATGTTAGGCTATCTGATATTGTTAATACTAGCTTTAATCTTGGTGAACATATTCCTAATTCAAGAGTTGTGAAAAGGATTCTTCGATCTTTGCCTAAGCATTTTATCCCTAAAGTCACTGTGCTAAATTCTATGGGTAATTTAAATACGCTAAAATTGGAGGAACTTGTAGGAGACTTACAAACTTATGAAATAGATATGTTCCCTAAATCTGTCAAGTTTAAAGATAAGGGAATTGCACTTAATGCCCAAGAGAGAAAAAGTGAGGGGACGGCAAGAAAGATAGTAGAGTCATCTAGAAAGAAAGAGAGTGAAACTTCTGATTCTGAGTGTGATTTTGACTTAGATGATTTGGCTCTATTTGCTAAAAATTTTAAGAAAATTCTCAAATTTAAGAAAAGTTGAAATTTTAAAGATAAGAAGAATTTTCAGAAAAATAAGTTTGAAAAGAAAAATGAGAAAGATGCTAAAAACCCGCCTAAGAAAGAGAGTGAGAGATGCTATGAGTGCGACGGTAGGGGACATAGAGCTTTTGAGTGTGCTACTCGTCTGAATAGAGAAAAGGGCAAGGTTGTCCTTAATGCTACCTTTAGTGACGACAGAGAGGTCGAGTCGGTGGACTCGGGAGATGAGTCACCGCATTCATGGCTAGTCATGTGAGTACTCCTAGTGCACCTCACGACGATGAGGATGCTACTTCACAAGGACACCTCGACAATGAGAGCGATGCAAGTGAGGGGGAGGATGACTCAAGTGAGAGCGAGAGTGATATTCAATGCGCCTACGCTGAGTTATATTCTGAGTCATTTCAAACTAAAAAGCATAACAAAGCATTAGTTCTTACGATCACCGACTTAGAGGAAGATTGAAGAAAAGTGATAGAGAGAGAGTCCTCCATCTACACCTCCCTGAGAGAGAGAGAATCTGCATGTGTTAAGAAAGAGAGTTTGTTTAGAGAGAGAGATATTAGTTTTGAGAAAGAGAGAGGGGACTTGACTAAACAAGTGGCTAGTCTTACGAGTGAGCTTCATTCCTCCATGGAGACTCGAAAGAAACTTGAAGCCCTTGTTACCCAGCTTACTCATGATCTGGAGAGAGCACGGGAAGCCAAGGTACAAATCGAGGACAGATCTGGAAAGATGGGAAAGATGCTCCTCGGCCCCGCTTTAGGTTTTGGTGATCGGAAGGGAATTGGTTATGATGGTGCCTCCACGTCCCAAATTGCACCTGGACCAGTTCCTAAGTTCACTACTCCTCCTTATGATCATCGCCAAACTCTACGAAGGAGAGTTCGACCAAGAAAAGCAAACCAAGGTCTGCCTAATACTGTGTTCTTTTGTACATATTGCAAAAGAAAAGGCCACTTTAGGGAGTTTCGCTATAGTTTGGGTCGAACACAACGTACTTCTGCTCCACCACATATACAAATGAATTTTCCAGTCTGAGAGAGCGTGTTGAGTTTTTAGCCGCCACATCACAAAGTTTGACGGAGTAATTCCGACGGATGTCTTTGCCGTCAGCAAATACTTCAAATACTTCTCACATTCCGACTAAAACTAACAACAACAAGAGCAAACAAAAGGTTACCACTTCTTGGGTACTTAAGAAAGATAAGAAAGCTCTTGTTGTTCATCTTGCTCTCAAAGAACATAATACCTCACAGTGGTATTTTGATAGTGGATGCTCCAGACACATTACAGGTGATGTCTCATTTTTTACCCACCTTGAGGATTATAAGGATGGTAGAGTCACCTTTGGAGATGGGAGCAAGTCTAGCATTATGGGACGAGGTACTGTGGAGTTACCAGGTTTCCTAAGCTACAGAATGTTTTGTACGTCAAAGGTTTGAAAGCAAACCTTCTCAGCATTAGCCAGCTGTGCGACGATGACTTTGCAGTAAAGTTTGACTGGGACGCGTGTAATGTCTAAATCAGGCCGGTAAACTTCTAGTGCAAGGGGTGAGGATCGAGGATAATTGCTATGGGACTGTAACTACTTCCTCACTTGTCTGCAACAGTGCCACGATCACTCCTATGGATTTGTGTCACCAATGTCTAGGTCATGTGAATGTTAGAGAAATGACTCGTTTAGCCAAAAAGGACCTAGTACGTGGCTTACCATCTCTTGGAAGGCCAACTTCGACGGTTTGTGGACCCTGTCAGTTGGGACAACAAATTCGTAGTATCCATAGGAAGTTGCATTCTATTACCACCTCTCGTGTTCTTGAGCTTATACACATGGATATTATGGGTCACACTAGTACCGAGAGTCTGGGTGGTAAGAGGTATATCCTCGTGATGGTAGACGATTTCTCCAGATACTCCATCATAGGTTTTCTGAGAGAGAAATTCGATGCTGTAGCGTTTTTAATGACCAAGTGTCGTGTCCTTCAAAATCAACATGGAGTCACTATTAACAGGATACGTAGTGACAACGGCACTGAATTTAAGGAAGCAAAGGTAGATTTTTATTGTGATAGCCTTGGGATCAAACATGAGTTTTTTACTGTGAAGACTCCTCACCAAAATCGGATTATTGAGAGAAAGAATTGAACGATCTAGGAGATGGCTAGATCTATGCTTCTAGGTCGTAATGTTTCTATGAGATTTTGGGGAGAGGCAGTGTCTACTGCATGCCACACGGTGAATAGGGTTAACCTGTGTCCACACACACTTAAAACGCCTTATGAATTATGGACTGGAAAGAAACCCAACCTGGCATATTTTCGTGTTTTTGGGAGTAAATGCTATATCCTACGGGATAGAGAGCAATTAGGAAAGTTTAACTCCCGGAGCGATAAGGGAATATTGCTAGGATATTCATCGAATAGCATAGCGTACCGGGTTTTTAACCTGAAGAGCTCTAAGGTTATGGAATCAATAAATGTCACCGTGCAAGATGACGAACCTTCGATGGCTATTGATCCTAACCTACAGTGTGTGGATGAGGACTTCTCTGGGAGTGACTTACTTGTCCCTCACCCACACTCTGTGGACCCTACTCCAGCGTTAGGGGACACTCCAGCTTGGGTTCGTAAGAGTCATGACCCTTCTGCTATTGTTGGCGATCCCACTCTAGGGGTCAAGACTCGTGCTCAGCTAGAAAACGTTGTTAGCCACTTTTTCTACACGTCCAAAGTCGAGCCCAAGAATCACAAAGAAGCACTCAAGGATGAACACTAGATATCTGCTATACAGGATGAGTTGCTTCAGTTTAAAAAGAACAATGTCTGGGAACTTATCCCCCGACCTAGTGAGACTAATGTGATAGGTACCCGGTGGATTTTTAAGAATAAAATGGATGAAAATGGTACCATAATATGAAACAAGGCTAGGTTAGTCGCTCAAGGCTACACACAGATAGAGGGTGTAGACTTTGGGGAGACATTTGCTCCTGTTGCGAGGCTTGAGTCCGTCCACTTACTACTCGCCATCGCATGTCATCTGCGCTTCAAGTTATATCAGATGGATGTCAAGAGTGCCTTTCTGAATGGCATTATACAGGAGGAGGTTTATGTGGAACAACCAAAAGGGTTTGAAGACCCTAAGCACCCTGAGAACATTTTTTATCTGAGGAAAGCCTTGTATGGTTTGAAGCAAGCACCCCGTGCTTGGTACGGAAGGCTTACTTCCTATCTCTTAGCCCATGGCTTCAAGAGAGGGGGAGTTGATATGACGTTGTTCGTCAGGAGAGATAACGGTGCTATTTTGGTTGCCTAAGTCTATGTGGACGACATAGTCTTTGGATCCACATGCTCCCAGTATTCTCACCACTTTGAAGAGGAGATGAAAAGTGAGTTTGAGATGAGCATGGTTGGTGAGCTTACTTTCTTCCTTGGTCTCCAGGTTTGTCAGCTAGAGGATAGGATGTTCATCTCCTAATCCAAGTATGCTAGAGGCCTAGTGAAGAAATTCGGTTTAGACTCCGCTAAGCATGAACGTACACCTATGAGTACTTCTATCTAGCTTAGCAAGGACACTTCAGGCAAGGACGTAGAGCAAACCTTGTATCGGAGTATGATAGGTAGTCTTCTCTACTTGACTGCTAGTCGTCCTGACATCGCCTTTAGTGTTGGAGTCTGTGCGCGATATCAGGCGTCTCCAAATGAGTCACACTTACTCGCTCTAAAATGTATCATCAAATACGTGAGTGGGACTCTCTCATACGGTATTTGGTATTCCTTTGATACCGATGACTCTTTGTCTGCCTATTCGGATGCCGATTGGGCCGGGGATGCAGATGGCTATAGGAGCACTTTTGATGGGTGTTTCTATTTTGGTTCTGCTCTTGTCTCTTGGTTGAGCAAGAAGCAAAACTCCATCTCTTTATCCACTGTGGAGGCTGAGTACATCGCCGTCGGGAGTTGTTGCACGCAACTCTTGTGGATGAAGCAAATGTTGGAGGATTATGGGATTTCACAGGACACCATGATTATTTCCTGTGATAACACGAGCGCGATTCACATATCCCGCAATCCCGTCCAACATTCGCGCACAAAGCACATCAGGTTACGCGAGCACTTTCTACGTCAGTTAGTTGAGGAGAAGGTCGTATCCCTGAGTTTCGTTCCTACCGACCGTCAGTTAGCCGATATTTTCACGAAACCTTTAGATGCCCTTAGATTTGAGAGTCTTAGGAAGTCTTTGGGGATTTGCGCAGTTGATTGAGGGGTTGGCCTATGTCTAGAATAGGATGCATTGTCTTTATCATATTATCTGATGCCTATTGTTAGCTTGTATCATTAGTTTGTTTTCTTTTTGCTTTTTACAGTTTTTTTTTTAAAATTTAGAAAAGCTCAAAAAGATTTTATTTTTATAAAATTTGTGAAAAATCTAAAAATATTTTTTTTTTCTTTTGCACCTTTTATAAATGAGCAGTTAAGATAGCCAAGTCACAAAATTCATTCCATTTATCCACGTGACTGTTTGATAGAGATTTGAGACGCTACATCATTTCATCTATGTGCTTTACATTGTTTGGAGTCTTTGAGATGTAATTAGTGATATTTTCCTTCATGTTTGACTCCTATATCCTTTATTGCACACATGCACAACTTTACTTGATTATTGTACTTGTCTATCACATATTGGCTTAAGTGTTTCCATCTCAATTCTGTCTATACAACGTTTAATATGCGATAAAACTTGACAATATTGGAATGCATGTAAAAACCGTTTTTTTTATGAGAGTGAGTGTTTGTTTAAGAACGGGGAGGGACTGCGAAAGGTAATTATCTATTCTTTGCGCAAAAGCCACCGTTCAAAAGGACCTAAAAATGGAGAAATTTTATTATCCGAGGTCCAAAGTGGTTAAAAGAGCCCCAAAAAATTTATAGGCAGTAAAAAGAAATATATGCCAAATATGGGCCAGTTAGGATTCACCATCAATTCTCCAAAGTTTGAGAATTTAGATTGCCTCTATTCAAAATATAAATCCGAGGGAGTTTGGTTGGAAAATGTCTAAACGGGTTTGCACTTCCTTGAAAGTCCTGAAAAAGCATGAAATTCGTTTTGGACGTTATTGGTGTGGAAATCACTTTGAGCTTTGAGTTGTTGATTTGATTAAGTCAATGTCTCGTTCCATTTTTTCTTACACCAAAAGGAAGCATCTGAGTTCATTCGTTAGGAGTATCCGATATTCATTGTGCACATTTATTATGTTTGTATGCATTGATTTTCCTATCGAATTTGATCACACCCATTCCTTCTCGCTATCATAGACTTGGTTGTTTTGTGTTCATTCATGGTGTGTTCTTGTTTGTTTGAAAAATTCCAAAATAGTTGTTTCTTCCTTGTGACACCCTTGTTTGAATTGTTTGATTTATTCTTCTCATTTGTCTATTTGGGGACATCATAAAAAGGGGGAGAAAGAATTATCATATTTTGGGGGAGTTTTTGAGTTTTTGAGATTTGATAAAGTATGCTTTCATCATTTGATATCTCATTTCAAACTCGATACGTCACTGTGTATTTTGCTTTATCTCATGTGTGTAGGTACTTCTTGATGATCTCTGAATTGCACACTCTGATGAGAAAAGCGTTGAGATCCCTGGAGATTCGAAGAGCAAACGTTGAAGTCTTATTCATTTGTATCGTTCCAGTTTTGGGTTCATGGCAGGGTAGATATGTATAGGCATTTTTGTTGTTTGGTAATACGGATATTTATTTTTATGTATGTACCGGCATAGACTTAGGGGGAGATTTGTAAGGAAATTTTGTCCATTATTAAATGTTATGTCGTACGCCGTTACACCATTGAAAAAATTCAAGATTCATATCGTCATCAACGGATCCGAATATCAAAGAAGAAGAGGAACCAAAATTCTGACAGACCGGATAGGTCTGCCCAGATTAAAAGAACTGGTCCGCCTACGGACCGATCCGCTTGCTGAAGATCCAGTAAACCCCGGACCGATAGCAAACCGATAAAGCCAAAATTAAAACGAACCGATCCGCCCTAGAACACAGACTCTTTTGCTGTTCATATCCTTGTGGAGAAGACCGTCCTTCTTCTTCATTGCTGCCCTCCTGGAAAGGGAAACTTCTAGTCGCTGACTACAGATCCGACACCTGAGAGTAATTCTGTGTCACCCTTGTATTTCATTATAATCTGTGTAAATCGTACCTTACAAAATTATAGTGAAATAAATGGTTTTGCCCCTTTGGGGAATTTTTCCTTATTTGCCTGTGTTTGAATGATCTTGCATGCTTTATATCTTATTAAATCACACCTAGATGCATGTTTAGGATTTAATTGGGTTAAACTGTGTTTTATTATATAATTTCTTAATTTGAACGCACGCGCCACTCATTCACATCAAAGTGATTTTATAATGAAAGTTGTCATTCGCTCAAACAAGTCTTGGAAATCTAAGTCCGCTAAATAAATCTAGCGGATTAAGAAATAGACTTGAAAAAAGAAAATAAAGAAGAACATAATATTAATGATGTAAGAAGACCCGACCTCCAAGGCTCCAATGGAATTCAGATCGGGCTCAGATATGCAAATGTATATGAAGTCCAAGGCATGGATGTTACACCTATTGCTGTCAACTTAGCCCTGTAAATGGGTCAGATCCGATCGGATATGGGATGATCCAAATTCATTTAGTAAACACTTGCTCAAATTCGGATTCGTATTCGAATATGGAAGGTAGATTTAAGTCTTTCAAATTTGACAAAACTGTCGTTTATCTTATTTATCCAATATAAATAATGCTTTCAGTTTCATCCCTTTCCCGGTTTACTCGTCTTCTCACATCCACTGACCACTATGTATGCCCAAGTCTTTCATATCCTTCTGATTATTTATTGTATCTTTAGTTTTTATTTTATCATTAAGGATTGTACTTATTTAATGCTCTGAAACATTCTTCTCGATGTGCATCACATCAAGAACATGTCAAATTTTATGAGTACGCAAATATTCCAAGTCAAATAAAATTGGCCTTTTATACCATGCCTCTATGACTTCAACATTACAATTCTCATTTACATCACCATCTTTCCCTTCTTACTGGAAACTTTTGGAGACTTTCTTGGTGTATACTCGATGCAACGTAACTTCTTTAAAAGTGCATTTCCATTCAACCAATGTAAAGGAGGTATATACTCCATTGACCTAAGCCCTAAACTCCCACCTTTCTGAAAAGGGTGATCTATGTTAAGGAAAATACGATAGCTTGTATAAACTATCTTACTACCATGCGTCAGTCGGATGGATGGAGTATCGTCCCCATAAATAGGGCAATCTTTATAACCATGTGTAAAACACACAGATAAATTTCCATATGAGGGAAACTTTGAATTCCCCGCATTAACACAACTTTCAATGTAAAAGGTTGCATCTCATACATGTCATAAGCCAGAATACCTACATCCTACAATTCCTTTAACCCATCAACTAATGGCTGAAGAAAAATATCAATGTCTTTACCTGGTGCTTTCGAACCATGTATTGACAAAGACAACATTTGAAACTCGCTCTTCCTGTACAATGAAGGTGAAAGATTATTCGACATCATGATAACATGCCAACAACTATAACTGACAGACTGAATGCCTCGAGGATTAAAGCCATCGGTTATTATTGAGAGCCAAACATTTCATCATTCTTTAGAAAATTCAAGCCATTTTGATTTGAAACTCCTCCATTGGGACAAATCATATGGATGACGCTGGTAATCCCATGAAGTGGTACCCTATGGTTCCATTTCATTTCTCGCGCTATCCACGGAATAATATAAAATCTCACCAACCTTGGAATTAGAGGGAAATGTCTCAACGCCTTTTTAGGTTATTTGGAATTCCTCCCCCTTGCCTCATAGTAACTGAATGCCTTGATTCTCTATATCGGGTACATTCATCTATATACTCATTCTCCTTCCAATATAAGACACAATTATTGATGCATGGATGAATATAATTGGCCTTCATTCCCAAGTCTTTCATCATACTCTTAAACTTTGGATATTTTTCTGGTAATGTATTACCTTTTGGGAGCCACGTCTTTAAGTTAGACAGGAGTATCGTGATATTATTTCCTAACCAACCAAATTGATTATGTAAGTTGTGAAGGTCTACAATTGAAGAAAGAGTTGTTTCAGGACCCTCACATGAAAGGTATAATTTCTCAACTGATAATCTCTTATATTCACTGTACCTATCATTTTCAACATGATCTTATTTCGAAACTACCGACTGATCGCATTCAACAACTACATAAGGTTCCACATGCACTCCGTAACAAAATTGAACAAGATTTTCCACCCCAACACCTTATTCCTCAATGTTTTCTTCTACTATGTTCTCCTCAACTTCTTCTATCGGTGGGGTATCAATAGTATTCACGGATGTATTTTCACCATGGAAAAACTATACAATATACAATTGATGCATACCGTTCCTCCACGGATGTCTTTCTACTTCTTTCGATTTCGTGCACAATTTATAGCGACACTTTGAACATAGATAAGGTATTGTTGTCATCATGATCATTGTCCTCTTGTGCAAATTTATTCAAATCTTCAATGCCCTTTAAATACAACAAGTTGCCTTTATTCTCTTCGGTCATCCACTCTTTGTTAATCGGTTGTGACATTCTATAAAACAAGATAAAGTACACATTAATAATAAGTTGCAACTATAATCTTCGATAATGGTTGGTGTCTATTTATGGCTACTAATTCTACCACGACTTATGCTAAATTCATAATTCTAAATTATAAACACATTTTTTATGAATAAAAAGAAAATTTGAGCATATTCATCACATCAAATAACTAAAACACATAATTCATCATGATTTCTATGTGCAACTAATGTAATCATTCATAGGGTTCCTTTTGACCACAAAGCTTAAGATATGTATCGCAATAAGGGCATTGGATAAAACTAAATATTAATCAACTTAAGATACAGAGATAAGAAAATGACCCTCCTCGTAACGTCTCAACCTAAAATGGATACTTATTCTAAAGCCCATGTTTTTAACACCAAATATGTATGAACAACTTTGGTTAATAAATACATATACATTATTTGAATGCATAATCATAAAGTATCAACCTTAAATTTTCACTTTGTCACTAACATTAACTACGATAAGTTAACATTAAATACCTAAGCAGCATATTTTGGACTGCGTAGACCATATTACTATTAGAGAGACTTTTTTTGGTAAAACAACATGCATCAAACGAATCAATATTATTAGTGGTCATAACATGAAATCAACAAAGTAAACAATGGTTACATAATTTGATAATAAAAAGTAAAACTCCTAATTTAGAAAAAAAACTAAAAATGTAACTAAAGGAGGAAACAAGTTCAAAATCTCAAATACATCACACACACACACACACACACACACACACACACACACACATATATATATATATATATATATATATATATATATATATATATATATATATATATATATATATATATATATATATATATATATATATATATATATATATATAATGATTTATTTTCTCCAACTAAAAGTACAACTTCATGCAGCAATGATAACATTTCAATTAAAATAATAAAATTTTCAAGTTACACTCAATAATAGATAATACCCGCTATCTTAAAAAAATTTACACAATAGGTGCATTACGGGAAAAGAAAACGTTTTACTTGAAAAATTATTTTGAACTAAAAAAAATCCTTGAAAAATATTTTCAAGTTGAAATTCATCTTCTGTGTTGAAATTCATCTCTCCAAACTGTGAATCGTATGGGGAGAGACGAGAGAAACAGGAGATGAATTTCAACACCCCGATTGTGAAACATGCTATGAATTTCATCGTTCCTTACATTAGGGTACAGTAACTACCCCTGAAATTATATCAATAATAATTTATATATGTAAAATGTATAGACAAATTACAGCAACCAAAAAATCCTTGAAACAACTGACAGCTAATAATCAACGGATTGGTAAAACAAGTACACACCACTTTACCCTAATTAATGCTAGCAAATCACATCAAACTCATTACCCCCACTGTGTCCCTTTAAACCTTCAAATCTCATTAACAAAAAAAGAATTTAAATCAAAATCAATAAATCTAATGCCCAAAAATTTCATAGTTTAAAAACATTATTGATCGTAAATTTTGATTCTTGGCAAAACAAATCACAGAAACTTCTGGACTCTCGTTTGAACCCACAAATATCGGATCAGGAAAGGAAAGGAGCCAAAAAATAATCCTAATATAATTGAAAACATTAATTTTTTAGTGTAACTAAGGCGGTACGTACATCTATCCACTTTGAACAAACAAAAGGAAGAGAATTAATAAAGTTTAATAAATCATAAATCAAAATAAAAAATAACTTCTCTATACAAAATCAAATAAATATAATCCGGTCATGATAAACACATAACAAATACTCAAACCGATTATTAGATTAGGTAACAATAGGAAACAATCTTTCTACATTACAAAATAATTTCTTTAATACAGAAACTAAAAAAATTTACATTGTAAACAGAAAAACCAGAATGATCGGATATAAATGGTAGAAGAATCGTTATCAGATCTTGAATTCATATAACCTAGAGATGAAACTAAGGTTCTTATGAAAAGAGACGAATATTGGCGGTAAACTGGAGAGAGACGGGCAGGTATGGGAGGTATAGATGAGAGATGAGGGAGAGTTAGAGAGTGGAACCCATGTGACACTCCCACTTTATTTTTTTTAAATGATTTTTTTCATATAATTCTAATCAATTTGTAATGGTTTTTTCCTATTAATAATGGATTTTGTCCATTAATGATGCGTAGAACAACACCACCTGGTAAGAGGTGATAGAGCTCAAACAGTATCAACAGTGGCAGCAATAAAGTTATATATGTATGTATGTATGTAGAAGGAGGTGATTAAAAGAGGTATGAACACAATGATGTATAATGGTTCAGCTAATCAGACCTACATCCACTGTGAGTGTGTGATCCACTAATATGGGCACTAAAGGCTTTGGATACAATGCACACGTTTTCTATCTTTACTGTGTTTACAAACAGAGTTTCAGCTAGGGTTACAATTATCAATCCCTTTGCAACGTTTAATATGACAAGTATATATAGGGCTTGGGGGTGTAGTGTACCCCCTAAGCATGCATTGAGCATGTGAATGATAATCTAGCTAATCCCCCCTTGACACCTGGCTGGGCCACTTGTAGGTAATGATGGCATAATATTCCCTCACGTGAGGGAATGATCTTGTTATAAAGATTTGGTCCACGTGTTACCTGAGTCCTACGTACACTGTTCCATGCATCTCCCAAATCACACGCCATAATGATGTCACCCTCGGCTTATAGTGATAGGCCGAGGCTGATGCTAACCTTGTGGAGGCCCTGATTGCTGAATATAGGACATTTGTACTGTCGGCCTCCCTAGGGTCGTCCGGTCGCCTGAATTGTCATATGGTCGTATGGTCGTATGAACCGTCCCCAAGCTGAAGCTTCAATCTGCATGGGCTTGGACTGATTTGGGCCATCCAGCATATTTGCATTGCCAATGGTATCCGACCCCCTATCTTCTGTATGATCCCTTGGGGGTAGAAGTAGAACTGGGACCTCATCCTAGATAAGGATGACCTCGTCTTGGCCGAGGGTATATTTTGGTATATTAATCACCCCTAGCCCTTAGTCAACAATACTGTCGAGGTGACTGATTGGTAATAATGTCTTTGGATGTTGCGTTGATGAGTCGTCAGGCTGATGAGTGACACTTGTTAAGTTGATTGACGTTTATCAGGTGTTAATAATCGTGTACTCCCCATAAATGATGGTTGCATATCAGACTTGGGACTTTGTGCGCTAATGATGATTATCCTCGTAGGTTGTGCACCGCCTTGGTTATTAGGCCCAATAATGAAAAAGTATTTAAATATTTTAAAATACCTCCTCTTTCTTCTGCTTTTTCTTTGTGCACTATCTCTCTCTCTCTCTCTCTCTAGCTTTAGCAGTTAACCTCTATCTCTGTATTTTCACAAGAACTCCAAGTTTCGCCATTCTTCAGTCTTCTTTTCCAGGTAATATCTTCACCATTCTTCTTATTTTTCAAGTTTTCTTCGGTTTGTGCTTTGAACAACTTCTGCACATTTTCTTGGTTGGTTTTATATTTTTTCGACGTGTGAACCCACCATCCATTGGTGGTTGTAGGGCAAGAGACTTACTGATAAGCGTGCCTGGGTTCCTCCTCCACCGTTTTGAGGTGATTCTGTATTGGGTTTTAGCTTTTTTAGGTTTTTCGGTGACCCTCCGATCTTCTTCTCTGATGAAATTTATTCCTCCTGTTCTTGGTTGTTCATCCATAAAACCTTTCATTTCTCTAAGTTAGATCTTGAAGTCAACTTAGTCAACTATTTAATATGATTGTAGGTTGTTTGAGAAAATCCTTAAGTTTAAGGTCTTCCTCTTAATGCTCCAAAGGCTTTACAATTTAGCCGAGGAGTTTCCAACTTTGAGAGAGAGATGTTTTATAGAGATTAGGAGGGTAGAAGAAGATAACGAGTCAAGACGTAGGGTCGACCCTGTCTGGGTATGACCCATTTTCCTAATTCCATTGGCTATAATTTTACCATCTCCCATTGAGCCTTTTGGGTCGTATTGTCGTCCAACTGAGAGTCAGAGCCAAGAAGTCATGGATAAACAAACTAGATCGTCTTCTTCTTACGGTGTTGGTACCTCTGGGAGGGACGACCCTTCAAACCTTGACCCCCGCGAACAAGCCGAGGGAACAGTTAACCCAGAAGATGTCCATGTGATTGTTATATGTCCTCTTGAATTTAAAGCCACTTTCTCAGATGGCCCCCCAACTCTTGACAACGATGGGTCAAATGGAGCTGGGGATGAGAGAAGTGAGGACGAGGTTAGTGGGTCTGAGGAAGAGAGTGAGAATTCAAATAATGAGGTTGGCACCTCGACAGCCTCAACTTTCATCTCGTCCGTTAAGGATCTTGATCTCTTACTATGAAGACACTCTTTTGGTGTTAAAACCGATGTTACTATAAGGATCCCAGATGAAGATGAGAAGGTCTTCCAGAGGCGAGATGTAGAAATTTCCATGTACGAGCAGATGTTCAGGTTAGACATCAGGTTGCCTCTTCATCCTGCTATCGTCTCTATACTCTCTAAACTTGGGGTTGCTCCTACCCAACTTCCTCCTAACTCATGAAGGATAATCCTCGGCTATATTTCCCTTTGAAATAACACATTCACTGATGAGCCCTGGTTGATCTGTTCCTGGCCTATTATAATATTACCTCCTCGTCCAAATAACCTGGGTACTTCCATCTCGGGGCTAGGAGGTCTGATAAGAAACTTCTCCATATTGCACAAACATCAAACCACGACGGGAAGAGAAGATTCTTCTTTATTTCTGGGGATTGGTAATTTCCCGTCGAGGTTAATCCAACAGAAGAGAGACCAAGGGTCCCATGAGCATGGTCTAACCCCTCCTGAAAGCAAGGTCAGAACTTGGATAAATCTTAGACGAAAGAGATATAGCTGACTATCTGAGGGAGCAGGGGAAGGACGGTTACATTCCCCAATTTGAGGATTTAATGACCCCTCGTCTCCTCAGAGAAGCTGGTCTGAGGGTCAGCCCTTTGATAAAATTATGTGAGTTACCTTTTGTTTCAATTTCGTTCAAGTGTTCCCTCTTTACTTTTATCATCTGACCTGTCGTCTTACTTTTACAGATCAACCTTCAAACACACCTGATTCACTTTGGGAGATGTCTACCCCAAGACTATTAGCTGATCTAAAAAAGAAAGGCAAACAACCTTAGCAAATCCAAAAGAAAACAACTGATGTGGGGCCGACGGTCGTGGGGTCGATCCATATGGATTCGTGAAAGAGGAAGGAGAGAGAAGCTCCTACTGATGGTCGGCGTGATGCCCCTACGAGGGTGAGGATGGAGGCCCCAGATACACACATTGAGGGGACGATTTCTTCCTTATCTTTCGATGCCTTCTGGTCAACCAACCTGACCATACTAAAGGCCGACCCCTCCTCTCTGATTTCTCATAGGAAGGCAGTCAAAGCCTCCATATTCTCTGCTCCATCATCATCTGATTATGATTTTTTGGCTAAGATGCCCCCACCTAAAGTCTATGACTTTGGGATTCATAGTCTAGCCCAAGTATTTCTCTCATCCCTTTCATTTTAAACTGTCCCCTCGTCCTTTCATCACTAATATTTCTCTTGTCTTTTTCAGTCTGTCTACGCCTTTACATCGACCATGAAGCGGATGACTAAGAATTATCCAAAAATTCAAGAGGCTGAGAGGACTATTCAGAGTGAGGCCAACTTAAAGACAGTTGGAGAATCTTAAGAAATAGCTGGGTACTGTGAAGGCCGACCACTCTAGGGTTCTTGGGGAGCTTGGAAAGGATCATGTGAGCAGATGAAGCAGAAGGATAACCTTCTCAAGGCCAAAGATGAGGCTTTGACTAATATGGCGACATAATTTAAGACAGACCTTGATACAACCGTTCAAAGGGCTGGGACTGATGATGTAGAGGCATACAATCTCTCTAATGAATTCTAGAGTTTTAGCCGTGAATATTTGGAGAGATGAATTAAGACGGCTTGTCGATGGGATGTCTTGAAGTTTTCTGATGCAGTGTCGTCCATTCACCCCTCTATAGAAGCTGTAAATTTAAAAGATCCCTTGATGGACGAAGCTCTATCCCGCGTGGAGTCTCAGACGGCTATTGAGGGAACAGGTACATCGGAGAGTCGGCCTCCTGTTAATGCCGCTGACCCTTCCTTACCCTCCGAGGCAGCTCTTTAGGGTGGTCGTCTATGACCTATAACCTCTTGATGTAATTCTCTTTTATGCCATTTTTTTTAACATTATGTATTATAACTCTCTGTTTTTGAATGAAAATGCTCTTCCCCTCAATTTGGTTTTTTATTCTGCCATTTTCATAATTTGTGCTAACCATCTTCCAAGTCCCCTCTCATCTTTTTTGGGAGTGAGTGGAGGGTCGTCCCTACCATTCACCCTCATCTTCTCCAAGGGAGTTTAACCACCAAATTAATGATATTTTCAAATATAAGTCCTCCCTCGTCTTTCTCGGGAGTGAGTGGAGGGTCATCCCTACCATTCACCCTAATCTTAGCCGAAGGAGTTTAACCACCAAATTAATGATGTTTTCAAACATAAGTCCTCCCTCGTCTTTCTTGAGAGTGAATGGAGGTTCATCCCCACCATTCACCCTCATCTTAGCCGAGGGAGTTTAACCACCAAATTAATGATGTTTTCAAACATAAGTCCTCCATCATCTTTCTTGGGAGTGAGTGGAGGGTCGTCCCTACCATTTACCCTCATCTTAGCCGAGGGAGTTTAACCACCAAATTAATGATGTTTTCAAACATAAGTCCTCACTCGTCTTTCTTGAGAGTGAATGGAGGGTCGTCCCTACCATTCACCCTCATCTTAGTCGAGGGAGGTTAATCATCAAATTAATGATGTTTTCAAACATAAGTCCTCCCTCGTCTTTCTTGGGAGTGAGTGGAGGATTGTCCCTACCATTCACCCTCATCTTAGCCGAGGGAGTTTAACCACCAAATTAATGATGTTTTCAAACATAAGTCCTCCCTCGTCTTTCTTAAGAGTGAGTGGAGGGTCGTCCCTACCATTCACCCTCATCTTAGCCGAGGGAGGCTATTGAAGCCCTTATACATTTGACTCACTTGAGTCTATATTGTATAAGTGCTCATCTAGTTTGGAAATTGTGACAAAATTATGTCTTCCTAGAAACCAAAGAGCCTCAGAAGTTGGATTGCCTATTCATCTCTCTTTCTTGTTTTGATCAAGAACCTATTGCCAACACTCACACACAGTAGAATTCATTTTTTGCATGTCATATTGCATAATTATGTGTGTACATGTGTTGAGTGTGTTTAAATACCTAAGTTTGAGCTTTAAATATTTTTTGGGATTTTTTAAACATTTTTTAAACAATATTTTAATAAGTTAAAATTGATTTAAAAAGTTTTGGGGTCAATCTCCAAATATTACTTGTTGTATTTTATGGCTTAATGTTACCTTGGGTAGAATCCAAAAGAGGCAGAGACTTAAGGGTATTCTTTGTAATTAGTTTGGACGCACGTTTTATATCCCTTAACTGGCCAACACTTGTTGCCCCTGATTGGTTAGATGTGTGTTTCTTTACTGAGACAATAGACGCGTGTGTTATCAGCCCTTGGATCATTTCTTATCAATGGTCTGCATGTTGCCTTGATGAATCCCGTGTAACTTTTTAAGCCAATCACTGTTCGTTTAAGCACCGCCTTGTGTGAGCCCTTAGATTCAAGTCAATCTAAATTGACTCGATCTCAGCCCTTGGTTTTGATCAGATATCTCGAACCTTCTCCTCTCACTATAAAAAGGCCTCTATTCTCAGACTTCGAAGACTTTTTGCCATTTCATTTCCTCAAAGAATTGAGAGAAAAGAGAGAGAAGAGAGTAGAGAGAGAAGAGAGAAAAAAGTTAGAAACCCTAACTTCGTACAAATCCTCTTCAAACCTAACCCAAACACTTCTTCAAAACACCATATCCAAAAACACCATCCTGAGTGTTCTTGAGTGTTTGAGAGTTTGAGTTGAGTTATTTTTGGTTGCTATAACCTTGTGTTCGTGAGATCTTGTTTCCAACTTAGACCTCTACTTAGATCTAGTTTATGTTTCCATAGAAATCTCAGATCTGAGTTATTCATGTTACATTACACTTTGTATCTTTTATTTCTCACCTTGAGAAATATATTGTTGATTATTTTCTCTAAAACGTTTTCTTACTTTGAAATCAACAATAAATGCTTTCTGTTTCTTGTTCTTGTAAAACGAAACCTTTGACCTAGTTTGGAATCTCACTTGGAGGTTTTCAATCTCAAAAAGTTTTTGTTTTAAATTCTGAGATTGATTAAGACCTTGTCTGTCTTCCTAGCAAGGTATCCGTGGATTCTGGGATAGATTGAAAGGTCAAATAAGGTTCAAAGTTTTCTAAGAAGAAAGAAAAAGAAAAGATTACTGCATATAGTGTAATTGTAATTTGTTAGGACTATTTGTAATTAATAAGTGTGTGTGTGTGCATGCATGTGTTAGAAAACACCTTCACAAACACTTACACCCTACAACACGAAAAGTGTTGGTAATAAGATCTTGTGAACATAAGTCGACGTAAAGTGATGGAACAAATCAGAAGTTGACAAACTGGGAGAACTACATCTACAATCAGAACTGCAGAGAAGTTTAAGGACACCAGAGGGTACATTCCTAAACTTATATAGGTATGAGTTATTTGCATGTTAGTTATGTAGTTTGTAACTCATATATTTGTTTTAGTGGATTTTTCTTTTTACTCCGTAGAGGGAGTCGTGGATGTTTCCTCAATTGGTGAGCTTTTACCACGTAAAAATTGTGAACAGAAGTCTTCTACATTTTCTCATCTCATTCTTGGTTGTGTTGTGTTTAAAACTTGTTTAAACTAACGTTTAAACTTGTTGCTCAAATCTTGAATAAGATCTCGTACATACTGTTTTATTAAACACGTCTTGTGATTAATACTTTTTGATTTAAGAAAAGAGTTTCTTCAAAAAACAACTTGGAGTTACTTAAATAGTTTATTTTCAATAAACGGCTTTAGTAACGCATTTTTCAGCTATCCACCAAATTAATGATGTTTTCAAACATAAGTCCTCCCTTGTCTTTCTTGAGAGTGAATGGAGGGTCTTCCCTACCATTCACTCTCATCCTAGCCGAGGGAGTTTAACCACCAAACTAATGATGTTTTCAAACATAAGTCCTCCCACGTCTTTCTTGAGAGTGAATGGAGGGTCGTACCTATCATTCACCCTCATCTTAGCCGAGGGAGACTATCCACCAAATTAATGATGTTTTCAAACATAAGTCCTCCCTCCTCTTTCTTGAGAGTAAATGGAGGGTCTTCCCTACCATTCACCCTCATCCTAGCTGAGGGAGTTTAACCACCAATCTAATGATATTTTCAAACATAAGTCCTCCCTCGTCTTTCTTGAGAGTGAATGGAGGGTTGTACCTTCCATTCACCCTCATCTTAGCCGAGAGAGGTTATCCACCAAATTAATGATTCATAAGTCCCCCCTCGTCTTTCTTGAGGGTGAATGGAGAGTTGTCCCTACCATTCACCCTCATCTTAGCCGAGGTAGGTTGTCCACCAAATTAATGATGTTTTGAGGACTAAAGGCCCCTCGATGTTATTGACAGCATATGGATATAGTTGTCCCCATCCATGCTCACCGAAGAGCATTTAAGCCTACTTCACCACAAATGGTGTTTTGTAGTTTAGTATGAATTACCCCAACAAATATCCAAATTGACAAACAACAAGATAAGGGGCCAATAGTCTATTCTCATTAAAATTCCAAGTGTTTTATGAAATAATACATTCATTACAATTATGAACAAATAGGACATCAACTATAACATTACTGGTAATATTTCTTCAAATGATCTGCGTTTCAGGGGTTTGAAAAGGGTTCCCCATCAAGGATTTCTAACCTATAGGTTCCCGGGACAACTTCATCGGTGACCCTGTATGGGCCATGCCAGTTTGGGTGGAGCTTGTTAGGTTTTTGCCATGTCTTTTTTAGGACTAGATCTCCCATAACTATCGACCTTTGCTTTATCCTCTGATTGTAAAACCTGGTTGTCCTCTGTTTATAAGTTTTTTGTCTTATCTCAGTGTCTTATCTTCTTTCCTCGATCAAGTCAAGATCAAGTCTCATTTCCATTGTATTTTTATGGGCTCATACATCTAAATTCTATGAGTAGGAAGCCCAATTTCAGTGGAGATGATGACTTCTGAGCCATATACTAACATGAAGGGGGGTTCCCCCGTAGGATTTTTTTATTATCCTCCTGTAGGCCCACAGTACAGCATGTACTTCTTCAACCCATCTTCTTTTTTCCTCTTCGATCTTTTTCTTGATCCCGTAAAGGATTGTTCGGTTTGTTACCTCAGTCTACCCATTAGCCTGAGGTTTACCTGGAGTAAAAAAGAATTGTTTGATACCAACTCTTTCGCAGTATTTCTCCAAGGAAACATTCTTAAACTGAGTCCTGTTATCTGAGATAAGGGTGTTGGGGAGACCATACCTATATATGATGTTCTTCCAAATGAACTAGAAGGTCTTATGTTCGGTAATTGTGATCATTGGCTTCGCCTCCACCCATTTTGAAAAATAATCGATCGCTACAAAATTGATTCCCCATACAGCAAACGGCCCTGGGGATGTAATGGAGGTCAGAGGTTGATGAGGCTGATGAGGGATGGTAGCGAACCTCTGGCATTTATCACACTTCTTCACATATGTCGTAGCATCCTTGGCCAAGGTCGGCCACCAGTATCCCTGTGCGACTATCCTTTTAGCTAAAGACCTTCCCCCAATGTGGCTTAAACAAGACCCCTTGTACACATCTTAAAAGATATAAGGAACCTCAGACGTATGAACACACCTGAGCAAAGGGAGCAAGAACCCTTTCTTGTATAATGTATCTCCCATGACGGTGAATTTTATAGCCCTGTACCTCAACTTATTCCTTTCGGATTTTGCCTCTGGCATCTCCCCCTCTTTAATGTATCTGGTTTGAGGGTACATCCATGAAACCTCCCTATTTATATTTAGGTAAGACCCAAGTGTTCCATATTCATCTTCAATCACTGGCCGAAGCAGGATTTCCACTGGCACTATTTTCCTGATATTTGTCCTAGTTGCTGAGGCTAGTCTTGCAAGTGCATCGGCTTGGCCATTGTTCAACCGAGGTATCCTCTTCAACTTTACATCTTTTAAGCTTTTCAATAAATACTTTAGTCTCTCAAGATATTTGGCCATTCTCTCATCCTTAGCCTCATATGCTCCTAGTATCTGGTTAACTACCAACCTTGAATCCCTATGCACTAAGAGCTGGCCAACACTAAGAGTTCTAGCCAAAGAGAGTCCTGCTAGCATAGCCTCATATTCAAACTCATTATTGGAGTATTTGAATTTGAACCATAAGGCATACTCAATTTTTGTGTCGTCTAGTGCTGATACTATCAATCCAGCTCTGCTTTCATTCTCACAGGAGAACCCATCAATAAAGAGATTCCACACATACTGTTCCCATGAAAAATTTCCCTCAGAGAGTGATCCCTGTCTAAAGAGGTATCTTCCCTCTTCGTTTTCAATAACTTTTCCTCTAGCTGTGCTTATCTCAACCTTATCTGTGGACATGTCAATAATTCAGCCTTGTTGAATATCTGTCTTCTCGAGGTTCTCATTTTCAGCCTTAGCCTCTACCTAAGTAAATTCGTCCACGAAATATTCTAGTGCTTTCCCTTTGATGGCCACCCTAGGTTGATATACAATATCAAACTCTCCCATCTCTATTGCCCAAGTCATTAGCCTTCCCGATTTCTCTGGATTGTGTATGACCTGCCTAAGAGGAGAGTCAGTAAGGATGACCATTTTATGGGATTGGAAGTACGGCTTCATCTTCCTTGAGGCGTGAATCAAGCCATATGCTAACTTCTCCATCCCAGGGTACCATTTCTCTGCTCCTTGGAGTGCTATACTATTAAAATACATCGACTTCTACACCCCGTCTTCTTCTCTCATAATAGCAGCGCTGATGGCCGACTCTAAGACAACTAGGTACACGTATAATCTTTCACCTTGCACTAGATGCGATAAAAGAAAAGGAGACCCTAGGTAGGACTTTAGCTTTTTGAAAGCCTTATCACACTCTTCGTTCCACTCAACATCCTTTTTTAGAACTTTAAAAAATGGTAGACATTTATCTGTGGCTCTGGATACAAATCTATTCAAAGCAGCTACTCACCCTGTGAGCCTCTGAACATCTTTAATGGTCTTGGGGGTCTTCATTTCTAGCAAAGCCTTTATCTTCTCAGGATTGACCTAAATACTCCTTTGATTGACGATGAACCCTAAGAACTTCCCTGCTCCAACCCCAAAAATGCACTTGGCTGGGTTGAGATTCATCCAACATTTGTCCATCGTGTCAATGGTCCTCTCAAGTCGGCTACATAATCCTTGGCTTTCAAACTCTTGGTCAGCATATCATCTACATAGACCTCCATAGACTTCCCGATTTGGTCTTCGAACATTTCATTCATGAGATGCTGATACGTTGCGCCGACATTCTTCAGGCCAAAGGTCATGACCCTATAATTGTATGTCCCCTTGTCAATAATGAAAGCTATTTTTTTGTGTCCACAGGATCCATGAAGATCTGATTGTAGCCCAAGTATGCATCCATGAAGCTCATTAACTCATGGCCTGTAGTAGCGTCCACCATTTGATCGATGTGAGGAAGAGGGAAACTTTCTTTGGGTCAATATTTGTTGAGGTCAGTGAAGTCTACACACATCCTCCATTTCCCATTTTCTTTGGGGACTATGATCGCATTAGATAGCCATTCGGGATAGATGATCTCTCTGATGAACTCAGCTTCTTCGAGCTTCTTAACCTCATCCCTTATGACTTCATATTTCTCTTGAGAATAAATTACCCTCTTTTGCTTTATTATCTTGGAATCCTCTATTATGTTGAGCTTATGACACATGATTTTGGGGTCAATTCTCGACATGTCTGCATGACTCCATGCAAAGACGCTCTGTCTTCTCCTCAGCAGCTTGATGAGCTCCTCTTTTATATCCGGCTTTAGGACTCTGTCGACTTGGATGGTTTTTTTCGGCTCATCTTCATTGAGGATGATGGATTCTACCTCTTTTGCGGGGTCTCCCTTCTTTAACTTTATCTCATCCCTGGGATTAAGGGTATCAATATTATAAGTAGTGGTTTCTTTCTTGTGCACCTGTTTTTCCTCGGCAGAGTTGAAGTATCATTCCCGTGCCGTCGTCTGGTCACCCTGAACTTTCCCTACCCCATAAGGAGTTCAGAATTTTATCATCTGGTGAACCGCCGAAGACACGTCCTCAAATTCCTTGAGGGCTACTCGTCCCAGTATAATGTTGTAGGCCGAAAAGACATTTTTGTCCATCATGAAAAAGTTGATCTTCTCGATGAGCCATTTTGGCCACTCATCTCCCATTCTTACATCAGCCTCATACATCCCCAGGGGATGAACTTTTTCTCCACTAAAACCGATCAGGGGATAATGGTATGGGATGAGCCTAGAGCGGCTAAGTCCTAAGGCTTTGAAACATGACCAAAACATCACGTCTGCAGAACTGTCCCCATCTACTAAGATCCTTGGCACCTCACATATGTGCACCCTGGTGATGATGACGAGAGGATCATCATGTGGGGATAGGAGGCCCTTGAGGTCCATCCTTGAGAAATATCAGAGTATCCATGTCAACTTTCTTCCTCTTTTTAGGCTTGGCTTCGATCGAGGTTGAGTGCACGGCTTCAATTTTCGTTACTGCCTTCGCTTCAGCTACACGGACCTTCCTGTTGGCCACCTCTGATCTTCCTCTATATAGGACCCCGAAGATTATTCTGATACTAAATGAAATCATATTAAGCCTTTTCACCGAGCCATGGTCGTCCTTCAGTGGAAGTTTAGGATCATTATCATCCTCTCAGGGGTCATCGTGCCTACCGGGGGCATCTTCTTAGCATTTATCACTTTTTTCTTCCTAGGGTCGGGTCGGCCACTCTTAAGAGCACCCTTGTCTACATACTTTCTTAACTTCTCTTCTTTTAACATCTTTTCAATTTCATATTTTAGGGCGAAACATTTATCGGTTAAATGGCCATGGTCTTGATGGAATTCGCACCATAGGTTTTTGTTCCTCTTGTGGGGAGGTGCTCTCAACTTCTCATACCATTTTAAAGATCGGTCGTTCTTTATCTCATTAAGAATGTCTTCGCAGCTGACCATCAGAGGGGTGTAATCTGCAAACTTGTCATCTGCTGGTCTTTTCTTCCCCTCTTTATTCTTTTTCTGGTATTTACCTCCACTAGTACCTCTTTTTTTATCTTTATATTTGGCGGCCATTGCCTCTTTGACATTCATCACCTTCCCCACCGTTGCCAGCAGCTCAGCCATTGACTTCGAGGGGTCTTTGGTAAGCTTCCACAATAGCTTACCATTTTGGAGTCTTCTAATGAGGGTCGTCATGGCTATACTTTCTTCGTAGTCTTCGACCTCGAAATTTTCTTTGTTAAATTTGTCTAGGTAGTCTTTCAGGCTCTCGTTTTTCCCTTGTTTAACATAGAGCAGGTGGGTGGTCTTCTTCTGTGGCCTCACGCTGAAACAAAAGTTGTGGATGAACTGCTCTGATAGCTGTTTAAAGCTTTTAATAGAGTTTTTCGAAAGAGAGGCATACCAGATATGTGCAGCCCAAGTCAAGGTGCTCGAAAAGGCTCGGCATCTCATCTCATATGAGATAGAGTATATATCAGATGGTGATTTGTACATCTAGATATGATGGATTGGGTTGGTGCTCCCGTTATATCTTGGGGTGACCACATGCGGCTTAAACTTGGCCGGCGTCGGGAAGTTGACTATACTCTCCACAAAGGGTGAACCCTCGACATATCCTCTCTAAAGAGGGTCTCGAATTTTTAGGATATCACTAATTTTATCCTCCAACCTCTGAATAGAGTCATTCCACGGCCTCACAGGGTCGGCTTGGCCGATGTTATCCCCCGTCGCTTCTCTGGGATTAACTGAGGGCTCCGCTGCAACCGAATTTTACCGGCTATTTACACCTCCATGACTTTCATCTAGTCTATGAGGGGGTCAACCCTCGTGGGTTCGGCCACCCACTACCTCTCTTCTGGACCTTACAAGACTTCTCGATCTGGATAATCTTTCCTTCAGGTCATTAGCTGGTCTCAGCCTTTAAAAGGCTGACCCTCTCCTCAGGCGATTAAAAGCTGAGCCTCTGGGGCAATCATAAGGATTTTTTCTCCTACACCTTCCTTGGCTCTCCTGGATTGGACGTAGAGTATTGTTGGATACCTCATACGACTCCCAGCAATCTATTGGAGCATCTTCCACTTCCACATCATCATACTTATCCTCCGGTCAAGGGTTTCCTTGCCTCCCCTGGCGTAAACGCCTGGGTCACTAACATACCTCCGCCATTATGGAGGTGTCAAGTCTTTGCGTGGTTCCTGAGGTGATCCCTAGCCTCATGTTGTTCCCGTGAAGCTGGCAGAGTAATCATCTTCGGTGAGACTCCTAGTGGTCTCAGTATGTTTTGGCTAAGAGCTGCAAATTACTCTTGCATGACCTGCTAGCTTGCTACCAAAGACTCCAGGGTGGCATCCACCTCAGTCATCTCAGACTGAGGTGGTACATGGCTAGAACTAAGCCTTACTCCACTAGATGGTGGAGGAGGTGGTGGTAACTCCGGTGCCATATGTTTGATCTGTGATGAGCTGAATGATTAAAAGACTGGAGAACCTTAATGGATCTCTTTCAATGGTGAAACAGCTCCACACAAAGGGGGAGAACTGGTTCACCACTAGAGTCTCCGGTGAGGTCAAGCTGCAGAAAGGAAGAAATGGTTTCTCATTCCCACAGTCGGCGCCAAACTGATGATGCTTAGAATAATACCACCTGATAAGATGTGATAGAGCTCAAACAGTATCAATAATGGTAATAATAAGGTTATATATGTATATATGTATGTATGTATGTATGTATGTATGTATGTATGTATGTATGTATGTATGTATGTATGTATAAAGAGGTGAGTAAAAGAGGTATGCACACAATGATGTATAGTGGTTCAGCCAATCATATCTACATCCACTGTGGGTTTGTGATCCACTAATATGGGCACTAAAGGTCTTGGATACAATGCACAAGTCGTCTCTCTACTGTGTGTACAAGTAGAGTTTCAACTAGGGTTACAATTATCGATCCCTTTGCAAGGTTGAAGATGACAAGTATATATAGGGCGTGGGGAGTTTAGTGTACCCCCAAGCATACATTGAGCATGTGAATGATAATCTAGATAATCCCCCCTTAACACCTGGCTCGACCACTTATGGGTAATGATGATATAATATTCCCTCACATGAGGGAATGATCTTAGTATAACGGTTAGGTCCACGTGATACATGAGTCCCACATGCACTGTTCCACGAGTCTCCCAAATCACATGCCATGATGATGTCACCCTCGGCTTATAGTGATAGGCCGAGGCTGATGCTAACCTTGTGGAGGCCCTGATTGTTGAATGTAGGATATTTGTACTGTCGGCCTCCCTAGGGTCATCGATCGTATGGTTGTATGGACCGTCCCCAAGTCGAATCTTCAATCTGCACGGGCTTGGGCTGATTTGGGCCATCCAGAATACTTGTGTTGCCAACGGCGGGGTCGGCTTGGCCGACCACCTATCTTCAGTATAACCCCATGGGAGTACAAGTAGAACTAGGCCCTCGTCCAGGATGAGAATGACCTCTGCCTGGCCGAGGGTATATTTTGGTATATCATCTATTACAAATGTGTAACGGATAAAATTCGTTACAAATAAGAAAAAAAGATCCATTGTATCATACCAGAAAGTTAATATCTGATTGCATATCATAACTCAAAATGGTGTTTCCACACTGAAGTAATTTGAAATTTCACGCAATGGTATGTGTTATGCATTGAATCCAAAGAATTTATGATTACTCAAGAAAATGCTTCAAGTAGATACTCCGACAACAAAAGATTAAGAAATTATGTACAAGTAAATTTAAGAAACCTTTTATCTTCCACCAGTATAAGATAAAAACAAACACAAATCACTAAAACATCGCATAATACAAGAACTCAAGATCAATATATAGAAATATATACCTATGGGGTCATGCAAACAGGAAACTCGTAGAGGGATAAACGAGTTTTAAACCCTAATGCTCTGTAGGGTTAAAAAAAACTAACTGATTAGGAAGAACAAAAGCGATATTTTTTTCCTTAAAGAGATCTGGAATAATGATATACAATCTTCCATAATAGAGGTCACCAACAGGTAAAGGTAACGAGGGAGTGGGTTTGGTTAGGGATTTGCGGGGAATTATCCCTCCCAACCTTCCCTTTTTTATTTTTTTATTTTTTTCTTAATGACTTTTGCAATGGATACCAACATATTGCAATGATTATTCTCTATTTGTAACGGATTTTGGCTGTTATTAACTTGTAATAGATAAAATATGTTATACATAGAAAAAATAATCTGTTGAAATTTCTCTATTTTGGTGTAGTGCATGGTTACCACCAGTCCAAGAGATAGACTTTATTATATATTTGGCGTCAAGAACCAGACCCATTTTGAGGGATTTTTTTATTGGATGGATCCATTAGAGATAATGAGTTACGGTAAGAATCTAGTATCCCTTGAGTTAGGGGTTTATACAAAGAAGCTCATCTCTTTGGGGAGGTCCTATGTTGTTTGTAAAGAAAAAGGATGGTTCAATAAGACTTTTTGTGGACTATCGGTATCTAACGAGGTCACGATATGTAGTAAGTGTCCATTACCATGTATTGATGACCTGTTCAATCAGTTGAGGGGTGCATCGTGCTTCTCAAAGATCGACTTGCGCTCGGGGTATCATCAGATACAAATTCGAGAGGCGAATATTCCAAATATGACCTTTTAGATGTGTTATGGATCTTATGAATTTTGGTTCATGCCATTTGGGTTGACCAACACGCCTATGGTGTTTATGGACATGATGAATAGGTTATTTTGTCCATTATTAGACCAGTTCGTTATAGTGTTCATTAACGACATATTGGTATATTCTCTGTTCGAGGAAGAGCGCACTCAGCATCTGAGGATAGTTTTTCAAACACTTAGGAATGTATGATAAGTTCTTTGAGTGTGAATTCTAGTTTAAAGAGGTGAAGTTCTTGGGGGCACATTGTGTTGGAGGCTGGGATTTTAGTGGATCATGGAAAGGTGTCGATTGTGATGGAGTGGGGATAACCCATGATACCTATCAAAGTTACGACTTTCTTGGGTTTGGCTGGGTACTATAGGAGGCTTATTCAAGGGTTTTTGAAGATTGCCAGGACACTGACTCACCTCACTCGAAAGGGGGTAATGTTTGTTTGGAGCTCTGATTATTAAAGAGTTTTTAGGAGAGAAATGATAAACTCATGACTGTGCCCATACTCGATTTACCATGGTCCAGAGTGGAGTACTTAGTGTAAGATGGTAGTTTAGATTAGATGGAGGCGTAAACCCTTTTGAGTATAGTAATGATAAGTTAACTAATCATTCCATAGATTAACTATAGGGCACGCAAACAAAACTGAGTGAAGATAAACTCAGTTTGAACTCACAAATCTCTCGTGTATAACTCAGAAGGCAATAATGAACTTAGAAGCAACTTTTCTTAGAGGGAGAGAGAAAATAAGCACCCTAGATACACCTTGGCAGGCAGCCAAACACCCCAGCCACCCTCAATGATCTCTGTCAAGTATTAAACCTTCGTAATAAATGACAATGGTCGGTGAGTAAACTCCCTGGCTTGCAATAAATCTCTTTCTGATGTATATTCTCTCTAGTAATAACTTTTGAACTCTAAAAAAGAACATCCTCTCCCCAAAGGTGGTTAGGGTCATTAAATAGCCCCCGCACCACTCCCGAGGTCACTCAGTCATCGATAGATGTGAAAGACATCCCTCATACTGTATGTCACAAACATTAAATACCTGATGTACTAGTTAGCTTCACGTCATAAACATTAAATGCTAAGACATGCCTGTTGCCTAACCATTGTGTGTCAGGGGACTGTCGTCACAGAAGTGGCTCACCAACTGTCTGATAGCCCCAAATACCATGGTGGTTTACTCAAGTGTAGATTTGATATTGCCTTACTGGCTAGTGACATCACATGCGGTAGATGTGACATTAAGTAGAGGGTTATTTGGTTCACAACTCAACGCTCGGTGGAACTCAAGGTTGCTCTGCCCGAGGTTCCACGGTCAAGGTCTTTCGGTGTTTTACCAGGTGTATCTAAGATGGTCAGGACAAGCCCCAACGATGCCTCACTTATCAATCCTCCAAACCAAGTCCCTCTAAACTTCCCAGATCGAGGTCGTTCAATAGAGCATGAAAGCTCTCTCAGGCCCTGCCAAGCCTGGACTCTCGCGAGTACCGTTCGACCTCACACTAACAAAATAATATACTCATTACATCATTACAATCGTTATAGCTCACAGTCAATATAATTAACGATACAATGTGACTACGTAACGTAACAAGCTAAAGTATGAGCTGCCACGCTGAGCTACCTCACTGCCTTAATCCCAAATAGTGTTGTTAATGGGGGGGATTATCTCTAATTTTGAGATTAACTTCAAGCCCCCTCTATATTTTCCCCTTCGTGGAGAGATTTTTTGCGAAAATAAGAAATATCTGCATGAAAACTTCTCAATCCAATGAACCTTCTCTATGCGAAAAAATTCTGGCATCTTTTCCCCCGTTACAACCACAACATTAACGCCTGCAAAAAAAGTAAAATTCTCCTCGATGTACCTGAGTCGAAGCGCTGCGAATTATTGGTGCTTTGGCGAGGGGACATCGCAACTTTTTTCTTTCACTGAGCTTCAGCCATTATGGCTTTGCTTCCTTGGCTAATTTGGAATTCTCTTGAAACACCTGCTGACTTTCTCGAATACTCATTTTGGCTCTGGGGAAGTGAAATTCTCCCGTTTGTGCTGTTGTGGAGTATAGTTGTGGGCAGTGAGTTTTTCGTTAGGACTGTCCCTATCGTTGTGACTTGTGAAATTATCCCTTGTATCATTTTTCCATGTTCAAAAAAAGAAAAAATTTTCCCCGATGTGTTTGAGTCACAATTAAACAACGTTTGGACTTGTGGCGAGGGGACATCGTAGGTTTTTTGAGCCGTTGGGGAAGCTTCTTCATTGGGAGTTTATTGGATATGTCTGACAAAAATTCTGGCGCTAAAACTCAATCTTGCTTAAGAAGGAAACCCTTTCTACTCCGCAGGCATCACTTCATTGATGATGTGGCACTGTCTTTTCAACTTTCAGGACCCTTCCTGAAGTGCCACATGTCTATTTGAAATGATTATAGGTGTCTTTACACGTGTGGTGGTGGGAAACTCAAAAGACAGGTTAAAATATTTCAAACATCTATTTTTCAAAACACTTATCCTTTCTTTGTCTTCTTCAAACTCTCGTCTTTTTTAGAGAGAGAAACTCTGTCAAAACCCTATTGTTGCCAAGCTTTTCTCCTAAAGCTTTTCCTCTTCAATCATCCTCACTTTCGAGCCACTCCATTATTACTTTTCTGGTGTCTTTTCTAATATTTTCTTGTACTTCATGCCATCTTCAATGGCCTCCTCAAGTAATCCTACTAAGTCTTCCACCAATGCTCCACCTTCCACCCCTGTTACAACCACCTATGCTGCCACCTCTTTGACTGTCGCCCGCCAGGACTAGGTGCATTTTTATCGTCGATCCCCTATATTCGGCAAGGGTGACGATTTTGCTGGGTTTTGCAAAACTTTCATTTTCAAATTTAAGTGTGATGCCATGATGCTTGATGATGAAGACGAAGGTGCTGCTGACTGGGGCTTTCTCCCCCCCGGAGGGGACTCTTCAATTTCGTCTTGAGCGAGGGGACTTCCCATGGTCCCATATTAACTTCGAAGGGAATGGAGGCTCTCTTGTTCACTTTGCTACCTAAAACTCCCACATGCAGAGTTCCCACACTAATACCCTCACCAAAATTGGGATTCATCGGGCTAAGTGGTTCGGTGAGTTTACTCTGTCCAAGAATAATGCTGCCCTCCTGTCCTGGTGTCTCGCTGGAACGTTACTACTCACACCTTTATTGCTGCGTGGGGTGAGTTTACAATTACGTTGGAAGACGTATGTGAGCTTCTAGGCCTTGAGTCAACAGGCCATAAGCCCAATTCTGATGAAGCCCTGGATGCCCAAGAGGCTGCTAACCATTCGGAGTTGGATCGTATATACCGAAGGTGCATCGGTTCTTCAAATAAAGCCATTTTCACTCATCTCATAAACTATTTCTTCAAGGATCCTTATGAAGGTAGTTCTTCTGAGGCTACCCCCGGTCAAGGTACATCGCTAGAACTTTATGTCTACATTCTTGTCATTCTCTCTCGTTTCCTTTTAACGGGGAAACCTAACGACCAACCTCGAAGGGACCTCATTAATATATCCCTCTGTTTGGCTCGGGGTATCAAGTTTCCTCTTGCTATAATTGCCCTCGAATTACTCTACACATGGCTTGAAAGAACCCTCTTTGACATGGAATGATATCTTGGTTGTTATAATATGGAAAAATTTGCCAATTGTGTCCTTCTGACGAGCTTCCTTTATGTTCTTTTCCTCG
This sequence comes from Sambucus nigra, assembly GCA_949130495.1. Classification (NCBI taxonomy): domain Eukaryota; kingdom Viridiplantae; phylum Streptophyta; class Magnoliopsida; order Dipsacales; family Adoxaceae; genus Sambucus; species Sambucus nigra. The sequence continues at coordinate 10,045,438 of OX422210.1, forward strand.
CTGTAGTAGCCAAAGAAAACCGCCTTCCTTCAGGAGAAGCAATTCTGCCTCTACGCTCTTTCGTTTATCACAAGAAATAAAGTCTAAAGGAGTTAACCTTTGTTATTGATCAACCTGGGAGTTTTGTGATGAGGCCCTATGAAGAGGATGTCTTCCTCCATACTTGAAGTTTTCTCAAACATGAAGCAAGGGTGGTCGAGGTAACTACTTTGGACCTCATTGTTAAAGACGATTAGCTAGCTGTGGTCCTTCTATTTTCACCGGGGTACCTCCCGTCCTACACAGAGTGGGGATACACAAGTGAGCATTACAATCCCAATCGATGCATCCGTCAATTCAGTTTCGATCAGGGGGCTCCTCACATAGTCTTCTAATTATCTCACCCCAAGGTCTAATTTAGCGAGGCATGTTTCCTGTTCTCATCTACTGCTATGTGGGGAGTAAGTTCTACGATGGATGGGCGGGTCACTATTCCAAGCATCACCAGGCAAGGGGACGTGACCCCTCTATTTGTAACGAAGTACTGGCCGAGACAGCTGGCCCAAATTTCTGAGTTTATTGAGGGGTCTCTCGTGTATCCCTCAGTTCTTTCGTTTTCTACCCTAGAGCTGGGGCTGAAAGGTAATTTCGTTCTTGTGTTTTAGCTCCCTTTAATCAAAACTCCCAAGTAACCTTCCACTGAGCTTCCTCCCCATTGCTCCATGATTCCCGTTACCACTCGAAAATCTAAAAAAGCCCCAACACCCAAACAACCTGCCCCTTCTGGAGGTATTTCTGGTGAAGGGGTTTCAACTGAGGTAGCCTCTGGCGAAGGACCTTCTCAACCACCAACCAAAAAGACTAGGAATTCCAAGAGTGGGACTTCCTCAAAGTCTAAGTCTCAAACTCAGCCCCAAACTCCTTTGGAGGAATTCCCCATCGCCTCCGTTCCTCCTCCCATATTTACAGAGATGAGTGAGGAGTTGAGAAGGAGAGTTCAGGCTGAGGTGGCACGAATAAATGTTGAGTTTCAATGATGCGCTCCCGTCGTTCCTCCTTCTACTTCCTTCCCCACTATCTTGGTTGATCCAACAAAACCATGGGCAAAGATAAAGAAGAGTTCAAAGGTTCCTCGAAGTACTAGTGCTGCGGGTGCGAGGAAGAAGACTTTGGGTTCCAAGTCCCAGAGGAAACGAACTCTAGACGTACATCTCTCCCCAGCTCCCTCTGTTGTTGCCTCTTCTCCTCCTTCGCCAGTGGTTATATCCTCCCATTCTCCCTCTGAATTCGAGGTATGTATGTGTGTTATTGTTCTAACTCAAATTTTTTTAAGGCAACTTGCATTTGTTTAACTCTTATAACTTTGGTGCAGGAGGTTGAAGAAGAAAGGCCCAGCCCCCCTGTGAGCCCTTTCGAGGGGGGACATTTCGGTTCCTCTCAGATCGATGTAACTTCTCCCCATTCCCTTATGATCGGTCTTACTTACTCCCGTCGTTCGGCCTCACAACGGGCGAAGGATGCTACAACGGGGGGTGATTCCGTTGAGTCTGTGGGCATCTCTTCTCAACCAGAGACAACTCCCCCAGCCTCTTCTGAATTATCACCTCAGCCCGAGGTTCTTCTGCCCATCATTCAAGCTGTAGAAAGTTCCCCCGAGGTAACATATTAGCTCTCACTCGTTAGGTCTAATGTCTTTTCTTTCTTCCACCCCTTTTTTTCGTTTAACATGATGAACTTTTAATATGTTGGGATGTCTTAGGTTGAAATGGCATCTTTGTTAGCTAACATTCTTCTTCCTGCTGTGCTGGCGAGACCCCTTACTGGAGTTCCCCTATTTGCTACCATAATAGAGGTAAGTGACGCTTAGAGGTAGTTCTCCCTTCTTCTGTACCTATTCCCCATTTCTAACACTTAACTTCATTTTTTGCAGTTTTCTCCAGATCTTGCCCCACCCTCTTCTTTTGGTGGTCTGCTTATCCCCAAGGCTAGGATTGGTATTTCTACCCAGCGTGGTGGTTCCTATGCCTCCACCAACGGTGGGGCATTACTTGGAGGTCAAACGTCCTCCTCAATTGAGGCTCCTGTGTTGGCCTTGATACCTTTTATTAGAGAAGGAGCTTTACCGGCCGTTGAGGCTTCTTTAGTTGAGGGTGCCGTTGATGCTTCTGAGGAGGTGAGTGATACGACGCAAATATTGCGTATTTCATCCCTCGAACCTACGCATTTTAGCCCCCTCTGGTGCCTTAATCTCTATATTTAAGCCCGTTAACCAGACAACCTTGGTTTATATTGTTAACATGTTATATGAGGTATAATTGGGTTTTTGTAGGTATTTAGGTACTAAGTATGAAGTTCGGACGCATTCCACTCAAATTCCGTACGCAGTCGCACGTTCAAGGGGATTTTAGTCTTTCCATATTTTGGGCACCTAGCCCAACATCTTCACAGAAGTTGTATCTCTCCTCTTAAGCTTCGCGTGGCCACGAACGGTGTGTTCGATCCCGAATGAAGAAGTTACGGCGTTTCTAGCGGTCGAGAAAACCAAACACACCAAAACATGAGGAATAAGTGCATACCTGTAGCCATCGATCGATCGATCAAAAGGGTCGATCGATCGATCCTTCAATTTTTGCCCTCGAGCTGAGACAGTGGGCTATGATTTTTACCATCGATCGATCGATCCCCTATTTTCTGCAGATATTTTGCCTTTTCTTTTCTTTTTCCTTTTCTTTTCTAATTATTTTCAACTTACTATATAATGTAATTTTGTTGTAAATAATAGATATAAATCGATTTTAGATAGTTTAGGTTAGGGTTTTGGAGGTTTGAGAGCTCATTTCTTCATTTCTCCTTGGATTGACACCTAATTGGGTTTGTAATTTGTGCTTTCATCTTCCCTCTCCATTAATATAGTCTGTAATCCATTAATTATTGCTTTGTAGTTAGTTTGCATGCTTTGTTAATTAGATTCACATGCTTTATTTTCGTGCTTTCTAGTGTAGTTTTATTGCATTTATTTACTGCGTTTTTAATATGCTTTCTAGCTAAGTTAGTCTAGGTTGTGCCGGATTGAACTCATTCTGAGTTGGCATGTTGCTTTGCATTAGTGATGGAGTTTACGGGTCTATTTCGGGTGCGTTGTCCGAGTTATTATGCCTAGGGGATTTGACGGGAAATATCATGTATGTTCCGTGCTTACGACCTTGCGTGCGTAATTTTTGAGGTGTTTGTTGATGCCAAAATCGAATTAGGCTTTTATGCGGATTTAGGGGCGTGACAACCTTTGGTTCAATTAACTGTCAAAACGAGATGCATATGTAATAACTCGTAGACCCATGTAACCATTTTTTTACTAATTAACTCGGATGAGGGATATTCGACGCAACCTATAGTTTTTACTCGCTTTGTTAATCTAGCTTTATTTTCACTCGCCTAGATTAATCATTTCCCTTTTATGCAGCTTTTTCCTTTTTGTGTATACTTATCTTTTACACTTTTATTTCGGAGTGTTAAATCCTATAAATTCTAGCAACTCGTCTCTGTGGATCTTTCGATACCCGACTTACCGCTATACTCACCCGTTGAGTGTAGTCGTAATTTAGATTTTTGTATTGAGGCGGTGAACAGAAAACAACGATCGGCGCTTGACGCGCGTCGCTTTTCACCCTCGATCAAAATGGCGTCGTTCCCGGGGATGAGTTTGTTTTAGACTTTCTTTGATTTAGTATTTCGTAGTATTTTCTTTCTATTTGTATTATTTGGCTAACCTTTTTGCAGGACTTCTACATTTAAGCACTTAAAAACACTCGAATTTCTCGCGCGCGCATTTACTTTATGGAATTCGCCACTTTGAACCATTTTTGGGGTAAGCACGTCTTATTCCAATTCTTTCGGTAATCATTATGATAATTCTCAAAATTCTCACAAACCTTTGACTTTTGGTCAATACTTAGAATCCCAAAAAATTGCAACATCTAATATGACTTTGGGCAAGTATTACAAAAGTCTAGCTTTTGAGTGCGTGTATTTTGAGGAGGATGATAATGATTTTGGGCCTTTACCTCCTTGTAATAGGAATTTTGAAATGAATTGCAATAGTTTTCAAAATTCCTATAATAATGAGTTTAAGTTTAAGTTTAAGTTCGATGATAATTTTCAAAGTTCCCATTTTTAAGAATCCGCTCCTCGACCTATGACTTTGGCAAGGGCTTGCGTATTCATGAGAATGAGAAACTTGAAAATTATTATCGGGAAGAAAACCGTTTGTGGGAACATGAATTGGATTTATTATTTGAGTTCGACGACGATTTTGCTTCCGAGACTTTTGAAGTCGAGGAATGTTTAGAACCAAATTAGGACTTTGTGCCTACTTTGGAACAAATTATTGTCGACTTTGCCCATTGCATAATAGATATTGAAAGTGAGGATGAAAATGACGTAATATCTATTTTTAATGAAATGATTTCTTTTTTGCCCCCCAAAGAAGAACATTTCATTGAAAATGATCTTATTTCATTCAAAACTCAATCTTCAAGCGATGATGATTCATCTCTTGAGTTTGAATTTCTTTCCTCCCCATTTTCATTCTCTGTTATCACACCGTCACAAGTACCCGATGAACTGGTTTCAAACCTTTTCGCCGACGAGGAGTACTTGCCTTAGTCGCCTTCCACGATCTCATCTTTGCCTTTGTGTGCGCCCCCTCCCATTCCAATTTCAAAATCCTTTGGAGGATATTCTGCTTTTCTCGGTTCCCATATGTTTTTGTCACTCATTCAATCCAAATCCCCTGTCGTCCCTCCAAAACTTTTAATTGACAATGGTTTGTTTCTTCCGCCTTACACATGCCTTTCGTTGTTCAAATGGAATTCATATTTTTCGAAGGCATGCTTGTATGTGAGGGTACACCGATTATCCTCCAAAGTCAAATCGTTTTTATGGTGGACTCTCAACTATTTATACTTCTAGTGTATAGTTAGTTTGAAGCCTAAATAGTAGGTTGGATATAGTTAGCTTTTTATTCTTTTTTTCTTTTTATTTTTTCTTCCCTTTTTAATTTAGTCGAATGTAATTAGTTAACTTTTTGTTATTTGTTTTTGCTATGCTCAGTACTAACTTGTTTTGTAGAATCTTTGGACTTGTTCTTATGGGGATCGCTCAAGTTTTGAGTAATATCGCTATTTTCCTCTCTTTAACTTGGTTCTTAATTCACATTGAGGACAATGTCAGGTTTTAAGTTAGGGGGTGTGGGATATTCTATCCATTTTTTTGTTAGTCCATGTTTTTGCTCATATGTTAGTTACTTAGTATGCTTTTCTTAGAAAAATTAAAAATTTCAAAAATATTTTCTTTCTTTTTTCTCCTTTATTGGGCTTTTTTGCCCTTGTTTCCGATGATAAATTTTAATAATTGCCCAATCCATTATACAATTCAACGATGCGTGTTCTCGATTTTAGAAGTTATTAGACTTTAGTCCTAAATTATTGATATTATGAATAACTTCATGAATTAAACTTTAATCCAATGAGCACAAACACTTTCCTTGTTACATTGATTTGGCTTAAGATTTTTATAACTCGGTAATCTTTTGTTGCATTATATATACTTACACCGAGTAAGTTTTGTACCTTTCGTTGTTTGTGAGTGTTATACACTATTCTTTCCTCTTTGAAAACGTTACAGTCATTGGTAATCTCTCTATTCTTTCATTGATCGTTCATTAATTGAGTTAATATATGAAATGTGTTATTTGATCATGATTTTCATATATTATTTTGAATCGAGAATTGCGTAAACTTTATGAAATGATCATAGTCCATCTTTGTATATCACCCATATGACCTTGACCTCACCTTTTATATGTTCCCTAGTTAACCCCTTTGAGCCTAAATATTAGCTTTTCGTTTCATGCCCAAAATCCTATAACCAACTCTAAATTGGAATTTTAGCCCATATATACACCTTCCATACCTTTGCTTGGAATGTTACTTGGGATTGAATGTTGTGGTTGTGTTGCGGTTGCAATTTAGGCATCTGAGAGTGTGAAAAGTAAAGAAAAGAAAGAAAAAGTGAAAGAAAAAATCAAAAGAAAAATGAGAAAAAGAAGAAAGGAAAAAGAAAGAGAAAGTTGTAAATGTTGTGTATATAGTTCAATAAGCTTTGATTACACTCCCCGATGATATATCTAATGCTTATTTGGATGTTATCTTTCCAATTTTGATATTGCTCGCAATCTCCCATTTTTCCAAGTTTTCATTCCGAACACTTTGAATCCATATATACATTCCTTCATTTCGTACCCTAGCCTAGCCTACTTTACAACCCTAACCAAGTCCTATGTGATCTTAGGGTGCATTAAATTTAAAAAGCCATAATAGTTTTGATAATCTGTGAAAATACATTTTGCCTCCTTTAATGTGCGGTATCTTTCATTGAGATTACAATTTTTATTTCCTATATAGAGTTCTTCATTTGTGACATGTGTGCGGCCTAGTTTCCATTTACATTTACTCTTTATGACTGCATGTTCCATGTATTACCTCCCTGTTTTGAGTGAATTCACTTGATGAGTGTAATGCCCGTGAGGATTGAATATATGCTTGCTTTATTTAGTATCCGATTTATATAAGTTTTTTTCCAAATCACACTTTGCATGTGCTCGCTCCCTTCCCACATTTTAAGGTTTCAATCCTATGAGGTGCATTCTATAATGTTAATGATTCAGAATTCTGTTTGAATTCGTTCTATGTGCTAATAATGCGTATGAAATCTTGTTCGCTATTGTTGGGCTTGTCGCATGTTGTTTTGGGCTTATTTTGAGGAAACCATGTGATATTTGTGGGTATCATCCCTGAAAACCCTCACGAGACGACACTCGTCCACTAGGATAACCTAGGGGTTTATCGGCTTATTGCATACGCTAAATGCAATCGAATCGCTCGCGAAAGTGGCCTGATGCTTTTATACCATACTTTTGTACTATCTCATGCTTTTGGTTTTCTTATAGTTCTTGTTGCATCAATTTCATTGCTAGGGACTAGCTTTGTGTAAGTTAAGGGGTGTGATAGGACGCAAATATTACGTATTTCATCCCTCGAACCTACGCATTTTAGCCTCCTTGGGTGCCTTAATCTCTATATTTAAGCCTATTAACCAGACAACCTCGATTTATATTGTTAACATGTTATATGAGGTATAATTGGGATTTTGTAGGTATTAAGGTACTAAGTATGAAGTTCGGACGCATTCCGCTCAAACTCCGTACGCAGGCGCACGTTCAAGGGTAATTTAGTCTGTCACATTTTGGGCACCTGGCCCAACATCTTCACAGACGTTGTAGCTCTCCTCGCAAGCTTCGCGTGGCCATGGACGGTGCGCGATTCCGATCCCGAATGAAGAAGTTACGACGTTTTTAGAGGACGAGAAAACCAAACACACCAAAACAGGAGGAATAAGTGCAGACACGTAGCCATCGATCGATCGATCAAAAGGATCGATCGATCGATCCTTCAGTTTTTGTCCTCGAGCTGAGACAGTGGGCTATGATTTTTACCATCGATCGATCGATCCCCTGTTTTCTGCAGATATTTTGCCTTTTCTTTTTCTTTTCCTTTTCTTTTCTAATTTTTTTCCACTTACTATATAATGGAATTTTGTTGTAAATAACAGATATAAATCGATGTTAGATAGTTTAGGTTAGGTTTTGGAGGTTTGAGAGCTCATTTCTTCATTTCTTCTTGGATTTACACCCAATTGGGTTTGTAATTTGTGCTTTCATTTTCCCTCTCCATTATTATAGTTTGTATTCCATTAATTCTTGCTTTGTAGTTAGTTTACTTGCTTTGTTAATTAGATTCACATGCTTTATTTTCATGCTTTCTAGTGTAGTTTTATTGGACGGGATGATAGAATGGGAGAGCAATATTTAGAGTTATTCAGAGCATGTACATCCATATTTTGAAGACAAAATTCTTTTGTAGGGAGGGTATATAACATCCCGTATTTATGAGTAATTAGAATTTAATTAATTCAGTTATTTTTTAAATTAAACGTGTGTCGTAATTTAATTGAATAAAATATTATCTACTTAATAAAATAATAATCGGGAGAGATAATGATTCATGCTTCTGTAATAAAATTACTAAGTGAGTAGTAAGTGATTATTACATGTCGTAGCGAGTGATATCGACGTAACTGTGTTATATACCAACCAAAAGTAACGTGTAGACTCTATGAGGTCGAGATAGAAAATTTATGTAGAGTGACTTGAATAACGATTTCGAGGTCACGGTTGTTTCCAAATGGGTCGAAATAGGCAGAATAGTGTATCCGGGTGTATTGATTGGATCCCGGGGTGATTTTAAACCAACCTGGCACCACGTAAGGGCGTTTCGATCATTTAGGAGCCTAGCGTAGAAGGAACTCCGAAAATTAGAGTGTTTTATCAGACCCTTTGATTTAGAGGCTATGGTTACAACACTTAGGAGAGAGAGGAGGCCATGGGAGAGGAAAATGAGAAGAAACATAGGCCATTCGACATTGTTTCACACCACAAACGCTGCCAGATTCGAGATCGGGGCAAGGAAAGAACATCCTCACCATCTCAAAATGAAAATCAGACTTGTTTAATCAAAGAAAGTGTTTATCTTGCATTACTTTGATCATGTTATAATACCCATGTAGTATAGGGCTTAATCTTATGATTTAAATGATGATTCTTAGGATTGGTTGGGTAAATTCTTTATTCGAAGTAGGAATTCATGTAGAACAAATCTATGTATGTAGATAACACGAAATCAGAGGATACGGTATTATTAACATTAAAAAAATCTAGATAAATTGATGTATATGTATGAAGAACACATAAACTAGTTTTTTTTTTAGGAACTATGGGTTTTAATCATTTCTTGGGTAGATTTCTTATAGTCTTAATGTGTTATTTACATTAAAAATTATCCCTACTTGTATATTTAATGTTTGGATACGTGGGATGGGATTTGGGGAAGTTTAGTGGAGTTTTGATGAGGTTTTAATGTGGAAAACTCGTAACAGCAATGGAGAAGATGATTCAGTCAGGTGCGAATTGATTCGGAATCCCTACCGAATCGATTCGGCTGCCCAAATTTGATCAGATTTTCCTTTTTATTATACTTCCTCATGAAATTAATTGCGAGAAATTTTGTTGATAGTTTATTAATTATATAAAGGCGTATAGAATGTTAGTAGACATTTAGTTAGGGCTCGATTAATCATAATAAGTGTAATCTTTGGATTAGGATCGACGATAGTCAACCGATTGAGATGCGTATCGAGAATTTACAATTTGGGTTACAGGCGGAATAAACCATGACCTAAGGCTAATACGAGTAGTATATTGATGTATTAACTACTAAAATGACTTAAGGGATAGTTGGGACCCTTTGGGTAGTGAGTGATACTCGAAAAATACGAATAAAATACTATATGAGAATTGTTAGTATATTTAGTATTCAAGAGATATAAATACTAAGTACGGGATAAATTATGGGTTGTGTGTATACCTATACTGAATATATGTATATATAGGTTGTGTGAATACATATTATGTGATTGGTTATGTGTGTGAACATACCTACGTTGCCAGTTATCACGAGAGGTTCTGCATAGAGGGCGATCCCACCTTGACGATCTAGTGAGATATGTATGTGTGCCCTAAAACATAGAACTTAGGGAGACTCACTATTTAAAAGTGCATAGTGGTACCAACAGGTATGTGCGTAGTTTAAAGTCTTAGAACTATGTTCCCCTCCATTGTGTGTTATTTGATTTAAGGTTCGAGATGACGTTCCGAACCAATAGTCCTTGATTTGGTATGAGAGGTACATGGACATGATAACAGAGTATGCAAGCTTCGCGATTGACTTTCTGGGAGATTAAGTAGTTGAATATATTATTGTGTGACATATATATACAAGTATGACTATTTTACTTATGTGATAGTAGAAAAGATAGATTGTGTATATTTAAAAGTAATTTAAGTAGAGAAACGTAATAAATGATTCAATAATATTATTCGATTAATATTAGTTATTGGTAGTATGGTAGCATATCGTATGGGTGGTAAGGGTTAGATAAACCTTTTGTGGTTAGTTAGATACGTATGTTCTAGTTAGGCTAGGTAGCATAGCTAGGTAGGAGACTTTAGGTGTGCACTATAGTTGAGAGGTGAGGAAATCAAGGGAGTGTATGTGGAGCTAACGTGTGTATCTAATAATTGCTTTTATACTGCAATTTAAATATTTTCTAAATGTTTTCAAAATATTTTTGGGCTCTCACCGGTGTCAAATCTATTTTCCAAAACATTTTAGGTATCCAGCCACAGGTACGCCAAGCTTGATGACTCATTCTAGGGATGCGTAGCTGCAACACTTGTGAAGGCATGCAAGGTTTGTGTAGACGCTTCAGTTATTCATTCTTAGATTGGATTTATGTTTCAACATTTCATTTGGGTATATTGCCCCTTTAGTTGATACAGTCTTTTTAGTTTTATTTATCATGCGATGTAATTGGATTCGTTTTATTTCATTAGACTTATGGTTTGGATTTTAGTTTTGGAATCGATGGTTTTCGGTCTTTATTTATCTACTTATCATGTGATGATTCAGACTCTTATATTTGTATGGATGGTTGAGTTATATTGGCGCCGAGGTACGTAGGACAATTTCTAGTAATTGAGAGAGTTGGATCAGTGGCCTACAGATTGGGTCTACCAGAACATCTTCAGCAGATACACGACGTGTTCCATTTTTCATCGCTGAAGAAATATCGGAGGAGCGAGAAGGATTTTTGGCATGTTCCACTTGAGGAGAATGATCTACATCCATATGTCTCGTACAAGGAGAGACCCATGGCTATTATGGATCGTAGTGAGCGTAAGCTACAATCCAAGGTGGCGTCGTTGGTGCGAGTTTAGTGAGGACACCATAATACTGATGAGTCGACATGCGAGCGTGAGGATAACATGCGAGAGAAGTATCCAGAGTTATTCACCGTAGGTATGTCCTAATTTCAGGGATGAAATTCCTTTGCAAGGGGGGAAGTATGTAATACCCCGTATTTCTACATATTTGAAATTTAATTAATTCAGAAATTAATTGGGAAAAATATGTTTTAGTTAAATTACACGTGTGTCGTAATTTAATGTGATTAAATAATAAATGTGATTTGTAAATATTAATCGAGAGATAGATACTGACTAATATTAGAGATGGAGTTTACTAAGTGTGAATAATAACTAATTAATGAGTATTGAATTATGTCATAGCGAGTGATATGATGTATTTTATTATGTCTCAACCGGGAGTCGCGTGTAGAATAATTTGAGGTCGAGATAGCAAATATATTTTAGGTGAATCGGATGATGATTTAAACACGGTACAACATATCCAATCTTTGAAGCTTGGCCACAACGTCTTCATCAGATAATGTCATAGGCTTATGGGATCAACAACTCAAAGTCTATCCTATGACTCAAATAGTTTTATGTGAAATAATGTCAATTACATGCAAGGTGACTCGATTGGAAATTTTTCCTTACATGTATCAATAAACACCTTGTCCCAAGAGGACACCATCCTAACAATTCGGTGTATCGACAAACATAATGTCCTATGCGGACACTTCCTAACGATTCGTTGTATCGACAAATATCTTTGCCTAAGTGGAAACTTTCCTAGTGATTCGGTGTATCGATAAACACCTTGTCCCATGCGTATATTTCCAAACGATTCAGTGAATCGACGGATACCTTGTCTCATACGGACACTTGCAAATGATTTGATGCATCGACAAACACCTTGTCTGAAAAGGTCACTTTCCTAATGATTCGTTGTATCCACACACACCTTGTCCCATGCAGACACTTCCTAATGATTCGGTGTATTGACAAACACCTTGTCCCAGGATAACACTTTCCTAACGATTTGGTGTATTGTCAAACACCTTGTCCCAAGCGAACACCTTCCTAATATCGACAAATACCACATCCCAAGTGAACACCCTCAAAATAAATTTAACGCATCACTTCATCCCTAGCAGATAATGAACATTGGCAAAACATTACCACATCACATCATCATCTCTCCTACAAACACTGCTTTTTCCCCCAAATTATAGTTAAACAGACATTAAAATCCTTTACTATAATGTCAACTCTTCAAGAGAGTAGTCGAAACACCTCATCAGGAGTAATTAAACTCTGAGACATTCGAAGAACGGGTGTATTTTTTCCTAACATTGTTCGTCCAAAAATAAATTTCACAATTAAGGGGCTCTGTAGACACCCTATTCTGCTCCATAAAGGTAGTAACACCTACCATGGTCTTCTAAAGGCCCCAAAATTATTCCAAGCTCATGAGAACCTCATCATAAAGGTCCAAAAACACAAAACAACCCACAAGACTGTCCAACAGAGTCAAGCCCATCCAAATGGACCCAAAAGCCCATGATGAAATGCGCTTGACATGTCGGTCAAGCACGCTCATTACCCTTGATCGATTAATCATTTCTCCCAAAAGTCTACTTATAAAAAAGATGCCTTCACCTACCTGTAACACCCCGTAATTTTGAGTAATTTATTTTAATGGTTAAATTCCATATGTGATGTAATTTAATATAAATGGGAAATAATATGAAATTAGTAAATATTAATTTATGAGAGTAAGATTAATATATTTGTGGTAAATTTACTAGCATGTTAAGTAAATTTAATTAAGTCAATTATAGTGCGTCGTTTGTGAGTGGAAATGACAATATCTCAACCAGGGTATTAATGCGGGCTATTTTTGGGTTGGAATAAGGTTTTTATGTTTAGTGACTCATATGGTGATTTTGAGTGCACGGTTGATCCGGAATAAGTCGAGATAGTCAGAATTATATACCTGGGGTAGTAATTGGGTTTCGGGAGATTTTTAGACTAGTTCGGGCTCATGTAGGGGTAATTGGGTCATTTTAGTATAGGCTAATAACCTAATTTTGGGATTAATGAATTAAAATATAAGGGTTAGAGATGTGAGGCAGCCATAACTTTTATTCTAACCCCTAAGAGATAAGTGAGAGAGGAGGAAGAAGAGAAATCAAAGGAGAAAGCTAGAAGAGGCTAATTTGGGAGGAGACTCAAGGATTATAACATCAAATATACACACACAAGAGAAAGATCAGACCCTGCGAACAATTCAAGGTAAGTAATTAACTTATTTTAAATCAAATAAGGGTAATTCGTGTTCATATCATGGTAGGTGTAGAACAAAAGAAATTTTGAAAGGGTTCTCACATGTAAATGTTTTTTTTATAAAATTAATATCATGTGTATTTTAGATGATCAATTGGCGAAGTAAAATTATTTACGATTTCTAGAATTAGATTATATTTCAAAATTTGTTTTTTAAGACACATAAATATGGAATCTTATTAGGTTCTTAGTCGAAGAACATGAATCTTGAATAACTTAGGGTTTAATTGATGAACATAAGATGACAATTTGCCAGAATTTTTCACTTTGCTTTAAACTTATGCCATTTTAACTGTGTTTGGAATTATATTATGTGCTATAGATGTATGTAAAGATATAGGTCTTAGCTTTACAATGAGCTTTGAGTTAGGTCATTTAGAGTTCTGTAGAGGGCGGAATCGACTTTTTACTATAGGGTGTTTAATATGTCAGCATATCAATCTGCTAGAATTTTTTAAGTTATTTTAAACTTATACCATTTAAATTGTACTTAGAATTTGATTGCGTGCCATATATTTCTGGAAGTGTATAGGTATAGATTTCTAATGAGATTTTAATGAGGTCATTTGGACTTCAGTAGAGGGACAAATAGTAATTTTACTACACGGTGTTTAATCTGTCAAAAAAATTTACGACCCAACTCGGTTACTTAGAAAATGGCAATTTTGTTAGTTTATGTGTAAAACTTGAAATAAATTATTGAAACCATAACTTGAGTAGTTTGGAATTATCGATCGATCGATGAAAGCTGATTTTTGGAGACTTTTGGGAGTTAGTTATTAGGTAAATTCCAGGGAGTTCCAAACGAAATTCATAAGCCCTAAAGGTCAGAAGAGTTTAGTGGAGTGATTTCAAGAGATTTTATTGACTAGGGATGAATGGATGATTAAATTCGAATTAGACATCGTGATAAAGATAATTGATGATAAAGTTTAAATATCGAATTGATGAGTTAAATTAGGGAATAAATGAATGGGCTGGTTAGGTTAAGTCCGGGTGTTTTATCGAAGTGATGTTACTTGATAAACTTGACTGATTATACGACGGGCTGGTTGGGTAAGTCCGGATATTTTAGTAGGGTGACGCTAGTGTATTTTAATTAAAGGATGATAATTTAATTAATTAAGAGTCGTGAGATAGACTTAAGATTTTTATCCTAGTTCTTTAAGCGATAGATACAGGTTAGCCAGGTTTTGTGATTTAATTTATATATACGGGTATATAGATTGTATATATACGATTAAGAATAATATGTGTGTGTATGATGTTTATATGAAACATACCTATCCTATACGTAATGATATCAGGGAGGTTGCGCGTCGTGGGAGGTCACTTTGGCGATTCCCAACAGAGGTAGTACCGTTCCCCAGGGTCATAGGTGTTGTGCACGCCTGTGTATGTAGGGTTGGAGTACCATGAAATAATGTGGTGTGGTTATGACCACGGACTTAAGTCCATGACCGCCTCCATTGTTCTTTTGTAATTTTTGGGTCCGGTGTTGAGATTTTGGTCCAGTTGCCCAAAATGTGGTGGACATTCCTGGAGCACGATAGCATGCTAGTGAGCTCACTTTTAGAATGTGGAGGACATTCAAAAATGCGATTGCATATATTACGAGTGATATATATGTATATAGCATCTTGGTGTGACATGTCTTATAAATATATATAGTAGTGAAATAAATTATATACGGGCTTAATACGTTATTGATGAACATGGTTAAATAACTGGAGTAAAGTTATAAAACTGATTAACGATTTACTAAGCTAATGAGAGACAAAGATAATTAAGAACTGAAAGTTAGACAATACTCGAGTCAGGGTAGTGTGCTAGTGAGATTTTCAATAAGACTAGTTAGTCCGAGTAATGTAACTAGGTGGGTTAAAATGTAGGCGCTAGGTGTACACAATAGTTGAGAGGTGAGGGATAATCCCATGAGAGAGCGACACCAACTTAAATATGGAAAGTTTAACTGCATATTTATTTACTGAATCTTAATTACTTGCTAAATGTTTTTAAAATGTTTTGGGCTCTAATTCGTTTCAAATCTATTTTCAAAACTTTTAGGTGTCCAGGCACAGGGATGCCAAGGATGACTGTTATTTCTAGGTACACATAGTTATAGCTGATGTGGAAGCTTGCAGGATTCTTGAGTAGCCGATTTCATTCTTGGTATTCTAGATTAGGTTCTCTATTCATGTATGATTGGGCATGTTGCCCCTTTTATTTAGACTTATGTTTTCAGACTTTTTAGTTGGATGGATTTATTATATTGGATTCTTATCCGATAGTTTATTCGGAAACCTTGTTTATTTATCTCAACTTAAAATTTATCTAGTGTTTCATTTTATTGGGTATTGGTTAATCTTGTTATGTGTTAATAAAAGATAAAATTTGACACTGCTTGTTAAAGTAATTAGGTGGCTAGTAATTAATTATGTTCCGACAGTGATGCTAAGAATAAGCCATATAAGACCAATGTTTTATTTTGGTAGAGGGCTGGCCACCCATTATTTTAATAGGTAGGGTGTCACACTACCCGTTGAGGGCATTAAATTCACTTATTAAATGCAAAATACTTTTTCCATGAGAAGTTTTCTCCTTAAGTAGCCCCGAAGCTCTTTCCATTTCTCTCCAAAAGCTCTTTTAAGCTTAAATCTAGAGTTCTAACTCCTAGCCTTAACTCCTCCTTCATCATCCAAAACCTAAAAGAAAAAAAAAACATTTCTCATATTTTTTCCTTCTTCAAGGCACTCATTCTCTAAAGTAAACTTAGATCCATCCCCACAAGAATTAATTCCAGGACGAAATGACGCCAAAATAGAATGGAACACACATAAATTTGCAGATACTCTATTCTCTCGTCCTCTCATTTTGAAGTCTTGATATAAAAGGGTGGTGTTGTGTTGCAACCCCCCCCCCCCCCCCCCAAAGTTATGTTCTTTATGTTTATTTGTTCCATGATGCTTGAAATCTCTACAAAGGATATCTATTTACTTAGGACATCACCTAACGAACAATCATTGCATTCCAAGATCAAAATTACACGAAGAGAAATTAATATTTTTTTTTATTATCTTCTTACTGAAATTTCTCAAAAGCAAAAAGAGAAATGAATAAATAATCACTAATTAAAATTAATTAGCAACCAAACAAAGATTTGATTACTGTGACACCCCGCCTAATTAAATACCGGGCGATCACTCCTTTATTAAATTAAATCAAGGTAAACAGTTGGTTCATTCTCAGCATCACTGTCGATAAAAATAATTTTTCCAATTTAACACCCTAAATAATTAAGCTAAGTGTCAAAAACATTTTTCATACAAACTTCCAAATTTTAATTAAAGAAAAGATTTACTTATACCAAACAACATTTCTATAATATTGAATCACACCACGAAGAACTAAAACAAAACCATACATTCGTCAATCGAATGTCAACATAATAAAACTAAACATCATAAACCATCCTGAATAAATCCCATAAACCAATACTGGAATAACTGAAATATAAGAATCCCAACAATAAATGAAATGATAAAAAGGGCGACACGTGCCCAATAAATGAGAGTAATAGGAGTGGAGTCAAGAACAGAAGCCGTCTACTCAAGTGACCTGCAACTCCCACCTAAGCTGCAGCTCGTTCTTCTCAAAGGATCCTAAGCAAGACGCCCCTGTGGCTGGGCACCTGAAAAATATACATATATATACAAAAGAGAGATAGAGAAAAAGAAACCGGTCAGGGCCCGAAAGTGTGTTTGATTTTTAAAATACGTTAAGCAAGTATTTAAATTGATACAGGCCAATGCAAATCATATTAGTTCGACACTCTCTTGAGAAATTCTCACCTCTCTTCTAATGTGTACGCCTATCGTACTAACCTTCCCAAATAATTTAGTTTATCTTGACTTACTCCTAAGTCTTCAAAACCGAACGATGACAATGTTTTAAAAAGGTTACTTTCAATATGTAGCACTCCTCTCGTTTTAGCTTCATTAAATTATAAAGTTTCCCAGTGTCTTCTCATACTTTCACAAAACAAGTATTTAATAATTTGAGTCAACAACCATGTTCTATTTATCAAATCACAGCAGGCAGTTTAAAGTATATAACCTCATATATATTAACTACTCGGATAATATATATAAATAACAGCACCCCAACTAAACTATGGTGCGGGCATACTCTGCTATCCAATCCCCGTATCGCTCACACAAAGGGAAATACAAGTTCGGAATCACTCTCGAACTGTATTAACATATACAAAACAACATTGAGGCGAAGCATAGATTCCAAGTCCAAGAGGTCAGTACATACCCACACGTCTCTTAGGACCGTCCGACTATCAATCTGATAGCCCGTACCTAGGATCTCTATCTTCTAAGGTACGAATCAATATCCCCCATAAAGCAACACAGGATAAGATCGTCCCAGCGCGGTAACCTCAGGGATAGCAAGTAGCGAGGGTACGTTTTTCACATGTATATAATATATGTACACACAATCATATAAATATACCCATTAATCATATTAATATAGGTTCCTCCCGTTACCCATAGTCACAACATTTATCCGTAATTTCCCATTATTATGATTACGTATAAGGTTTCGTCTCTAACCTTAATTCGAAGAGTTTTCTCACTCATTACCTAATACTCATGGTTTATATCCTCACCAATCTGAAATTCAGTATGCGACTTTATTTAATTCCAACCTAACTCTCTTACGTACCTCACCCTTAAGTTATAAATCTATCAACCTAAAGTAAATATCCCATAATTACCATACTTGTTGAAGATTAAAGGTTCTAACATTTATCCATATACCCTACTGGTCCTTAATATCTCCCAAATCCTTTTTATTTAGAATTCCCAAAGGTTATTTCACGATAAATTAATTTAAGTAAATAAACAAGAGGAGTAGGAGTCTGCCAGGAGGGGTCAATCGATCGAAGCTTGGGGCTCGATCGATCGAAGCTCTATGCTCGATCGATCGATCAAGCAGGTCTGGGCAAAAATTCTGCAGAAATTGCAGTGACGGGATTGATTAAAGTTCTTAATCAAAACTCATATTTTCCAACACTAATCGGCACAAAAGTTTACTGTTAACATACTAACATAATTCCAGATATCTTTAACGTTCAGCATGCGTGTATACATCATTAAACATGGTTAAACAACTTAAAATCTCATCTAATAATCAAGAACCCTAAAGGTTTCTTAACTTTTGTTCTAATTAGTTTTCTCCAAAATTTCCTTCTAACATAACATCACAAATTCGTGGGTTAATCATCTACTTCACATATTATTTCCAGAATATGGTTATAACGATTTCTACATGCAAATCCCTATAAAAAATTGAGGTTTTCTTCCATTGATTATACTCCTAATCATTCCTACACTAATATGATTATTGCACCAACGAAAATACGCAAGTTAAACACTTGCCTGGGATTTCAGAGGTCTGGTTTCCTGCTGATATTGGTGTGGTTGCGTTCTCCTCCTCGCGATCTACGCGTTGGTGGTGACGGCGGTGCAATCAGTGGTGTTTTGGGCCTTGAATCACCTTGAGAGCTCTCTCCTCTCTTCTCCGATGGCCGTTCTAGGGTTCTGAATGTTCTAACCCTAAAAGGCTGACTTAAATGGCTGCTAAGGATGGCTGAAATTCGTGGGTTTAATTACCCTATTTTGTAAAATGACCAAAATGCCCTCCCGGGTCACTAATTAAGCCTAAAAACACCCCGAGGCCCGAACTAAACCCCCAGGTACACTTTTCTGACTATCTCGACCCTTTCGGACACGTTGGCGCACTCAAAACGACCATACGGATAACTTATAAAATATTCCCTTTTTAATTAACATAATTAGTCCCGACGTGACACGGGCACGTCCCGACTTAAATTTCCGAAATAGTCATTTAATTCACCTATGACATTCAATATAACCAATATAATATATTACTATGCTCATTAGTAATATTCAACAAGTTTCCCATAATTACTAACTCTAGTCACGTTAATAATTATAACATAATTAATTTCCGGATTTTTATTAAATAAATCATCACATTAAATTTAATAAATCCCCAAATTAAATGTAGCATAAAAATACGGGGTATTACATACTCCCCCCCTAATAATGGAATTTCGTCCCGAAATTCGAAAAATAAGGCATACCTGGTAAAAACAACTCTGGATATCTCTCGCGCATATCTGCTTCACGCTCCCAAGTGGATTCCTCCACATTATGATGCTCCCACTGGACTCGCACAAGTGGAACTACTTTCGACCTCAATCTCCTCTCACTATAGTCTAGAATAGCCACTGGTCTCTCCTCGTAAGAGCTATCAGACTGTAAGTCTATCTCGTCTATCGCAATGTGAGTATGGGCCATATCATCCTGAAGATATCGTCTCAACGACGAGATGTGGAATACATCGTGGATGCGATGTAAATGTTCTGGCAATCCCAACCTGTATGCTACTGGCCCAATTCTCTCAATGATGGGAAATGGTCCTACGTATCTCGGAGCCAACTTCCCCTTCTTCCCAAACCTCATCACTCCTTCCATAGGAGATACACGCAACAACACTTGATCTCCCACATTAAACTCCCAGAAGAAACGTTTCGCATCGGCGTAGCTCTTCTGCCTGTCTTGGGCTGCCCGAATACGACTCCTGATTATCTCAATCCTCGCGGAGGTCTCCTGAATCACTTCTGGCCCTAATAACTTGTTGTCCCCCACCTCGAGCCAACAAGTTGGAGAACGACAAGGCCTGCCGTACAAAGCCTCAAATGGAGCCATGCCAATCGTAAACTGATAGGAGTTATTATAAGCAAACTCTACCAGTGGAAGGTGTGGCTCCCAACCTCCTCCGAAATCGAGAACACACATGCGTAGCATATCTTCCAACATTTGATTAGTACGCTCTATCTGACCATCTGTCTGTGGGTGGTAAGCTGAACTCAGTCTCAACTCTATACCCATAGCCTCCTGAAATCTTTCCTAGAAACGTGACACAAAAATCTTGTCTCTATCTGACACAATATTCAGGGGCACCCCATGTAATCTGACAATCTCAGCGACGAACAACTGGGCATACTGACCCGTGGTATAATCTGTCCTCACTGGCAAAAAATGAGCCACCTTGGTCAAACGGTCTACAATCACCCAGATAGAATCGTGGCCCCGCTGTGATGTAGGCAACCCGGTAATGAAATCCATGGAAATACTTTCCCACTTCCACGCGGGTACTTCCAACGGCTGAAGTAATCCTGACGGTTTTTGGTGGTCCACCTTCACTAGCTGGCAAGTAGAACACTTGGACACAAATTCAGCGATGTCCTTCTTCATCCCACTCCACCAGTACTGTCGTCTCATGTCCTGGTACATCTTATCGCCTCCCGGATGTACTGCAAATCGGGACCCATGAGAATGAGTCATCACTTCATGACGTAGCTCCGCTCCTTTTGGAACCACTAATCTCCCATTAAACTGCAACCCTCCATCCGAACTAACAGAATAGGACTCAGCACCCTCGGCTAGAAGTCGTACAATCTGCTCCTGACAAAACGGGTCTGTGGTCTGTGCCTGTATCACCCTCGTAACAATCTCGGGTGTGACTGACATCACGGATATGAAAGAACGTGCTACTGCGTCCTGGTGACCCAACTCCTTCCACTTTGCTTTCCAGATGTCCGCTATATCGTCAACCGGTCTACGGCTCAACGCATCAGCAACTACGTTGGCTTTCCCCGGATGATACTGTATTTCGAACTGGTAATCTTTCACAAACTCTAACCATCTGCGCTGACGCATATTCAGCTCTCGCTGAGTGAACAGGTACTGCAGTGACTTATGGTCTGTGAACAAACGGAATTTCTCGCCCAATAAATAGTGCCTCCAAATTCTCAATGCAAAGACGATCGCAGCTAATTCTAGGTCGTGGGTGGGGTAATTCTTCTCATGCGGCTTAAGCTTGCGTGAAGCAAAAGCTATAGCCTTCTCCTCCTACTGAAGTACTCCCCCAAGTCCTCGTAAGGACGCATCTGTGTAAACCAGGTACTCTACACCCGGCTTCGGTAAAGCAAGGACTGGTGCCAAAGTAATCTTGTCCTTCAGCTCCTCGAAAGCCAACTGACAAGCGTCATCCCAGACATATGGTACAACCTTGCGAGTCAGATTCGTCAATGGACCCGCTATTTTGGAGAATCCCCGAATGAACCTCTTGTAGTATCCGGCTAACCCCAAGAAACTATGCACTTCCGTCGGTGTCGTGGGCTGCCCCCACTCCCTCACCGCTAACACTTTGCTCGGGTCAACTGCTATCCCTTGCACAGAAACAACATGGCCCAAGAATTGTACCTCTCACAACCAGAATCCACACTTCTCGTATTTAGCATACAACTGATGCTCTCGTAGAGTCTGAAGAACCTGCCTCAAGTGCTCGGCATGCTCCTCCTCGGAGTGTGAATATATCAAGATATCATCTATGAAGATAATGACGAACTGATCCAAGAACTCTCTGAATACTCGGTTCATCAAGTCCATGAAAACGGCTGGGGCATTTGTGAGTCCGAACGGCATCACCCTGAACTCATAGGACCCATATCTTGACAAGAAGGCAGTCTTTGAAACATCCTGCTCTCTAATCCGTAACTGATGGTACCCCGACCTCAGATCTATCTTCGAAAAGAAAGTTGCTCCCCTCAACTGGTCGAATAGATCATCGATTCGAGGCAACAGATACTTATTCCGTATCGTGACCTTGTTCAACTCCCGGTAGTCCACGCACAATCTCAGTGAACCATCTCTCTTCTTTACAAATAATACTGGAGCTCCCCAAGGTGAGGTACTCCTACGAATGAAGCCCTGACCTAATAGCTGCTCACTCTGATTTCGTAGCTCTCGCATCTCTTCCGGAGCCATATGGTACGGTGCGCGTGCTATAGGTCTCGTATCTAGCAATAAATCTATAACGAAGTCTATCTCACGACTGGGCGATAGGCCTGGTATATCCTGAAACACATCGGAATACTCCCTAACAACTGGGATCGAATCCAAAGGAATCACAACCTCCTTAGAGGTATCCTCCTCAATGTAATATAAATGAGCGGTCGAACCTCCCTCTGGGCGAGGCATCGCCACTACAAACATCTCTTGCCCCGGAATGGCAAAAACAATGCTCCCACCGAAGCAATCAATCATGGATCTATAAGATGCGAGCCAATCCATACCAATGATCACATCATGCTCGTGCATGTCTAAGACTAGCATGTCTGCAGGCAATATCAAGCTACCAATCTCTACCCCTACTCCCCGGCATATAAAGAATATAAGTGACCCACTCCCCAGTGGTGAGTCGACACACGTCACGGTGCTCTCTGCTGTGGCTAACAACCCTAAGGACTTCGCAAAGTGCGTAGCTATAAAACAATGCGTTGCCCCCGTATCAAACAAAACTTTACCCATAGTACCATGGATAGGAAACATACCCTCAATCGCGGGTGGTGCCTGTGGAGATGCTGCCTGGTGGACGTTATAGACACGTCCATACTTCAATTGCCCCTGTTGCACTGGAGCTGCTGGAATGGCTGGTAGGGCTGGCACCTGGGCTGGAGCTGGAAGGGCAGGTGGGAAGAGTGGTCTCTGCGGCTCATTACGGGCTCCCTACTGCTGTGGGGCCTTATCTCCCTTTGGGCAATCCTGACGCTTATGGCCGTGATTGCCGCACACAAAACACCGGCCTCTGAAATTACCTCCCCTCTGTCCCTGCTGACCAAGGCCCTGCTGGCCGTTACCTCCACGCCATTGGCCCTGTTGGCCCTGATGTGCACGCTGTTGGCCTTGCTGGCCCTGTTGCTGTCCCTGCGGTCGGTGTTGACCCTGCTGGCCCTGCTGATTAGGCTGACCCTGATGGCCCTGCCTGTATCCCCCGAATCCCTGCCTAGAATCACCTGAACGGAATCGCTTAGTAGGGTCCCCCTAATGGGAACTCTGCTCGTGCTGACGAGTCTGTACATGAGTTGGTGCCCCACCGGCACTATTACCCCCGGTCCTGCCCTGCTGGCTGGACTCTCCTACTCTCTTTCTTCCCTGAAGATGGAAGCGGTGATCTTGGCAATGTAGTAACGCTGCATTGAGTACGTCAGTGAAAGTACTCAGGGATAGATTTCCAATAAGGTGCTGACGGATCCTCCAAGCTAACCCGTCGACGAACAGCAAAATCTTCTTGCCCTCAGTGGGTGCCTCATCCGGCACAATAGTGAGAAGTCTCGTGAACTCCTCCTCATACTCAGCTACAGTAAGGTTCTCCTGCTTCAGATTTAGTAATTTCCGCCTCATCTCAGTCTGCACTGCGGGTGGAAAATACTTGCTGTCAAACCGCTCCCAAAACAACTGAATAGGGATCGTGTCCCTCTCCTCCAAAGTAGTAGTGGACTCCCACCACTGTAATGCGGCTCCCACCAGCTTGAAAGAAGCCAATAACTGCTTCTGCACTTCGGTGCACTCATACATACGGAGGTGCCGCTGGATGTCTTTCTTCCATTGGATAACCGTGACAATGTCGGAGCTACCAGAGAACTCAGGGGGATGTGCTTTCTGAAAAGCATCCCGAATCCTCTCCCATGCAGATGGAAGCTGTGCTGGTACTGGCGCCACTGCCTGAACCTGGGGTGGAGCCTGCTGAATCACCGCTATCGCGGCATTCACCGCCTGAGCAACTATGGGTGCCACTTCATTAGCATTCATTGTGCCTGGTGCCGGAGCTGCTGGTTGCTCGGCCTGGGCACGCCTATCTTTCGGAGCACGTCTCGGAGGCATCTGAAACGTGAACAAAAATTTATCAGTCTACAGTTATCATCGAATCTCAATTAACTGAAGACCTAAACGTAAAAGCAAGAATACAACAGTCCTAAAAATAGGGCTCTATAGAAATAACGTTAAGCTGAAAGAGAAATAAGCCGTACAGATCCTATGGACACTAGAACCTGATGCTCTGATACCACCTGTGACACCCCGCCTAATTAAATATCGGGCGATCACTCCTTTATTAAATTAAATCAAGGTAAACAGTTGGTTCATTCTCAGCATCACTGTCGATAAAAATAATTTTTCCAATTTAACACCCTAAATAATTAAGCTAAGTGTCAAAAACATTTTTCATACAAACTTCCAAATTTTAATTAAAGAAAAGATTTACTTATACCAAACAACATTTCTATAATATTGAATCACACCACGAAGAACTAAAACAAAACCATACATTCGTCAATCGAATGTCAACATAATAAAACTAAACATCATAAACCATCCTGAATAAATCCCATAAACCAATACTGGAATAACTGAAATATAAGAATCCCAACAATAAATGAAATGATAAAAAGCGCGACACGTGACCAATAAATGAGAGTAATAGGAGTGGAGTCAAGAACAGAAGCCGTCTACTCAAGTGACCTGCAACTCCCACCTAAGTTGCAGCTCGTTCTTCTCAAAGGATCCTAAGCAAGACGCCCCTGTGGCTGGGCACCTGAAAAATATACATATATATACAAAAGAGAGATAGAGAAAAAGAAACGGGTCAGGGCCCGAAAGTGTGTTTGATTTTTAAAATACGTTAAGCAAGTATTTAAATTGATACAGGCCAATGCAAATCATATTAGTTCGACACTCTCTTGAGAAATTCTCACCTCTCTTCTAATGTGTACGCCTATCGTACTAACCTTCCCAAATAATTTAGTTTATCTTGACTTACTCCTAAGTCTTCAAAACCGAACGATGACAATGTTTTAAAAAGGTTACTTTCAATATGTAGCACTCCTCTCGTTTTAGCTTCATTAAATTATAAAGTTTCCCAGTGTCTTCTCATACTTTCACAAAACAAGTATTTAATAATTTGAGTCAACAACCATGTTCTATTTATCAAATCACAGCAGGCAGTTTAAAGTATATAACCTCATATATATTAACTACTCGGATAATATATATAAATAACAGCACCCCAACTAAACTATGGTGCGGGCATACTCTGCTATCCAATCCCCGTATCGCTCACACAAAGGGAAATACAAGTTCGGAATCACTCTCGAACTGTATTAACATATACAAAACAACGTTGAGGCGAAGCATAGATTCCAAGTCCAAGAGGTCAGTACATACCCACACGTCTCTTAGGACCGTCCGACTATCAATCTGATAGCCCGTACCTAGGATCTCTATCTTCTAAGGTACGAATCAATATCCCCCATAAAGCAACACAGGATAAGATCGTCCCAGCGCGGTAACCTCAGGGATAGCAAGTAGCGAGGGTACGTTTTTCACATGTATATAATATATGTACACACAATCATATAAATATACCCATTAATCATATTAATATAGGTTCCTCCCGTTACCCATAGTCACAACATTTATCCGTAATTTCCCATTATTATGATTACGTATAAGGTTTCGTCTCTAACCTTAATTCGAAGAGTTTTCTCACTCATTACCTAATACTCATGGTTTATATCCTCACCAATCTGAAATTCAGTATGCGACTTTATTTAATTCCAACGTAACTCTCTTACGTACCTCACCCTTAAGTTATAAATCTATCAACCTAAAGTAAATATCCCATAATTACCATACTTGTTGAAGATTAAAGGTTCTAACATTTATCCATATACCCTACTGGTCCTTAATATCTCCCAAATCCTTTTTATTTAGAATTCCCAAAGGTTATTTCACGATAAATTAATTTAAGTAAATAAACAAGAGGAGTAGGAGTCTGCCAGGAGGGGTCAATCGATCGAAGCTTGGGGCTCGATCGATCGAAGCTCTATGCTCGATCGATCGATCAAGCAGGTCTGGGCAAAAATTCTGCAGAAATTGCAGTGACGGGATTGATTAAAGTTCTTCATCAAAACTCATATTTTCCAACACTAATCGGCCCAAAAGTTTACTGTTAACATACTAACATAATTCCAGATATCTTTAACGTTCAGCATGCGTGTATACATCATTAAACATGGTTAAACAACTTAAAATCTCATCTAATAATCAAGAACCCTAAAGGTTTCTTAACTTTTGTTCTAATTAGTTTTCTCCAAAATTTCCTTCTAACATAACATCACAAATTCGTGGGCTAATCATCTACTTCACATATTATTTCCAGAATATGGTTATAACGATTTCTACATGCAAATCCCTATCAAAAATTGGGGTTTTCTTCCATTGATTATACTCCTAGTCATTCCTACACTAATATGATTATTGCACCAACGAAAATACGCAAGTTAAACACTTGCCTGGGATTTTAGAGGTCTGGTTTCCTGCTGATATTGGTGTGGTTGCGTTCTCCTCCTCGTGATCTACGCGTTGGTGGTGACGGCGGTGCAATCGGTGGTGTTTTAGGCCTTGAATCACCTTGAGAGCTCTCTCCTCTCTTCTCCGATGGCCGTTCTTGGGTTCTGAATGTTCTAACCCTAAAAGGCTAACTTAAATGGCTGCTAAGGATGGCTGAAATTCGTGGGTTTAATTACCCTGTTTTGTAAAATGACCAAAATGCCCTCCCGGGTCACTAATTAGGCCTAAAAACACCCCGAGGCCCGAACTAAACCCCCGGGTACACTTTTCTGACTATCTCGACCCTTCCGGACACGTTGGCGCACTCAAAACGACCATACAGATAACTTATAAAATATTCCCTTTTTAATTAACATAATTAGTCCCGACGTGACACGGGCACGTCCCGACTTAAATTTCCGAAATAGTCATTTAATTCACCTATGACATTCAATATAACCAATATAATATATTACTATGCTCATTAGTAATATTCAACAAGTTTCCCATAATTACTAACTCTAGTCACGTTAATAATTATAACATAATTAATTTCCGGATTTTTATTAAATAAATAATCACATTAAATTTAATAAATCCCCAAATTAAATATAACATAAAAATACGGGGTATTACAATTACTTCAACTCAAATGAAATTACTTACATCCTTGAGAAGAGGTTTGGGGGAATGTAAAAGGGTTTGGAATATTTCTCTTCTTTAATTCTGATCTAAGTTTTGAGAACTTGGGCAAGTGGGGTGAACTATATTTTTTTATTAGAATTTTGGCATTTGAGCGGGTTAGGGTATTTGCTGGTGAAATGGGATTGTTTTTCCCCATTAAGAATATGTATAAATATTTTCATATTGGAAGGGGTGAGCTAAGACCCTGTTCGGCCCACCCTTTGATCCGCGCATGACTGCCTTCGTCCCAAATTAATAGTCAGTATTTAAAAACAATGGCTTTCAAAATTTATTCAATTAATGTACAAGACCAAAACTTCTTTACTATCATTAAATTTGGTTAGTTGATTACGTTAAAAAATAATGAAATATTAATTTGCGAATATGCTAATACACATGCTTTTAGGCCAACTAGGACTGACAATCTGGATGGATGTAAGGATTCAACCCATTAGAGACGCGCAATGGTTTCCTTGGTCAGTCTCTTTTAGAAGTTGCGGGATGAAAATGGGTCGATTGGGCCATCAATTTGGTTTTGTGCAGGTTGAAGACAAACCCATTTTGACTCGCTGGTTTACACGCCTAACCCCTATCTGAGAATCCGCCCATGGCCCCTCCTCCTCAATGGTCGAGGTTCATATAATTGTTTTGTTGCAACAAAAATGTTCTTAGCTCATTCCCCCTCTCTTTACGCGCGCGCGCGAGCGCGCATCCCCCCCACCCACACACACATATATATATATATATATATATATATATATATACATACATATATATACATATATATACATATATATATATACATATATATACATATATATATATATATATATATATATATATATATATATATATATATATATATATATATATATATATATATATATATATATAGAGAGAGAGAGAGAGAGAGAGAGAGAGAGAGAGAGAGGTTCAGAAGTGAACAAGGATAATGAACATTTTAATGTACCTAATAAGCCATTAAAAATAACCCTTAATTCATTGTTGTAATTCATCGCGCCAGCGGCAACGGACATGCGTGTGTGAGACGCGTGTTTTTAAATATACACACATGACAAACCTCCCCCCCCCCCCAACATCTGCCATCAGATAAGGCGCTGCTGGAACGATGTCGACGAATTTTGGGTTTGGACGTAGCTTCGGGTTTCGGGATTGAAGAAGGTTTGGAACTGGGTTTGATGTTGGGTTTTGGGTATAGGAACAGTGAGGAACCGATTTGGATGGAGGTATTGGCTCCGAGCAAATAGGTCCAGCGGTTTATGGTGTTTCGGGTTAAATGGCAGGTGGGGATTGAAGTATCCGGGTTGGGTCAGTGGATCAGATTTAAGTAGGTGTCTCGAAAGTCTGGGTTCTTTTTTTAAATCGGGTTAATGGGTATAGCTATGGAGGTACGAGTGGCCGGATAAGGGAGATGGTGATCGCCGAAAAGGGCTGGTCGAACTTGGTGGGTTAGAGGACTCTAGTGAGGGTGATGGGTGCAGGTCTAAATGGGTTTGAAAGATTTGAAATGGAGCTTGTGGTCCACCAGAAGAGATGAGGGTGTGGACAAGTCGACCCAACATCTCTTTATCTTATGGAAAATGGGTGGGGGTGGGGGCCGGTGGTGGGGGAAGGGGTGTGTGTATATTAAAAAATACGTGTGTCACACGCGTGTCCGTTTTCGCTGGTGTAGACCAATTACAACAAGGAATTGAGGGTTATTTTTTAATGTCTTATTAGGTTCATTAAAATGTTCATTATTTTGGTTCACTTGTGAACTTCTCTCTCTCTCTCTATATATATATATATATGAAAATTTTCACCTACATCATGCTCTATACATCACACCTAGTTGTAGGCCTTAATTTTTTTTTTAAATTTTATTAGTTTTCTCTTGAAATTAACCTTTCAATAGATCAATGTTCAAAAAATTAGGTGAAAATACATTTTGTAGATATTTTTAAAAAATCCACATAAAACTTTTCAAACTATCTTATTTATAAGGGTCTATGCGAGTAGTTTTTTTTGAATTTTTTAAAAATAAATACAAAATGTATTGTGGCTTAATTTTTTGAATATGGGTTGACTGGAAGGTTATTTCTAGAGAAAAATAAAAATTTTAGATTTTTTTTTTCTTAGGACCTAGAATTAGGTGTGATGTATACATTATGATGTAGGTGAAACTTGTTCTCTTTATTATACTTACTATTTTGAGACTACAATCATGTGTCCTAAGGGCACATATTATCATTTTCCTATATATATAAGAGACCTACTTTTTAATCAGGTTAGTGGATAAATCGGATCCAACCCGAACTGATCAACTATTCAACCCGCTCTTAACCCAATCCATTTATGACCCGATTCATATCCGCCTAGGCATAAAAAACGAGGCTGACAAATCACAAATCACAACATAGTGTAGGCCCACTTTAAAGTGTGTGTCTTTCTCCAATAACCTTTTCTTGGAAAACCCTTCTCCACTTAACAAAAAGTCTCATTTCCAATTTGACTAAACATCCAAACTCTAAAAAAAAAAGAAAAAAAAGGGTTCTTTTTCTCAGAAATGGTCTCCACCTTAACACCCAATCCTCTCCAATCAAAGTTTCTCTTTTTAACTTCTCATATCTAATTTCTTCTCCATATTGCCCATGGAAGCCATTTCTACCTCAACCTTCGTATCAAACCTCCAAGAAACAAAATCATTTTCTCATAGATCATCAAATAAACGTAATGGGTATTCAAAAACCAACTTGGGTTTTCATAATTCCAGTTCTTACAGTCGTGGGTCTCGCGTTTTGATTATTAATCGTGACTTATCTGGTGATGGGCAAGATGAGGGGCATTTTGGGAAAGATTTTGGTTTAAGTTCTTAAGAGATTTCTGTTCTGTCTCAGGTAATATGTCATATTTAATTAAGTACATTTCTTTTTAATGATCTGGTTTGGTTGGTAAGTTGCAGATTGGCGCCCTAATCTAAAAAATTCGACAAAGAACCCCCAAAACTATTGAATTTTTACACTCGGGGTCCGTTTGGCAACCCAATTCTAAGGTTTAGAATTGGAATTGAAAGGCCAATTTCAATTCCGTGGAGTTAAAATTGACATTCGAATTCCATTTCCATGTCTTGGAATTGGGTTGCCAAAAGGACCCTCAGAAAATTTGCATAAAATCATGTTTTTATCAATTCATTTGTAATGAAAATGTGCTAGGTGCCAAAATTCAATAGTTCCGGGGGATCTTTTTTAGATTAGGGTGGCTATCTATAAGACCGCTATAATTCAGGGGTTTTGGTGTAATTTACACTTTTTTTTAGTACATCTCAAATTAATAAAGGGTTTTCACCAATTGGGCCTATTTCCTAAGTAACTAGTCAATAATAGGTTCAAGTTTACAGGTCCCATGAAAAAATATTTTTGCTACAATAAGTCCTATTAGAAAATGATAGTGAATATTAGGGTGTTCATGATCCGGTCTGATCCGGTTTTAAGGGTTTTTTCGAACCAGACCAACTTAGTCGGTCCTCTATAAAAACGTACCGAGACCGAACTGATAATGTCGGTTAGTCGGTTAACCCACCCTAGTCGCTACAATTTTTTATAGGGTCAGTCCGGTTTAACCCGTTAGTCCTCACATTAATGAATTATATCATTTAATAAAATTGAAATATACCTTTAGTCTATTTTTTTTCCAAACATTAAAAACTAAAAAATATCAAAATTTGCAGTTAAAGCAAACCTACTATTGGATTATACTATAATTTAAACTTATCAAATGTTAAAATATATATTTTACTATTTATTTATATTATATATATATATATATATATGTGTATATATATGTAACAATATATTACTTTATATAGAGTCGGTCTGGGTCAATCCTAATAGGGTTTTTGAACCTGCAAACCATGGACTAGACTGACTTGGTCGGTCCGCTATAAAATAAACTCGGACCAGATCGATTAAGAAAAAAGACCGAAAAATGGTCAATTCGGCTCGATGCGGGTTAGTCCGATTTGTTTTTGGAACAATGAATATATGTATCAAGAGGAACTATTGAAGACCAGAAAATTTGTTTTGATAAGATCATTGAGGAAATGTCTAATGTAAATGAGACTTTTTTGCCAACATCCCATTAATAAATGACAATTCAATTGTAGGCCCCTATCAATTATTTTATTTTGTCTGTAGTCTAGTAAATATTTTTTGTGCGCTAATACCTTGTAATTTAGGGTATACACAAACTTAACATGTATATATTATGAAAAATGCGCATATACATTGTAAAATTACACCTAACGCATTTTCATTAGAAATGAGTTGATAAAAACGTTAGGGGGCTAGCTGCAAATCGCGATAGTTTAGGGGGGTTAGTGTAATTTACCCAAAAATTTAATGTATACATATTGTAAAAACAGGTATACATTAACGGTTTCCTTAGGAATTAAGCAAAAAAATACTGTATTTTTTATATGGACCCACCACCAAAGTAATAGTTGTGCTTTCTTTTTAATAGTATATATAAAAGTATGTAAGATTATAAAGTTACACATCCAAAAAAATACATATAAGAGAGAACAATTATCCAAGAGGATGTCTTGCATTCAAAGGTATTTATCATTTTGAAAGTATAGATTTGGGAAGTACAAAATTTTCTTATGGGACGGGGGGCGTATTTTTTTTTAAATTACAATGGCATGTTTTCCTAAATATATTCTATGAGAATAATAGGCTCAACTGTGACATTTGCTTCATATTTTCTTTATTTTTCGTGGAAAACATATCTTACCCACCTTTAAAATATTTGATTCGATGAAAAATATGAAAAGCAAGGGACATCCAGCATCCCAAACCACTTTTTTTCCAATTTTTTCATTAAATAACTGTTTTCAATTTTTTTCCCTTCCAAATTTGTAATCAATCTGCTAACTATTAAAGACGAAGCAAATTTTCTTTCGTTATGTAGGGTGTAAGAAACAACCGTAGGTGTGCATATTTCGGCTCTAAATTTGTTTGGTTTTTGTCCGGATGAACCTCTTGGACTTATTTGTTTATGCATACATGTAACTCGACTGTTTTATCATTTTTATCTGTTTTAAATCATTTTACATTATTTCCTTTAAATAAAAGTAATAATTTCATAGCCTGAAAGAAATTTGGGTTATTTGGCTATTGACCCCCAATTATTATGCGTAATTTAACGTTGACACTTAATTTTTTGCATAGTATAGGTTTGACTTGAAAACGAGTATCCATAACATTTTTGGCTACCAAACTTATATTATGCAAAAGTTTGGGTGTCAAATCATAATTTTCATAACTAATGAGGGCCAAATAAGAAGTTATATCAAAATCAAGCATTTAATTATTCAATAGTTTGAAAACATGTGGGTAAGGTAAGTCATAAGTATTTTAAAAACTCTTTTAAGGTTTGGTGGCCGAATGTCGGGTAGATTGTTTCATCCTAAGGGTACCCCTAATTAGTCGTAGTCCATCTCTGAACTGCGAAAGAGTCAAGAGAATTTGAGCCTGTAAACCGATACTTTCAAGAACACATTTTTCAATGTTTAATATGGGAGAAGCCTCTCCATATATGGGGGTAAGGCCAGCCAACATCTGCCTCTCCCTGACCCTGCAGTTAAGCGGGAGCCTCGTGCACTGGGTACGACTTTTTTTTAATCTTCTGCCCATTGATAATCTCAAATATCTTAAGTAGGTGGTCAGAAAATCCTTAAAACATGCCAATCATCAAAATGGAATAGAATGGTGTCGTTCGCTCCCTATAGCCTAACCTTCTACTAAATCTACTTCCTCTGCCACAGGGTTAAAAGAATGGGGGATAAAGGATCACCTAGCCTCAAATTTTTGGGGTCTCTAAGACAGTTCTCAACCGCCCCTTTAACTATGAATGCTTCCGTTAATCCATGGTGTCTTAAACTTTCAATTCACTCTATCCTAGGCCTCCCCTCCTCATGTTTTCAATGACCTCATGAGCCACTAAGGCAACGTCTAGGATTTGCGCTCCCTACAAATGCGTTTTGATTAGGAGAATTTGTGGCATCTATAACTGGACTTAGTCTTTTTGTTGGAACCTTAGTAAGGATATTATAGGCACCGAAAATCAAATGGATCGGCAAGTCCCTCACCGTAATAGATCTGTCCTTGTTGGGAACAAGGGTTATAAAGGTATAATACTTACCATTCATTTTAACAATTAATGACATTGGCCGTCACAACCTCTTGAATGGAAAAAGGCCATTGAGAAATCATCTAGACCTAGAGCTTTATCGTTCTCCATTTTGAGAATATCACCCCTAACCTCCTCAAACTCAAAGAGGCTTTCTAACCAATTACTCAAGAATATAATTCCAATTAAGACCCTCAAGAATAAGACGGTGTTGAGTTTTCTCTTGAAACAACTTTTTATACAAATAGATGATTCCATCGACAGTCAGAAAAGGGTCTCTTACTACCGAGCCATCACTGAGCTCTAGTTCCTTTATGTAACTCGTCCTTTTCCTACCGTTAGCCATACTATGGAAGAATTTAGAGTTACAATCTCCCTCTTCCACCCATGTACAATTAACTTTTGTTTTCAGCTAGCCTTTTCTATAATCACTACTTCTTCAAACTGGTTATTTAAATGAGACCTTTGAACAATTGGTTCTTCTGAAAGTACCATCTCTCTTTTAGCTAATCAATATCACGAATCTCATTCTTTTTATCCCTCAAGTCACCAAATATCTTCTTATTTACTGACCTTAAATTTCTCTTTCAAGCATTTCAGTTTCCCCATCAAGACAAGACACTTTCACCCTCCACTTGAAAATCTATCCGTGAGCCCTTGATGTTTCTACTAAAGGTATGAAGGTATGATGGGAGTGGGGGCCTAAGTAATTTGGTTTCAATTAAAATTGATAAAAAAGTGGTTAGGAATGGTCCTAACGATAATCTCCTGAATTGGGCTATTATGAATGTTTTAGGTTTTCTAATTAAGTTAATAAAGGTTATAATCACGAAATTAAGCCTAGGACCAAAAATTGCATTTAACCCAATGAGCCCAAAACATGCTCCAAATGGCCCAAAACATATCCCAAACCATATGTTAACCCAACGGACTTAAATCCCACTATTTTAAGTAAAAAAGAAATTTCTAAGCATTCCGAAAGTTAACACGAAATAAAACATATTTTAATAAAATAATTATCTCCTTAAGTTAATTTATATGCCCGTACGAGTAATTTAATTTAAAATTTTAATTATTCTAATCATTTACATGTGACTTGGTATTGTAAGAACCTATTACATGATCGATGGGACCTGATACCGAGGGAATAATCCAAACAACTAAACCCCCGATATCTAGTCCTTGACTATTCCATAGGTTGTCATAATACTAAGTCACTTAAATTATTTAATTAATGTATTACCATACATTATGTCTATTTCGAAATAGTGTGAATTCATGCAACACATAAACGAATCACATAACAAGGTATGAAACATATTAAGTGAGATATCACATGTCAAAATAAGAATATAAATAATTAACTATAAAGTTTAAATAAATACACAAAAAATAATGGATCTTACAATTGTTATGTTCCTTATGAAGATGGAGAGAGTGAGGACATAGTAAAACTCTGAGATGGTAGAATGGTTGATTGTAACTAGTAAGGATCCAAGGCAAGCTAGGAGAAATGCGATTGAACGTGAGAGGGAAGTGGCTAATTATAAAAAAAAAGTGTTTTCTTTATTTCTAATAGTAGTATATTTTGGGAAAAGGGAAAAAATGCTCCTTAATGTAGTTGTTATTATTATGTTCCATCTAGGGTGAAAGTGAAATTTCGGACATGACCCGAGTCTGAGGGAAAATGGGGTACATCATGCAAAACACGATTTTTCTTGTTTCTCGACTCACAGATAAGGTTTTATTCTTAATAACCAACAAAAAAGAGAAAAAATATGCGGTTAGGCAACCCAGAATTTGGGCAAAGTTTTACGTTGAAATTGATAATCTAGGTATAAGTATCCTAAGGTGGACATCTATATGAGGTCTATCCATGTGAGGCTAGTGTAAAGGTTCCCATTTGGCATGACTTCCACGATATACCACTTGACTATTAGGAAAATCTTTCATTGGTGCATGTGGAGTAGCCATTTGACATACCCCGAGTGTGCGTGAATTGCCACACAATATACCTTGGGTGAATGTATGTGTGATAGAGAGAATTTTACATACTCGATGTATGTGAATGAATTCTTGCTATTTATATCCTGTCGTAGGTTCGATTTAAGCAATACGATGTAGGGAAGTCGTTCAATATACACCGAGGGTACTTAGCTAATGGAAGGTGGTAACATATTGCTTAGGTTAATCATACCTCACGGAATTGGAAACCCCTCACAAAGCGACTCCCCCGTATGGGACAAATATATGGTCAATACTTAATGATAATATAATGTAGTGTGAAAATGCATGAGTATTATTTAATATATTTATGAAAATTATTATGTATTCTAAGAGGGATATGCACAACTTCTAATCATGAAGTAAAAAAAAAAGTATATATAAGTGGTCCATGATAAAGAGCTACTATGCGAGTGATGTAAAACATGAGGGTATGTAGAAGTGAAGTGGAGTAAGGAAATATCCAAGTGGGGTCAAGAATGGAAATATGCAAATATGATAGGGCATGATATATACAAGTGACAGGAAATATGGGACAGTAAAAAAGTGGGATATACTTGTGATGGAGAAATAAGTATGTACATGACATAGGGATGGATATACATAGATGGCATAATATGATCACGACTTATGAAAAATGTGAGAATATATAAGATAATATGAGCCAAGTAAATATACAACTGAGAAGATATATATACATGTAGAAAATTATGTAGGAAAAATAAAAACAAAGCCCATGTAATAGAGTCAAGTTCTCCAAAAGTCCCCAATAGAGTCACCATCGTGGCCATCCCAAACTCGGAAGGGGAATCAGTGCTCATGGCTCACGTGCACGCTCTTATTGGTAACTGGCCTAAATGGATATAAATGGTCGTCATCGGCGAGGTGAGGTGCATGAATGTCCAGATGTCAGAATCTCCAGCACATTTTACTCAAAATAGGCAAAATAAGTAGCCACATCCGAAGTGAGAACATAAAAGACGACTAGTGTATATGATACCAAACGAGACGTGGATTTAAAAACTACATTACGAAGTGGGAAGGATGTAAAGTGGAAAATATTCTTTTTTTCCTAAATGAATGAACATGTGTATATCTGTAAAACTCGATGTGTGCTAAAATGATGAATAGTCGTGTGTTAAAAAGATGCAATGTTGAAGTATGCATGAATGTGAAAGGGTGTGAGGAGAGAAGTTATCATATCTACATCATGGAAGATGTGAGAATGAATCCCTTTAAGGAGATAAAACAAAGTAAAAATGTGCAAGTATGCTAAGAGAATGTATAAAAATACTAAAATATGAGTGACGCCCTCAAAACGTATTTTGACTTTGAAAAGTGAATACGCATAATATAAGACCACTAAAGAGATATTAAGAATAATAAAACTAAATACATGGGATAAACATGCTAAATATACAACTGAAATGCTAATATATGGGGAGAGAGCTATGTAAAATGAATAAGGAAGGACTTGAATTCCAAAATTACTTAAGGATGCCTAAGTAGCCAAAAATGTCATCAAAGTTCACGTAGTTTGAGATAAGACAAAGGTTGGCGCCTAACCCATAATCGGAATCTACAGTTATAAGGGAAATTTTTCCATCACTTCCCCTAGTATCTAGGACTTGTCCATAGAGTCTAGTTTACATCGAGTATGGCGTATCCCGTTACTTTCGTTCCGTTATGGAGCTTCATATTCACACCTTCAAGAAGACGGATCCGATT
Source organism: Sambucus nigra (assembly GCA_949130495.1). Taxonomy (NCBI): domain Eukaryota; kingdom Viridiplantae; phylum Streptophyta; class Magnoliopsida; order Dipsacales; family Adoxaceae; genus Sambucus; species Sambucus nigra. Next base: position 10,082,620 of record OX422210.1, read on the forward strand.
ATCAAGAATTTTCAACAAGCTCTACAACTTTGATGTAATATTGGTATGCATTTTATTTTGTGTTTCATGGATTTTTTTACTAAGTATTGATATACTTTTCTAAACTGTTTTTTGTCAAAATGAGGCATTTTTAAATAATTTTTTGAACAAATTTTAAACTTAAAAATATTTTTTATTTTATATAGTATCGTTCAAACCAGATTGAGATCTTATTAGAACGATATGTTGATGTCCTTAGAAACTCGTTTGATGGCCTGCTTCAAACGTAATTCAGACGAGGGCTTACTGTCTTAAATTTTTTTATCTCACTAGAAGAGAAGTTGATGTCATTCGAATGAAATCTCTATGTCATTAGAACGACTGTTGCTTCTTATTCGAATGAGATTGTGTCGCCTCGAAATTTATGTCCACCTATAAATACCTACTTTCGTGAAGAAATTTATTAAGACTTTTGATTTACAAAAACTGCAGAACAACTGCTTTAAGTCTTCATCTTTTATAGGGAAAAAACACTTTTGAATTGCTTAATCGATTCCAAATACTTTTTTGAATCATATTTGAAACCCAAAGTACTTCTATATTGAAGTTACTCCTGTGAAGGAGTCTTCACTATTGACCTTGTTGACAAGGAGTCTCTACTACTTCTCTTGTGATTCTTGCGGGAATCATTGTTGATGACTGCGATCATCATGGGTTCTCAAGGGAATTCATTACTGAAGGAATATTACGATCTTTATTGTTCTCGAGGTAATCATTGTTGTATTTCTTTATTGCATTTGTAAGTTGTGACTTGCAAACTCTATTGAAATAAAAGGTTTTTCCCTTTGGGATTTTTTTCCTGAAAATTTGTTTTCTTTACATGCTTGATTTGAATCACATAGCTGCATGTTCAAGGGTTAATAAAAATTAAAATTTATTTGTGGTATTGAAGTATAATTAACTAAGTTTCCTCCATTAGATAATAGCGCACACTCTTTCAAATTGGTATTAGAGCAGGTTTCACCAAATTATCGTGAAATCCTTTTTTGTAAAAAAAATATGAGATATCAATTCTTTTGAAAACTGATTTTAAAAAATCATAAATTTTCTGATGCCGTTGTCGCAAAGAGTGACCTTATTAAAAATAGCTTTTCCCTTTCTTTTAAGCATAGTGGGGCACTCAAAAGCTTTGTGCCCTTGCACTCAAAACATATTATATTTTCCTCTTTCTCACCGCTATCCTTGACCTCATCTTTTTTTTTGGGGTTTTCTCAAAAAACCTTTTTATTATTTTAAGCAATTTTGAGACAGTTTTTAAAAAAATTCGCAAATAAGGCTAAGTCATCGAAATCAACCTCACCCTTCGATTCAGACTCATTAAATTTCTCTTTTTTTTTTCTTAATTTGAGTCTCTAAAACTATCCCTCTGTCCTTAGGCTTAATGGTCTTGGAAAACATGTCGATCTCATAAGTTTGAAGGTCTCATATGAGTTCTTCTAACCTAAGATAGTCTAAAACCCCTAAAGAGTTAAGCGCGGTGATCTAAGGAATAAATTGAGATGGGAGTGACCTTAAAATATTTTTCACAACTCTTGACTCCTCAATTCTCTCACCCTGATTAAATCTAGTATTAACAATGTCCGATAACCTAGCATAAAACTCATCAAAACTCTCGGACTCTGACATTGGAATAGTCTCAAATTGGGTGGTCAAATTTTGAAGCTTAGACGCATTGACAACGTTGGTACCCTCATGTGTTAACTGGAGGACATCCAATGCTTATTTAGACGTAGTACACGTCATGATGTATCCGAACTCGTCAGGGGTGAAAGCTCCAAAAATAGCACTAAGTCCGTGGGAGTTATAGGTACTCCACTTGAACTCATCATCAGCCCATTCAGAAATAGGTTTAGGATTCGTGACATTATTCACACTGACGGTGGGAGGAGTCCACCCTCTTTCACACACACACCATACTTTTTTATTAATTGCTTTATATGGATCTCATACGGGATTTCCAATAGACATAATTCGATCCATCGAAAATAGATATCTAATTAAATAAGTTTAAGCCATCAGAGAATCGTGCGCACACTCACAATTGATTTGATTTATGATATGTATCTTATATAAATCTCAATATGTCACGAAGGTATTTTCTTTATCTATTATGTGTAGGTACACTTTGATGAGCAATTGAAAAGACATATTTGATAAGGCTCCCAAAAATAAGATCAAGAGAAAGTAAGATATTTGTAGATTTGAGAAGTTGAGGATTTTAAATACTTGTACAATTTTAGTATTTTTTTATTTATGGATTTCTAGGATGGTTTTTTATTTGTATAGGATTTTTTGGACAATACAGATTTTTTATTTTGTACCGAAATATCCATAGGGGGATATTTGTAAGGGCAAATTTTCCATTATTTCCCCTAGTATCAAGGAGTTGTTCATAGAGTTTAGTTTTCATCGAGTGTGGCATATCCCGTTACTTCTCTCATGGCGCTTCATGTTCAAGAAGATCGATATGATTATCAAGCATATTCAACAATCTCCACGACTTGACGTAATATTGGTATGGATTTATTTTGTGTTTCATATATTTTTTACTAAGTATTGGGATATTTTTCTAAACTAGTTTTTTGTCAAAACCAGGCGTTTTCAATTAGTTTTTGAAAAATTTTTAAACTGAAAAATATTTTTTATTTTAAAAACTCTCGTTCAAACGAGATTGAGATCTTGTTATAATAACATGCTCATATCGTTAGAACCTCGTTTGATGTCCTGCTTCAAACGTACTTCCAACAAGGGCTTACCGTCTTAACTTTTTTATCTCGTTGGAAGCAAAGTTGATGTCATTCGAATGACATCATCATGTCATTAGAGCGACGATTAATTCTCGTTCGAACGAGATTGTGGCACCTTAAAATTTGTGTTCGCTTATAAATTCTTGCTTTCGTGAAGAAATTTGTTAAGACCTTTGATTTACCAAAACTGCAGAACAACTACTTTAAGTCTTCATCTTTTATAGGGCAAAAACACTTTTTGATTCACCCAATCGATCCCAAATACTTTTGTGAATCATCTTTGAACCCAAAGCACTTATATATTAAAGTTACTCTTGTGAATAAGGAGTCTCAACTGTTGCTCGTGTAATTCTTGTGGGAATCATTTCTAACGACTACGGTCATTGTGGGTTCTCTAGGAAATTCATTGCCGAAGGAATATTGTGATCTTTATGGTTATCGATTGAATCATTGATTTATTTCTTTATTGTATTTGTAAGTTGCGGTTTGAAAACTCTAGTGAAATGAAAGGTTTTCCCCTTTGGGTTTTTTTCCTTGAAATTCTATGTTTTTACATGATTGATTTGAATCACATACTTGCATGTCCTCGGGTTAATAAAAATTAAAATGTGTTTATGGGATTGACATATAATTAACTAATTTTCCTTTATTAGATAATAGCCCGCACTCTCTCAAATTTGTATCAGAGCAGGTTTCACCAAATTATCGTGAAATCCTTTTCTGCAAATTTTTTCTGAGATATCAATTATTTTGAAAATTGATTTTAAAAAATAGCAAATTTTATGATGGAGAAATCATGTAATAGGGTGACAATTTTTGATGATTTGAATTATGCATATTTGAAAGCTTGTATGAGATCCACTTTAAAGAAAATTGATGAAAAAGTCTGGCTTGTGTGTGAATGAGGGTGGGCTCTTCCCACTGTCATTGTGAATAATGTCACGAATCCTATACATATTTCTGATTGCACTGATGACGAGTTTAAGTGGAGTATGAACATTTCCCGCGGACTTAGTGATATTTTTGAAGTTGTCACCCCTGACGAGTTCCGCCGCATCATGATGTGCACTACATTTAAGAAATCATGGGATATCCTCCAGTTAACATATGATGGTACCAACACTTTCAAGGCATCTGATCTTCAAAATTCGATCATCCAGTTTGAGACCCTCACCATGTTAGATTCTGAGAGTTTCGATGAGTTTATGCTAGGTTGTCGGACATTATTAACATGAGTTTTAATTTGGGTGAGGGTGAGGAGTCGATAGTTATGAAAAATATTTTGAGGTATCCCGATTTATTCCCATGGTCGTCGTGATTAACTCTTTAAAGGTTCACTTTTTCTAAAAAAGAAATCGAAAATCTTTTTTTTTAATTATTCAAGAAAAACAAAACTCTTTTTGAATTTTTTGAAAAATATATCAAGATGGAAAAAATATAAATACAATGGTAGTACACATTAGCAATAGGCATGAACGATATAAACCTGAAAACCATCTTAAAGTATCAAAAAAAGTATAAACCTCAATCATTAGGTCCGGAGGTATTCTTCAAAGTAGGTGACATCCTATGAAAAACATCCATCAAATCATGTGTTTTTGACCAAATACTCAACTTTCTCTAAAAAAAGCTCAAAATCTCTCATGTGATGTGCATGAGCATGCAGAGTAATAAGTGTGAGAGTGCGTGCGGGAACATATGTAGTAGCATATCTTGGAAGATACCTATGAGAGTACACACTACCCAACTTAAAATAAAATTTCCTAAAGTGTCCTCTTTGCTTGCAATGGGAACAAGTATAGACAGGCTTAGGAACACCTCTCTCAAAACGTCTAGGACGCTCTCTCCTATGTGGAAACAGACTCCTATGTGGGTTAGGTTGAGAGCCATAAGGATCTATCAAAAACTCAGGAACCGACTTGGGTGCTACATTGAAAGTGGACGCACCGTCATAACCTATTCCTAGTATCTCAATATTACCCAAAGCGGGACTGAGGAGAATATTTCCAATGTCCTTAAATGTGTCCTCTAAAGTGACTTTGACCTTTTGGGCACGTTCGATATCTCTCTCAAGTTGGGATACATGGGCTTCAAGTTTCTCAGGAATCTCTAATGAATATTGAAGATCTCATATAAGACTAGCCGCGATGTTGGTCAATCACTCTTATTCGTGTCTAAGATGATCAATTACACACATAAAGAAACTCTCACCTTCCCGAGTTGACTCGCCAACGCCTCACACACCCTCAAAACTTTTATCTCTCTCTCCAAATGTATCACTGTAAGAGATAACTCCTTATTCATATTTTTTGTCTTTAAAATCTCGGTGTATAAATATTTTTGGATATCCCCTTCTCCCTCTCTTGCAATCTCATCCTCACACTCATGAGAATGGCTTGAAACATCATTGAGGCTCTCATGTTTATAAGTTTCCTTATTGTCGAGGAACAAATTAGATGTGCTCACGTGACTAGCCATGAAAGCAAAATAGTTTTCATGTGGTGATTCTCCCCCTGAATCATCTAACTCGATGTCACTATCTATAAGAGTGGCATCATTAGCAATAGCTTTGCCTTTTCTCTTTATCATAGTAGGACACTCAAAAGCCTTATGCCCTTTGACCTCGCACTCAAAACATCTTATATCTTCCTCTTTCTCATTGCTATCCTTAACCTCATATTTATTTTTATTTTTCTCAAAAATCTTTTTATTAGAAGAATTAATTTTGGAAATTTTGATAAACATTATAAAACATTCACAAATAAGGAAAAGTCATCGAAATCAACCCCACCCTCAGATTCAGACTGACAAACTTTTTCTTTTTCTTTTTCTTAATTTTTAGAAACATGTTAATCTCATAAGTTTGAAGGTCTTTCTTCAAACCTATTTAGCTGGGTGTCTCTTCACGTGCATGTGCATGGTGATTGTTGCATATCCCATGTGTGGCTTTTCATACGGTTGACCGTGCACCTTCGTAGAGGTGGTCGACTGGGTAGTCGACCAACAGGTACTTGTGCCGACCATGTTCGATCTAGTGTAGCGGGCCTCATGATACTATTAACATGTTTCACTATATTACTGGTCCACGTGGTTAAATAATTTTAACCTATAACAAAGCCCCCAATGCTCCACACTTTAGGATTTATCAAAAGAATGGAGTATTTATTTTGAAAAGTTTCTCGGGGCTTAAAAAGGTTGAAGGTCGACAGTCGACCTCTTAGACTTGTAAATATTTCACTATTGTACTAGAGTGGTGGCACTTTTGTAAATAACTTGAAAAAAGGCAAACCACCGGAGGGTACATTGGTCTTTTTGCTTTCTTGGGATTTGAGAGACGTTGAAAGTTCAACCGTTTGGTTAAATTAATCATTTAAAATCATGAATATCGAGAGTTTTCATTGTCTCTATAAAAGGTTGAGTTTCCCTCTATTTTCTTTACCCCATTATTCTCAAACTCCATATCTTCTACTGTTGCATATTCTCTTTGCTGCTTAAACATTTTTCATCCCTATAGTAGTAATTGTAAGACTTTTCTCTGCTTCATCTTTTTCTTTCTAAATTCATTAGGATGGTTTATACTATTGATGAAGGTTCTTTAGAGGAGTTTAATGAGAGCATGAAAATTTCAGAATGGGTAGCAGTGAAAATAGTGCCTGGGCCTTGTAGTTTGTTTGCATTAAATGAGCGTAATTGGTTGCCCATAATAGTCATAGCTGAATGTGGAGTCACTTTTCCTCCCAATAATCTATTTTTAGAGTTTTTCAATACTTTTGATGTGTTCCTTGCAAAAGCAGTCACCAACAGTTATAGGGTAGTAAATGGGATTAACCGTCTTAACGGATTATACAGAATCCACATAGGTATAAAAGAGTAATGTATTGTTATAAGTGGGGAACCACTGCAGATGATACTTATTACCTAAAGACGCATCATTCCAATAGGTCTTTGGAAATTAACTTGCTTGATTCCAATAAGGATTATTGGGATTATGGAGTCATTGTAAAGAACTGGAAACATGCTCCCTTTCCTGGGGGGTTAGGTATACTAGTCCCATATGCTCCCAGGAATGGTATGGCATAGGTCAGATATTTATGTTAATTGTGTTTTATTTATGCGCACTTTTTGTTTGTCGATATTCAGACTAATATACTATGCCTTTTTCTAGAGAGAAGGAAGAAAGATTGTCCCCCTGAATCATAAGTGAACTTTGAGGAGCTAAAATTTATTTGGTCCGGTCAGCAAAGAATTGAAGGAGATAAGCTCATATCAGCCTCTAATTTGTTGGAGTACAAGAGCTATATCACCTCCTTTTGTAGCTAGGCAAACGGAGGACATCCCCCAGCCCATATAAATTTGGAGGATTCTATCTCTTCAGCTTTTGTATCCGAATTTCCTCTTGAAAAAGGAGACACTGTTCTGGGAGGAAATTTTTCCTCGTATGAGTCACTTGATCTAACTACTATCCTAGCCACTTCCTCATATCCAAGCAAGATGGTGAAGAGAAAGATCCTCAATATGATGTTTTTGGAGATATATCTCCTCCTCTAGTTGAGAAGAAGAAAACCACCAGGGAAGGTTTAAAGAGGCTAGTGGTTGTTATTACTCGAGAAATCAAGAACACTGAATCTTAGTTTAAGAGATTAAAAAGAGGTCCTACTGAGTAGCAGGAATTCGTCCAGAAAACTCAAGCTGGCAAGGCCTCTGTAGTATCTGCCTCTATAGTAGTGAACCCTGGTCTGGATAGGGGTTTAATTTTCTCGTGAGTATTGCCTTTCGATAGGTCAGCGATTACTCCCCTATCCAAGGTAAGACTATTAGAGAGGGCAAACCAAAATTTGGCTTTGGTAATTATTTATATAGACTTGACTACTTTAATTTATGCTCTCCTTAATAATTTCTGATGATTGCTTTGTGCTTTGTACTGTTTACAATTTTTAGTCGACTATGATCAATTGTTGATAAGGGTTTATTAGTTGAGAGCATCATCCACCAATGTTGAAGGGGCTTTCAAAAGTTTGAAGAGTTCTCTTGATGCCACTAAGGAGGCCCATAAAATGGACCAGGAAAAATGGTAAGGTATCTTAAATAAGGTCGATAAGTAAAAGAATGGTGCTGAGAAAGTTTCTTATAATTTTGCCTTAGAGACTGCTAAAGAGAAAAGGAAGTTCCAAGAGCAAAAAGCCATGGTAAAGAAAAGAAATGAAGATGCCTTCACTAGGGGATTAGATAAGGCCTTCGTCGTTGCTACTTTTTAAATTGATTATATGAAGAAATATGCCTTCAAGGAAGGGGGACCATGACTTTGAATCTGGTCGACACTTCTGTCGATTCACACCTCTTTCAACAATACAATACTATCACCCCTCCAAACATTGATGAAGCAATGTAGGATGAAGAAGGCACTGGCGAGTCTTCAATAATGCCAGAGGCTTCTATGGTGGTTGCCCACTCAGTTGAGGAAGATGCACATGACAAGGGGAATGTGTAGATTCTTTAGCTAATTAGAAGTTTTTAATTTCGCTTTTGTAATGCTTAAATCATTTTTGTAATTCGAAACAGGACCTTTTTACGATGTAACCATTTTTTAGTAATAATAAAACCTTGTGTTGGACTTTCATATTGTTGCCTCAGAATTTTTTGATCAACTGTTGTGCTCATAGTTTTTTTTCAGTTTAAATCAAGGAGAGATGCCATAGTAGTTGTTGAGAATCAATGTAAAAACTTATTTCTGCATTTTATAGAGAGTCAATGTGTCATCTTCATAAGAGAGAGAATTCTGTCAATTTTATGGTTCGTTGGTATTATTAAAAAAAAGTAGATTGTTATAACTCGAGAGACGAACGTCGATATCTATTAAGAATTATAGTGGGACATATATAATTTTAAGGACGTAATCTTTAACACTTGCCTCAATATGAATTTGTGCATTCATTCGTAAAACTAATCACTATAAACATAATTCAACCTATGTTATATACTATGTTCGAAGTAGATTATGTTCTTTTTATGTTTTTAGTTTATTATGACATTTATGCAATAAAAATGGAGTTAATTTATGCAATAAGATAAAGGCATTTATGTTATAAAAGTTGATGTGAAATAAATCAAAGAGACACATATTGAAGTTAGTCGTTTGCTTTCTTGATGACCTTATCATGTAAGAATAAAGAGTTGAAAGATAACAATATAAAACCTTTAAACTCATTCTTTAGTTTTATTGACATTTTGGATGTAGTCATCTTTAATAAGTTTTTCAAGGCTCTGATCCCATGTTTTTCTTGATTAGTCATGTGTCTCAACTGTTTTGCATTTCATGTTGTAACTAAAATAAGTTTTGGGCATCTGGGTCTTGTATTTGATTCAATAGTGAAACGTAATGACCTAAGTACCCATTCTAATAATTGATTGAGGAACTGTTTGTTGTTTTTAGTTTTTTTTTAGTAATTCAAGTTTCAATCGGTAAAAGGATCCAATAAAGGTACATTGTTCATATAAATTTTGTATTCATCTATGAAGTTGTATTTCACATGAATGAAATCCAATTATAGATTCATTTCATAAAACACATGGATAAAGAGGCTGGAAATGAATGGATAGGTAATTGAAACAAGATAATTGTCGGTTCCCGATGTAGTTCTTTTACATTGCATTACAGTGTTGCATGATTGAATATCCGGATGCATTCATTGCAATATAATTCTAGTTGGTCGTTGAAATTGGGTTAGAGAATTGCAAATAAAGTATTCAAATAATGTGGGAATATTTGTATGAGAAGGTATGTTCAAAATAACTAATTCCAAGTTGAATTTTAGATGCAAATCTTTATTCAAAACCATTATTATACGAACATGTTAGATTTAGAAGCATGTCAAATACCGGCATTATGGTTGTACAAACAAAAGAGGACCTATAACTAAAAACAATCGTTGTCGGGATGATTTGATTACAAATCATAATATAGGTTTAGAAATGCATTGAGAGAAAAATTATTTAATTTTGTAAAGGGGGATATTATATAATATAAATGCTTATTTTAACAATTTAGATAGTTCACAAATAATTTCCTACCCAATTTTTTTCGTCTTACATTAAAGTTAGTCGAATCACTAATATTATACTTTTCAATTCTAAATCAAATAGGTAAATGTTTCATTGAGTTAACTTGATGGCCACGAATGACCTGTAGTACAAGAAGAAAACCGAACGTTAAAATGGGTCTCTTTCTCTCACCTCTCTTCCTTTGCATATATAAGCTTACATAAAGTTAGCCCTCGCCTCTCAGTAATCATCCCATAAGGCTTTCCTTTGTTTATTATTTTTTGTTGAGTGTATGTTGTTTGTTTGGGTTAAGAGAAAGAGAGAGAAAGAAACAAGTTGATGAAAGCGAAAAGATCAAAGGCTCTTCACAATTTCCCCATGGCCTGTTTAGAGTGGGGGAGACAAAGGTACCTGAGGTGCATTAAGCTTCATTCAAACATCCAAATCCATCACAAACGTTCAGCTTATGGAAAGAGTTATCGAAAACAGAATTTGGTTGGTTGCGACGGGATCGAGGCGATTAGGGAGAAAGTGATGTTGGATATTCAGATGGAGGCTGATAAAATGAAGGACCAGATTTTCAGGGATGCAAAGCGGTGGAATTTGAGGAGTAAACGATCTGCGTGCAAGGCACCAAATGGGAAGACTATTGATATTTCACCATTGAAGACTGAAACCAAATCTATGAGATTGAGAGGAGCTCAGAAAAGAGAGAGCTCCAAGTTTTTGCTCTCTCTTTCATGGGAAGAGATTGAGCAAGATTTCATGATCATGGCTGGGAAGGAGCTACCTTGGCGGCCCACTAAGCGGCTGAAGACTCTGCAAAAATAATTGGACGTAAGTAAATTATTATTAAACTAATATTACAACTCATTCCTCATTTCTATAATTCACTCTTGTATTCATTTTTGCAGCCGCTTCTCCCAGGCTTGTCGTTGACGGAAATTACCGCTGATTCTTACAAAATTCCTCACGATGCAAAGGTTATTATTATGCTGCTTAAACCACATTCACGCATTTCTGTCGTTATGTTTAGATTGAAGGTTATTTTTTCTATTTTATTTGCAGAAGTAATTTATGGTAGCTGCAGCTGACAAATGGGTAAATTAGTGGTACACTTTACCACCTGGCCATCATGAATAAATGTTTAGTTTGGTGGTAATATTTTCTCTAGGCTTAGTTTGGGATGCTAATTTAGTTAATTTTAATCACGTGTTCTATTGAGATTTAATGTAGCCAAAATTTGTTTCCATTGAATTATCATTGTGAGTTTGAATGAAATGCGGTTATTTATCTCTTGAAGCTCCTGAAAGCATAACCACATTGAGAAATGCATTATAGGCAAGGTTGTAAATCATACTCGACTCTTAAGTTTCAGAATTCTGTACATTCTTTTTGTTTTATGAAAATGAATTACTTGCGGCGAAAGTTGCTAGAGAGATTCGGTGCATCTATGCAATCCTTCTAAACTTTGATCTCACTGTAAAATTCCTATATTTTCAACTCATTATTGATATTGCTAAGGATTCAAAATGAATTTGAGATGAACGCTAGAAAGAGAACTCATAGAATCCTAGACTTTGATTATCATTTATTCCCATATATCAAAAGAAGACCAGCTACTTTTGTTATTTTCCTTCCCCTCTTCTGTTGAGCATTACATAAATAATAAATTTGAGACACCTATTGCCTACTTTAGAGTTACAAACCAGGGTTAATATTTTTTATTACAATCTGGACATAAAAATTTCCTTTTTCGGCGGCGGGCAAAAAAATGTCTCGAGCCTTAAGCCTTAGGGTTGAATTTGAGGCTTACGCCTCAAGCCATTTTGGTGAGGCGCGATTTTTTTTCTTCTTCCATCACGTAGTCTGTATTTCAAAGGTAAAGTTCTTAATTTATCTAAAATTGCGCTTAACTTAAAAAAATGTTTAAATCTACTAATTGTTTTAAAATTGCACTTAACTTATACTATTTAAAAAATAACCAATATATGAATGGAACTTAAAAGACTGATTTTGTCAATTTGATTTTGCATCGATTAATTTATTGCCATATTATAAAATTACCAATATGTAAAAAGTCATCTCGGGGGAACGAAACAATGTTTAACTACATTTTTTTTGCAGTTTTATTTATATTTCCATATTACTTTTTTTTTATGATTTTATTAGTATTTTTTTAATATTATTTTTTATGATTTTATTAGTATTTTGTTGGCTTCACAATGGGTATAAGAAAATGCACATTTAAGAGAGAGAAAATGTAGAGAGGATGTAAAGCTACATCCTCGCTACACAATGTGTAAAGATGGGACCCACAGTTGGACGGTTAAGTGTTACCCGTCCAGACTGTGGACGGTATAAACTCGTCCGCCCAAGCTTTGATTCAAAATATATATATATATATATATATATATTCTCCAAAGGCTGGAAAATGGGGGGTAATATTGGAAAATGGGGGGATCAATTTCCTGGATGGCTAAAACTCATCCGTCCAAGGCTCAAAACTACATTGTCCCACTGTGTCAACTGACGAAACAATGTAAGGGAGAAAATGTATGTTTACATATTTTGCCATTAACCCATTGGAGATGTCCTAAGGGGGAAAATCTTGTTTTACGTGTGTAGTAAAAAAAATAAACAAAGGGGGACGTTAAGAACTCTCCATAGCAAATCGGGTAAAACTACTCGCTTTGCATTGTTTCCCTTAAAAAATATGCACAATGGGAGATCGATAGTGTGTACTCCTCTTTGAGACAAAAATACAGAGAGCTCAACAAAGATAATGCAATTTAGTCAATGGTGTCTCTAATCCGTAAAAAGACTAGTCTATTTCTCTTTTTCCATGAAGTCTAAATGATGCACAATGGAGTTGTCATCCATAGGTTCAAGCTTTTGTTTATTAATCGCCCCACCCCTCCAAGTTGTTATCATACCTCCATTGATGCGGGCATAACCCTTTTTTCCTACAAAATCCTCGCCACTCAACAAGGCAAAAGCAGGTGATTCGATGTCTCCTCCATTTTCTTTACCATAAGTACATATCCAACAACGACTGACCATATGCCTATCCCTCTTCTACAACACATCAGTAGTCAAGTAGTCAAGACGACCTTCTTTGCTACAGGTCCTAGTGAAGGACACCATTAATCAGAAATGTTCGTATTACTTGCTTCCTAAGGAAAGCTCTACCATTTCCTCGTCTCATAGAATTCTACATGCCTTTTACTACACACATTGAGCAATAGTGAGCAACTTTGAAGATGATAATGAGGTTATCCCACTTTTAAGAAGATCTAATTTTCTTAAATGCTATTTGCACCTACTAGGATTATGTTTTATATGGTTGTCTTCTATGGGGTTAGGAACCTCCTAGGTGTCGGTTCAGACAACTAATAGAAATAGTCATCCTTGGTCACCTAATTATGCGTCGTATCCCTCACTTGGCTTATATGTGTCTTTACTCAAGCATTACTACGAGCTAAGAACAACCACCCTCCAACTGGTCAATTTGATTGGCAGGTTCACCCTATGAAGAATAGGGTTTCATGGTGAGTATCACATGAATCTAGTCAAACCTTTGCTTAGGTATCAGGATTCATAAATCTTAAAATATGCATTCTGCCTTGTGATTTATGATGAGATCTGCTTTGCTTGGATACCTTGCTTGAATTATTATTATTATTATTATTATTATTATTATTATTATTATTATTATTATTATTATTATTATTATTATTATTATTATTATTATTATTATTATTAATTTTATTTATTTATTTATTTATTTTTTCATAAGGGGGATTTTCTTTTTTGGTGTTTATGACATATATAAACATTTTCGCCATTTTATCCGTGGTTTATTATATTAAAGAAATTGTTCATTAGAGTATTGATTACGTTAAATGAGTTTAAAGGGGAAATTTAGAAAAAAAAAAGGATCTAGCCACGTAGCTAACTTCACTAAAGGTATGAAGATTCCTAAATTATTATATACTTCCTCCCCACGTTATTCTTTGTTTGGATTTATGAAGCCATAACATCTAGATCCATGCACTTGTGCCCTTAAATATTTGAAATTTTTATTTAATATGAAATTGAAATTCCATTGATATGATGCAGGAGCATGATCCTCATTTTTTTGAGTTATCTAGAGCATGCCGGAGATATCATGTGTGATTCCCTACTGTAGTGACATCACGCATGTCATCACCTAGATACTTCCCTTGTACTCATAAAAGGCGCTACATTTTGGATTGTAGTCAGTATTCTTACTTTAAACACGAATGAGAATTAGAGAGAATTTCCACCCCTAATTGTTGTTGTTTAGTTTATCTTAATAGATTCCATTCCATTGCACATCAAATTGGTATCAAAGTGACTTACGTTTCGGGTAAACCTTTTATGGCTAATGACAAATGGAGTATCGGGTGGAGAAACCAGAGTGAGTTATCTCACTCTGGTTGCACCTAAGGACACTAGAACTTGATGCTCTGATACCACCTGTGACACCCTGCCTAATTAAATACCGGGTGATCAGTCCTTTATTAATTAAATCTAGAATATCCAATTGGTTCAGATAATGCATCAATGTCGAAAATCATCAATTTTATTTAATTAAAACTAACCACGTAATATTTGAAAAAGTTGGTGTCGAAATTTGATCTTGTTATTAACCATCATCAAGTAGAGAAATAATTAACTAATATTATTCATCCCAAAAACGTAAGGAAAGAACTAGCTGAATTAAAATAAGAACTGGAGTAAACACATCCAGTCAAAATCCCATACAATAATCCAAAGCCATGAAATAAAAGTCTATTAACAGAATAAAACATCTAAATATCTGAATATAAAAATAGAAATGGATGACATGTCCAACTGAAGCAAATAACTAATAGATAAAGAAGAATAGACTATGAAGCGTCTACTAGCAATGGCCTATAGCTTCCATAACAGCTACATCTCGACAACTGAATGAAATCCCCTAAGCTTGGTATCCCTGTGGCTGAGCCCCTAAAATAAAGGAACAAGAAAAGAGTTTTGCAGAAAAATGGGTCAGAGCCCGAGTAGAAAACAGTTTAAATATAGAAAGTGCTTAAATTAGTTAATTAGCACAAATATTATTCATGTTAACTTAGCATACTCACTTGATATGCTCACCTCTCATATAATGTGCACCCCTAACGAGCCTAACTACCTATACTAGTCATGATACTCTGCCTGACTATACATAATATAACCACTATGCCAGATACAATATCTAAATAACCCGAAGACAATATATTTATACTATTTAGGAATAGGTTTAAAGATGTTTTAACTCATTCTCATAACATTTTTAATTCTCAACTGGTGACCCAACAAATATATACTATAATAAAGCGGTCAATATGAAGCACATAATAAGAACTCTGTATACATATATAAAATCTCAATATGTATACATATAAATAGATATATCAATACTGCACCCATGGTTAAAAAAACCATGGTGCTAAGCATACTCGGATATCGAGTCCCATTGTAATGCTCACGCATGAAGGACAACAGGTTCAATCTCTCAGGAACTAATAAAACATATACACATATTGGAGGCGAACATAGTTCCAAGCCGTTGGGCTACGTACATACCTACGCACCCATACGACCGTTACCACTATCGTTCCCACAAATAGCCCATACCTAGGTTCCATGCTCTAGTGATACGACTCAAAATCCCCCAAAGGCACGCAAGATATGGTAGTCCACAACGCGCTAACCTCCATTCGATAGCGAGTAGCTAGGTATGTCAAACACATAATATCTCAAGTAATAAGAAAGCACACAACTTATATAACTCAATAGGCGTTCACGCAATCTGATTTCCGTAGTACATAAGGTAATATTATCATTTATACTATCACTGTTATTCATTCATATTTTACCTCTCTTGAACCCACCTTCCCTCTCAGGTTCTATAAACTTTTTATATCCCGAGAATAATCACACTCCCAACTAAATACTAACTCGGAGCTTACGTTGCCCGATACTCACATAGGTTATGACTCTCACTTGAATAAACCTAGGATGATTTTTTTAACTCTACCGGATCCTAAAAAACCATTCTGGAATCTCGTTAGAAGTCAAGGGAATCTCATTTGAACAAGGTCATTCGAACGAGTTCTTTCGAACAAAGTTCTCACTTCGAACGAACTCCATTATTTCTCTAGAAGGGTTGTTGGAATTCTCGTTCAAACGACCTGGGCAGACTTCGAACGAGAAATATGGGCAGACCCCTGTTCTTTACATAAAATTAACTACACATGCAAACACACATATATGAGAAAAAATCATTTTTCATGGCAAAGTATTTTCTTCGGCACTTTAGAGAGTTTTACAAGACAACTTACTTACAAAACTCCTAACGTATATACTCAAGACCATAGCAATCCACAAAACACCTAAAGAATACTACTTATATTCTAAAGTTTAAACTTTGGACGGTCAATAAATAATCACGATCTTATATCATAATGAGAAAAAATCGATTTTCATGGCAAAGTATTTCTTCAGCACTTTAGAGAGTTTTATAAGACAACTTACTTACAAAACTCCTAACGTATATACTCAACACCATACCAATCCACAAAACACCTAAAGAATACTACTTAGATTCTAAAGTTTAAACTTTGGATGGTCAATAAATAATCACGATCTTATATCATAATAAAAAATTCTAGCAAAATGATAAATATGTAACTTATCTCACCCATTTGTTTATGAGTAGGCTATTTCTTGTAGGTCTTTGAGGCAACCAATTTCGATAAGGCAATTTATGGTATCTCAATAACAGCACTCAAAGGAGAAAAGTTATCTATCAGGATATTAGTAAGTAATAATTATATTCTTGTTTATTCATTTTGGAGACTCAGATTGGTTTTTTGTGCACTATATTGCTAATATTAAATCTTAAGGTGTAAGATTCGGTGACAATTATGTGTGGACTAAAATTGGTAATTCTTAAAGTACTTCTATCCATGATGTACATATTACATCTAATTGATGAAAGATCATCAATAAGGAAACAAACAAGATTTCTATAGAGATGATCGACTAAGGAGTGAATTGGCTTCCAAAGGAATTACTCTAATGGATGTGGGGAAGGAAATAGTTTGGAGGCCATGTGTTCCAATTGAATAAGAACATACATGCGTGATAGTTTTATAACCACAACCATGTGTGTCAGCTTAAAACTAACATCTACATATTTTTAATTCACATCTTGAAGTTAGTGTATTAAATATTAAGGAGTAATATTACTTTGGGGTTATAACGAGTTATGATCATAACATAAAAAACAAAATAGCTTGTGCTTATTTACAATGCTACCACTTAGGCGAGGAAAGTGTTATGAATTTTGTAGGCATGCAATGGTATTGTGCAAAAGAATGTATTGTAAAACCTTTTTTGTTACATGGGCATTCTTCATGTGTGTACAGGGATGTGTTTCAGTCGGATCGGATAGAAAAAGCGTGCTCCGAAAAAAAATTCCGAATTTTTCAGCAAAAAAATCGGAGTGCCGAAGCCGAATTCGATTTTTTTCGATTTTGGAATTTTCGACAAATTCGGAAAAAATAATTTTCGATAAAATTTGAAAATTCGGCTGTTTGTTTGGAAAAATAAGAACAATTTTATTTACATCCATGTCAAAGACCAGCTTCTATGTTCATATTTGTTAAAACTTCCAACGTATCATAAAATGGAACAATATATGAAAAGTATATGTTCGTATATTTACATTATTTACATCCATGTTAAAGACCAAACTTCAATGAACATGGAACTTCATAAAATGGATAATATATGAAAAGTATATGTTTAGATCTGTTAAGGAAACTTCCATTTTCAGATCAATGAAAAAAAAACTTCGGATCCATAAAAAACTTCAAACCGAGTGAGAGAGAGAATAGAGGTGTGAACTTCAGATCCATAAGGTTGAAGATGTGGTTTTTATACGTACCTGGTATGAAGTTCGAGTGAGAGAGAGAGAAGAACAGAAGAGTGGTATGGAGTCCGACTGAGTGAGAGAGAGAAGAGCGGTATGAAGTTAGACGTTTTTTGTTTTAGGTGAAAGTGAGAAGGTTTTTTCTAATAACAGAGAACATTGTTTATCTTCGGAAAATAAATTAGGGTATATTTTCCTTTTAAACTTTAATGTTCAGAAAATATGGAAAAATATAATCAAAAAATAAATCAGAATAAATTTTGAAAATTCAGATCGGATAAATTTTTGAAAATTAGGATCGGTAAAAATCAAAAATTCGGAATTTGAAAAAAATTCTAATTTTCGATCCTATTTTTTTCCAGAAATTTCACAAAATAAAAAATTGTTCCAAATATGGAAAAAATCGGATCAAAATTTAGAAAAATCGAAAGTTCAGAAAAAAACACAGCCTTATGCGTGTATATTATTACATATTTATTGATACGTGTTGTATCAAGTTGGATTTCAGTACATTTAGCCTTTTTGTTTCTCATTTTGTATTATATATATATATATATATATATATATTACATATGTTCAATTATAGAAGTGGGAAAATAGTTAATAAAACAGTCTTTGAAAGTGACTTTACTGCTATGGACCATAACCACACTAGCCTATTAATATTTTGTAAGGATGCTCTGGTATGACTGCTTCGCATTCATTTTCAAAAAAATATGTCACTCTTAATTTGTTTCTTATATGTCATCCAAATGGTTTATTGTATAGGGATGTATATACACAGTCAAAATGAACTTCCACACAACCGCCTTGTCTCGGTCCCACCGCAATCGAAGTAGAAGTAAGCATCACCCTCCTCATACCCCATTTTTTAACATATCACGAAGTATGAAAGTGTTTGAACTTTGGGATAGGTGACCTTCTTCACCTCCCCATACATTGTGGAACATATCATCAAGTATTTTTCGCGGTCCTAATGTAGTTTGAAATTATTAAGTAAATGAATTATAGTTCTTTTTATTCAGTTGTTAACTTGTAGTGTTATGGATATAAATATTTTTTTTACCATTTTTATTATTTTCTATATGTGGTGGTGGTGGTGGTGGAGCATTTTTATTTTCTTAATATTTTAATATATGTATCAGTTCATAACACTTACAAATGATTTTTTTTTACATATCAATATTTGTATGTGTTTTGAACCATTACAAAAAATACATATTTTATCATTTGTAAGTGTTTAGAACCATTGCAAAGTAAAAATGCTTACTAAATTTTGCAACGGTTTTGAACAGATATAAATGAAAATTTTGCAAGTGTTGGCCAAATTTTCATTTGAAAGTGTTCAGAATTGTTGCAATTTTTTTATAATGGTTATCCAGGACGGACATTCGTTCTCAATAAACCGTTGCAAATAGCATTTGCAATGGTTTTGAGCACTTGTTTTGTTTTACAATGCGCCAATTTGCAAGTGTTTTGAACTGTTGCAAATGCCATTTACAAGTGTTTAAAACACTTGCAATTTTCTTATTTGGGTGTATTTTTCATCCTATTTAGGATGATATGTATATAATAATATGAAAAGACCGAAGACCATGGGTATCCAAAATGGTGTGCTTAATATATGCTAACGATTTGTTAAACTTTTCATCCATTTGACTAACGAATCTATATTTAACAGGATATTATGCTGGACCTGTAGGTCAAGACAATAAATAGTTACATCAGGGTCATTGATATTTGAATTCCTTATTTGGGTATATTACATTTCATTGTATCTTTTTAGGAGTACATCCTTTTCAGGATATTTTTATAATGGAATATAGGCATATATGATTGTTTACATACCTTTCCTTATACACGTATTTGCTAAGCTGGTTGTACCTATATTCATCTGGATTGTCTGTTGTAGAATGAACGTCTTACTGTTTTTAAGTATGTACTCCTTATCTTTGCTTCAAAAAAATAAAATCCTCATGGGGTTTTCATATGGATTTGTAGTCCAAGTCCCATAACATCTTAGCTGGTCAGATTTTTGAAAGTATTTACGGTCATAACATGATGGTATGTTTGTATATAATTAATAAATGGTTTCTACAAGAAACCTTGTGTCATAAGTTATGCATTTTTTAGCGAGTTTCTCAATCATCTTTCTTATAAACACCCACTTTTAACCTTTATGGTTAACGTCACATTTGTTTTGTACTATAGTTCCGAATACACCACGGTTATCTAGAGACTAATTATTCCATCACGACATTTTCTCATTTTTGGAAAATATATTCTTTACCGGCATTCATTTATAGTACGCAAATTTATAGTATCATTTTCCTTTGATTTTTGGGTAGATATAACACATATAACTATGTCATCGATGATTAGCTTTGGCGATCTCACTTTTCTCTTATATATGTATAAAACATAGATATCTCATTGTTATTAGGTAACTTTTCTTACTTCAAAGGCTTTATAGTTACTTCAGGGAGTTGTCTCTTTTTATGGACAATAACCTCTTTTGGAGTTTTAGAAGATAGTGGGTCTTTTTGTCATAACCACTTTCAGTGCATTTTGTATAGTCTCTTCTATAGCGTTATTTGAGCATGGTTTTATTTGACTTCCACTACTAGGGAGTCAATCAGTTGAGATCTATAGGTTTTCCAAGCTTCTGGCATGCAATAAATTTATTTGTTGCCAAATTTATCTTGTCCTACTAAGACAATGACTCCGACAAGAACATTTTCAACTTTTTCATGTCAGGTCATCAAACACTCTAAATTTTATAATCATTTGAATTAGAGTTGAAAGAGGATATATATATATATGTATATATATACAAAAATATCATTAAAACATATCAAGGGGATGGAACACATATAGAGGTAGTGAACCAAACAAAATTGAGATGGGAAAGAATCCCATGGGCACACAATTGACATCAAATGTTAGGAGACACCAAAACACTAGTAGTGTAAAAGCCATAAGCTATCCAAAAAATTTACATACAAGAACACTATTGGTACACCATAATATAATTGATCAAGCATTGAAGCTTGAACCAAAACCACCAATAACTTGACATCCTCAAAACATTTGTTTCTCTCTCCAAATCAACCACATGAGGCATAATGGCGCTAATCTCCAAGCATCACACTTGAACCTCGATATAAACCGCCCTCCAAACCTTCATCATGGTAACCACCACATCCACAGTCTTGCTAGAATAAATTTCACAAGAACATATAACACCTTAATTTCAATTTCCATAGATAAATATAATACGCATCTCGTTCAAAGGAAATGTATATAAGATGTGATCCTTTAATTGCATAACTTTATGGGAATCATGGTAAATGCGAAAGAAATAAGAAAAATTCATAACTACAATATCAAAAGAATAAAATATTAACAAACACTAAAAATGAGCATTTGGTTGAAAATTTTGAGTTTATTAAGATTTATTTTTGTTTTAAAGTTGAAATGACCTTTTCTCACTTCAGTGTGGCTAGTCTAAGGAATTTCCATGAAAAGTTCCATGCAATTTAAATGTAAAGCATATATATATGTGCATAGATAATAATGAGCATTTGGTTGAAAATTTTCAGTTTATCAAGATTCAGTTTCGTTTTAAAGTTGAAATGGCCTTTTCTCACTTCAGTGTGGCTAGTCTAGGAAATCCCCATGAAAAGTTCCATGTAATTTAAAAACATAAATCGTGCATATATGTGCATAGTGTTTGAAATGAAGAATAAAAAAATATTCAATATGCATTTGCCATTGCCATTGAATAAAGATTTGATAAAAGAAAAAATCCTCTTGACAGCTTGTTTAGAAGAGTTGTCTAAAATAATACCACTTCCAATAAAGCATGGCATTATTTAGAATCAGTTCTTTTTTGCATTGATGAACTTGACAATAATTTTTATAATGTCAATTAATTGAAACATAAGATTTAAAAAAATGGATGGACATAAATGAAAGGCTATGTACCATGGCTACAAAGTGGTCAAAATAGAGAACTATATTGGGAAATCACATGCAGTTGGATAGGGCTTCTAACTCAAGATTATTTTGGAAAGGAATATTTAAAATAACTTTGATATTCACCCCACTTTTCTTCCAACTTTTTATTACACCCCTATTTGGAAATTTTATACAAAAGCAATAGTGTCATCAAAGCTCACTGTCACTTTATGAGGGTATTTTATAACAAAATTTCGGATTTAGTGACTCTTTTGGCGGTGTATCACAATTTTATTGTGAGTCCGTCCATTATGTATATATATATTCTCCTCAAATTCATTCACTCCTTTCAGTTTCTCCAAAAAATGTCCGTTGAGGTTGCCAAGTAAATAGATTACTTTTGAGTTTCTTTTCCCATAAATAACAAGACGGGTATGTACGTCTTCTCTCCCTGACGCACACACTCCCAGACATACCCAACATACCCATAAGTAATATTGAAAACATGGGTATGCCGGACCATGAGCAACAGTCGGGTCCGGGTTTCCATGAGATGAGCATGCGGGATGGGTCATGGGTTATGCCCAATTTGAAAGATAAAAGACCCAATCCATCATCCTTATGACATTTTACTGCGTTGAGTGTGAGAGTGTGAAGGGGAAAGAAAATGAAGAAGTGTGTGTGTGTAAGATGAGGGATTTTTTATTTTTTTTTTGATGAAAATAGAGTTTTGAGATGGATTATGTTATGGGGTTTTAGGGGCGGTGGTGGTTTTAATAGATTAATAGATTGGTATGATTTGAATTTGGGTTCCAGTTAACTAAAGCAATAAATGTAGACTTTTGCTTTCAATTCTTTTTCTACTAGACACACGCATTCTGTGTGAGTATGCAGTTACAAGGTATAAATTATTTTTATCTTTGTGCATCGTTTGGTGTTTGTGTCAAATAAAAATGTATAGATCGAATTATATATGTGTGTAATATACAAATAGGTAGATACATATTATGTGTTATGTAATTATTTGTACTGTGATGTTATTTATCTGTTTGATTTGGCATTTTTACGTTACAATAGGTCTATGCCGACTCATGCTTTTCGTTTCATTGGTCGCGACACGCTGACATGACATGTCCCGATTAGTTATTGTCTTATAATTTTAGGTTCGTCCTATCAACACTAATCAATCGCGACACACCATGACAACATGTTGCGACTGATACATGAAAATCATGAGTCAACATAGAAGAACTTATTATTTTTGAATTATTTTATTTTTGATTTGGAAAAAAATGATACTTTAAATCATTTTGATTCAATGATGTAAGAAAATGGACCTATATAAAAAGTGAAAGCGAGTATTGCAATACATGAATAAAAAATTAAACCATTTAAATCCAATAAACTATGTCAACAACTCTTTATTTTGTTTGCTATCTTTATACAACAATCAAAATCTTACAATATGACTTCCTCCATCCTCCTCCATTTTCGTATCAACTGGGATCCTTATTGTTGGAGGACCAAGATCTTTTAGGTAAGAATTAATTTACACTTACTTTTCATTTGTTTTCTGTTTACTGTGCTCACTTTTCCTTTTGTTGTTCCCAAACTTTTATTCATTTGTTTGCTTTAAGCTCCTTTAGGTAATGATGTTTCTGTTACTATTTTTTTGTTGTCTTATTTTCTAATGTGCCCAATCCTTTTTTTCACAGCATTATGAGTAAGAAATTATTAATATTGTGAACACATTAATAGTTCGTACTCGTTATCTAAATGTTATTATGGCTCAATACACATCTAGATAATGATGTTTAGCCAATAAAAACTTTTGATTTAGGATAAAGAACACGTGCATTCATTTTTGTAAAATCACAATAGATCTCCATATTTGAGTTTACCATAATATATACCTTTATCTGTATATATATTTATATAAGAAATGATAAAAGATAGGTTCTGATAACAACTCATGATAAAAAAAATGGATGTTAAATGTATTGATACTATAATTTCAAACCTTTTTCAATTTAGTATATAATAGTTTTGCTAATTTATAAATATAAAAAATGGATTAAATATATGGATGCATTTTTTACAAAAATTATAGTCCTCATTGCTCGATAAACTTATGATTACCCGATCGAGATTTTTTTTTAATTTCAAAATGAGAAAAAATATTTCAGTTGGTATCTAAGTTAATAAATCACCAAAAACGTTATACTGAAGCTCATACTCATAATCCACGATGTTGAACATATTTAAAATATGATATGTTTAATACATGATTAATGAACCAACAATCGGGAAATAAAAAATGACAATACTCTCCAAAACATGCTTATAGTAAAATGCTAAATTAAAAAAATATGAGCTAATCTCAAAGAAAAAAAATGAACAATGGTAAAGTTGAAAATTTTGATATACAAAGACATCTTGTGGAAGAAGTACCTAGTAGACACAGTGTACATAAGAAAACAAACATAAAATAACTAAAAGAATGAAACTATAAAAAATAAGTGCCTAGTAGATATCAATTTACAATTAGATTAACATGTTAAATCCATGGGAACATACCAATATGTGGAAATAATGAGATTCATGAGAATTTATAGTAAATTTATATGTGAAAGTCATAATTTCTATGAAGTTCTACAATATCTGGAGGCCAAAGTTAATAATATCACAAAATTAATGGGGCGAACCCCTAAATCAACCTATTGGGTTTCTATACCAACTAGAAAATAATTGAAAAAGAATAATTCTTGAGAGACCCTCAAAATTGTACACAAAACTCAAACTCGATGATGTGTCACATGGGTATTGGATGATGTTTTTGTGTTTGTGAGTTCGCGCCAGCAACAATAATCAATACATGTTGACGCATCACTGTATTTTTATTTTGTGTACAATTTGAGTGTCTTTCCAGAATCGCTCATTGAACAAATAAACCACATAAATAAAATTACATGAAATATTTTATGTACAGTAAACAATATTATTACACCAAAAATGCATCTCTCTCTCTCCCTCTACGACACACACACACACAGACACACACACACACACACAGACACACACACACACATTAATCAACAAGTTTTGCCAAAAAAATGTACATCTAAAAGGCTAAAATTATTGTACCATTAGTGTTCACAACACCTCTCTCTATCTCTCTCTCTCTCACACACACACAATTGCATAGAGAAATTCAAAACCCTAACATGTCCACAGTTTTATTTAGTTAAAAGTAAATACCAAAATCTAATAGTTTCTCCTTCAACTGCCAATTTAAATTACAATATAACAATCATCAACATTTTTACTCGTAATTGACACACACATAAAAATTTGAACATTAAAATTTCACATGTAGGGTAACTAAACAAACAAATGAGAATAGTAACCAACAAGAGCTTATAAGGTATCTTCAATTATGAGATGGCACATTACGAGGTCTAGATACATGAAATGTGTACAGATGATGATCATCTCCTTTTGACATAACACTACTTCTCCAATTACCATCTCCTTTGACAATTTCAGTTATCGTAAGTGGAAAAAGTCTACCCTCTCCAGGAGTAGAGAGGTCGCTCGCGGGTAGAAAGAATAGGGTGAAAGCGGGTCTGGAATTGTCCTCCCGACTTTCCTTATCTCTTTTTTCTTTTCCTTATTTTTTTTCTTTTTAATGATTTTCACAAGTTAACAATAAATTTTAAAGATTTGTTTCTTTTTATAATGGATTTTAACGATTTATATTTTTTAACATAAATAGAAAAAAAAGTTCCGTTATAATTTTTCTATTTTGGTGTAGTGATCCCTTAGTATCTTTGAGGTAATGATAACTAGGTCTCATAATTTTGTTCACATATGAGTAGGGGTGGCCATAGGCCCGAGAGCCACCAAGCCCATCCAGCCCGCCCAATAAAAAAATAGGGTTTGAGTAAGGTGAATAGTCCCGCAAAGCGGGCTTGGCAAAATTTGATAGACCCGATTTTTTTTCGGACGAGCTTGGGCATGAGTTTTTAAGCCGGATGAGGCCCGGCCCGAGAATTATATATATATATATATATATATATATATATACACTAGGGTATGCCCGTGCCTGAAGGCACACTGATAATTTTTAAAAGTATAAAGCCGTGTATAATAGAAATAACTAATGTTTTATATATTATAAATGTAATTTTTCAAAGTATTGAATCGTATAACTTGAAGTAGTGTGGAATCTTATATAATCAAGTCAAAAAGTTTTTTTTACAACACACAAGTGGAAAGAGTTTAAAATTTTAGGAAAAAATTTCTATCTTTATAAGACTATCATCATGTTTAAGAAGAAAAAAAATTAGTCCAACAATAATACTAATTGTCCGTCCCGGAACTCTCAATAATCATAAACTATTATATAACATAAATAATTGTAAACAAAAAAATGGGAATTGTCACCTTTGTTTATAGACGGTCTACAATGTTCAAGAAATAAAAAAATAATAGGAAACAACAACATTACTAAAGTTATTTTTACAACAAAACAAAGTGTATTTTAAAAAAAATGACTATAATCTTCTTTGTTTAAAATACTATCCACCCTGCTTAACAAATAAAGGCACAACGAAAATTTTTCTGAGAAAAGATGTGTATGTGATACTTGAAATGTCTGCAACACTTTAATATCGCAAAGATGTGCTTATGTAAAACATCCACATATGTGAACATATAAAGAATGCAATTTTTCTAACACCGTTACAATACTTGATTTATATTTCTCAAAAGAAGTGACCTTACACTACATAGATTTTAAATTATATATTGAGGACAACCATTTATAATAACTTAAAAGATGTTATTTCTTTCAGAATCATTTCAAATCATTCATTTATTGGCTATTCAAATCAAACTTCTCAAATCAAAGAATAAATGAATCATTTTTATTAATTTTGATAATAAAGTATATTAACTAATTCTAAAATGAAAAAAAGTAATAATATTTGGTCCTTGCAATGTTCTTATTTGGCACAAAATGAAACATTGCTCCTTGAAATTAAAGGCCATACTAATTACCATGATATTGAATTATTTCATGTTCAACGTGAACTACATCCTAAGACATCACTGTAGCAGATAAATGTAAAAGCCAAACCAAAAGATACCCATTTTATTAAGTGAAGAGCATCTCTTGAATCCATTAAACAACATAATGAATACTACTTGTATAATGAAGGAAAATAAAATAAAATAAGTGTAGATCTGCATCGGGTTCTGCTCCGTTTGGGTTTACTACTTCTACGCAGCGGTGCTCCTCCTATTACTGGCAGTAATCTTTATGACATGCCCGCACCTTCTCCTGCCATTGTACCACCCAGGGGAAAGTGCCACCACTTTCTCGATATTGTTATGGAACCTATCGTCAAACTAAGACGCAGACCCATTATTCCCTCTGTAGCTAATGTCATTTTTAATTAGTAGTGCTGCGGTGAGCATCTTAATATTCAAACTTGTGATAAAAAAAAATTGAGCATATTCACATGTCAAAAATTTCTCCTTCAAGGATCTAGCACAAAATCTGCTTTGGATGCGAGTAATAAAAAACCACCCTTATGACAGAATGTACATCAAGATGAATAGAATGCTCAGTGAGTACAACAAATGCGTATAGAAAACCGTTTGTACAAAAAAGTAATGAAATGATAAGAAAACAAAAATATGTTGTTTACCCCAAAAACACATATGTAATTCTAATACATATCTGATTTTAGAAACAACCTGTATACAAAAACAATGAGATGAAAACACAAAATAGAAAAAGGAAAACATAAACAAAATGTAAACTTGAAGTTCAAACAGTCTGAGAAAATATGTATTCCACGACAGATAAGCCAACCAACCTTGAGGTGAAGACCAATTTCGGATTCATTAAGCCGTAAATACGCTGCTTCAGGAAGAATCCTCCCCTACATAAAGTCAAGGTTTGTTAGTTTGGGGTGCAAAAGCATAAAAAACATACATAAATCCTAAAGGATTTTCTCTCAAAGAAGATACTACCTTTTATTCTGTTTTTCAGTATAACCATACTCCAAAAGTTGATTGCAGTGTTTCTCCTTTAGGTGGAAAAGGAAATCTCCTATTCATGAACAAATTGACCTCGGGTCATATGTTAAGCAAACGAATTGAGCTCGAGCGCATTTGAAAAAATCAAGCTCGATTAGGTTCGATTTGAACTTAGGTCATCTAGTCTCCTAAAGCAGAAATGAATGAATTTTATTTCTTGAGTCGAGATTTGGCTCATTGATTAAGTTGTTGTCTCCCATGGATGCTCACTATTCTCTTCTCCCGTATCACCCCACGGAGCAGACCTGCAAGTTGTTGTCTCCCACGGATGCTTGAAGATTTTCTTTAGTGGAAGGTACTGTATGAGCATAACTTCCATCTCCGGATCAACGGGTTTCTTACCAAAGGCTTTTTCAACCCTTGCTCGTTCTGTTTTGTCAATCTTCTCATCAAAATGTTGCATGATCACGGGAACTGCTTTTTTTAGATCTGATTTTATGGTCAATTCTTGGTACGGTGTATACTACAGCGTAGACCCTTAAAAATGTCCTCCCCATCACTACTGTCCAGCCCTCCATCGACCCTTGTCCCCTCGCCTCTGTCTCCCGACTCCTCCTAAGATCCTCGTTGCTGGTCAAACCAACCCCCACCGAGGCCCTCCTGCCTCGCCCACGGCTCGCGACGCTATGAAGCTTCATGCCGTAGGTCCCGGGGTCCTCCTCTGGCTGTTGTTTTCCCCCTTGGGGTACTGGTCCCTTGCTGAGTCCCATCGCTACCCCTGAGCCCACCGTGACACCAGTGAGGAGTCCTTTTGGGCAGCGGTGCTGCTGTGTATGGGGTGGGCTACTGCCAGGATGATCTTCTGGCTGCCACTTTGATTTTCTCCACCCTTTTTCCATAACTTGGAAATAAAGACTGAACTATTAGGCTGATGACAATCAAGTATCCGTAGAACAATAAAAATTCATGAACGACTCAAACCATGATGAACAATAAAGAAAACATAACAATAACATGAGAAAGAGTCGAACAAACCTCGTGAATCTTAACAACACTCATTGTTGGTAATAGAATTCATATCGGTACCCCTTCCCTTCTTTGTTGCTCTGCACTCAAGACTATAAAGGTTGGGGATAAGTAGGATATTTGACTTTGATTTGATATCTCGGTATGTTCTTATTTTCTCTGTAAAAAAATATAAAAACTAATAACATTGCGTTAATTTGGAAAGAATAAATAAATCTAGCATCCTTCATTACTGCTGGAAATAATTCAAATTATCTATCCCCATCTGGCGATTTCACTTTCGATTTTTACCCCCTCTATCGGTCTCTACCTTGCTGGAATTTGGTTTGAAAGAATAGAGGAGAAAACACTGGTCTGGTCCGCTAATCGTAATGATCCAGCAGATACATGATCAATAATCAGACTAACATTTAATGGCTAGTGAGTTCTCACACATAACAATGGAATGCTACAAATTGTATACACAGGTGCTGCTAAAAAAGAGAGAGCTGGATTCCTTTGGAAAAGATATAGTTTTCAAGATAGTCAATGGCATTCACCTGTACCAATTAAAGAACAAAATAACCTAGTTAGCGTTGACTCATGTTTCCACTGCAAAAATATTACACATCATCAACTTAGCTAAGCAAAATCAAATGATTTATCCAAAAGAAATGCAAAAAAATTATATTTCGAAAAGGGGGATACATTAAAAATGGCTATTTTTGAATCCACCCCTCAATTTTTGTAAAATGTTATCCAAGTCCCTGTATCACAAACCTCTAGAAATCATATTTTTGAGATATAATTTAGGATAAGAAATGTAGGGCTTCAGTTTAGGCAACAAATTATGGTGTTAATTCAAAAATAGCAATTTGAAATTTGAAAATAAAAGCCAGTCCTTGTTAAAATGGCTTCGGTTGAATTAAGGGAATACAAAAACAGTTTAAAATGTATGCCACTTTAAATGAAGAATTTGGTATCAACCTTAAAAGCAGGTTGCACCAACAACGACCACAATGGCAGCCTGCTAATTGTACACTATTTCAAAACCTTAATAACTCTGCACAAAGTAATGAAAATAAATATGAACTCAATTAAGAACTGCCAAGGAAGTAATAAATTTGCATTCACATTCAAATGCCAAAAATAATAATAACATGATATGTGGGCAGCAAGATATGTAAGCTAAAAATACATATTACGAACTGAATTCTTACTTTTCGTGCAATAGGAGAAGCTCAGAGTTGCAGCAGCTTCTTCTTGAGTACTCTCTCCATCTTTGAGTTGTTCTATAATACTTGTTACGATGTCACTTCGAGCATCGTAGCTTCAAGACCACTTACCAAATAGTCACGATGTATGAAAATATAAACTAAATCATCATTACATTTTTCCAACTTTAGTTACATTAAATGAAGCTACGATGTATGCCACATTAAATTAAGAAGCGACTGTTCTAAATCATCGTCATTAGTTACCCCTTTTCCAACTTTAGTTATTGCCTTGGTCATCTGTAAAACAATAACGAAATGTTAACTACATGTTACTCAACATTCTCAGCTAGTAATTTCAATATGTGATAGATTCAAATGACATGATCAAGTAATGATTTGCCATCACGAAAACACATAGAGCTAGATCTTGCTCCAGAGATTCAGAGCAGTAGCGGTTAGATCATAGCAGCAGCTAAAGTTTCAGAGTTGTCTTTTGTGGTAGTTGGGAGGGTATATATAAATACATATTTAGTAAACCTATAACCATAATTAGTTCAATGCAATATGAAAAATAACACAATATGTGTGCAATATGAAAAACATCTTAGGTTTTTGTCCCAAACCTATATCTGTAAATGTGACTATAATATTTACAATAAGTGTGACTGTAACACATAGCCACACACACGCATACACACATATGTATATCATAAAAATGTGCATACTTCAAGTTTCAATGATATTAACATAATTTTTATCATTCCACCAATACCTAATTCTTGACAGTCGAATCACAATTGATATATTCTAGTTCTCGAAACATCAACCAAAATCGTACACATTTAAGTGTAGCAGAGCATAAATAAAATGGTACGACATTTGGAAGAACTCCAAATGTGAGCAATATAGGATACTTAATCATATCAATCTACTAATGTTCAAACAAAAATAGATTAATGAGTTCCCCTTGCTCACAAATAGAGTTTGAAGACAAACAAAGGTAGGAAAAGATATTGGTGTCCAAGGTTATTAAATTAACACCCTTGGTGTATATCATCATAAACTAACAAACTAAATAAAAAAAATGAAATTAAATCATATTCATAACAAATTATAAGACAAAAATCGCTTTAGTAAATTGGAAAAAAATTCCTAAAGCATCACCTTCCATAAAAAGAATGAATCAATTTTACATCACCGGTTACGATATCTTAGCTCGAAGGTTGTGAAAATAGTTGGGTCCCCTCAACTTTAGAGTTGATTATTTCTAATGTAGCACATGTGACATGGTTTATGCTTGAAACCTTTTCAACTATACGACAAACTAAAACATTGGTCAAGCAATTCATCAAACAAATGTCATGCAACATTGAGAATGTAAACAATAGGACTATCCCACTCAGTGATGAAAGTCCCCAAGACCTCATTTCGAAAAAGAACAATCAACATTCAACAATAACATCATATAAGACGAATGCAATAACAACATTCTCTACTAATCACATAGATATTTTGAAAAAGAACAATCAAGATTTGCACTACAAATTAGTAAAACTAATTACATGAACTAAATACAACTTCATGTTTAAACTACAAATTACCTATTAGCAAAAACAACCTAATACACAGTTCACAAACCGAGAAAATAAAACAAATTTCTAACATCTGCAACATAAAAATCAAGAAACCACATCAAAATGAAACAAATTTTTAATGTCAAAACCCTAACCCCCAAATCAAAATCAAAGTTACCCAAAGTCTGAGATTATTGAGGGATCTGATATTCCCAAATGCCTAAAAGTCTTAACAAAAAACTCATATTAGAGAGTTTACCAGAGAGATTTAAGATTCAGAAATAAAAGGATGTCAAAATTTCAAAAATCAAATGCGTCTATGTTCAGTAAAGGAGTCTGAGATGTATACCTCATAAAAAATATACCATATTACAATCAGTCACCTTCAAAAGACAAAATAAACAACAAACAACATACACATAAATAGATCTAAAAAAAATAAACAAAATCTGTAAAAGAAATCTATAAAAAGAATTAACTGATCTTAAAATAAGTGAGTGTGTTTATGTGCATGTGAGTGTGTAAGAGAGTAACCTATAGAAGTTTATGTGTGTTAGACACAGAGGAATACGGATGAAAGAGGGATAGGATGAGGGAGGGAGCATCCGGCGTATGTTTTGGAAATGAGAGAGGGTTTGAAGAGGGAGGGGGAGCATCGGGTGTATGTGTGGTAAATGAAAGAAGGTTTAAAGTGGGTTGGTTGTGTTTGCCAAAATACCCTTGTGTTTGAATTAAAGTGAAAGAGGGGAAGATGAAAAAGAGGGGGAACTCAAATTTTTAAGGGGAAAAATAGGAAACACATTAATTAATTCATATTGATGACATCATTATGCTATCTTATGACATACATATATTTTCTACTTTATTATATATATATATATATATATATATATATATATATATATATATATAGAGAGAGAGAGAGAGAGAGAGAGAGTCTCATATGCACACTAAGTTTGCACATCATTTTTTAAAATAGTGAAAAAATATTTTTGAGATTTTTTTTGGTGTGATATTTAAACATTTCAACGTACCCATGTAAAAAAAATCGGTCAAACCAATATTTTTGGTGTTCATCTCTTCCATTGTCCCACTAAGAGGGAGGGTGTGTGTGACACCCCGACTAATTAAATATCGGGTAGCTACTCCTTTATTAAATTAATTCAAAATGCCAAGTTGGTTCAGTCAATAGCATCACTGTCGAAAACATTTTAATAATTACTAACCACCTAGTATTTAGAAAGTAAGTGCCAAATTTTAGGTTAAGTCTGATTAACATGCAATAAAAGAATAATGGAAGAACAACATAATCCATTCACCATGATGAAGTAATGAATAACCAACAATTTATAATAATAAGCCTGGAGGAAAAACTCCTCACAACAGTCCCACAACAATAATATAAGACAAGTCTGAATCCTGAATAATTACATGCCAAAAGTCTGAATACTGAAATAAATGAAATGTCTCTAAAAGAAATGGGCGACAAGCCCTACAACTGATAACTGAATGAATATTGAGTCAAAATAGATGAATCGTCTACAAGCAAAGTCCTGTAACTTCCACAAACAGCTACAGCTCGTCACCTGAATGAGAATCCTAAGCATGGTGTCCTTGTGGCTGGTCACCTAAAATGGTTTTTACAAAAATAGATTTGAAAGCAAATGGGTCAGAGCCCAAAAGTGTAAAACATTTTTAAAACAGCAAGTGTTTTAATAACATTAAAACATTAAATGCAAAGTACATGTTAGGACGTGCACTCACATGGAATTCTCACCTCTCGACTACATGTGCACTCCTAACGTACATTACCCATCTAAATGACACATATATCTAACCAAAACGTAATAAGTTCTACCCCTTACTACTCGATTCCCACAATACATTCCAGTGTTATCAAATAAAATAGAGGGCTTTACTTAAACTCCGATTCTCAATATGTAATACATTTCACTATCGGTTAACCCGTTATGTTTTCTCAAAACAATACAATAATTTTATTCACAATGTTAACATGAAAGTTCCCATTAGTTAAGTGTATATTATTCACATCATAAATATACAATACAAGCACCCCGAGACTAAGCTGCGGTGCACACATACTCTGCTATCCATCCCGGTACATCACGTACATAAGGATCACATATTCCGAATCTCTCAGGAATAGTTCACAGATAACAACATCACAAATAATGGAGGCGAACACAGTCACATCACATGGGTCATGCACATACCTGCGCTCCCACGATCAACAGACTTATTAACAACCCAATAAGTCCTTCTCTGACCTATGTTCATCGAGTTAACCAGTCCAAATCCGGGCAACACAAGGATTAGAGTCCCCTAAGCGAACGCAAACCTCCCGTGATAGCAAGTATGGTAGGTATGTCATACACATAAAATCAATACATATACTAAGTATTCACACATCTTAGTAATCACCATAATATATTTGTACATAACTCTTCTCGTACTGACATATAATACTACACCATTTATATGTTCCCAATTAATATAATAAGCTAGGTCGTCAATAGTTCTCGCATCGTAATAGACACTCACGTCCTACTCATATTTTCCTTTAGGTTCAAACTACACTTCTAGGTTTGACTCCTCATTATATCCCAAACATCCCAAATATATCAATTACTCATCAAGGAAAGGCTATCTCTACCTATACACAAGGTTACGGGTCACACGGGATCAAAACAGGCCTAAACTGTCAACTCGTTCGAAGTCTCGTTCGAACGAGGCTGTTCGAACGAGACTTCGTTCGAACGAACTGAGTCTTCTAACGAGATCTCGTTCGAACGAAGTGGGCTTTATAATGAGATCTCGTTCGAACGATTTCATCGTACGAACTTTACCCTCATTAGAAGTCAATGGTCAACTCGTTAGAAGCTCGTTCGAACGACCTGGGCAGGTCTTCTAACGAGCAACCAGATTCGAGCCCAGATTTTTGAGTTTCATTTTTCCAACTTCTCTACTACCCAAATCTCATCCAAACCTCAATCTAACAATTTTTTAAGGTCTATAATCGTCCCTAAACATACTTAGTTTACATATTGACATGTTTGGGGGTATTAATTCATCCTAACAACATTCAAATATCAAATCTCTACATATTTTTCCCCAATTTTAAAACTATGAACCCTATAATTTATAAATCATCTAGAAGTCTAATTAAATCCGTTTTTGGTTTCATACTAATTGTAATATCATCAGAATAATCATCAACTACAAATCTACATGCAATTTCCTCATCAAAAATGTAATTTCTATTTCCAATTTAATGGGTTTTTCATTAACTCCGAAGAACAAATAAGATTTTTATCAATTCCTACACATGGAAGAAACATTCTCTATAAAAACGAAATTAAATCACTTGCCTTAATGATAACTCTGGATTTGATGACGAATTTGATGGATGGTTCTCTCTCTCTCTGCAGAATCCTTCTATCTCTCCTTCTACAAGCTTTTCTCTAATGGTGGCTATGGAGGCTAGGGTTTTGTCTTAGGAACAACTTTCAATAACCTACGTAGTCTATTTGGGTATTAGTGGGCTTAGTGGGTTAATGCCTAATCAGATATTAATTCCCAATTTTCGTAGCTTTTAATTCCTCAAAATTCAAAATTACCAAACTACCCTTATACGTTGCCAGTATGGCCTAAAAATGCCTCGGGACCCAAACCAAACCCCCGGCTAGTGTTTTCTGACTATTTTGACCCTTCCGGACGCGTTGGCGCACTCAAAATGACCATATGGATAATAGAAATAAAATTCACTTTTTAATTATCATAATTATATACCATGACGCGACTGTCACACGCGTCTCAACAAAATTTCCAAATTGCCGTATTTCAATCTCACGACAAATTTCATACTTCAAAATTCATATATAATCATATATGCACATATAATCAAATACCAACTCGCATCTCGCTAGTATTTTTAATCCGGATTATTTTCCAATTAATACGCATTTAATTTAATTAATCCCATAAAATAAATATCACGAAAATACGGGGTATTACATACTTCCCCCTAATAACTGAATTTCGTCCTGAAATTCGGAACTAGAAATTACCTGGTAAGAACAACTCTGGATAGCGTTCGCGCATCTCATCCTCGCGCTCCCATGTGGACTCCTCGACATTATGATGTCGCCACTGAACACGTACTAACGGAACTATCTTTGACCGCAGTTTTCGCTCACTTCGGTCCAAAATAGCAATCGGCCCCTCCTCATAGGAGCTATCAGGCTGGAGATCGATGTCCTCCAAAACATTGTGAGAATGAGCCAAATCGTCTCTAAGATATTTCCTTAGCGAGGAAATATGAAATACATCGTGAATCCGATGCAAATGCTCTGGTAACCCAAGTCTATACGCAACCGGTCCAATTCGCTCAATAATAGGAAATGGTCCCACATATCTTGGTGCTAACTTCCCTTTCTTCCCGAAATGCATAATCCCCTTCATAGGAGATACTCTGAGCAAAACCTGGTCCCCCACTTGAAACTCTCTGAAGAACCTCTTCTCATCAGCATAGCTTTTCTGCCGATCCTGAGCTACCCTAATGCGACTCCGAATCAATTCTATCCTCGCCGAAGTATCCTGAATCACTTCCGGCCCAAGTAGTTTGTTGTCCCCCACCTCCAACCCGCATGCTGGGGAACGAAAAGGTCTACCGTACAACGCCTCAAATGGAGCCATGCCAATGGTGAACTGGTAGGAGTTATTGTAAGCAAACTCTACCAGTGGAAGATACTACCCCCATACACCCCCAAAATCAATGATACTCATACGTAGCATGTCCTCCAACATCTGGTTTATACGCTCCGTTTGCCCATCGGTCTGCGGGTGGTACGCCGTGCTCAATCGCAATTCCGTGCCCATGGCCTCCTGAAAACTCTCCCAAAACCGTGAAACAAATATCTTGTCTCGGTCAGACACGATAATTAAGGGCACACCGTGAAGTCTCACTATCTCTGAAATAAAGAGCTGGGCATACTGTCCCGCAGTGTAGTCTGTCCTTACGGGTAGAAAATGAGCGACTTTGGTCAACCTGTCCACAATCACCCAAATGGAGTCGTGACCTCTCTGTGACGTAGGCAACCCCGTGATAAAGTCCATGGATATGCTCTCCCACATCCACATCGGGACCTCCAACGGCTGTAGCAGTCCTGCCGGTCTATGATGATCCACTTTTACAAGCTGACAAGTGGCACATTTAGAAACAAACTTGGCAATATCTCTCTTCATCCCGCTCCACCAATACTAAGGTCTCATGTCTTGGTACATTTTGTCCCCACCGGGATGTACCGCGAATCGTGAGCCGTGCGAGCCTGCCATCACCTCGTGCCGCAATTCCTCCCCTTCCGGAACTACTAACCTCCCATTGAAGAGTAATCACCCGTATGAGCTAACGGTATAGGATTCGGCTCCCTCTGCCAATAATTGAACTATCTGCTCCTGACAGAACGAGTCATTTTCTTTAGCCTTTACCACCTTCATGACAATCTGCGGTGTAACGGTCATTACCGATATAAATGATCGGGCGACTGCATCCTGGTGTCTCAACTCCTTCCACTTGGCCTTCCACACTTTTGCCACCTCATCTACTGGCCTACGGCTCAACGCGTCTGCTACCACGTTAGCCTTCCCCGGGTGGTACTGGATATCAAACTGATAGTCCTTTACAAACTCAAGCCACCTCCGCTGCTGCATATTCAACTCCTTTTGCGTGAATAGGTACTGTAGGGACTTGTGGTCCGTGAACAATCGAAACTTCTCCCCCAACAGATAATGTCTCCAAATCCGTAGGGCAAATACCACTGCCGCCAACTCTAAGTCATGAGTAGGGTAGTTCTTCTCATGAGGCTTAAGCTTATGGGAAGCATAAGCTATGGCCTGACTCTCCTGCTGCAATACACCTCCAAGTCCTTGTAAGGACGCGTCGGTGTAGACTAGATACTCAACTCCCGGTCTCGGCAATGCTAACACAGGTGTTGAGGTCAACTTATCCTTCAACTCGTCAAATGTCAACTGACAGGCATCACTCCAGATGAATGGCACACCCTTACGAGTCAGATGTGTCAAAGGACCTGCAATCTTCGAGAATCCCCGAATGAACCTCCTGTAGTATCCTGCTAGGCCCAAGAAACTACAAATCTCTGTCGGTGTCGTGGGCTGTCCCCACTCTCTCACCGTGGATACCTTCCCCGGATCAATAGATATTCCCTGGTCGGAAATAATATGTCCCAAAAACTGGACCTCCTTCAGCCAAAACCCGCATTTCTCATGTTTTGCATACAACTCGTTCTGACGTAGTGTCTGCAAAACTTGCCTCAAATGCTCGGCGTGCTCCTCCTTTGTCTGGGAGTAAACCAGAATATCATCGATGAAGATAATAACAAACTGATCTAGCAAATCCCTGAACACTCTATTCATCAAGTCCATAAACACTGTTGGAGCGTTGGTCAGACCAAAAGGCATAACCCGAAACTCGTAAGAACCATATCTCGACAAGAACGCAGTCTTCGAGACATCCTCCTCCCTGACACGCAACTGATGGTATCCCGATATCAAATCAATCTTCGAAAAGAAAGAAGCTCCTCTCAACTGGTCGAATAAGTCATCGATTCGAGGCAACGGATACTTATTCCGTATCGTGACCTTATTCAAATCTCGGTAGTACACACACAATCTCAGTGAACCATCTCTCTTCTTCATGAATAACACAGGGGCACCCCACGGCGAAGTACTCCTCCGTATAAACCCCTGACCCAACAACTGTTCAATCTGATCCCGTAACTCCCTCATCTCAGCTGGAGCCATATGGTACGGTGCGCGTGCTATAGGTCTCGTATCTGGCAATAGGTCTATAACAAAGTATATCTCTTGACTGAGGGGTAGGCCTGGTATCTCCTGAAACACATCAGAATACTCCCTGACAACTGGGATCGAATCTAAAGGAATCACAACCTCCTTAGAGGTATCCTCCTCCAGGTAATACAAATGAGCGGTCGAGCCTCCCTCTGGGCGAGGCATCGCCACTACAAACATCTCTTGCCCCGGAATGGCAAAAACAATGCTCCCACCGAAGCAATCAATCATGGCTCTATAATCAGTGAGCCAATCCATACCGATAATCACATCGTGAACATGCATATCTAATACCAACATATCTGCAGGTAATACCAGACTACCAATCTCTACCCCCACTACCCGGCATATAAAGAAAATAAGTGACCCACTCCCCAATGGTGAGTCTACACACGTCACTGTGCTCTCTGCCGTAGCTAACAACCCTAAGGCTTTCATAAAATGTGTATCTATTAAGCAATGTGTTGCCCCCGTATCAAACAAAACCCGACCCATAGTACCATGGATAGGAAACATACCCTCAATCGTGGGTGGTGCCTGCAGAGCTGCTGCCTGGTGGACGTTATAGACACGTCCATACTGTAACTGCCCCTACTGCACAGGAACTGCTGGAATAGCTGGAAGAGCTGGCACCTGGGCTGGAGCTGGAAGGGCTGGTGGAAAACGTGGCCTCTGTGGTTCATGTCGAGCACCCTGCTGCTGCTGCGGGGCCCTGCCCTTATCAGGACAATCCTGGCGTTTATGGCCATCCTTGCCATAAACCAAACACTTCCCCAAAAAATTCCCCCCTCTCTGTCCCTGCTGCCCCCGGCCCTGGTGGCCGTTGCCATTCCTCCACTGGCCCTGCTGAAACTGCTGTTGACCATTCTGACCCTGCTGGTGCTGATGGCCGTTCGGACCCTGATGGCCCTGCCGGAAACCTCCCTGTCCGTGCCTGAAATTTCCTGACCTGGACCTCTTGTGATCCCCCTGCTGGGTACCCTGAACACCCTGCCTCTGCCCCTGAACAGATTGTGCCCCACTGGCACCATTTCCTCCAGTCCTGCCCTGATGGCTAGACTCTCCCGATTGCTTGCCCTCAGCCATGTGAAAACGGTGATCCTGGCAATGGAGCAATGCAGCGTTAACCACATCAGAATAAGTGGCTAACGAGAGGTTCCCTAACAAGTGCTGACGAATCCTCCATGTCAACCCGTCTGTGAATTTCTGTATCTTCTTCTCCTCCGTCGGTATCTCATCCGGAACAATGTTCAGAAGATCAGTAAATTCGGCCTCATACTCGGCCACAGTCTTACCCTCTTGCTTGAGGCTCGTCAACTTTCTTCTCATTTCCATGTGAACAGCTGACGGAAAGTACTTGCGGTCGAACCGCACCCAGAACTCCTGAATAGTGAGAGTATCCCTCTCCTCTACGGTGGTAATAGACTCCCACCACTGCAGTGCTGACCCCACTAGCTTAAAAGTAGCTAGTATCTGCTTCTGGACATCTGTGCACTCATACATCCTCAAGTGCCGATGTATATCCTTCATCCACTGACTCAAAACTACCACATCGGAGCTACCTGCGAACTCCGGAGGGTGTGCTTTCTGGAAAGCAACACGTACACGTTCCCAAGCAGACGGGAATACATGTGCCTGAACTGGCGCAGCTATCGGCGCCTGAGGTGGTGCCTGTTGAACCACTGTCAGTGCGGCATTTACCGCCTGGGCCACAATGGCTGCAACCTCGGCGGCATTCATCGTGCCCTGAGCTGGTGCGGGCTGTGGTTCTGGCGTCGCATCCCTGGGAACCCTTCGTGCACGTCGTGGAGGCATCTAAAATAAGAATGATGTTTATAAGTTCGCAGTTATAAACTTAAAATAGCTGAAGAACGTAGCACATACAAGAGAATACAACAATCCTAAAATATAGGGCTCTATATCAAAGAAAGCTCAACGGAAAACATAATAAGCCGTTCAGATCCTAAAGGACACTAGAACCTGATGCTCTGATACCACCTGTGACACCCCAACTAATTAAATACCGGGTAGCTACTCCTTTATTAAATTAATTCAAAATGCCAAGTTGGTTCAGTTAATAGCATCACTGTCGAAAACATTTTAATAATTACTAACCACCTAGTATTTAAAAAGTAAGTGCCAAATTTTAAGTTAAGTCTGATTAACATGCAATAAAAGAATAATGGAAGAACAACATAATCCATTCACCATAATGAAGTAATGAATAACCAATAATTTATAATAATAAGCCTGGAGGAAAAACTCCTCACAACAGTCCCACAACAATAATATAAGACAAGTCTGAATCCTGAATAATTACATGCCAAAAGTCTGAATACTGAAATAAATGAAATGTCTCTAAAAGAAATGGGCGACAAGCCCTACAACTGATAACTGAATGAATATTGAGTCAAGATAGATGAAGCGTCTACAAGCAAAGTCCTGTAACTTCCACAAACATCTACAGCTCGTCACCTGAATGAGAATCCTAAGCATGGTGTCCTTGTGGCTGGGAACCTAAAATGGTTTTTACAAAAATAGATTTGAAAGCAAATGGATCAGAGCCCGAAAGTGTAAAACATTTTGAAAACAACAAGTGTTTTAATAATATTAAAACATTAAATGCAAAGTACATGTTAGGACGTGCACTCACATGAAATTCTCACCTCTCGACTACATGTGCACTCCTAACGTACATTACCCATCTAAATGACACATATATCTAACCAAAACGTAATAAGTTCTACCCCTTACTACTCGATTCCCACAATACATTCTAGTGTTATCAAATAAAATAGAGGGCTTTACTTAAACTCCGATTCTCAATATGTAATACATTTCACTACCGGTTAACCCGTTATGTTTTCTCAAAACAATACAATAATTTTATTCACAATGTTAAAATGAAAGTTCCCATTAGTTAAGTGTATATTATTCACATCATAAATATACAATACAAGCACCCCGAGACTAAGCTGCGGTGCACACATACTCTGCTATCCATCCCGGTACATCACGTACATAAGGATCACATATTCCGAATCTCTCAGGAATAGTTCATAGATAACAACATCACAAATAATGGAGGCGAACACAGTCACATCACATGGGTCACGCACATACCTGCGCTCCCACAATCAGCAGACTTATTAACATCCCAATAAGTCCCTCTCTGACCTATGTTCATCGAGGTAACCAGTCTAAATTCGGGCAACACAAGGATTAGAGGGCCCTAAGCGAACGCAAACCTCCCGTGATAGCAAGTATGGTAGGTATGTCATACACATAAAATCAATACATATACTAAGTATTCACACATCTTAGTAATCACCATAATATATTGGTACATAACTCTTCACGTACTGACATATAATACTACACCGTTTATATGTTCCCAATTAATATAATAAGCTAGGCCCTCAATAGTTCTCGCATCGTAATAAACACTCACGTCCTACTCATATTTTCCTTTAGGTTCAAACTACACTTCTAGATTTGACTCCTCATTATATCCCAAACATCCCAAATATATCAATTACTCATCAAGGAAAGGCTATCTCTACCAATACACAAGGTTACGGGGCACTCGGGATCAAAACAGGCCTAAACTGTCAACTCGTTCGAAGTCTCGTTCAAACGAGACTTCGTTCGAACGAACTGAGTCTTCTAACGAGATCTCGTTCGAACGAAGTGGGCTTTATAACGAGATCTCATTTGAACGATTTCATCGAATGAACTTTACCCTCGTTAGAAGTCAATGGTCAACTCGTTAGAAGCTCGTTCGAACGAGGTCGTTCGAACGACCTGGGCACATATTTCTGAGTTTCATTTTTCCAACTTCTCTGCTACCCAAATCTCATCCAAACCTCAATCTAACAATTGTTTAAGGTCTCTAATCGTCCCTAAACATACTTAGTTCACATATTAACATGTTTGGGGGTATTAATTCATCCTAACATCATTCAAATATCAAATCTCTACTTATTTTTCCCCAATTTTAAAATTATGAACCCTAGAATTTATAAATCATCTAGAAGTCTAATTAAATCCGTTTTTGGTTTCATACTAATTGTAATATCATCAGAATAATCATCAACTACAAATCTACATGCAATTTCCTCATCAAAAATGTAATTTCTATTTCCAATTTAATGGGTTTTTCATTAACTCCAAAGAACAAATCAGATTTTTATCAATTCCTACACATGGAAGAAACATTCTCTATAAAAACGAAATTAAATCACTTGCCTTAATGATAACTCTGGATTTGAAGATGAATTTGATGGATGGTTCTCTCTCTCTCTGCAGAATCATTCTATCTCTCCTTCTACAAGCTTTTCTCTAATGGTGGCTATGGAGGCTAGGGTTTTGTCTTAGGAACAACTTTCAATAACCTACGTAGTCTATTTGGGTATTAGTGGGCTTAGTGGGTTAATGCCTAATCAGATATTAATTCCCAATTTTCGTAGATTTTAATTCCTCAAAATTCAAAATTACCAAACTACCCTTATACGTTGCCGGTATGCGCTAAAAATGCCCCGAGACCCAAACCAAACCCCCGGCTAGTGTTTTCTGACTATTTTGACCCTTCCGGACGCGTTGGTGCACTCAAAATGACCATACGGATAATGTAAATAAAATTCACTTTTTAATTATCATAATTATATACCATGACGCGACTGTCACACGCGTCTCAACAAAATTTCCAAATTGCCGTATTTCAATCTCACGACAAATTTCATACTTCAAAATTCATATATAATCATATATGCACATATAATCAAATACCAACTCGCATCTCACTAGTATTTTTAATCCGGATTAATTTCCAATTAATACGCATTTAATTTAATTAATCCCATAAAAGAAATATCACGAAAATACGGGGTATTACAGTGTGTATGGCTTTATATATTTTCTCAAGTTGAAATGGTTTAATAAGTTACTAACTAGGATGGGTTGGATATGTAAAGAGACAGAT
Source organism: Sambucus nigra (assembly GCA_949130495.1). Taxonomy (NCBI): domain Eukaryota; kingdom Viridiplantae; phylum Streptophyta; class Magnoliopsida; order Dipsacales; family Adoxaceae; genus Sambucus; species Sambucus nigra. The sequence goes on from OX422210.1 coordinate 10,126,104, forward strand.
TGGTGTTTCTAGCTGGCAATTAACTAGCAATTAAGCACGTGTTTAATATAATTATAACTAATTTTTTCATTCCATTACGTTAGAAATAGTTAATTTACGAGAGAAAAATTAGGAAAAAGTTGTAAACAAGGAAACACATTTCATTAGAAATATTTTTATATTTGCATAAGTTTCATATGAGATCTTTGTTAAACATTTTGGTATTGTTAGTAATAAAAATCTATTTCATTTGATTTAAGGTTGTCAATGGACCTGGTTTGGACTTGGACTCAATCCATTTTCTTGGATCTGGATTATATTTTAAAATATGGTTACCCATTTACCCGACTATCCAATTATTTTTGGATATGGATCTAGTCTAATCCGATCCGATAAAGGCCCGGTCGGAAATATAACATATATTCATTTATATATTTATTAATATGTCTATATCGATATAATATGTAAGTATTATATGTAAGTATTATATGTATAATATATATATAAATCAAAGCAATATATGTTTTATTTATACGAATCATACATTATAATAAATTAGAACCCAAAAAAACGGGGGAGTCCGTAGGATTATAAGATTAAACTCAAATTATTATAATTTGTAGTTTCAATATTAAAGTATGCTAATGACAGTGGTACTTAGTGTTATTCATTTGATCAACAATGGCCACAAATAGGTTTGAATTGACATTATCATAAATGTCAAACAGATAAAAAAAATAAATCAAGTGTGGAAAATGTTACTCACCCAGTTTCAACAAAGAATACCAGGGGTATCATTAGCTCCCGACCATTGATTGACATGATGTATAAAAGCAACAGATTATACAACAATTGTTGCGTTTCTGATAAATACAAAACATAAATATCAAAAGTTGCCTATTACCAGATGTACAAAGCATCACTTACTACGTTGCATTCTTCAAATCTCCTATCATCACTATCAATATTCTATAGTATCAATTCTCCAAGATGTTTAAGATAAGCATGACAATAAATGTCAATCAGATCAAGATGTTCGTAAAAAATTGTGAAAAAAATATTATATTTAACATATAGACAAAAAACTCAGAGAATATTGAAACAAAATAGTATTTGTCCAACATAAAAATAATATTCTCTATAATATTAGTAGATATATATATATATATATAGAGAGAGAGAGAGAGAGAAATTCAAACTAAGATCAGTCCCAATCATCGCCAGCTTAAACTTATATACAATAAACAAACGATACCAATGAAACCCAAACAATAATCCCAGTTTTCAACGGGCTCTGCAAAAACCCCTGCAAAGGAAATTAAAACTCAAAGATAAATGAAGTTGGATAAAACACATAGCCACAATACCATAGAGCTTCGCCACATCAGCAGGCTGACCCACCACCCAAATAGTGAACCACGAACTCACAGTCATCGATATTTAACTAGTGGTCAGTATCTATTGGAGTCCAAACGTCTGAAATAAGGAGTTTGGATCGAATAAAGAGTTAATGGTCGGAATCAATTGGGTTTTTAATTTCTAGAGAGGAAGGGGATGAATCAACCGTATCCGAAGTTTTTTTCTTTTTCTTTTTCTTTTGAAACATTTGAAGTATTAAAGAGGTTCCAATGTTTTTTTCGTTTGTACCCACCTGCCGTTTAAGACATTGAAACATTTTAGTAAATAAAAAACTAATAATATTCACCACCATAGCCAACAATCACTGATATCTTATCTACATATAAAAGAGTGAGTTGCAACTGTTTACAAGTTGTCTTTTAGGTTCCTACGATATGATTCGGTGGAGTCTCAAACACTGAAAGCATTTAATAGATTTGACATTTGTAAAAAACTAATAACCTTCACCACCATAGCCAACAATCACCGATACAGTGTGTACATATAAAAGAGTGAGTTGCAACTATTTAAAAGTTTTCTTTTATGTTCTTACGATATGATCCGGTGGAGTCTCAAACACTGACAACATTTAATAGATTTGACACATGTATATATATATATACATGGTTATATATCTTCTTTCAATCCATTTATTATCCTCTATTATTCTATTAGAAATCATTCACCTTAAAACATATTACTTGCCCAAAAAATAAATGGTAACATAACATCAGGAACATCTCATCCTATACTATAAGATATAAAGCAAAAAAGAAAAACCAAACCATTTAAATAGCTGCATATAGTAACCATATCAACGTCATAAGAACATATATATATCTAGGTCATGGTATTATAACATATGCAAAAAAAGAGGGCCTAATTTCAGGAAGAGTAAGTAGCGTGCTCTACTGTTCAAAAAGAAATGGTAGCGTGCTCAATACTGTTTCTGATCATATCTTATTCTCTATTCCTACGCTTCATCCATTGTTAACATTAACAGAAAGAAGAGTGGAAGTGATGGATGTGTTGTGGTCTTCAGGGATCTTTCCTTGCTCTATTCCTTCCATGTCCACTAACCTTGACTTCCTATGATCAACTACGGTTGTATCGCTGCTAGATTCATTATTTGCAACACTAGTACTTGGTGCCTGATCAAAAGGAGTAATACGATCTCTAAGGCATGCCCGGAATTGTGGTGGAACTAACTCCCTTCTAATCTCTTTCACGCAATCAAGTAGTTGCTCCTATAACCACATTATCAATTATAAGCTGCATTTATTTTAACCAGAGAAATGATTTCACTTCAAAAATATCTATCAAATCATCCCAAATAGAAATAAGCAAGGTTCTAAAAAACGCGGGGCATGATCGAGGCATGGAGGCCATGCCTTAAGCCTTAAAAGCCTAGGCGGGCCTTAGGCGTAAAAAGGCGTGAAAAGGCAATTAGCCCTTTTTTAAATATATTTTAATATTTTTTTTTTAGGACAAGGTTATTAAAAATACTAAAATGGTACATACCTTAAGAATATATTTAAATATTTTTAAGTTAAAATACTATTTTTTTTAATACTAAAAAAATAAAAATAAAACTCACTTTTTTTAACGCCTTACTTCTAATAAACTCTTGTTTTTTCACGCCTTACTCCCCAAAAATGCACGTTTTTTCACGTCTTACCCCAAAAAACATTGACCATCGTTGACCACGTCTTATTCCATGCCTAGAGCCAAAACTTGGCGTATCTAAAAAGCCTCGCGCCTAGGCGCGTTTTTAGAACACTAGAAATAAGGATTGTACAACATTTTGTTGCTATATGAACTATGAATAAATTAAATATTTTTTTCCAAGGTATCACTATAGCTTAAGTCGGAAGGACATTAGTTTGGTCTATGAAATTCTGTAGCTTATTATTACATTTAAAAAAACTGAGCACTTATCAATGAAGTACACATCGCCAACCCCAATGCAATATAAATCATCAATTATTATGAAGTTGTATATATATATATATATATATATATATATACACTTGTGCGGACTGGTCCGTATTTTAAGAATGCGGACCATACATGTGTCACCTAACGGTGTGCCTAAAAATTATTGCCTAAATTATAGGCACACTCTCTCTCTTTTTTGGGCTCACCGCCAGGTGACACATGTTCGGTCCGCACTCTTTAAATACGGACTAGTCCGCACAAGAGTAGTATATATATATATATATATATATATATATATATATATATATATATATATAGAGAGAGAGAGAGAGAGAGAGAGAGAGAGAGAGAGAGAGAGAAGAATGCTCACCTACATCATAATGTATAGATCACACCATACATCACACCTATTTCTAGGCCCAAAGAAACCTTTTTTCCAAAATTTTTATTTTCCCCTTGAAATTAACCTTCCAATAAACTCATATTCAAAAAATTAGGTCAAAATATATTTTGTAGCTATTTTTAAAAAATCCACAAAAAACTGGTGGCGCAGACCCTTATAAATTAGGTATTTCGAGCATTTTTTTATGAATTTTTAAAAAATAGCTACAAAATATATTTTGACCTAATTTTTTGAACATGGGTTTATTGGAAGTTTAATTTCAAGAGAAAAATAAAAATTTTGAAAAAAAAAGTTTTTTAGGGTGTACAACTAGGTGTGATGCATGGATGATGTATTGAACATGATGTAGGTGAGCCTTCACCTATATATATATATATATATATATATATATATATATATATATATAGTTAATAAATTGCGTAATTACCCTGTTGACAAATTGATTGGATGCAATAGTCTCTTTGATTTCTGAATATCGTCTTGACGATATGAAGTCAGTTACAACAGCCGAGGCAACAAGTATTGATGGTCTGAACCGAGTGAATTTGATGTTTGTGATAAAAATAAAGATATAATGAATATCATTTTATTTAATCATTAAAAATACAATTTGAAATATTTTCTCTAAAAGTAATAATTACCATCAAGTTTCATTCACTTGGTCAACGAAGGAAGAGATTATTTGATTAAGTCAATTGTATTAAAAGTATTATTTTGCCCTAAGCACATTAAAATGACAAATACACCTCGAAACTATATTTGAAAGTTGTTACCTCATTTTTTTAAAATAAAACAATCAAAGCTTTAAAAGTTCATAATTTTAAATCTATAAATCTAAAATTCACAAAATTTATATATATGGAATCTACTAGTTAAGATCTATCAAACAACATTCATATTCGATATTTTTTTTGCAAAAAACATCAAAATAGATAAATTTACTATTTTCGTAAAACCTCAATTTTTTGGGGAAAAAAATCCATTTTTTTCGATGAAAATTCTTCTCCAGCTCGGGCGATGGCGCCGCTGACGTGAACCAGAAAAAATAAAGAGATAGACAAAAAGAGAGAGAGAAATTGTACGGAGAGGCTTCCGACGAGATTTTCTGGTGTTTTTTTTTTTGGTGTATCTCCGATGGGGTGGGGTCGGGACAGGGGTGATGCATTGAAAAAGTCGATGACATTTTATGCATTTTTTATTCAATAAATAGGATTAATCTTGAATTATCGCTTTTTTATATATTTTTTAAATTATACATAATTTATTCAGAACGAATCTATTTCATGCCTACTTTCTCTTGTGCATGCTCCAAACACAGTTCACGACCAGCCGATGTCTGAGGTTTACTTTAGAAAGTGTGTCAAGGTCGTTCAACAAATAAACGAAGAAATCAAGGAAGCTAAAAACCGTGACCGATATCATTGGCCAATTCAGAGTTGACAGAATCTGAAACTACATTTCCAGTACTTCATCAGGTGTCATATCATCAATATCCTCCTGCTCTACCTATACATAATTAAACAAATGTCTTTTAGCATATCCAATAGAGTCTATTCAATTAAGGGTTCACTAACCATTCAACAGCCTCTTGGTCTACCTATACGTAATTAAACAAACGTCTTTTAGCATATCCATTAGTGTCTATTGAGTTAAGGGCTCATTAACCATTACCAACTCTAACCAAAAGAATGTGGAAAGAACGAAAACAACAAAAAATGAAAATTAAAAAAAAATGTATAGAAGTTTTACCAAAAACCCAGGCAATTCCCTTCAGAGTTTGGAAGCAACCACAAGACATCAGATAGACACTTTTTTCAAGAATTGTGCATCATCCTGCCACATCAAGAATTTAAAATAAAAAACCAAGAACCAAACGGAACATACGTTTTGCTCATTGTTCTCGTTCTATCGGTATAGGTTGTCGTGAAATGAAACGATCGAAGTATGTTACGGCAAGAAATGGTGTGAATGTATCCTCATTTTTATTCTCTGAATACTGTTCATTCAAGTTCGATAACCATTAGTATATATCATAGACTCTAAAGAATTGAATGTTTTCTTCATCTATACATACACACACAGTACACACATATATCTTAGTTCTGTTATAATGGCAATGGCCGTCTTTCTTTGGGAAGAGCGAGCTTCTAAGAGATAGTAGCCCTCGGCAACCATATGATCTGATTCAACTTCAAAGAGTTTGAGTTGTTTAACAAACGGACCCTCGGCATCCATATTCATTTTTTTTTTGGAATTTAGAGGGTTTCGTGAAGAGAAGAAGATGATAATTCTTACAGATATGAAAAGGTAAAGGAAGGGATTTGAGGGGGTTTATGTAGCTTTGTGGCAATTTAATTTCTTACTTAATGGCTTGTGTACTTCCTGCCTGGCTACAGAGCCAATGAGCTGGTCTAATTTACAATCCGTATTAGCATACAATAAAATCAAGATATATTAGCATACAATCCGTATGATAGATGGCAATAAATAAATATTAAGGTAATTAAAAAAAGTAGTATTTATTATAAATTCAGTATCTTACCTTAAAATCACTAAATTAATATTTCATTTTTTCATATGTTGCAACTTAAAATAAACTAAAATATATTATATTTTCAACAACTTTATATGCAACTAGAAGAATATGATACACAATTTGTACACTATTTTAATGTTGAGTACTCAAACATTATTCTACCAAATGTACAAAATTCATTACAAATGTAATATCTGTTGTAATGAAATAATACTCAAAGAGAAAACTAGGAAAATAACAAATATCTCCAAAACTAGTTGTCTTTTTTTATTGATAAATAAATGAATTCATTAAAAACCAATCGATAAGGGAGCGAACCCGTATACATGAAGTATACAAAGCAAAAGAAATATAAGAAAAGGAACAAACAGACAGTGGCGGATTCAGGATTTTGTGTCAACTGGGGAGAAACTTTTGAGTGTTGGCGGGGGTTCGAGGGCGTGAGCCTCCGAGGCGATTTTTTTTAGGGTTATTTCGAGTTTTATCGTGCATTTTTTGGGTTGTTTTTACTTGGCATAATATTCATTTTCAACACTAAAAACCATTATCAAAATATCATCTGATAATTAATACAACATACACCAATAATTTCAGTATAAATTTAATTTTACATTATAAATTTAATTACACATAATTTCACAAAATAAATAAATGATGAAATATAAATAAAATTTGGGGATCGGATCATCGGAGATCAAAATATACGTGGTGGAGGAGAGAGCAGCAGGGTAAGTGGTGGAGGAGATCAAAATTTTACATTTTTTAATACACGTTTAGTCCAAGCATTTTATTTTGTATCAAAAACTCCCTCAAACACCCATTTAACTAATATTCTCTTATTCTTAAAGGTCTGCGCCAGCGGCATGGTGAAGGACTTTTTGGAGAAAAATAAAAAGACTTAGAGTAAACGTGTATTAAAAAATGTTTGAGGGACTATTTGGTATAAGCCCTATTTTTTTTTGAAAAGTGAACTGGGGCAGCCGCCCCGCTTCGGCCCTATATGGGTCTGCCCCTGCAAACAAACACCTGCCTCACAAACTCCCAAATTACAACAAAAAATGGACTTCCTCCATAAATTCAGCCAAATCCCGAGTCGTGACAGATATCTTCCCCTTAGACCAGCTAATTAGGGTGCTTAAGAATAGATAACGAAGCCTCGATGGCGCCATCTCAATACCTTCGAAACAACGATCATTCCTCTCCTTCCATATCGTCCACATAATACAGTGAGGAACCATATGCCAAACCCGTTTACCCCCCCCCCCCCCCCCCCAAGGAGGGTTCCACGCCTATAAAAATGCCCTCACTGACACAGGCATGATCCATACGATCTTAGATATGGTCAAAAAGATGTCCCGCGGCCATCTCATCACCCTGCAGTGTAGAAGAAGATGGTGGGTCTTCTCCTCTTCCTCCTTGCATAACGAACAACGACTAGCCAGTCGATATCTTCTCTTCTACAAACCTTCCATCGTCAAAATTGCATGTCTAACCGCCGTCCAAACAAAGAATCCACCTTAGGTGGTGCCTTAACCTCCAAAATCTTCTTCCAGGGGAATCGGAACCTGGGGATTTCCCTGGCACTCAATATAGAATAGTACCCCCTAACCGTGAAAGTCTCAGAACCACCCCCTTCCACCTCAATGCATCATCCCTTGCCATCGGACGGGGAGCCTAGATCAACCATTCAAAGAGCAAATCCGCCTCTTGGAGTTCCCAGTCCCATAGTCTTCTCCTAAGCCAAGGCCTCCACATGACAACCTCACTGATGACATTCATATGATCTACCACCGTACCTTCTTGATTCACTCCCAGATTATATATACTTGGAAAAAGGTTCTTAATAGTCCCATTCTTGCCCCATTTATCTGTCCAAAATCTAATCTTATCCCCTTTCCTTAAAATAAACTCGATATTTCTAGAATAATCCTACCACTCCCTCGCAATATGCTTCCACAAACCCATTCCATGGGCTAAAGACCCCACACTCGGCTTCCACCCCATCTGCTAAGCACCCCACCTTGCACCAACTACCCTTCTCCACAATCTATTTTCCTCCCGAGGGAAATGCCACAGACACTTCCCAAGCAGAGCTATATTAAAAAAACTCAAGTTCCTCACACCCGCCCGCCTTCCTTAATGGGTTTGCATACCTCCTCCCATCCAACTAAGCTGTGCTTAAATCCGTCTTCAGTACCTCTCCACAAGAAATCCCTCATGAGTTTCTCCATTTTTTTACGTATGACCGTAGGTAAAGACAAAATGGACATGTAATAAGTTGGCAAACTAGACAAGCGGCTCTTGATCAAAGTAAGCCTTCCCCCTTTCGATAAAAAACCATTCTTCCATCCTGCCAGCCTCTTCCTCATTCTTTCCAATACCGAGTCCCACATCGCCTTGGACTTATACTTGGATCCCAGAGGCAAACTAAGATAAGTATTAGAAAAGGCCCCTCTCCTGCCACCTAGAATACTGACAAGATCATCCACATTGCCCGCTCCTCAATCGGGATCAACTCAAACTTCCCCGTATTGATCCTGAACCTCCAAACCGCCTCAAAATAAATTAGCAGTAGCCTCAAAGCACGAATTTTTCTACGATCCCCATCAGAAAAAATAATGGCATCATCAGCAAATAGGAGATGTGAAGCCATAATCATACCCATACTCAAAGACCCAAATCCGAATCTCCTAATCCACCTATTCGCGACCACCCGACCCAGCATCCTACTAAACGTCTCCATAATCAGGATGAATAAAAAGGGGGATAACAGATCACCTTGACGGAGACCACATGAACTAGGGAAAAAACCCTCTGGAACCCCATTAATTAGCACATAAAATCTAGCCATAGTCACACACCTCTTAATCCAACGGCACCATCGTTCTCCAAAACCCATCCTTCTTAGTAAGTAAAGAAGAAACTTCCAATTGACATGATCGTACGTCTTCTCAATATCGATCTTACAAGCAATGCCAGGAATCCAACTTTTATTCCTAGCCTCCACACACTCATTAGACACCAAAACAGCATCGAGAATCTGCCTCCCCCCCCCCCCCAACGAAGGCATTTTGAGACTCCGAAATCAAAGGGTCAATCACCTTCTTGAGCCGAACCGACAACAATTTGGCTAGAAGCTTATAAATACTCCCAATAAAACTAATCGGTCTGTAATCTCTAATGTCAATTGATCCCCCATTCTTAGATATTAGGGTGATAAATGACGCATTTAACCTTAGCAAAAAGTAACCCTAATCATGAAACTCATCAAATAAATCCATCACATTAGTCCTGACAATCGGCCACAACTGCTGAAAAAAATCCATCGTGAAACCATTTGGACCTGGCTCCTTATCCCCACTCATAGACTTAAGCACCTACAAAACTTCCTATTCACTGAAGGGAGCCTCAATAACTTCAACCTCGAAAACCCGAATGCTTCCCAACTCATCCCCATCAAGGGAAGGCCGCCATTCCTCTTCTTCCCTAAACAAATCCTCATAATACTCAGCAATAACCCCCCCTCATCCCTCTCTCTTCATCGAACACCTCACCCCCACTAATATTTTCCCAATGTGGTTACCCCTCTTGTGTGAGTTTGCCACCGAGTGGAAAAACTTAGTATTCGAGTCCCTTTCCCTCAATCACAAAAATCTCGATTTCGGTCTCCAACTAATTTCTTCTTGGATTAACCTCTTCCCTACCTCCTCTTTTTTAACCTCTCTCCCTCTCCTTTCTTCCTCATAGAGACCGACACTCCCTTCTTTCTCATCTAACCTCCTCACCTCTTCCATGTACCTCACTGTGACCTGGCGCACCTGACCGAAGACCTCTATATTCCACCTTTGATATCTTCTTTAAGCAAACCTAATTTTTTTGCCAATTGAAAACTGGCATTCCCCTTCACCTCATACCCAAACCACTAAGCACTCACACGCTCAGCAAAATCATTCACCTTGAGCAACGTATTCTCAAATTTAAAAGGAATCCTTCCCCCCCTCCACCCTCCACATGCTAACAATATAGGGCAATGATCGGAAGTGACCCTGGGTAAGGTAGATTGTATCACCCCTGGGAAATGCTCCTCCCACCTCTGTGAAATAAGAAAGCGATTCAACCGAGACATCGACGGCCTGTCCCTATAGTGGACTAAGTAAACAAGCCCCCTTCAAGAGGTAAATCAATCAATTCCACTTAATCAATGAAATTGGAGAACTCGCTCATGTATCTGCATACTCTACCTCCACTACTCTTCTCTGCTCCAAATCTCACCACATTGTAATGCCCACCCCCCCATGCACGATGGGGCACCCCACACCCTACTCACTCCTACCAATTCCTCCCACAACTCCCACCTACTTGTATCCTCTACTGTCTTGTAAATACCCGAGAACCTCCTAATAAAACCATCCTCAAAATTTTTAAAAAGACAGGATAAAGACCAACTACCCTCAAGGCTCTCCATAAATTCGACCACTACTGAATTCCACAAAATCCCAACCCCTCCCGAAACACCTACCGCGTCCAAAGTAACCCAATTTATGCCACGCCCTCCCCAGATAGATCTAATGCAACCACCATCCATAGAACTCATCTTAGTCTCCTGTAAACATAATATATCGGACTTCCACCTAGAAATAACCCCACCAACTATACCCCTTTTGTTAGTATCGTTCAACCCCCTCACATTCCACGAAATAATATGTAATTCCATTAAACACAATACCGCTCTTTATAACTCCCCTCTTCCCCCCTACCCCTCTCTGCTCCCCTCGCACAACATTATATTTTCTCAAATAATTCCCACGCCTCACTCTATAACACCTGAAAAATAACTCCTGAATCTTTACTAAAGGATCCTAGAAAATCCTCCCTCCACCCTCATCGGGTCTTCATCCCACCCTTCTTCCTCACATCTCCCAATTTTCTCCTTTTGACTTGGAATCTCTAAATTAACCCACGGACTAGAATCAGTTAATTCATCAAAATATGAACCTCCTCCCCCATCCCCACATTCCTTTCTAGTAGATTTCTCACTTGACACCACAACAATCTTGCAACTATTAACTGGATCCCCATAGAGTTGGCTGTTCATTTTACCCTCTTGTAAATGGCCTGACTGAGTTACTAATTTCCCGCCATTCGCCTTCCCCACTACTTTCTTTTTATTGCAATTTTGCTATGTTTCTAAACGTCTTGATATTTTTAAGCCCTAACATAGCATTACCGAGGTAGACATATTTTTTGCCTTTCTGATTTTCATTGTCAACTTCCGACCCCACCTTTTTTTTAGGCCCGCTTATGTAACTCTTCAAATATTAAATCAACTTTCAGTATATTATTTTGTAAATCCAGCACTACTAATTCAACCACCTTCTCACCTACTCCCGAGATCCTTCTAACCTCCATACCATTAACACTGTTTTGGGGACTAAACCCTTTAAGAGAATATGTATTGTTAATTACATGCTCTCTTACAACTAAGTCAGGAAGACCACAAGTCTTTTCACTTATAAGATTGTTTACCACCTGACATTTCTTTTAAGATAGTACCCCCACTAAGCCATGTTCCACTCCTGCTTTAGCCGATATTAGACCCTACCTATTCCTCAACCCCATACCCATGGATAGCTGCCTATACTCCATACCTATCATATCAATTTTTTCCATTATTTTTTGTCCCTCGCACTGAACTTTCGGACAACTGAACTTCTGTAGAATGCTGTCCCCCAGGTGAAAGCACATGCAACGTCTTGTCTCCATTAGACTTCCTCGGAGAGTTGCTCGTCCGTCCACCCTTACCAGAACCTGGAATCTGTGCACCTACCCGTATGGGAGAAAATACTTTTGTCCCTCCTTCTAACTCAACCGTGGCACTCACTTCTGCCAGCATGGGAGTACCACTCGACTTGGTCCCTACCGGAGTTTGCTCAAGCTTCAAAACCCCATGTATTTACCGACCCGACACATTATTAATGCTCATTGTAGGAAGCTCGACATCACCGGAGCATCTTCATCTGTCTTCAAACTGATCTTGTATTTTTTCAGGCCGCACCATCAAGTCGTAAACCCACTTCAATCTTAATGCTCCTCAAAGAATAAGTTAAGTCTTTGACAAGGATCCTGGCCCATTGAAGTTCGTCTCCCTTCAAGGTGGCCTCATCCACTCTCACATAGACACCACAGATATAACCAATGGATGAAAACACCTACTCTCCCCATAAATGAGCTGGCATACCCATAATATGAACCCACAAAAATTTAGACTTACAGTTGGTTCCCCTATATCTAGCTAGCGGATGCCATTTCTGTAACCAGAGAGGATCACCAAAAAAAAACCATTTTCTCTCCAAGACAATCTCTACTTGGCACTCGAAGGTAAACACAAACAGAAATAGAGAATCATGTAACATCCTCACCTCCAGGGGCGGACGCACGTTAGAACGAGCTGGGGCAGCCGCCCCGGTTCAGATTTGAAAAAAAAGGGATATTGTCTTGTATTGAGCGGCTGGTCTGGATGGGTTAAAGACGGAGCATCTGAGTTCGGGTCATTGGGTAAAAAAGGGTTGGCGAGTTGAAAGGTAAGTGGGGTATAAGGGGGTGATCGTTGAGGTGGGTTTTTGAAGATTTTAGTGAGGTTTGTGTGGGATTAACATAGGTTTAGTTATATATATATATAGAATAATGATATGTACACCTACTCTTAGTACCAATCAAGTACCGAATGTGTTTTAAATGACTGTACAAATGTGTAGGTCTCATATATTAAGGTGTAGGTCCCATGATGGTACAATACATTTAACGCACAATCGGTACTGGATTGGTACTGAGAGTTGGTGTTTGTAGCATTGTCCATATATATATATATATATATATATATATATATATATATATATATATATATATATATATATATATATGGATATGTGGGTCTTTTTCAGATTTGGTTTGAAAACTATTTTTTTCCCAGATTGGGTTTTGTAAGTGGGTTTTTAAAAATTTTTTTGACACCATTATGATGTTTCATCTGGGTTTTGTAAGTGGGTTTTTAAGGTGTTGGTTCTAATGTTAATCCCAAATGGTTAAATCCCAAACGATTAAATCCAAATCAAACTACATGTTTTATTTTTTTAGATTTTTGGTTGACTTCACAGTAAAGTTTGGTTTATATTCATTGTAGAACGAATTTGTAGTGGTGTGATGGTGGGAAGGGGTGGTGGGAGGAGGGGGGGGGGATGATTTAGAAAAAAAAATCAGTGGCTGGGTGGTGATGTTGGTAATAGTTTTAGATTTTAAGATTTGATTTACGGTGGTGTTATTCCCCTGCTCTAGCTTGTAAGATCATCCCACAACAGGTATTATTCCCCTGCTCTCTTGCATAAAATTTAGTTTCTTTTGTGTATATAGTCTGCAATTTAGTTTTTAAAGTTTATTTAGTCTCATAAAATTAGTGAGTTTCTTTTTGTGTATAATTTTGATAATTTTTGCATAAAATTCAGTTTTTTGTCTATAAAATTAGTTTGAATTTTTGATAATTTTTGGTAAAGTATCCTCGAGATATTGTGGTAGAAGAAAACCCCAATAGTGTGCCCCGTTAATAGTCCAAACCCACATATATCATAATTAATTAGTATCGGGGTCCTAATTATGACATCTAATCTAGGCCACCCTCTTAATTTCCCTTCGATTTGTTTTTTTTTCCAAATCAATTATACCCAAACAATTATACACAAAAAATTATAACTAACAAAATTATACTCAAATCAATTATACCCAAAAAAAAATTGATTGAATTTCGCCCCAGTTGAATTAAAATCCTGGATCCGCCACTGCTCACCTCTGCCTTCCCTATGTGACTCCATCTTTCTAACACCAATTTTTCTCACCCTCTCTAAGGCTGGAGGGTCAGAACCATACTCCCCAACCCTCCCAATTACGGACTTGTTGAAAAACTTCACTCTAGGTCGGCATGAGACGTCTTCAACAATAAGATCGGACCTCAAGGATGGATCAACCATGATATTAATTTTAGAGAGAGGCCATGGTTCGACACTTGCATCTTGAAGATAAGTCCTCCCCTTTACTCGGCCAGAACTTACAAAAGATGCAGGTTGGGTGATGACACAACCCACAACCTCCTTTATCGTGTGAAAAAACCCAGCTACTCTATTCCAAGCCCTTCCACTCCCTTTATGTAGGACCTTAAAATGAGTACTAACCTCCTTCATTCTAATCACAATGTTGAACCACTGATTACCCCCACTCCCGCTAGTGTACGCTATCACCTTTCTATTAATGCACTCTCTCAGTCTAAAGAACTTCCCCAATAACAAAACAATACTTTAATATTTTTCCAAAAATATTATATATACTTTAATATATATGTAAAAAATTATCCTACAGCGGAACCAGTTTTGAAATATTTCTACTTTCAACAAAAAAATAGGGAAAACGAAAATAAAAGAAAAGCATATGTAGAAACTATATTTCTACTTTTAGAAAAATATTTCATATATGTAAAACTTTATCCCACAGTTTTTCTTTCTAAATTTTATCACCACCTAAGAATCCTATATGTTTGTCTTTGTAAATGCTCCATTTTCTATTATTTAAAAATTTACATTGATAAATCAGTCAATGATTGAACTTGTATTTGTTAATCATCCTAAAATCCAATCCAATTATCCTATTAAAAACGCACATCTTATGCACATATGACAACCGAAGTTAGATATACAACATATTATAGGGACAAATAGTTAGAGGATATTGTTCTTGACAACTTAAGAACCTACACTACAATTGAGCAATCAGTTAGCGAATGAAAGTGAAGCCTATATTCTAAGGACATCTTACTTCTTAGTGATGTTTCTAGCGACACATAGGAGAGGATCTCTGAAGGGATAAAGATTTACACGTTCAGCTTTGCTTAAACTTGCATCTATCCATACATATACACCAATGCATGAAAGTTCAATAAACAATCAATGATTTCTATCATTTGAATCAGTAATACCAAAGTAATAACAAGATTTATGCGTAGAATTACCTTAGGGACTTTTTCATAATTTCCTACTAATTTTTCTCCTCACTTTCTACTTCCCGAGCATCCCGATTCTCTCTCCTCAAGCCAAACACTCTCATTCCAGATTTTGGTTGAAGGAGGAGTTCATTTCATGGTTTTAAAGTCGGCATAATTCACCTCCCCTGGCTCCAATCAAAACAAAACATTTGTTGTCATAATAAGACACCATACCACTTAACGAATCAATGAATTTGCCCTTGGTTTGAAATTTTGGTATAACTTCTTACTCGAACCTCCGTTTAACACACCGTTTGTTGTGTTACAAACTTAACTCACATATACACAACTATCTAGTTTTTACCTCATGTCAATTGTTATATTATAATAGTCAAAACTAGTCTCCAACATGAACATTCCTACTGAAAACTTCAGAATTTTGTGTTTGTAACTAATTCGATATTTCAAGATTTATGAAGGTTGGATTGGACTAAACATACTAACTTAAAATTATGTACATTAATACCATTATCCAAATCCCATAAGGTAAGCATGATTTAAACACAATTTTTCATAATTATATCTGGGTTATCACAGAAACTTACGGCGACGTTTTAGTTTTCTGTCGCTGAATCTGTTCATGTTTATGTATGAAAATCTTATGTGACGTTTCTGTTTTTTGTCACTAATTCTGTCTAGATTCATTTATGTGACGTTTTGAATATTTTCGTCACTGAAACTCTTATTGCCTATAATAAACTTTGTGCTTTAAGCGACAATATTTTTTGTGTCACCAATAAAAAAAATGATTTGGAAATAACGTTTACTTCATATCTCTCTCACAAAAATTATACTTTCGATTTCGCGAATTGGAGAGTGATTGTTTTTCAATTCTAAACATATTAGTGGTGAAAACTAATTTTTCCATTTTTGGACATTTTGTAGTATTCTATATTTTACGAGATTCTTTTTTCACAACATATGTAATGTTTATATTGTTTAGATGTTCTTATGTGCTTTATATCATTCCAAATCATTGTATGTATATTTATCAAGCTAATAATCTCATGTGCTAATATTCTCATAAAGATAGGATAGGTGTCCACCAAAGTGCCCTACCCATGTTAGCGTATATTAGATTAAAAAGTATATTCTATTAGGTTGCAAAAATTCCTAAAATAATTATGACATAATATTTATATGAAATTAGATTAGGAGGAAAATGTCTTAATCTATAGTCATAAATATTAAATTACGATGTACGCATCTATATTTGGACCTCTGATTATCCATCAAGAATTGCGTATAATATTTTTCTAGGATATTAATTTTATATCCACTACGTAATATGTGTGTGCATGTATGTTCCATGAAAGCAAATTTATTTTGCACACTTTATGAATTAAAGATTTAAGCGCACTTAAGGATAAATAAATTTAGGATATGTGTGAATGCAACCAAGTGAATTAATTAGTGTATCTATATGATCACATAAAAGAAAAATTCATAAAATGAGATTTTGTTTACCAAAATTTTTATGACCAAATTAAAATCGATTTTGGTTCCCTAATCATGATTTTATTTTGTGACAATTTTATTTATGTATTAAGTCTCAATGTTGTGTTGGTTCAATTCCATAAAAAAACATTTGAGTCATAGGATAGTATTCATGTTTATCCATTCAAGCCTATAACGTGTTAGTTGAAGACGTAGCGGCCAAGATTAAAGCTTCATCAAATGCCGAGTTTGTTGTGCCTCGTTTCTACGTCAACAGCATGTGTTCCATTTACTCCTAAGGTATGAATGCATTGCATATTTATATAGGAGATTGGAACAAGTTTTATTGGGTGTAAATTTATTTTAAACTGAGGTTTATTTTTAGAAGGTTTCTTTAAAAAACATTAAAATAAAGTTTCTGGGCTAAAATTCAAACTTTGAGCTTTCTGGAAGTTCGTTTGATATTGTCGTTCGAACGAGTTTTTCGTTCGAACGAGAATGTCGTTCAAACGATTTTGCCAATGAGTTTTCCCAATAGTCCACTGGAACTTCATTAGAAGTATCGTTCGAACGAGATTTCCTGTGGGAAAATTATTTAGCAGTTTTTCACCTCTATCCCACCACTTTTTCCCCACTAACTTTTGACAGAATTAAGATGTGCAGAAACCAACCTTTTCAAACCAACATTTTCATATTCCACCATCTCCTATAGAGAGTTTAAGAGTATTTCAATTTCAAATGAAAAGGTTCAAGTTTTGAGTGTTTGCTTTTCAAGAAAAATCTTTAAACACTTTTGTTTCACCCATTTGTTTAGTTTATCCAAGTTCCTTAATATATATATACTTTTCTTGGAGTGTTGGAACCAGGTTTATCTCTCTACCATTGGAAGAGTGTTTGGGTTTACTTCTACATCCCTCAAAGAAGAAGTCTCATTTTGCCTGCGGCATTCTCACATGGTGAAAGGCACCATGTGTGGTTGACGGTTGTTCCTAAAGCCTCATTGGTGGATTCTAAGGTTCCAGTGGAGTCCGTGATTGTCAACTAAGGGGAGGTTGGTACAAGAAGACGCATTAGGGGATTGAAGGCGAGTCGAGTTGAGTAAGTCATTTGTTTTGTACTTGTAAAAATATCATACTTAGTGGACTTAAGGCTAGCGCCGTCCGAGATTTTTTTCCGTTGTGGGTTTTTCCTCGTACATCGCGGCGTAGTGGTTTGTCTCTTTATTTTATCTTTTGCGAAATCACATTAGATGCATGTCTAGGTAAAAATATAAAATTGGGATATTTAATTTGGTGCATGTTTAATATTTGGGGTAATGTTTAACTTAATTTAATTTTAGTCTAAATAATATAATTTGATAAAATTGGTTTGCCCTAATTTGGTAATATTGAAAATATGGTTTGGGAAAATTTCCAGGACTTGGGATTAATTTATTCACTTAGTGTTTCGTTTAATTTTAATTTGAAAGAAATTAAAATTTGTTGTAAGGTGTTTTTGTTTTTTGAACCATCTCTATTCCGCATCTTAATAGGAAATTACTTTTTAACAAAGTAAAAATTTTGTGTGTGTGTGTGTGTGGGGGGGGGGGGGGGGGGGTGTACTCGCGTATACCCTATCACCTGGTTGTTGGTCTCGTTCTATCTCTCAATTTTAGACTAGAGAACGGAGAGTTGTGAGTTAAGTCTTGTGATATTTTCTCGATGAGCTTCGGATTTCGAACTAAGTGCTGGATTTGATTCCACTAGCTTATCAACTCTTAGTTGTAGCGAATTTCGTCCATTTGTCATTTCACGCATCGAGAAAAATAAAAAAATTGCATGAGGTTAGTACGTTTAACTAGTATGCAAGTTGGTTAGTTGCGAATACAATACAAATACATTATATCACAGTACATTTTGTTACGTATACTAGTTACTTAATTAGAATCATTATAATTCACCATGAAATAGTATTTCTCACATCATATATTCATTACTTTCATGTTACAACAGATCTTTTCAACCTTTTCCGCCATATTATTCATCGAAACAAACCTGAGAAAATTAGTACCAGGGAGCTGCAGTAATTAATCCCCCTTTAAAACGTATTTTAGGGCCCGGTTCCAAGTTCATTTCCCTCTGTTTTAGGTCTCTTTTTTACAGTTTAAAAAGATAATACAATGTATAACAATGGTATTTCTTCAAGTTCATTTCCCTCCATTTCAGGTCTCTTTTTTACATAATAAACCATAATTTATAAATTCAACGCAAACGCGTATGGCATTCCGAACACAAGTAATACTTCTAATTCTGGAAGCATTTTTTACAGAGGTGTGTCTACATACCATGCTGACAAAGGTTTAATAAAGTTAAATGACTATATGCAAGTGAGCATTAAGTCCTTTTCCATCACAATTCAATTGCCTCGTGACACTATAACTAAAAAGATGACATTAACTCATATTTCCATCACAATTCTTCAAATATAGTTGATAAAAAGGAGCATATGATGTGAATTACTGAATTTTATAGTGCATGGTCATTTTATTTGTATTATTTTTTGAGTTTGAGTTTAGTATCTGTTATTGATAATTTATAAATCAAAATTATATAATTTGATATTTGGTGGCTTGTTTTGAAATACTTGTAAACATATGTGAGTTAAGTCTCGTCATATTTCCTCGACGAGGTTCCACTTTTGAACTAAGTGCATTACTCAATCAGTGAATACACTGATTGTTCCTACCATTAGCTATGCAAAGTTATAAGCAAGGTCAAAAGAGGTTAATTACCCTTGAATACAACTCTTTCTATTGTTGTATTTCAAAATCCAACCTCTTCTCCAACTTTTCTGTCTTGGTTGTTTGCCTCAATAGATCTTCTTGAAGTTTTTTCTTCTCCACGTTCATTTCTTCTTGAAGTTCTCCAACCTTTGATCGTAACTTCCTAATTATATCCTCTAACTCTTCATTGTTTTCCTCTAGGCATTCAACATATTCTGATGTCTGCATTGGGGTACCATAAATTTCATACTCCCTTCTCTCAATTTCATTCAAATCTCGTTAAAAGGTAAGCGTTTCTGGAATGATGTCATCGTAATCACCCCCCGATACTAATTGTTTGTCCACATCTTCTTCCAATTCAAATACCTCATCCATATTTTCTCCCATGGTACGAACTAGTGTGTTCAGTGGTGATTTGTTTATTTGTTTCGGGACTGGTGTTTTCGACAATGAGATTACTTCGTCAAGGAACCCATCATTGTTGTTGTTAAAACTTGTGAAATGAACATTACACTCTTTCCCCTTTGTTTTAGATGCATCAACAAAATTGGCATCACTATTTTCGTCCACCAGTACAATTAGTGAATGCTTCCTCGATTTTCTTACACTGCTTCGTAGTTTACGAGGGCTCACCTACAAATCACAATGTGTTAGAGATATATTAGCATGACACATATGGTCTTGTTGTACAAAATGGATATTGATTAATATTTAATCATATACGTTTAGCGTATCCATGTGTATGTTGGTGATTTTTTTGTTTAACGCTTGAATGTAACACCTTAGGAATCTCGGTATGAGATCTTTTCGTTCCTGAATTGGCTTAATGGCATTAGTGACTTCACAAAACTAGAACTGTAAAATACGTAAGATTAACATTCATTAATTGTGTTCAATGTCATTGAAATATACACTAACAAGTTTACATATAAATAAAACAACATTACAATTCTTTCCTTAATGAACTTTCATTTAAAGATAAAAAAACATAATCCGGAATGAATGTATAGTTCTGAAAGCTAATTAAGGTATGTAATGGAAGGAGCTTAACAACTGATCCATAATGGCAGACTCAATATAAATCTAAAATTTGAATTGTATTTGTTAACATTTCCTCACCAAAATTAACGGGACACATCCTATTACCATTGACGGGTGGTTATATTTCATTTTCTTCATCAGTGAGTGAATCAACCATGTATGTATTGCTGAAGCCCAGTTATAAGTCTTGATTTTCGAAATATCATGTATGTACTTCGTAAATACCCATCCCAACGAGTTCTCAGTTTTAGCGAAAAAGAATGATACACATAGGTGGAGAACAATCAAGCGAACAACGTCATTCACATCCTCATCTTTATTGCCTTTAAGTGCGACCACCAATGCATCTTCAACCTTTTTCTTTGACAGTTGGTTATTTGTGTTGAAATATTTTCTAATAAAAGTATCTTTTGGTATTTACCTCTTGTGTATCTCCATTTGCCCTCCCATGTTTGGCATGCCCAAGATTTGTGATACATGCTCCAGTGTAAAGTCCACCAAACACCGACCAAGCCTGAAACTTGGTGATTTCATGTCGAATTGGTTGAAGATGGCTATTAGCTTGGAGTCGTATTTCTTGTAATAAGCATATGTAACTAATCCCTTTGTGTAAGTGTTAAGCAGTGTCCAAAACGGAGTATTTTTCATTACTGCCCAATGTGCATCTGTTACACCATTGTTTTTCAGTGGCCGCAACAATGTATTGAACATTAACGTGTTCGCTCTGAATTGGTCTGATTCCCTGCTTAGTTTTTCCATAAATTTTGGCATCTGCGAAAAGTAATGATTTTATGTTAGAAAAATACTATGTCTCCTTGTACACAATTACGTCCCATACACAATTTTACATACACTCAAATAATTGATATGGAAAGAAACAAAAACATACAATGTTTAAATGTTTGATTTTCAGACTATATACCTGTTCTCCCATATTCATTTCCATTTGGGAAATGGTTGATTACAATACGCCATTTTTAAAAAAAAATTAACTTTTTTTTACCATTTTTGTGCTAAATTTATGTTAACGCTGGTATCATAATATTTTTTAATCAAGAGCTGACATTCAAAACTCGTATGTATTGAACAAAACGAGAGATGACATTTTGTAATTTTTTTTGTAAAGAGCGAAGCCAAAATCTAAGTTGCATTGTAGTACTATATGACATAAAAGAAGCGTGAAACCAACAGATATCATAATTTGTTTATACCAGAGCTGACATTTAAAGTTCCTTTTTCTTTAAATGTTCAAATAAAAAAAGACGTATGGTTTGTTGTAAAGAAAAAAAACCAAAGCTGTCATTTTGTATGTATTTTAGTGAGGAACAAAACAAAAATATTAGTTACACTGTAGTATTACATGACAAAGAAGAGGTATGAAACAAACAAAGTGTATGAATGTCATATTTAACAATTTAATGATATTCAGTAGGAGACATTCTCAAGAGAATGATATTTCAAACCTACATAAATTAAAATGTCAAACTTAGCATAAGATTGCATACATTTCAGAAAACTAGAGAAAATGATAATTGTTTTCTTAATTATGTTATGACATGAACATGTGAATAAGTACCTCTTTGATCCAGGTGTTACACAAGGTAACACTGATAGGGATGATGATTGATTGATGGGAAAGAAATTAAGGAAAGAGGTATGTAGTATTGGTTGGGATGATGGTTCATGAATGGGAAAGAAATGGTGGAAAACAGAGGTATGTTGGCAGTTGAGTATAGTGGGTTGTGATGTTCTCTGTGGACGTGGGAATGTGTCTTGAGAATTAGTTTCAAGGGTATTTCAATCTTTACGATCATGTTTCATTTGACTTTTATGTGGGAGGATCGGAAGACAAAATAAATAACACACAGGGGCGGAGACAATGAAATGTCAGATTTGGGGACTAAATGCCTCTTCTCCCAATATTATATTTGTTACACCAAAAAATAATGAAAACTTAGGGAATCCCAAGCAATCCTAAACACTATAAATATATTCTATCACTATCATTTTCACATTCACACAAAAATTCAAACAAACCTTACTTTTTTTCCCATCATGGATTCAAAAAACCTACAAACAAGATTAGAGAGATTGTAAGGCAATAACAAATCATCAAGAAATGGAAAAAGCTTTCCACTAGGCCAACAAACATTGCCAACACTAGCAATAAAAGCATTAAGTTTCTTAAGAAAACCCTTTCATTTTCGAATCATAGCGGCTCGAACCAAAACGACGTCGTTGCGGTCCCTAAAGGGTTTCTTGCGGTTTGCATTGGAAGATCATATGACAATGAGGTTAAGAGATTTATTATCCCAACTGAGTATTTGGGTCACCAAGAATTTGGGATATTATTGAGAGAGGCTGAAGAAGAATTTGGGTTTCAAAATGAGGGTGTACTTAGAATTCCTTATAAGGTTGGTGTGTTTGAGTAAATATTGAAGATGGTGCAAGAGAAAAGAGATGTGTTTTATTTGCATGATTCATATGAGTTGGTTTCTTCACCAAATTGTGACCACCTTTTAAAGTTTTTGCCTCATCAACCTCAAATTTGTAGATGAATGTGACGACGGTGATAATTTTAGTCTTGATATTTTTTATATTTTTCCCTCGCCCAAGGGAACAGCCTTTCTATATAAGGAGGTAAGGCTAGCCGACATGTGTTTGGGATCTGTCTCTACCAGACCTTATAGTTGAATGAGAGCAGTGTACACTAGGTACAACCATATTTTAATTGACTGCCCTATTTTCTTCTTTAGTTTGTGAAGAGATGCAATGTGTGGGATAGAAAAAAGAGCGAGACTATAGTAATTTAGGGATAAATAAGAAATACTTTCTTTTTCAATAAAACCAATCAAGAATCCAAATGTTAGTTTTGTACAATTTATATCCATTTTATATGTATGTTTACATTTTGGGTCTAAAATTTGCATTTTTGCACTTTTTGTGCCATTTACTTTTGTGACGCTTTTCAACATTTTTGTTACTTTTTTTTTAAACGCATCACAAAAAGTGAAGATGGGACCCAAAGTGAAGATGCAAAACATTGGATCCAAACTACAAACATGCATAACTAGTGGGTCCCAAAACACAAATAATTCTTATATGAGTGATATTATCTTTAAATTAAATGGCTCAAATCCTCCCCATGTTTCAGTGAGATTAAGTACACAATGTTACATTTGGAAAATGAAGTTAACTTTATTTTAAATTCTATGGTATACATATTCTTAGTAGGTCATACATATTCGTAATCAAATTTTTATGTATCAATTTTCACAATGTTCCTCATCTACACGATTAAAAAAATTGCAAACATCTCTAATATAAAATGAAACTTCCATCTCTCCAATATTCAACCTCATATGTAACCATATGAATGAGAAAACTATTAGATGAAATTGGGTAGTATATGTTTCATTATTAAATTTTCTAGTTTGTTGTTTATTTTTATCGAATTTCAAATGCATGTTAACATTTGAACACATATTGCGACATTGCCAAACTTCGCAACTCAACACAAGATGATATACACTCGCGTGTTGTCTTAAACAAGTCTGAAATTCAAATTTTTAAAAATTGTGAAATTTAATACTACCTCAGCCCCAAATTGGTAGTCAAATTTGAAAATGATGGGTTTTAAGGATGTTATAGAACCCCAAGGATCCATGTTGTTGGCGTTGATAATACGTAAGTGGGACTCTCTCATACGGTATTTGGTATTCCTTTGATATCGATGACCGTTTGTTCGCCTATTCGGATGCCGATTTGGTCGGGGATGTAGATGGTTGTAGGAGAACTTCTGGTGGGTGTTTCTATTTTGGTTTTGATCTTGTCTCCTAGTTGAGCAAGAAGCAAAACTTGATCTCTTTGTCCACTACGGAGGCTGAGTACATCGCCACTGGGAGTTGTTACACGTAACTCTTGTGGATGAAGAAAATGTTTGAGGATTATGGGATTTCATAGGACACCATGACCATTTCCTGTGATAACACGAGCGCGATACACATATACCGCAATCCAGTCCAATATTATCGCACAAATCATATCAAGATACGCGAGCACTTTATACATCAGTTAGTTGAGGAGAAAGTCGTATCCTTGAGTTTCGTACCCACTGACCGTCAGTTGGCCGATATTTTCACGAAACTTTAGATGCCCTTAGATTTGAGAGTCTTAGGAAATCTTTGGGGATTTTCACAGTTTACAGAGGGGTTAGTCTATGTCTAGGATAGGATGCTTTGTCATCTTCATAGCATATGCATCATATTGCTAGTTTGTATCATGTGTTTTATTTTTTTATATTTTTTTTGAAAAATCCACAAAGATTTTCTTTTTATAAAATTTTTAGAAAAGCTCAAAAAGATTTTTATATTCTATTTGCACCTCTTATGGATGAGCATTGAAGATAGCTGAGTCACAAATTTCATTCCATTTATTCCACGTGACTGTTTGATAGTGATTTGATACGCTACATCATTGCATCCATGTGCTTTACATTGTTTGGAGTCTTTGAGATGTGATTAGTGATATCTTTCTACATGTTTGACTACTATCTCCTTTATTGCACACATGCACGACTTTATTTTATTATTGTACTTGTCTATCACATATTGGCTTAAGTGTTTCCATCCCAATTCTGTCTATACATCGAACCATATGCGATAAAACATGACAAGATTGGAATGCATGTAAAAATCGTTTGGTGAGATTGTGTGATTTTTTTAAATGGGGAAGTGCTGCGAAAGGTTCATTTTGCCTTTACAAATACTAAGCCACCGTTAAATCGGACCTAAAAAATCGAACCAAAGAGGTTAAAAGAGACCAAAAAAATTTAAAGGCAATAAAAAGCAATGCATGCCAAATATGGGCCATTAGATTTCACCATCAATTAGCCAAAGTTTGAGAATTTAGATAACCTCTATTCAAAATAAAAATCTGAGGGAGTTTGGTTGGAGAATGTTGATGTAAAAAATTAGATCACTCTAATAATTTAATCACAGATAAATAAATTAGACAAAAGATTTTTAAGTGGTTCAGCCTTATAAGAATGGCCTACGTCCACTATTGTTTTATTGCTGAGTGTTTGGGAATTCTCGATTACAAGTTCTATCAAGAAATTCCTCTCTCGATTCCCGGGTTTGGATTCGGGCCCTCTATAATGAGGATTGTACAATGTATTTATAGCCCTGAGGCTGTAATGTGAAAGGGTAATACATTAAATGGTATACATATGAAAGGGTAATACATTTAATGCCCTTTTTGCGTGTGCGTCTGAATGATAAGCATTTAATGAGCAGTTAAACTGTTGGTATCCTGCTTCGAGGTGCAGCTCGGATCGCCTGAGTTGCTCGGACCGCTTGAGCTTCTCGGTGCTAAAGAGTTCCTCGGAGAGGTCTGTTCCTCGGAGCGTATGAGTTCCTCAGAATAACATGGTTCCTCGAAGCGTGTGATCATCTCGGAAGTGCTTGTTGTTGCCATGTAGATTGCCACGTGTCTTCATATGATTGGTCCATGCCAGCAGATTAAATTTGGTATCAATAGAAGCTCCCAATGTTTCATAGTTCGACATTTGAGGAGTATGGAACATTCTTTATCGGAATATGGTAGCTTTAAATAGTCTTCCAGATTTTTAGGAGCGTTTCCCTTGTATTTATTTCTCCTTCCCAATTCGTAGAATCATGCGTTTTTGGACTTTTCTGCGTGCTTCGATTCTCGCATCACTTTTCGACTTTTTAGCAGCTATTGCCCGCTCTGATTCCCGCGCCACTTTTCATCTTTTTAGCCGTCGTTAACGTAATCATCCTTTTTTATAATCATTACTTCACCATTTACCAAGGCAAAGTATTTAAACTTCACAGATAATTCCATCGTCTTCTACCTTTTCAAATTTTTATCTTCGAGTTTTACGTCGTCTCTTCGTACTCTCTTGTGCGTTCATCTTTTTCGTCGTTCGTTGTCAGCAGATCCATTCTTTTCCTGTAAGATCTTCTTCCTTCTTCTTCATTTCTTTATTCACCATGGTTTACCCTGTTGAGTCTCTTGAGAAGTTTTGTTCTGATTTCTCCATTCCCTCATGGGTTTTTTTGGAAGATCTTTCTGAGCCCTCTAATTACTTCCATTTGGCTGAGGGACATTGGTTCCCCAGTCTCTTTTTTGCTGAATGTGGATTTTATTTTCCACCAAATCCCTTGTGTCTGGAATTCTGTCAGTACTTTGACATTGTTCCTGCACGAATAGCCCCCAACACATGGAGAATAGTTAATGGGGTGCATAGGTTAAATCAAATCCATGGAACTCGAATAGGAATTCTAGAAATCATGTACTGCTGTACATGGGCAATTAATGATAATATTTTTTATTTAAAAACTAGATTTTTAAATAGAACCTTAGTAGTCAATCTCCCTGATGCTAATAGGGATTATTTTGAACACGGGGTTGTCATAAAAAATTGGCAACACCGTCCATTAACTGGAGATGAGGTTTACCAGGGTCCCAGATGCCCTCCTTATGGCAATGGGATAGGTTATTTTCATTTTATTTATTTTGAAATCATGTTTCTTTTGTGTTTGATAAAATGTGCCATTGATAAAAATGTTTATTTTTTTTGCAATTGATAACAAATGGAAGTGCCCAAAAGATGCAGATGTCAATATAAGGCATTTGAAACTTATCTGGAGTCTGCATCAAGGTGTTGCTGATGAGCACATTAGATCAGCTTCGTATCTGCTGCAATACAAGAGCTACACCACTTCTTTCACTGCTCGTCCAGTGATAAGTGAGTCAGAGCCAGTACCAGCTTCCACCAGCTCATCGCCTGAATCCCATATTCCTTTAAGTGAAAGGATGAAGAAGAGAAGACCTCCTACCCTGTTTGAGAAAACTACCTCCGGTTCTGGGGAGGCAAAAAGGAGTAGGATTGATGTCCTAAGGGAGGGTACAAAGAAGACTGATGCAGCTCCCCCAGCTGCTCCTGTTAAAGTTGCCGAGAAGCCCACAGTGGCTCCGAGCAGCTCTGCTGCTCCTGGAGAGGTGATTGTGATATCACTGACCAAGGGTTCTTCCTTAGTTGAATTTGTACCCGTTACCATGAGGAGGCTGAAGAAGAGCTCCTCGGTCAATTTGACTGACACCATTACTCAGCCCCCAGCTGTTGGGGCTGGAGTTCCCACTTTTATTCCCCCGAGCTCTGCCATGAGCTCGGTAAAGTCCTGGATCATTCCCGAGGTCCAAGGTACTGAAGAAAACCTTACTCGGGATATGGTCACCTTGCTAGCTGCTCGTCACCTTGCTTCTGTAAGTCTCTTTACTTTGAATTTTTCATATTTCCTTTGTTGTTTCTGTTTCTGACTTGCTTTTTTTTTACTTTCACAGTTGACGAGCTGCTTCAATATAATTTTGAAGAAGGATTTAGCAATTAAAGCTTCATGCTCCTCGTCCAGTGTGGAGGGAGCTCTGGAGGAAGCTACAAAATCTCTGGCAGATTTTGCCCAAACATATGCCACTGATAAGGCTGTCTGGGAGAAGAATCTTACCTCCACTGAGCAGGATAAAGCTCGAGCTGTTGAAGCCTCCAAAGAGTTGGAGAAGAAAAAGAATGCCCTGGAGAAGGAAAATAAAGAGCTCGAAGAGAAGCTCAAAGCTGCTGGAGAGCTTGAAGATAAGCTCAGGGTTGCTGAGGAAAGGTTGGGCCAGCTTCAAGAAGTAGGTCGGCAAAAGGAGGAAGCATAAAATAAATTGAAGGCTGCTGAGAACCTGTTGTCTAAGAATCTTTCCTCGGAGAAGCTGAAGAGGAAAGCTGCTATGAAGAAGTCCTTCAGCTCTGGCTGGGACAAGGGGTGGAACAAGGGGTTGGCTGCCATGGAATCGCAAGTGGACTATGGCAGTCTAAAGTACTTTAGGGATGGTTGGGTTGCTTCCCTTCAGGAGATGAAGGTCGACGAGTCTTCCGAGCTCTTCCAAAGACATATCCCTGGTCCCCCTCCAACTCCAGAAGACTTAAAAGAGGATGAAGCTACCTCCAAAGAGTCTTCGATGGTGATGGGAGATCATGCCCTAACCATCCAGCCTGTTGCTGAGGGAAATCAGCAAGTCGTTTCTTCCTCCGGGCAACTGCCTACTCTCCCCGAGCAACTATCTCTTCCCTCCGAGCAACCTACCTCTTCATCCCAGCCTCTCGAGAAGGTTTTGGGAGATAAGGAAAAGGTGTAGTGTTGTTCGGGTTTCTCTTTATTTTCTTTATCTTTATCAAATGTAACCCAAAATATGTAACTCTGAACTATGATCTAATAAAACTTGAACTTTTTTCCATACTGTTGTTCATCTTCTATTCATACTCTGCTTATATTTCTTATTGATGATTACTCTTCTTTTCTCTGCTAGTTTCTGGTCAGGATGGAACTGCTATTTGCTCATGATACAAAGTTGTTGCAACAATGTAATGAGTACTTTAAGGCTGGTCACACAGACTTGAGTGCTGTACAAGTTGTTGACATTTTCGGCCAGGATGCTTTAGAATAGGAAGTGGAGGTATATTAATATCTGAAGTGTCTGCTTGATCGGGCTGTAGCCAATAACGTTGGCTATTATGAAATGATCGAGGATCTTCAAAGCACCCTCGAGGACCTTTAGCTTCAATATAAAGAATCCACTGCCTTGTTGCATGAGGGGTACGAGAAGAAGTACCAGCACATCATTGCCGATAAGGGCTACGATAAGCTTTTTGCTGGGTACGATGTAAGGGAGAGAACCTTGAGAGGTGAGGTCGAACAATGCAGACAGATTGATGAGTTGCTGGAAAAGGAAAACAACAACCTACAAAAGGAGCTGTCACAATTGAAATCTGTAGCTTCCACTTATAGTGCCTTGATCCCAGTGACCGACGAGGGATTTTCGTTCTTAGAGGTTGAGAACGCCAAGTTCAGGGACGAGTTGGAGACTTTGAAGAGCTCTGTCCCCTCAACATCTTCTTGTGGTCGAGCAAGAGCTCCTCGGGGACGAGCAAGAGTAGCTCGGGTTCTTGTCAAGGAACAGAGGACTCAGTCTGCCTTAGAGAACCAGGCTTTCCAATTAATAGTGAAGAACCAAGCGTTGTCTGATATGTCAAAGAAGATCAGAGACCTGGAAAAACAACTCTCTGCACAGAAGTCAGTCTTGGAGAATAAGGAGCTTTTCATCAAGAATCTCCACGAGCAACTAGAAAGGCTAACATATCAATTCCAGAAATAGCCCAGGGAGTTCTGGATGGATGGATACAACAAAGCACTATTCTACTTGGACGATCGTATCCAGAATGCCAACAATGAGGGCTACAAGCAAAGCTGGCTGAATGCCTTAGGTGTGATGAAGCTCGAACAAGGTCATTATCTGTGGGACTACCATGATCCCGATTTTCTCGACTTTCCTGTGCCACCATACAATTTGGACATGGATTGGATCCCTACTCGGGCCATTCCTCGGAGCTTAATTTCAAAGTATCTCGGTGACTACAATTTACATTCTCAAATCGAGGTATCTCATCCCGAGCATCTCTTAGATTGACCATCTGTGATGAATGTCAGGATGTTGAAGGATCTCAACTTCATCAATTCTCCTCTGTCTTTAAATGATCCGCCTGCTGGCGAGGAACCTGTGTCAAAAGCAGAGGGGAGGAGACCAGTAGAATAGGAATTTTTGATGTAATAGTTAGTATACATTTCAATATCAATGTACTTTTCATTTTATTATCAATGTAATTTATTTTGAATTCAAAGAAAGACTTTTATTTTTGTTTGCAAATCTTGATTGCTATTGTCTTGTAGTTATCAAACACTTTATATTTGTGCCTATTTGTTAAAAAGATAACAATATTGTGTTGTTTGTCAACTCAATAATAATTAAAAAGTTACAAGTATCAATACTATTGCTCGATCACTTAATAATAAAGTAATGAGTATAAAAATGTTTGTTTAAAATGTTTCCAACCAACCAAGGTTGTTAGATTCTCCATGTCGACTAACTATAGTTAGTGGGTTTTTATCCCCGACCGGCCATAGTTAGTAAATTTTTCTTTTAAATGTTTCCAACCAACCAAGGTCGGTAAATTTTCTTTGTCGACCAACTACAGTTGGTGGGTTTTTATCCCCGACTAGCCATATTTAGCAACTTTTGCACTTTCTGGAATAATCTTACCTCCCGACCAACATAAGTTGGCATTTTCGAGAATATATGCACCTCCCGGCCAACATAAGTTGGCATTTGCGAGAATATTTTGTTTCCTAGCCAAACAGGTTGGCATTTTTAGGAATATTTCGTTTCCTGGCCAAACAGGTTGGAATTTTTAGGAATATTTCATTTCCTAGCGAAACAGATTGGCATTTTTAGGAATATTTTGTTTCCTAACCAACCGAGGTTGGCATTTTTAGGAATATTTTGTTTCCTAACCAACCGAGGTTTGCATTTTTAGGAATATTTTGCTGAGCAGTCTGAGCTTTGTCGAGTTTTGCCGAGTAGTGTGTAGCACTAGTATTCCCCGAAAAATTCTCAATAAAAGAAGAGACTTTAGCAGAATATCTTCATTTTATTCATACTGATGAAACTCTGTTACATATACATCACTGATAATACTTGCGCAGGTGCTCTGCGTTCCATGCATTCTTAAACTCCTCGCCTTCTAAAGTTGCTATTCGGTAAGTTCCTGGTCGAACAACTTCTGTAACTCGGTATGGTCCATGCCAATTTGCCTCCAGTTTGTTGTGCTTTTGAATTACTTTCTTCATCACATAGTCTCCTTCTTTCAGGTCGCATTTCTTCACCCTCTTGTTGTAAAACAAAGTTGTTCGCTGCTGGTAAGAAGCATTTCTAATGGCTGCCTCTTCTCTGACCTCTTCGAGCATGTCTAAATCCAGTCTTCTCATTAAGTCGCTGATAGGGGAATTAAAATTCAGTACCATATGTGTTGGGAGGCCCTACTCGGCAGGTATAACGGCTTCACTTCCAAACGCCAGCATGTATGGTGATTCTCCAGTTGCTACTCGGGGAGTAGTTCGATAAGCCCAGAGTACTGATTGTAGCTCGTTGATCCAGTTTGCTTTTGCATCATCCAATCTTTTCTTCAAACCGTTCAGCAGCGTTCGGTTTGTCACTTCAGTTTGTCCATTACTTTGAGGATGGCCTAGTGCTGAATGAACCTTCAAAATGTTTGACTGATGACAATAGGCAGCGAACTCCTCGTTATCAAATTGTGTTCCATGGTCTGTGATGAAAGCATGAGGGAGACCATATCGATAAATGATGTTCTTTCAAACAAATTGGTACACCTTCTTGTACGTCATGTCAATGAGTGGTTCAGCTTCTACCCACTTAGTAAAATAATCCACCGCGACGACGAGGTATTTGAACCTTCCTCTGGTGGTTGGCAGTGGCAAAACCAAATCTATCCCCCACATGGCAAATGGCCAAGGAGAAGTGATAGGTGTCAACAATGCTTATGGAGTTCTTCGGATGGAGGAAAAGCACTGGCACTTGTCACATTTCTTTGCATAGGCTATACAATCAGCCCTCATCATCGGCCAGTAGTATCCCTGCGTCATCACCCTTTGTAAAAGCGTTCGACCTGCTACATGTGCTCCACAGAACCCTTCGTGGATCTCTTTAATTAATTCTTTCACCTCGGAGGGGTGTACACATCTCTACAAACCTGCCATAATTCCTCATCTATATAAAACACCATTAGTTAATACATACCGAGCAGCTTTAAACTTCATTTTTTTGGCTGCGAGCTTGTCAATTGGCAATTCTCCCTCCTCGATATACGTCCTGATGGGATCCATCCAAGATGATCCTAATTCAAGGGTAATAAAGTTCATCATCAGATCTTTATCTATGCTCTGACCAACTAACACTTCAATTAGGATTGTTCGTCGTAGCTCGGTGTGAGTAGCTGATGCTAGTCGAGCTAGGGCGTCTGCTCTCGTATTCTCCATTCTTGGTATTCTGACCAGCTGAATAGCGGAAAATTCTGACACCAGCTCCTTTGCCTTTGCATGATATCTGATCATTAATTCTCCTCTAACTGCATATACTCCCATCATTTGGTTTACGATCAATTGAGAGTCACTGAAGATCACAACCTGCTGTGCCTCCATAATTTTTGCCAAATTAAGCCCTGCAATCATCGCCTCATACTCAGCCTCATTATTGGAAGCTTTGAATTGGAAACGCAAGGCGTATTCCATGTCGACCTCGTCCGGAGTACTCAAAACTATCCCCGCGCCACATCCTGCAGTGCAAGATGAGCCATCTACATATGGCCTCCATATAGGTAACTCATCTTCAAATTTCTTATCAGTCAGAGTTCCTCGATGAAATATTTGCTACTTCCTTTCCTCCTCGAATTTTTCTTGCTCTTCGTCGATCATTTCTTCTTGCCCTTTCACCAACCGGAGTTGGTCTGAGCTCAAATTCAATGATCCTGTAACATCCACTTGCCCTTTTACCAACCGAAGTTGGTCTGTGCTAGTGTTTATTGATCCTGTAACATCCATAGGTTGATCTGTGAGAAACTCTTGTTCCTCGTCCGAAGTCCTCACAACTATCTCTGCATCACATCCTGTAACATCCACACGCTCTTTTACCAATCGGAATTAGTCTGAGCTTGTGTTTGTTGATCCTGTAACATCCACAGGTTGATCAGTGAGAAACGTTTGCTCCTCGATGGTATCTGGATAGGTGAACTTCTCTATAAAATGTGCTATAGCCTGCCCTTTTAATGATGATCTGGGTTCATAAATTATATCATATTCACCGAGCTCTATTTCCCAGTACATCAATCTCCTTGATTTTTCTGGCTTATGAAGGGCTTGTCTCAGTGGCACATCGGTATATACTACTATAGTATGAGCCTGGAAGTATGGCCTCATTCTCCTACTCGCCTCAATCAATGCCAGTGCTAATTTCTCGAGCCTTGGATATCTGATTTCTGCTCCTCCTAAGGCCTTACTTATGTAGTAAATTGACTTTTATACTCCATTCTCCACTCTGATCAACGCCGAGCTAACTGCATTCTCAGACACTGCAAGGTACAAATACAATTTTTCTCCCATCATCGGCCTGGACAACAGTGGAGGTGCTCCCAAGTATTTCTTCAAGTTTTGAAAAGCCTTCTCACATTCGTCATTCCACTCAAAAGTCTTTCTGAGTGTCTTGAAAAATGGGAGACATCTATCAGTTGCTCGTGACATAAATCTGTTGAGTGCCGCTACTCGTCCAGTGAGACTCTATACTTCCTTCTTCGTTGTTGGAGATCGCAACCCTAATAGAGCTTTGTTCTTTTCAGGATTTGCTTCAATGCCTCGCTGATTGACAATGTACCCGAGGAACATGCCTTCTTGTACTCCAAATATGCACTTCATCGGGTGCAGTTTCATTTGATATTTATCTAGTTGATCAAAAGTCTGACTTAAGTCAACTAGATGATCGACAACTTTCTTGCTTTTCGTCAGCATATCGTATACATAGACTTCCATATTGTCACTGATTTGTTCAGTAAATAACTTGTTCATCAGCCTCTGATATGTCGCACCTGCATTTTTCAAACCAAAAGTCATAACATTATAACAATAAATTCCCCTAGGGGTAATGAAAGAATTACTCTCCCTATCTTCAGGTTTCATTTTGATCTGATTGTAACCAGAATAAGCATCCATGAAGCTCAACAACTCGTGTCCCGAGGTAGCATCCACCAGTTGATCAATTCAGGGCAATGGAAAGTGATCCTTTGGGCATGATTTGTTGAGGTCGATGAAGTCTACACACATCCTCCACTTGTTGTTCTTCTTCTTTACCATCACCACATTAGCTAACCAATCTGGATATTTGACATCTTCAATGAAACAAGCTTTCTGGAGTTTCTCGACTTCCTCCTGTATAGCTTGATTCTTCTCGGGACTGAATACTCTTCTTCTCTGCTTCACAGGCTTGATCTCCTTATTCACATTGAGCTCGTGACATAAGAAGTTTGGGTCTATCCCTGGCATATCTTCATGACTCCACGCAAAAGTTTGTCTTATGCTTCTAAGGAAAGTTACCAATTCCTGTTTTAATGAGGCTTCCAACGATGAACCTATTTGAGTAGTTCGCTCAGGGTGCTCGTCGTCCAGAATGATGTTTTCAGTAGCTTCCACCATTTGACCCTTCACGAGTTGCGACTCATCTTGAGGATCCAATGTTTCAATTTCTGCACCTTCATCCACTTGATAGGTAGTAGTCTTTTTCTTTGATTCTTCCATTTGTTCTTTCTTGGCAGATGAAGAATAGCATTCCCGAGCTACTTTCTGATCACCTTTCACAACTCCTACTCCAAAGTTTGTTGGAAATTTTAGGCACTGATGCACGGTAGATGGTACAGCCTCGAACTTCTTCAATCCTACTCTTCCCATGATGATATTGTACGATGATTGGACATTCTTATCCATCACGAAGAAACGTATTCTTTCTGTCCGACAAGAAGGCCACGTACCAATGAATATATCCAACTTGATTGTCCCAAGTGGAAATACTTTCTCTCCAGCAAAACCGATGCGGGGTCTGTGGTAAGGCTCCAGTTGAGATAGCTTTAGATTTAAACTATCGAAACACAAGTAGAACATAATGTCTGCCGAGCTACCATTTTTGACTAGCACTCTTGAAATCATTACCTCCTTCATTCTCATCTTGATCACCAGTGGATCATCGTGAGGATATAAAACACATGCAAGGTCATTTTTTGAAAAACCGATGACCAATTTCTCCTTGTTCACCTTTCTCGGGCGATCTTCCTCAACTAGATTTATTCGCTGAATGTACGAGCAATCTTGAACCTCACCGAGGTAAGCTTTTCTTTCTGCAGTAAGGTCTCCTCCTCCTGCATCTCCTCCTGTAATAACATTACAATCAAATGACCCAAAGCGTATTGAAAATACCTCTCATTATGGCTGCCTTGGTTTCTTGGGAAGATCAGGGTCATCCTCTGGATCAACTTCATGGTTTCTCTACTTGTTCTCCTCTGCTCGATGAGTAGATCTAGACCTTTCTCTAGTTCGGTCGTTGTTTCTTCTTTCGCCTCCCCGATCAACATACTTTGCTAGCTTTCCTCGTCGGATGAGTGTTTCAATCTCATTTTGAAGAGCTATGCAATTTTTGGTCATATGGCCATG
This sequence comes from Sambucus nigra, assembly GCA_949130495.1. NCBI lineage: Eukaryota > Viridiplantae > Streptophyta > Magnoliopsida > Dipsacales > Adoxaceae > Sambucus > Sambucus nigra. Next base: position 10,161,849 of record OX422210.1, read on the forward strand.
ATCCTTGTGGAACTCGTAATATTTTTCCCTATTCCTCGTGTCAGGGTCTGCCTTCATTTTCTTTGGCCAGTTTAACTCCTCGCTATTCTTAATTTCTTCCAGTACATGGTTGATATTTGCCTTCAAAGGTGTGTAATTATCAAATTTCCTCAAGACCTCCCATGACGACCTATTTTTGGATTGTTTGTCACCACCATTATTCTTATGTTCTTTCTTCTTAGCTTTATCACCTTCCACCATGGTTTCTTTGGTGTCCATATTCTTCTTCGCAGACATAGCCTCCTCGGCATTCATAATCTTGGACTCTTTTCCCATCAGGTCCGACATGGGTCGAGGTGGATCTTTGGCCAAAGTGTAGTACAACTTGTTTGGCAGTAGTCCACTCATCAAAGCAGTAATCGCTGTCTTCTCCTCATAATCAATGACTTCGAGTTTCTCGTTATTGAAACGAGTTATATATTCTCTGATACTCTCCCCAGCTTTTTCTCTAACACTTAACAAATGTGCTACTTGTTTAACTGTCTTGGCTCCAAAGTAGAAATTCCCAATGAATAACTCGGCCAGTTGAAGAAAAGTTGAAATCTTACCGCGAGGAAGATTATTATACCATATCTAAGCAGATCCGGTAAGAGTTCCCGAGAATGCCCTGCATCTCATCTCGTCTGGGACAGCATAGATGTCGGCAGCAGCTTGATATTGTTCTATATGAAGAACAGGGTAAGTCTTCCCATCATACTTGGGAGTCACAATAGGTGCTTTGAACTTTGACGGTGTTATAAAATTAACAATGTCCTGGACAAAAAGTGTTCCTCGAACAAAGGTTCATTGTAGAGGGTTCTTGGCCTTAGCCATTTCCTCTAATCTATCCTCCAGCCTCTGAATAGATCCTTTCCAGGCATTATTTCCTTCCTCGGGCCTATTGGTTCGAGCAACTAATCTCGTTGAAGTGGCTTCCTAGGATTTATCTTGACGAGCAGCTGGTCGGTCATAGGATCTATCTTGACGAGCAGCTGGTCGCGACTGGGCAGATCCTTCCCTTAAATCTGATGGTCATCGAATTCTCCTCAATGATGCATTAAGAGGACTTTTGTTCCTCCTAGGGCCTAATCGGTTGAAAGGATAAACCCTACTTAATCCTTCCAATGCGCTTGTCCTTTCTGGGGAGAGGGTGACACGTTGTTCAGTATCTATGGCTCGCACTGATGAAGTTCGTCTAGGTTGATAAGAAAAATCTTCAGATTCCTCATTGCGATATGAATTAGTACACCTAGTACGCGAAGAAGGCGCACGGGTATTTATTTGAATGCTTCGTGGTCTGGAATGGGCTGATGCACCGCCATGGAGGGTTTGGATGAGTTGTCGCATTGTTTCTTGCATGACGGTCTGGCCCTGAGCTAGATTTGCCATTATTCCAGTCAGATATGGAATAATTGGTGGAGCAGATGGATTTGGAGGGGTTCCAGCGTTTCGATTGCTGGATTCAGGAATATCAGCCATTGGTAATGGATTGTTTTTGATGAAAAACGATATTATCAGTCGTTTCCCATAGACGACGCCAATTTGTTGATGTAAAAAATTAGATCACTCTAATAATTCAATCACAGATAAATAAATGAGACAAAATATTTGTAAGTGGTTCAGCCTTATAAGAATGGCCTACGTCCACTATTGTTTTATTGTTGAGTATTTGGGAATTCTCGATTACAAGTTCTATCAAGAAATTCCTCTCTCGATTCCCGGGTTTGGATTTGGGTCCTCTACAATGAGGATTGTACAATGTATTTATAGCCCTGAGGCTGTAATGTGAAAGGGTAATACATTAAATGGTATACATATGAAAGGGTAATACATTTAACGCCTTTTTTGTGTGTGCGTCTGAATGATAAACATTTAATGAGCAGTTAAACTGTTGGTATCCTGCTTCGAGGTGCAGCTCGGACCGCCTGAGTTGCTCGGACCACTTGAGTTGCTCGGATCGCTTGAGCTTCTCGGTGCTAAAGAGTTCCTCGGAGAGGTCTGTTCCTCGGAGCGTATGAGTTCCTCGGAATAACATGGTTCCTCGGAGCGTGTGATCATCTCGGAAGTGCTTGTTGTTGCCATGTAGATTGCCCATGTCAGCAGATTAAATTTGGTATCAACAGAGAATTTAAATGGGTTTGCACTTCCGTGAAAGTCCTGAAAAAGCAATAAATTGTTTTGGACATTATTAGTGTGGAAATCACTTTTAGTTTTGATTTGCAGATTTGATTGAGTCAATGTCTCATATTTCCAGCGTTTTACACCTAAGGAAGATGTTGAGTTCATTCGTTAGGAGTATCCGATATTCATCGTGCACATATGTCATGTTTGTATGCATTGATTTTCCTATCGAATTTTATCACACCCCTACATTTACGCTTTGTTTTTGTGTCCTTTCATGGTGTGATTCTTTGTTATATATTTTGTGTGAAATTTTTTGAAAAATTCAAAAATAGAATATTTCTTTTACCTCGTGACATTTTCCATATTTATCCTTCTCATATCTGTTTATTTGTGGACATCATAAAAAGGGGGAGAATGAATTATGGGGGAGATTTTTTTGGTTGATTTATCAATTATTTGCTTAAGCTTAATTGATCTGTGATTTTTGCATATCATTATATTTCAAACTATTTCATGTCACGGGTATTTGCTTTATCTCATGTGTGTAGGTACACAATTGATTATTTATGGATTGCACACCCTGATGAGAAAAGTTTTGGGAGTTTTTGAAGAGCTGAAGATTTGAATACATGTCATTTAGTATTCTCAGTTTGAGGGTTTAATGGGGATATTATCATGTATGTCATTTGATTGCATAATTCGGATTTTTTATGTGTGTACCATCATATACATAGGGGGAGACTTGTAAGGACATAATTTTATAAATGTGAGGGGTAGAATCTAGGACTTTTCTATTTTCCCTAGATCACAATTTGTATGTCTGATACCACTACATTCGGCACGTCATCATGATCATCAACGACGATCTTTATCCGAATCCACGCATCTGTCATCTTCACACGTGCATCATGCTACATGTGACGTGTTACTCAACCGTTTCCCACTACTCCACAACGCATTATTGGTAAAATGATTTATTGAAGTTGTTTATATTTGCATAAATATTTGGGAATTTTTCAGAAAAAGTTTTTTCGAAGTCTGATTTACTTTTATCAAAAGCATAAATTTTTCGAAGTGTAGAAGCGAAGTGCCTCGGTCGACGAGCTCGTTCAAACGAGTTCACACTGTCGTTCAAGAAAGATAAGCATCTCGCGCGATGTCACTCGAAATACACGTGTCCTTAGTTCGAGCGAAATGCATATCTCGTTCGAGTGAAGTCGCCACCTCGATTTTCGTATAAATATCTGGTTCCTCTCTACACAATTTTCAAGTCTTTTTCCAACACGATTTCTGCGAAAAACAGCCCAGAACATGGACTTCACGTTTTAGGGTTTTATGCCTTCTTTATTCACATAAACACTCCCATCTATGTATGTCAATCGTTAAACCTTAAAGAGGATCATTTTACTCACCTGGAGTTATTTGTGGAGAAGCCGTTATCTTTTTCATTGCTGCCCACCTGGTGTTCCTGCAGGGGATTCCAGCCAACGACATTGAAACCGACACCCGAGGGTATTTCGTATGTCACACTTATTTTCACTATAATCCGTGTAACCGTTTTTACAAATTATTGTGAAAATAAAAAGGTTTTTCCCCTTTAGGTAATTTTTCCTCATTTGTGTGTTTCGAGTGTGATTGACTGTTCTCGCATGATCATATTGATTTTAATCACACCTAGATGCATGTTTTAGGATTTAATTGAAAAACCTAGGTTTAATTAAATAATTTCTTTATTTGAACAAAAGCGCACTCTTCAGTATAGGATAACCGTTCAATTTATTTAGCCCATATGCTAAATTCCATCCTAATCGCGTCCTAGTATTTACTCAATTACACTCGGCCCATATTTATCCTAACCGCATAAATATATCCACATATGCTTGCCGAATAATTTTCTCGAATGTCTCTCATCCTAAACATTCATTAGGTCCATACCCCGGATTGTACCCTTAACTAATCCAAGGTTCCCTCTTTCATCCCAAGTTTACTCACCCTAAATTCCATTGCCTATGAGTCCTAATATCACATCTAGAGTCCCCTACACTAATATCCAATTCATGTTTTAACTACCTTTTAAACTTAAAGTAGAAAACTTCCAATTTCAGCAGAAGCGAATCGATTCTCCCCTAATGCGAATCGATTCGGTTCAAATCCGAATCGGTTCGAAAAAGGGTCTGGAAACAGGTCTTCAAGGGTGAATCGATTTGGTCTCAATCCGAATCGATTCGGCCAAAGATAGACCTATAGGTCTCCTTATGCGAATCGGTTCGGTCTAAACCTGAATCAATTTGCCCTGTTCGGAGCTCACTGTTTGGGCGATTTCATCTTCCCAAAAATCCTAAATATCAACCCAATCTCCATTTTATGGTTTATAATCTTAACTAACAACAATATAATCATCCTAACGCTGATTTATCACTAACATAAGAATTAATATATGGTATTAAACCATTTCTTTTATATTTAAACCCTAAAACCATCAAATCCCCAGATTATCAATTTCTCCCAGTTCAATTCCTATATACACACCATTAACATGTTTTTAACACTAGAATTCATAAGGAGTTAACAAAACATCAATTAGTTAACTCTAAATCAAATTTATCCAATTTTATTTTAAGGGTTCTAACCCAAAATTTATCTAGTTTACCAACTATAATATGAGATACACACTCAAATGAATAAAGTAAGTAAATACTTGCCTCGTGGATGAAATCCGACGAACTTGAGTCGAATCCCACGAAGTTTGGCCCAGAATCTCCTTTTCTCTCTTCCTTTCTCCTTTTCTCTTCTTTCCTCTCTTTTATTTCTCTCTCTTAGGGATTATAAGAGGGAGATGAGGGTTTATCTCTTATTAAACCTAATTTTTACTCGTTTACACAACTGCGAGTCCCTACTAGTCCAGAAGTCCCCGGAACCTAAACGCTAACCACAAATACTCTATTCTAACTATCTCGACCATTCCGAAACCAACCAAACACTCGAAATCTCCATTCGAGTTAACTAACTAAAATTCACTAGTCGTACCCGACACTTCTCTACATGCGTTTCTATAACGTAAACTATCTCCCGTCACTTAACCCAACTGTGAAATGACTTATAAAATATTCAAACTCATTTACATAGTCCCGTGAGAAAATATAACCCATGCAAATATTATTCTGGCACTAGCAAACTAATATTTACTATTCACTTTAACTTCTAAACTTATAAAATCACTCATAAATTTTAAAATTACTATTCATAGTAATTTCCTCTAATTACCAAATTACGCCACTTATGTAATTTAAATATCTATAAAAGTAGAGTGTATTACATACTTCCCCCCTTACAACAGAATTTTGTCCCCGAAATTCGTATACAACATGTACCGCTAATCTAGGATTGCTAATCATACTACGTCCTAGTACACCGAAGTCGAATGGTACTACCCAATGGTACCCTACCATATACCACATATCTCAAGGCTTATATTCTAACACACTAGCTTAACGACAAGCTTATCTAAATCTCAATATGCTATATAACACTACCTAGGTCGTAAGGTTGACTCAAACAATGTCACATCATACCTAGTGTTTCTGTAACCGCATATAAAGAAAACAAGTCACGTCGCTCTAACGTATTGATTCCATTGGACAACCATGACTCTAAGTGTCCACTCATCTACATCAGGACATTTAATTTCCCTCAAAAAAGAAGCTACACTATACAATTGGATTATCGCGTACCTCCTACGCATGCCTCTATTTATAATTTCCCAACTGTATATTCTTTAGCTTTACATACTACGCCTCTTCTATCTCAGACGATATATAAAATCAACTTGATAAGGTGCTCACACACCCTATTACCCTTTCACATCTGCATAACTATTTCCAACGTCACACACGTAACACTCTCTCTAAAGAATGGGCTCACTTCCTTGGCCTGGTCCTAACACCTGGGTCCTCTCAACAATCTTCTCAAGATTTAATTCTTCCTATACTTGGAACTCTAATCCTTTTCAAGGCTAACCCACCAATCTACTCGTGGTTAAGTCACTAAAATCTTCCTATAACAACACCACTAGCCCTACTATACTTACTTAATGGTAGTCCTAATATCGATGTGTCTTCCTAAACACGAAAATCAGTACTATGCTAACTATATCCCTAGCGACGAAGGCCTTTCCTAACTCCAGACATTAGCTCGATTTCATGTGTGAGGAATCTCGCAAAGCGAAATCCAAATAAGAAACCCTCTCGTTATAGTACTACCTTGCGTCGTCGATCATCAAGATATAATTGCCTAAGGCACACAACCGGGACGTTCTAAATCCTACCTCACAAATCTATTAAGCGTTTTTACCACTATGTCCTTCCATCTCGGCAAAATGGAAAGTCTAACTAATTGGGTCGCCTATACTCTGCACAAGTGCTACAAACATCATACCCAAAACATATTACCTCCGAATTTACCTTATACTCAAGGCCTGACTATAAACCTCAAATCAATTTCCTTTAGCTTGCCTCACCCACATACTTTCGGTGAGAGCAATATTTCAGTGCTTTTCCACAACACTTACACTTTCATTAGCCCCTAATCATCACATGACCCTCAGTTAATTTATCACCAAAACCAACATCCTAGCATACAATAACATCCCTCTACTACCAATGTCGTTAAGGTTCATGCGTTGAGTGTTTCACAAGCGAAATCCAAACATGGAACCCCTCTGATACACTATTACATAAGTTTGTTAGTCGTGGAGGTATGTCAGCGTAAAACCTATAAAATAGTAAATTTTGCATACCTTAGATCATATCTATAAGGTCCCTATGCACTAAAGTTATGCTAGTGAAACATCTACTTATCGAAGTTCCATCTAAACATACAATAAATGGCGAGCTCAACCCGTAGCCTTGCAATCATTAGCCTGCTATCGCTCTGACCAATTAAAAACATATTATACTCAGAATAATACTATACTTGTATAACACATACAAAAAGAGCAGTGAAAACTAAATATAAACTCCAAATACTAACACTAATTTTTATAAACAATGAAGAAAATAGAACCCCGCTATCGCGGAAAAATATATGGATATACCTTCTATAATATTATCGGTACTGGCACAAAACTCGAATCACACACACGAACCTAGGGTTAACAAAATACTGTGACCCTATCTAGGCACAAAATATACCTCCTTCATCCGAGGTGAAACTCATAACGATAACTTTGCCAATCTCCCTGACTGGTCCAATTGGTTCCCAGACATAGTACACTTGTCTTAGCCAAACCAAAGACTACTTTAATTAATGCTTCACATAAGCATCCTACTCTTGTCCTTTAACTCCTACTGGGCAAGGACTAACCGTGTGGTTCTACACTCCACATCACCTTATTCCCCATCTCCGGCCACCCTGGCCATGTTAAATTATCAGTATCTCGGACACTAATAGCCTCGATCTTGACAATAACTTTCATAGTTCCCTTAGCTCCTCCGGTCCAAAAGGAAACAATACTACCAGCCTCAACAACCCTTTTTCAATGAATCCCCGGGTGGCTATCCACTGGTGGGATATCACGAACACAAATTCTCTATAAGTATTAGCAATACTTACTAGTGAGCCTATCATTCCATCGAAGGAATCTTTCTTCATTGTACCTACCTTACTTCAGTACAAAGTTACCTTCTCCATATTACTCTTTATTCATTGTCGGCCTCTGACCGATCCTCATGTGAGTAATCTAGAAACTTCATTCTTTTCATTTCTGATAAATCAAAGGAACTCACGATTAAAACCATCTGTAAGATCCCTCTATGAGCAAAACATCCCGATCCCCTAAATATGGTGATCACCGTTACCACCATTTCGATATTGCTCCAACAAGTGAAAACAATTTCCTCAAATTTTCACATCTGGGCATTCCTATACCCTGCACTAAGCCAAAGCTTCCGAGCCTTCCGCTTCCTTTGGATAACACTACACTCCTTTCGCATAACTTAACTTCAATATATGGTCCATATCAAAGACCTTTCAAACTTTTTCCCAATTTAACTTCACTAGGTAATTCAAGTTTAGCACCACTCTCTACTACAATGGTACGTAGATAATTATAACTACTATACTTAGTAGTTGTTGCAGCAATTGATAATAATACCGCAAAGAGAGTGACCTCTACTACGGTCCTCGTCCCCGACTTTAACTCACAGCTCCTGCCAAGCCCCGCCTCATGTTTCCCTCATCATGGCTTTCCCTGGTCGCCCTTCATCGATAATCATACGCAAAAGATTTACTATAATCTTATATAATAGCAGGAAAGCGAAATCTCATAATAGGAATCAACAATCCTAATCATAAGGCTCTATATCAAATAGAAAAAAACGTTGAAAGCATAGTACGTCCTCACAGATTACTAAGGACACTAGAACCTGATGCTCTGATACCATCTGTAACACCCCGCCTAATTAAATATTGGGTGATCAATCCTTTACCAGATTAAAATAATAATCTCATATGGTTTATTCTCAGCATCACTGTCGAAAACAAAATTAATTACTAATAACTTATTAGGATGACGTCAAAATTTATTTACTAATCGTTTTAACCAAGCCAACCAAATAAACAATCACAACAGTTTATATACAACAACTGAAATGAAATAAATAACTGAACTCTCGGTACAATAATACAACCAAATCGAATGCCTGAAACTGAAATGCGGTAAAAGTATAAATGAATACAGTTGGGCTATCGGCCCGAGTGTTCTACAATGCTTCCTATCTAGATCTCAAGGATAGAAGCATCTACTATAAACCTTCTTGCATCCACAGCTACTGCAGCATACGTTTAACTCGAAAGAATCATCATTCAGGCGTCCCTGTGTCTGGACACCTAATATATATACATATATATCAAGGGAGGGAAAATAGAGAAACGGGTCAGGGCCCGAGTTTTGAAAATATTCATCAAGTGCATCAAATAACATATTTTAAAATATAAAATATCTCATATTTAAAACTGGTATCGCACTCCCATGAGATACACCTCACCCCTCTTCTAATAGTGCACACCAATCGCATTCATTTTAAACAACCTAATTAAGCTACCCTGCCTAACTAATATCTTTCACCCAACTTCTAAATCCTCATTACTATCACTTACCTGGCATGATATACTACGTTATACCGTAAGCTAATACATAAGCTTTAAGGGATATAATTCTCGATTTGACATATATATAGTTCTCTATTAAGTATATATATATATATATATATATATATATATATATATATATATATATATATATATGTTGTTCATATTTCAAAACTTCACTAGTTTAAGATACCATATTCTCTTCAACATGTAATTACCCTTGAATAAATAGTTCTCACTTGAACCTATAATTTACCTTTGTATAAGTCCAGATATAAAACTACCGGAAGAAGAATAACCTTTTATTAATTTTACACTTTACACTAATTAAAGTTATATGATATCTCATCTTCATATATAAGAAATATACTATAAACAAAAAGTATATTTATATCTATTTTATAATCATATGTATAATAACCATCCCAGTGAGCTATAACTCGAGGATGCAGTCTCAAAGTACCTATTCATATCCGGGTTTGATCAAATTAACCCCGATACCAGGTCAGACTCTATCATGACCATGGTAGAAATACTAAACGGTGGAGGAGGTCATATTCCCTCCTAAAAGTGGGATAAAAATATTGCACCCATATGCGGGACAATATGACCTGGGCATATACTCTCCCTGCTCCGCAAGCAAGGGGATTCACCCTCATCGTGCAACCTCCCTGGATAGCACTAGAGATATTAACATACATAAATATATCTTTTGCATACTAATATATTTGTAAAAAAGTCGTATATATATACCGTAACATTACCGTATATAATATAACATTCCTCAATATGCTCTGGCTATAATAGCCGAACTCTTAGAGAGACAACCAATAACCCAAATGTTCTCATTTGTAATAGTATATAAATATTCATACACTTAAAATACTAAACCCATAACTATTCTCTTACTTAAAATATAACTCGCACCTTAGTCACTTTTAAGGGTTATAATATAAACCCGAATATATCAATTCGTAATAATTAAATAAGTATACTAACTACTTATATTAATTTCATAGGTATCGCATCACCTATACTAATAGTCGTCAATAGACGTATAAGATAACCGCTCAATTTTATTTAGCCCATATCCAAAATTCCATCCTAATCACGTCCTAGGATTTACTCAATTACAATCGACCCATATTTATCCTAACCGTATAAATATATCTACATATGCTTGCTGAATAATTTTCTCGAATGTCTCTTGTCCTAAACATTCATTAGGTCCATACCTCGGATTGTACCCTTAACTAATCCAAGGTTCCCTCTTTCATCCCAAGGTTTACTCACCCTAAATTCCATTGCCTAGAAATCCTAATATCACATCTGGAATCCCCTACACTAACCTCCAATTCATGCTTTAACTCCCTTTTAAACATAAATGAGAAAACTTCAAATTTCATCAAAAGCAAATCGATTCGCCCCTAATGCGAATTGATTTGGTCCTGCGAATCGATTCAGTTCGAATTCGAATCGGTTCGAAAAAGTTTATGCAAACAGGTCTTCAAGGATGAATCAATTTAGCCTCAATCCGAATCGATTCGTCTTGAGACAGCCCTACAGGTCTATTTATGAAAATCCATTCGGTCTAAACCCGAATCGATTCTCCCTATTCGGAGCTCACTATTTGGGTGATTTCATCTTCTCAAAAATCCTAAATATCAACCCAATCTCCAACAATATAATCATCCTAACACTGATTTATCACTACCATAACAATTAATTTGTGGTATTAAACCATTTCTCTTAGATTTAAACCCTGAAATGATTAAAGCCCTAGTTTATCAATTTCTTACGTTTCAATTCCTCTATACACACCATTAACATGTTTTCAACATTAGAATTCATAAGGAGTTAACAACACATCAATTTGTTGACTCTAAATCAAATTTCCCCAATTTTATTTTAAGGGTTATAACCCAAAATTTGTCTAGTTTACAAACTATAATATGAGATACACACTCAAATGAATAAAGTAAGTAAATACTTACCTCGTGGATGAAATCCAGCGACCTTGAGTCAAATCCCGCGAAGTTTGGCCCGTAATTCCCTTTTCTCTCTTCCTTTCTCTTTTTCTATTCTTTCCTCTCTTTTCTTTCTTCTCTTTCACTTGTCGTGGGGCTTATAAGAGGGAGATAAGGGTTTTATCCTTTATTAAACCTAATTTTGACTCATTTACACAACTGCGAGTCCCTACTAGTCCAAAAGTTCCCGAAACCCAAACGCTACCCCCGGATACTCTATTCTGACTCTCTCGGCCATTCTGAAACCAACCGAGAACTAAAAATCTCAATTCGATTTACCTAACTAAAATTCACTAGTCCTACCCGACACTTCTCAACACGCATTTTTAAAACGTAAACTATCTCCCATCACTTAACCCAACTCTGACATGACTTATAAAATATTTCAACTCGCTTACATAGTCCCGTGAGAAAATATAACCCATGTAAATATTATTCCTGAACTAGCAAACTAATATTTACTATTCACTTTAACTTCTAAATTTATTAAATCACACTCATAAATTGTAAAATTAATATTCACAGCAATTTCCTCTAATTACCAAATTACCCCACTTATGTAATTTAAATATCTATAAAAGTATGGGTTATTACACTAAATTAGTGAATTATTGGGGTAAAAAAGAAACGGTGGTATGAGATGTCTAGAATTACTTTCTATTTATTTTTGTTGATTGTTTATATGTATCAAAACTGTAACATGATTTAACTTTTTATATAGAAAGTGGCAGCCCAAAACAGCGAAAATAGGGTAAACCTTTGTGCCCACCCTAGGATTGTGCCCACCCTAGGATTGGGAGGACGTCAATTCCTCAAGTTATAGAAAAGGTTAACATCATATTTTATATTTGTTACATATTCTTTTATGCTTTTAGTTTGAGGACGATTATGTTGAATTTCATCATTACTATTATGAATGTAATATGCTTTTTTTCTTATCTTACTTAAAAAACAATAGATGAAAAAATCTAACTTTCCTATCAACAAGCTTAGTGTGTATAGAGTGACTAGAAGGTTTACGGATAAGACATATAGTATGGTAGATGGAGTGGTTGGTATAAAGGTATTATATTTTAGTGTCCATTCTTATTACCTAATGTAAAAAATATTGCAATAAAAGTTTTATGGTATTTCACACTATTTAAAACTCTTTTCTTAATTTGTAGGAAAGTATACAAAGATAGTTTGATGCGATAGAAGAAGAACAGCAGAATGACCCTAAAGTGAGAGATCAAATCTTTGAGGATGTCATTGGTCGTGATGGATATGGGCGTGCATTATGTAGGGGAGTTGGTATTCGCCCGTCATCTATAAGGTTCATGCCTTCTCACTTTTATGAGAGCGAGATCAAACGGTTGAAAATGAGGATTGAGGAGGGAGAGACTCGTCATCGTAAAGAGATGGATAAGAGGATTGAGGAGGGAGAGACTAGTCCTCGTGAAGAGATGGATAAGAGGATTGAGGAGGGAGAGACTCGTCATCATCAAGAGATGGATGAGTTAAAAGAACTAATGCCATGGACCAGCAAGAAATTATTTCGTATGATACAAAATGCTGGATTCCCAATACCACCAGATAATTCCCCGAGTACATCCAATGTGTAGTTGTAGGGAGCAGCTATCCACATTTCTCATCGTTATCCAATTATAAGGAAGAAATTATTTTTGATAGGAATACTAAATTGTATAATTACATCTCAGAAATCACAAAACAAAACAATACCTTCTTATGTATTAACCAAAACAAAATCACAATAGAAAGAACAGTTAATATTTTTACAAAAAAACATGTTTCCATAATTAAAACGATGGCATTGCCACACTTTATTATTGTGGTTTACAGTTAATATTTTTACAAAAAAGCTTCCTTTTATAAAACTATATGTGTTTTAATGTCCCCATCAACTGTGATTTTAATATCCCAATCATTTATCACATATAACATAAAGTGACACACACTATTCTGTAGATCTAACAAAACTATGATTTTAATATCCTAATCATTTATCACATCTAACATAAAGTTACACACAAATTAGACTTAGGCCTAAACTATGGCGTCAAGGGGTGGAAACGTAAAACAGTCACAAAACGGTCTCGTAATAGGCACGGACACCTCGCACGGGACCAATGTAACTCGTACAAATCGACCGCGTACTCATCGGACTCCTGGTTTGAATATACGACAAGAATTTGTAAAATTTAGATGTAGGCCTAAAATATGGCATCAAGGGGTGAAAACATAAAACATCCACAAAATGGTCCCGTAAGAGGTGCGAGCACCTCGCACAGGACCAATGTAACTCGTAGGAACCGACCGCGTAGTCACCGGCCTTCCAGTTTGAGTATATGACGAGAATTTATAAAATTTACACTTAGGCCTAAAATATGTCTTCAAGGGGAAAAACATAAAACAGTCACAAAATGGTCTCGTAAGAGGTACGAACACCTCGCAGGGGATTAATGTAACTCATACGAATCGACGACGTAGTCATCGGACTCTCCGTTTGAGTATATGATGAGAATTTTCAATCGGTTAGACTTACGCTTAAAAACATACCGTCTAAGGGTGAAAACATAAAATAACCATAAAATGGTCGGGTAAGAGGCACGAGCACCTCGCACGGGACCAATGTAACCCGTAAAAACCGATCGTGTAGTCACCAGCCTCCTAGTTTGAGTATACGATGAGAATGTACAAAATTTAGACTTAGGCCTAAAATATGGTGTGAAGGGGTGAAAGCATAAAATAGCCATAAAACGGTCCCGTAAGAGGCACGGGCGCCTCGTACGGGACCAATGTAACTCATACGAATCGATCGCGTAGTCACCGGACTTCCGGTTTGACTATACGATGAGAATTTGCAAAAAATTAGGCTTGGGCTTAAAAATATGGCATCAAGGGATCAAAATGTAAAACAACCACAAAAGGGTCCCGTAAAAGGCATGAGCACCTCGCACGGGACCAATGTAACTCGTACGAATCGACCGTGTAGTCACCGAACTCCTGGTTTGAGTATACGGCGAGAATTTGCAAAAAATTAGACTCGGGCTTAAAAACATGGCGTCAAGGGGTGAAAATAAAAAACAACCACAAAATGATTCCCTAAGAGGTACGAGCACCTTTCACGGGACCAATGTAACTCGTAGGAACCGACGGTGTAGTCGTCGGACTCTCGATTTGAGTATACGACGAGAATTTGTAATTGGTTAGACTTACACTTAAAAACATGCCGTTAAAGAGTAAAAACATAAAACAACCACAAAACGGTAATATAAGAGTCACGAGTACCTCACATGGGACCAATGTAACTCGTACCAACCGACCGCGTAGTCACTCGACTCCCGATTTGAGTATACGATGAGAATTTACAAAATTTAGACTTGGGCCTAAAATATGGCGTCAAGGGGTGAAAACGTAAAACATTCACAAAATGGTCCCATAAGAGGTGCGAGCACCTTGTACGGAACCGGTGTAACTCATATGAACCGACGACGTAGTCATCGGACTCCTCGTTTGAGTATACGGTGAGAATTTGCAAAATTTAGACTTGGGCCTAAAAACATGGTGTCAGGGGGTGAAAGCATAAAATAGCCACAAAACGGTCCTGTAAGAGGCACGATCACGTCACACGAGATCAATGTTACTCGTACAAACCGATCGCGTAGACACCGGACTCCCGGTTTGAGTATATGATGAGAATTTGCAAAATTTAGACTTAGGCCTAAAATATGGCGTCATGGGGTGAAAATGTAAAACAACCATAAAACGGTCCCATAAGAGGTGTGGGCACCTCGCACGGGACCAACGTAACTCATACAAACTGACGGCGTAGTCACCAGACACCCCGTTTGAGTATATGACGATAATTCGCAATTGGTTAGACTTTCACTTAAAAATATGTCATCAAAGGGTGAAAACCTAAAACAACCACAAAACGGTCCCGTAAGAGGTACGAGCACCTGGCACGGGACCAATGTAACTCGTACGAACTGACCTCCTAGTCACCGGACTCTCACTTTGAGTATACGACGAGAATTTGCAAAATTTAGACTTAGGTCTAAAATATAGCGTCAAGGGGTGAAAATGTAAATCACCCACAAAATGATCCTGTAAGAGGCATGGGCACTTCGCATGAGACCAACGTAACTTGTACGAACCGACCGCGTAGTCACCGGAATCCCTGTTTGAGTATATGACAAGAATTTGCAAAACATTAGACTTGGGCCTAAAAACTTGGTGTCAAGAGGTGAAAGCGTAAAATAGCTACAAACGATCCCGTAAGAGGCATGAGCACCTCTCACGGGACCAATGTAACTCGTACTAATCGACATCATAGTCACCGAACTCCCGATTTGAGTATACGGTGAGAATTTGCAATTGGTTAGACTTAGGCTTAAAAACATGCCGTCAAAGAGTAAAAATATAAAATAGCCATAAAACGGTCCCGTAAGAGTCACGAGCACCTCGAACGGGACCAATGTAACTCGTACCAACTGATCGCGTAGTAAACGAACCAACGATTTGAGTATACGATGAGAATTTGCAAAATTTAGACCTACGCCTAAAATATGGCGTCAAAGGGTGAAAACATAAGACAACCACAAAATGGTCACGTAAGTGTAAGGACATATTTTCATAAATGTCCATCACAATTAATTATGTCGTATACCGTTACAACCGTCGAAGAAGTTCAAGAGAAATATACATCAAGACGAATCCAAATTTATCAAGGTTATTAATCAAACAACCTCCGAAAAGTTTACTTTGGTAAGGTTATGTTTTAAATACCTTAACTTTGCACTTAGAGCTTTGGGATATTTTTACAAAATATTTTCTAAGTGTTGGAGAGGAATTTTTTGTCAAAATTTGAGAATGAGTAAATTTTCTAAGTCTTGTAGCGTTCCTCGATTTTGACATCTAGGTCGTTCAAGCAAGATCAGCATCTCGTTCGAGCAAAAAGGAGATGTCGCCCGATGTCATTCAAATGACACGTGTACTTCGTTCGAGAAAGATCCCTATTTCGTTCGAGCGACAGAGAGCGACTGAGGCGGGGCGATTTTCTATAATTCCTCATTAAATTGTTCCGTTTTCTTAAGAAATCAACATTTTTTGAAAGACAGAAAATTATGAAACTGCAGAATCCTTTTGACTTCTTCTTTTAGGGTTTAATCCCTTTTTGTTTTCAATTCACAAAAATCTCATATGCTTTGGTGAATTATTTTGGTGTTCAAGAACACACTTTGCCCTTGTTCGTCCTTTGTGGGGATAACTCTTCAACTGGAGAGATGCATGCTATTGTGGAGGGAGTCTCTATAAAGTTACTCTTGTGGGGAGGATAACCTACACCAAGAATACTGCGTGTCTAGGATTGCATGTCCTTGTGGTATAGCTGCGTGTGAACCACTGAAGATTTCTACCCGATACTTTGAAGGTTTGACGAAGGCATCGTGCGTTAATCTTATAGGCGAAAGTAAGATGGTATGTAAGTGAGTGGTTTTGTAAACTTGTCAAAGTTCTAGAAATAAAAGGTTTTGCCCGTCGGGGATTTTTCCTGAAATTTGTGTCACATGATTTGTTCATTTATGGTTTGACACACGGACACATATAGTTACATGTTTTGGGGCTAATTTTATTTGGTTTAAAAATAGACTTTAATTAAATAAGGTTTAATTGGAAACTTGTGAATTAATTTAATAAATTATCATACCGTCATATTTCACAAATTGGTATCGAGAAAGTTACGCTAATTTATCGCATATTCCTATTTTCCGTAAAATTGTGTGATATTGATTTTTTTAAAATCATTTTTTTGTGAAAAAAAATAGCAATTTTTTCGATGGAGCACTTATGTAATTGGATACCCCCATTTGATGACATGAGTCAGAGTTTTGATGATATAAATCGTTTGAATTTGACGTTTGCTAAAAGAATGTATTTTTTGAAAAAAGAAAATTTTCGTTTTAAATCCGTTATGGATCACTTGCAAGCAGTTCAAAATCAAAGAGATTTTTATCGTGAGAAATTTGTTACCTTGGACCATATTTTTGTTTCTTTAAAATTGTCCAAGAAGGAGAGTGATGATAGGGTCCTATTTTTAGATAAAGAATTAGAGGACCTTAAAAATTCCATGGTTTGTGTTTGTGCAAAAGAGGATAAAAATATTTTAATCAATGAGTTTGTGCCACGTGAAAAGACTCTTAGGGAACAGTTTGTTTTTATTGAGGGGGAGAGAGATAACCTTCTAGGTTTGATTGATAATTTGAAGAAGGAGTCCCTCATATTGGAAGAGTTTAATTCTTTTCTTTGTAAAAAAATTTGAAGTTAAAAAATGATTTGACAGACTCGAGTAGGTTTGATAGTGATGGTAATGGCTCGTTTTGTTTTCATGCTTCGAGTGTAAAAGACAAAACCATAGCTTGTTTTAGAGGGTCAACCATTCCTAAGGACATCAGACAAGGTCAACCCATAGGCGTCATTCCACCCGTTTACACATGTTCATATTGTGGTAGGAAAGGTCACCTTAGGCATTTTTATTTGGATCTTATAAAAAGTCATAGGAAGTTTATGTCTAGTGTTCCCTTGGTTCCTAAATCCCCCACATGACGTTTCACGTCTATTTCGGTTAGGAAATCACTTTTAGAGGAACTAAATTTTAGAAAGTTGATTCCCCTTTGCTTGCACATGATTCTTCTCTTGCCATATCATATAGATGATTGTGTTTGCATGTTTGTCATACGCTAGTTATGCTTTTTGATATATTTTTGCTAGTGTGTTGACATGTACTCTTTGTATTAAATTTTTTTCTTTGATAAAATTTTTGAAAAATACAAAAAGATTTTTGTATTTTGTTTGCACCGTTTATGGATAGACACTTAGGATGATCGAGTCACAACATCATTCCATTTTTTAATGTGACTATTTGATAGTGTTTTGAGACAATAGGTCAATTCATCCATGTTCTTTATAATATTTGGAGTCATTAAAATGTAATTCGTTGTTACTTCCTACATGTTTGACTCATGATTTCTTTTATTGCACACGTGCACGAATTTATTTGATTATTTTGCTTGTCTTATCACATGTTGATTGAGTGTTTTCACTTCAATCTTGTCCTTAAAACAAACCAAGCCCTATAAAACTTGATAAGAAAATTTTGCATGATAGAACCGTTTGTGTTCTTTGTTTGAAAACGGGGAAGGGCTGCGAAAGGTTCACATTTAGCCTTTGCTAATACTAAGCCACCGTTAAATAGGACCTAAAAAAATTGAGGAATTGTAATTATCCGGGGTCCAAAGAGGTTTAAAACAACCCAAAAAATATTTAAAGGCAATAAAAAGAAATTCATGCCAAAAATGGGTCATTAGGTTTTTGCACCAATTCTCCAATGTTTGAGAATTTAGATTACCTTTAAAAGAAAATATGCATGAGGGAGTTTGGATGGAATTTAAATCGGTTTTTCACGTCCTTGAAAGTCTTGAAAAATCGCTATGTAAGTTTTGGTCGTTATTGGGGTGGAGTTCACTTTGGTTTTGATTTGCATAAGACGATGTCATCTAAATTCAACAATTTTTACACCTAAGGATACTTTTGATGTTCATTCGTTAGGGGTACACATATGCATCGTGCACATATGATTGATTGAGTTGATTTACCTATCGAATGTGTTCACACCCATTCATTCCATTTCCATGACTTGGTTGTTTTAGTTAAATCCATGGTGTGATGGTTGTAACAATATTTTTGCTTTGAAAAAATTAAGAAATCAAAAATAGTTTGTGGAATATTTTGAGATACTCCTTTTCATGCATAGTTTGATCTATGTTTTCTATGATTTTGTCATGACACTCCATGTTTTGATTGTTTCTTCTTATCTATCTATTTGGGTCATCATAAAATGGGGGAGAAAGAATTATCATGTCATGGGTGAGTTTTTGGAGTATGGGGGAGATTTGATTATATTGATTGATTTACTCTTATATCATTTCAAACTCGATGCGTCACGAAGGTTTTTGCTTTATCTCATGTGTGTAAGTACAAAGATTGAAGATCATTATGTTGCACACCCTGATGAGAAAAGCTTTGAGATTTGATGAAGATTTTTGAAGAAAAGTTTGAGAACTTGCAAATTTCTACCTTTTCAGTTTTGAGATTTATGGAAGGGTAGATTTGTATAGGCATTTTGGTATTTGATAATTCGGATGTTTTTATGTATGTTCCGGCATAGACATAGGGGGATATTTGTAAGGACATATTTTTATAAATTTCCGTCACAATTAATTATGTCGTATACCATTACAGCCATCGAAGAAGTTCAAGAGCAATCTACATCAAGATGGATCCAAATTTATTAAGGTTCTTCAACAAACAGCCTCCACAAAGTTTACTTTGGTAAGGTTATATTTTAAATATCTTAAATTTTCACTTAGAGCTTTGGGATATTTTTACAAAATATTTTCTAAGTGTTGGAGCGGACTTTTTCGTAAAAATTTGAGAATGAGTAAATTTTTTAAGTCCTGTAGCGTTCCTCGATTTTTACGTCTAGGTCGTTCAAGCGATATCAACATCTCGTTCGAGCGACATGGAGTTGTCGCACGATGTCATTCAAATGACACGTGTACTTCGTTCGAGCGAGATCCCTGTTTCGTTCGAGCGACAGAGAGAGACTGAGGCGGAGCGATTTTTTATAAATACTCATTAAATGTTTTCGTTTTCATTAAGAAGTTCACAATTTTTTATAGACAGAAAAATGCAAAACTGCAGAATCCTTTTGACTTCTTCTTCTTCTAGGGTTTAATCCCTTTTTGTTTTCAACTCACAAAAATCCCATATGCTTTGGTTAATTGTTTTGGTGTTCAAGAACACACTTTGCCCTCGTTCATCCTTTGTGGGGACAACTCTACAACCGGAGAGCTACATGCTATTGTGGAGGGAGTCTCTATAAAGTTACTCTTGTGGGAGGATAAACTACACCGAGAAGAATGCGTGTCTAGGATTGTATGTCGTTGTGGTATAGCTGCGTGCGAACCACTGAAGATTTCTAGCCGATACTTTGAAGGTTTGACGACGGCACCGTGTGTTACTCTTATGGGCGAAAGCAAGATGGTATGTAAGTTAATGTTCTTGTAAACTTGTAAGAGTTCTATAAATAAAGGTTTTGCCCTTCTGGGATTTTTCTTGATATTTGCGTCGCATGATTTATTTATTTATGGTTTGACACACGCACACACGTAGTTACATGTTTTGGGGCTGATTTTATTTGGTTTAAAAGAACTCTAATTAAATAAGGTTTAACTGGAAACTTACGAATTAATTTAATCAATTATCACACCGTCATATTTCATAGTAAGAGGTGCGGGCACCTCGCACGGGACCAATGTAACTCGTATGAACCGACGGCGTAGTCACCGAACTCCCCGTATGAGTATACGACGAGAATTTACAATTGGTGAGACTAATTCTTAAAAACATACCGTCAAAGGGTAAAAACCTAAAACAACCACAAAAATGGTCCTGTAAGAGGCACGAGCACCTCGCATGGGACCAATGTAACTTGTACGAACCTACTGCTTAGTCACCTGGTTTGAGTATACAACGAGAATTTGTAAAATTTAGACTTACGCCTAAAATATGGCGTTAACGGGTGAAAACGTAAAACAGTTAGACTTAGGTTTAAACATTATTTGATTACTGATATCTTTTTTATTTTGTGTCTTATATTTTTTTGCAGGATCACATTTTAAGGTTAGTATTTTACTCGCGTGGAACACATGAACAAATCAATGGCTTGTGTCAGGTAGATAGTTTATTTATTATTGTTGTTGATATGCGAGATTGTCGTTTTAAAAAAAAATCTGGTCGTGCGGGATTGTATGTTGATTAAACATGTTGGTTTTCATGTATAAACAAAGGAGACTCCGTCAAATTTTTTAAAAACTGTAAATAATTGTTGATATGCGAGATTCTTATTTTCAATTTTTTTATGGTCATGCGGGCTTCTCTGTTGATTAAACAGGTTGGTTTTCATATATAAACAAAGGAGACTTTGTCGAATTTATTTGAAAATTGTAAAGAATTGTTGATATGGAAGATTCTTATTTTCAATTTTTTTTACGGCCGTGCGGGCTTTTGTGTTGATTAAACGGGTTGGTTTTCAAGTATAAACAAAGGAAACTCTATCAAATTTTTTTTAAAGTTGTAAAAAGTTGTTGATACGATTAACTAATATAGTTGGATATTTTATTTTACTATAATATTATTTTGATAAAATGATTATTTATTGATTGCAGGTTGTGCACAAGAAGTTGAAGAGACATGTTTTTTAGTGTGTCTACTATATGTGATACTAAGATAAGTTTTTAAAACGTGACAACTATATTTATCATCTTATTTTAGGATGATATTTTTTGGATGATTGTATATCTTATTAATTAGTATGATTTTGTACTCATTTAAATATTTCGACTTGAATGTAGTTTAATGGAAAAAATTGTTATTAGATACGTGTTTCAATGAATGCAATTGATATATTGCATTTATGGTTGGATGATTTGATTTATAATGAAAATTAGACGTCATTTAGTATTGCAGCATAAAGCATATAATAATAGAATTATTTATGATAATTTTTATTTATCAATTGGGACGGTAATAAACCGTCCCTAATACCGATTTTGTATTAATTAAGAATACCTTTTGGGACAATTTTTATCGTCCCTAATATCCATTTTTGCATTAATTAAAACTACCTTTTGGGACGGTTTTTACCGTCTAATTGGTGTAACAACCTACCCTTTTGGAGACGATTAAATTCCATAATTAAGTATAAATTGACAATTTGGAGAATTTCCCGGAATAGAGATTTGTGGGATTTTCGAGGATTAAATGATTTTTGATGGATGTTGTGATTATTTTTGGGACTATATAGGTCGAAATATTTTAATTATATGTCGTGGTTGAGTAAAGCGACATGAGGTAAGATTATGATGAGAATACCGCATTTATTTATAATGGGTTAGAATAGTGATTTGCGGTCAAGTACCTCGGATAGAAATTTTGACTGCGTCGTGAGTCTCGGAATGTCCGAGATAGTCGGAAAAGAGTGTCTAGTTGTCGAAATTGAGTTCCGGGTAATTTTGGACTTAAACGGGCTCGTAATTGAGTAAACGAGTCGTTTTTGGGTTTTAAGGGGGTTAAACCCTTTTCTCCTTATAAAAAGAGGGAGAGGGGGAGAAAAGAGAAGAGAAAGAAGAGAAATAAGAGAGGGAAGAGAGAGAGGAGGAAGAAAAGAGGAAAGGGGGGGAGATTCCGGCCAGCCTCCGCGGGATTCGGCTCGAGGACGTCGGATTTTATCCACGAGGCAAGTGTTTACTTGCTTTATTTTATTTTTTAAGCATAAATATCACATATCATTGTTGTTATAACAAACCCTAACGATTTTTGGTTGGGTTTTCGTGGATAAAACGGGTTTTTGGGAGATAAAATGAATAAATCCCTAAAATTGGATAATTGGAGAAATTTAGAAATTAACCGAAATTATTGGGTGATTTCGGGTTCTAGGATGTTTAGAACCCGTATTATAAGTGTATTTGTTGTTGGTTAGAGTTGCAGGTCGTTGGATAAGGAGATGGAAGCTTGGGGGAAGCTTCCATGGCTAAAACAGCTTCTCGGAGAACAAGCTACCCGCCATGATCGATCGATCGATCATGGGGGTTCGATCGATCGACCCCTGCTGAAAGATGAAATTTTTTCTAGGATGTTTGGATGGGTTAGATTCCAATTCATCTTGTTTCGAGGTTAATTATTCGATAACACGAAGGACCTTGTAGGACTTTATGGTCCATTAATTAAGGAAATCTAGGAGGATAAAGTAAGGGTTTTATATATATATATAACCCTTAAACTATATTTTCGAGGAAAATAGAATATTTGTAGAAATTGATGGATTAGGGTTCCCAAAATGTATTAGGGACTTTTAAATGATTAATTGGACTAGATGTGGTCCTTGAGTTCATGGAAATGAACTCCATGACCCACTAAATTCAAGGTTCGGGAAAGATAAATCCCTAAGTTATGGTTTTGGGCTTTTAGGCCTATATGGTTTATGAGTATAGGAAAGTATAATTATGTTGATTATGGTTGGGTGAGTCCTATAAGTGGATTATAATAAATTTGGGGAGTATAGTTATATATTCGCTAAATGAGAAATGGCATAATTGGAGTTATCCAAATAAATCCCTAGAGGGGATTAAGATAAAGTATTGGTTATTAAAGTAAGAAAATACTTTGGGTTTTAGTATCATGCTTATATGAATGCATGATTATAATCTTTGGGATTAATGGTTATTGTTAGATGAAAATGGCAAATATGGCCATTTATATGCATCCTAGAAGGAATATGTATATATATATATATTATGTGATTAAAGTATATTTCTGATATAAATGATTTTGAAAATGTAAAAATGAATATTTTCAAAAGGGAATGATAAATGATTTTCATAAATAATAAAATATGGTTACACACCTCCCTAAATCGCTATCATAAGGGAAGTTGCGTGCGTATGGTGATGCCCCCTGGCTAATGAAAGCAGGGTGGATATAGTCCTATAGGCCATATGGGCGATTATATATGTTTACTGCGCTGGTTAGGTGATTCTGGGTGTGGTCATGACTATCCCGCAGGCATATGGCCGCTTCCTGACGTTGGTAGGTTCCCAGGTTGTCTTGTTTGATAGGCCCTGGAAGATGATAGCCATTTAGGGGCGCGTCCAGTGGGGAAAATCGAAGGGGCGGTCTTAGATTTGTTAAAGTAATTCATGATAATGGATTTGCTTTAAATACATTTCCTGGATATTGGAAGGGAAATGGGCTATATGTTTGGCTTCGGTAACACTCCCGGATGGAAGAAGGGATGTGGAAGCATATGATATGGTAAAAGCATTTTTATGATAATAAAAATGGCTTTAAATACATTTCCTAGATATGAGAAGGGAAATGGGATGATTTAAAACGGAAAAGCATTTTTATGTTAATAAAATTGGCTTTTAAAAAGATATTTGTTTTGGTAAAGCAATTCATGCTAATGAATTGGCTTTAAATACATTTCCTGGATATAAGAAGGGAAATGGAGAGTCTTGAGATGAATATAGAATACACCTCAGTCCGGGAGGTAGATCCGCATGTATATTGTAAGGTATATATACAAAAAAATGAATATGATATGTATGCTAATATATGGTATATATGTATATATTTGTTTTGTACTACGGGCCTAATGGATCTCTACCATTAACCCTGCCAAGTAGTAGTGTATCGGGGGTTCCTTGTTTGGATTTCGCTTCGCGAGACACCCCACGCACGAACTTAGCGTAGGGTTGAGAATGGGGAGAAGTTTAGCCCTTAGTACTTGGGCGGTATAGGTTTCTAGTAGACATGTAAATTAGACTAGTTAGGCAGAGATAGCTTGACTAGGGTATGTTGTTAGGATGCGTTAAATGTGCACTATAGAGGAGAGGTGAGGGGTATCTCATGGGAGTGCGATACCAATTTAAATATGAGATAAATTTATTTTTCTAAAAATAAAGCGTTTATGCACTTGCAAAATATTTTCAAACTCGGGCTCTGACCCGTTTATCTACTTTTCTTTTCTTGCTATATATATATATATATATAGGTGTCCAGACACAGGTACGCCTGGATAACACTTCCTTCGAGTCAGACGTCAGCTGCAGCAGCTGTGGATGCGTGTAGGTTTTTGATAGCCCCTTCCATTCTTGAAATCTAGATAGGAGGTATTGTATAAATATTCGGGCCAATGATCCAACTGCATTTATTTATTCTTTTAGCATAGCATTCGATATGGTTGTAAAATTTGAACCGAGTGTTCGGTTATTTTGTTTTATTTCATTTTTCCTTTCAGTTTCATTTACGCTATACCTTGTGGATGTTTTAGTCTCAATTGTTTAAAAAGAGTAGTTAATTAAAAGTTTTTTTTAACGCTCGCCTAATAGGATATTAGTAATTAAATGGATTTTCAATAGTGATGCTAATAATGATCCATATGTGACTCCTATTTTAATTTGATATAGGAGTGATCGCCCGGGATCCCATTAGGCGGGTTGTTACAATTGGGTTTCCAGAATCTGAGTAGTATTATGGAGAGTTTATCCGTCCCTAATACTACTCATGGGAGCGGAAATGTTTTCGCGGGAACACCTTTTGGGACAAAAAATTCCATCCCTAATGCCAAATGCAGAGCATCCATGAATTAACATTTAGGACGACAAAATTCGTCCCTAAATTATTTGCGACGCCTAGTATAAGGGACAAATTTTTTCCGTTGCAAAATCCATCCTAAATACTCCTTTGGGATGGTTTTTTTACTTTTAGGGATAGATTTTTACCATCCCTAATACTCATTTTTCTTGTAGTGGGAGAAGAAAAAAAATACCAGAATGGGTAATTACTGAGATGGTTTCTGGGCCTTATGACCTCTGCGCCCTGGGTGAGGGTCATTAGTTGCCCACCATATTTATTGTTGAATACGAAGTTACTTTCCCTCCAAATAATCTATTTATAGAATTCTACCAATATTTTGATGTGATCCCTACTAAAGTGGACCCAAACAGTTGAAGAGTGGTAAATGGGGTTAATCGCCTTAACGAATTATATGGAACCCACTTAGGAATTAAAGAATTAATGTAATATAACAGCTGGAGGACCACTGAGGACAACACCTATTATTTGAAGACACGTCACTTTAACAGGGCTTTGGTGGTAAACTTGCCCCCCGATTCTAATAAGTACTATTGGGATTATGGGATTGTTGTAAAGAATTGGAAATATGCTCCCCTTCCTGAGGGGGTAAGATACAATGGTCCCAAATGCCCCTAGAAAGGGCATGGTATAGGTCAGCCTCCTGTAAAATATTTATGTCTTTTCTTTATACCTTCTTTATTTTTTTGGTTTGCCGACTAATATATCATGCTTACTTTTTACAGAGAGAAGAAAGAAAGGCAGTCCCTCAAACACTGAAATTAATTTTGTCGACTTGAAGTTTATCTGGTCCATCCAGTAGAGAATAAGAGAAGATCATTCTCACTCGACTCATGTTCTATTTGAATATTAAAGCTCAATAATTTCTTTTTTAAGTAGACCTACAAAACATATCCCCATAGCCCTCATTGAATTGGAAGATTTTACTTAATCCCCTTCTATTGTTGCATCCGAGTCTCTTCTGTAAGAAGAAGGAAACACTGCATTTGGAGGAACTTCTTCCTCGTTTGATTCCTTAGATTTGTCCACAATTCTGACCACCCTTTCCTCGCCATACATAATGTTTAAGAGAAAGATTCCAAACCTTCTTATTGGAGCCATGTATCCCCCTCTAGTCGAGAAAAAAAAAAGTGTAGATGAAGGTTCCAAGTGCCTAGTAGTAGTGACGACTAAAGAGATGAAGAGTAGAGAGCCTTAATTCAAAAGATTAAGGAAGGGTCCTCCCACCCGGCAAGAGTTAGTTCAAAGGACTTAGGCTCTTCCTTTGTAGCAGTGAACCTTGTATTGTTTAGGGGATTGATTGGTTTTGAAGTCTTGCCTGTAGATAGGTCAGTGGCTGCCCCTTTGTCTAGGGCTAATTGGATCTTTACTAATTACTTTTGATCTTAAAAATTTGTAGTTCTTGGTTGATTATGATCAAATTTTGATGAGATATAATCAACTCAGGGAGTTATCTATTGACATTGAGGATGATTTCAAAAGCCCGAGAGAGTATTTGAATGCTACTAAGGAAGGCCACAAGAAAGACGAGGAGAAGTGGTAGTGTTTGCTGAATACTATCGAAAAGGCCAAGAGGGATGCCGAGAAAGTTATTACAGATGCTATTAAGGCCACTACTAAAGTAGAGGGTAAGTATTAAATCTTGAAGGCTTTTGTAAATAAGGGAAAGGAGGATGCCTATACCCTTAGGTGGGAAAAGGCTTTTGCTAATATTTCCCTACAAATTGACTATTTAAAAATGACTTCCTTCAATGAGGGCTAGGATGATGCGCTTAAGCAGGATGACACTGCAGTCAACTCAGACCTCTTTCAGCAGTTCAACCCCAGTACCCCTCCTACTACTGATGAGGAGATAAAATATGATGAGGGTATAGGTGAATCTTCAATGATACCTGAGACTTTAGAAGTGGGTGCTCGATCGATAGAATAAATGGACCGAGAGAAGGAGAAAGTGTAAACAACTTTAGGTTTTTTCTTGCATTTGTAGTTTTTATTTTATCTTATAATGTTTGGTTTAGTTTCTCTGTAACAAAGAACAATTATCCTTTTAATGTACTCCTTCACAGTTTTAATAAAATTGTTCATTATTTTGCTTTCATAATGTTGATGTTCACAGAACTTGCTTCTTGAGTTCCATACTCATATTTTGATTTTTGTTTAAATCCAAAAGATATCTAATAGTGGTAGCCTAAAGCGATCTTTATAGGACAAGCGTTCATCTCTTTGGGGCAGGTTATGAAGATCTAGAAGAAGAAGAGTTGGAGTAATTGCTCGACTTGAATGATGTCAACCAAGTCAAAGAGATATATGTTCACCTTCACAAACTGTTTGATCGAGTTATGGCAAACAATGCTTCATATTATGAGATGATTATTAAAATGCAAGAGGATCATAAAGTATCCCTTATAAGTCAGCATTCTAATTATGAAGCAAAATATGCTCGACTTAGCAGCGATGCAGGTTTTGAAAAGAAATTATGGGATATATATTTGGCTTTTAGCAAAAAAGTATTTGTAATAAAGTGCGAGCTGACTAGTGCTCAGAAGGTCCCTAGTTGGTCAGAATAAGAAAATAATTTATTGAGGGATGAACCAAAAGAAGCCGATGGCGGGTGCCGATTAGAATGAAGGTGTATCATTTTTGGAATAGGAGAATGCTAGATTATTGGAGGAGATTGAAAACTTAAAGAAGTCCAAAAGTGGTTAGTCGTCAAGGCGGGCTGTAATTGCTCTGTCCACTATAAAGGATGAAAGGATGAAGAAAACTCTGGATGACCAGGCCGATCTAATCAAGAATCAATCATCCAGCATTAAAAAGTTGAATGAGAAAGTTGATCGCCTAACCTTTCATTTTCATAAGCAACCGCAAACCATTTGGATGAACACTTATGATGAATCCTTAGCACACAAATGTGATGAACTAGAGTAGGCTAAGAGAGATGGATATAAATGGGTCTCCATGAATACTTTGACGGTGTTGAAGGTACCAGAAAAAAAATACTTTGTGGTATTGGTATGACCCTGATTATTTGGATCAATTTAATCCTCCTTTTAAATTGGACATCAAATGAATTCCTACTGATGTTATACCCATAAGTTTGGTTAGGAAATATCTGGTGACTATGGCCTTCATGGAGAAGACACATTTGTTCGACCTATGCATTTATTGGATAAGCCTAACTCCAGTAGGCAAGAGAGACTTAAGGAATTAGAATCCATCATTATTTCTTCCACTCTAGATGTTCCCACCGAGGGGATGGAGAAAGTTCTAGGAAAATGTCCAGCCCAGTGACGTATTATTTCTGTTTTGATGTTTGCATAATCAGGAAATTGTTATAATGAGTCCTTTGAATTTAGAATAAAATATATAGTGGAGTTATTTGTCCACATTTTATTCGCATAGTTAGGGTCAACCAGTGTTCTAGCATAATGATTATGTGATT
The DNA here is from genome assembly GCA_949130495.1 of Sambucus nigra. NCBI lineage: Eukaryota > Viridiplantae > Streptophyta > Magnoliopsida > Dipsacales > Adoxaceae > Sambucus > Sambucus nigra. The sequence goes on from OX422210.1 coordinate 10,190,883, forward strand.
GGCCTTTGGCCAACTAATCTGCTTGACTGGCTACCTATTTAGATGAACCTGAGTTATCTAGCCTTAGGTTCTACTAATACCCATAGCCTTGTGTAGATGGTTCTTATTGTTTTAAACTAAGTGTGTAAATTAGTTACCATTGGCGAACAAATTTTATAGGATTTGTTCCTTGACTCGGTTTGGTAAAATATATTGTTCTTGACCCTAAGTCATATAGGAAATTTTAGAATTAGAACTTCTTGTTAGTGACTTGTTAAGGACGAAATCATACATGAAGTTTTTGTTTGAATTTTCATTGTTTGATTATTTTTGTGACAATAGTCCTTCAGTTATTGAGATAGATAGTTACATCTCCCATTCCTGAAAAAAAAACATAAATAAGGAAGTTTACTGATGGCACTGCAATGAATTCTCATTAAAGCTGAAAGGAGTTGTTACAAATGTAATTGAAACTTCAATCCAGAATTACTGATAATACTTCCTAGATTCTCGGCGTTCCATGGGTTCTTGAATTGTTCTCATTTAAGTGTTTTCTAGACTGTAGATACTTAGTCGGATAACTACAAAGATGCGATATGGACAATGCCAATTAGCCTCAAATTTGTTTCTCTTTTGGAGTACTTTCTTCAGAACATAGTATCCTTCTTTTAGGTTGCTCAGCTTCACCCTTATATTATAAAACTTAGTCATATGTTGTTGATAGACCGTTGTCTGAATTGTAGTGTTCTCTCTCACTTCTTTCAATATTTAGCCTTCTCATGAGGTCACTCTTAGGAGAGTGAAAGTTAAGAACCCCATGGCTAGAGATATCGATCTCTGTAGGAATGAAAACTTCAATTACAAATGCAAGAATGTACAGAATTTCGCCGGTAGTTGTCCTCGGTGTGGTTCTTAAGGCCCAAAAGACACTATAAAACTCATTGATCTAGTTTCCTTTCGCATCATTAAGCCATATTTTCAAGCCATCGAGCAACATTTTGTTGGTCACCTCTGTCTGACCAATTCACTGAGGATGTTTAGGGGCAGAATGTAGTCTTTGGATCTTGGATTAAATACAATAATCCCTAAACTCCTGGTTATCTAACTGAGTTCCATGATCTATGATAAATCATACGACATGCCATATCGGCATATGATATTTTTCCATATAAACTAGAAAACTCATTCATAAGGCATTTCAACCAATGGTTCAACCTCCACCCATTTTGTGGAATAATCAATTTCCACGACTAAATATTTAAATCATCCTTTTATCCTCAATAATGGGTTGATCAAATTAATCTCCTAAATAGTAAAGAGCCAAGTAGATGTGATCGGCGTCAGGATATCCCCCGATATTCTATATACAGTAGCAGACTTTTGGCACTTGTCACACTTTCTATCATATCAGGAATAGTCTACTTTTATAGTTGGTTAGTGTTGATGTCAAAATTAGATCTCTCTAATTGTTCAATCAAAAATAAATAAATGAGACCAAAGATTTTAAAGTGGTTCAGCCTTATAAGAATGGCCTACAATGAGGATTGGGAATTCTCCATTACAAGAAATTATGTTCTGGATTCTCTCCCCTTACAATGAGGATTGTACAATGTATTTATAGCCCTGAGGCTGTAATGTTAAAGGGTAATACATTAAATGATATACATATGAAAGGGTAATACATTTAATTCCCTCTTTGCGTGTGCATCTGAATGATAAGCATTTAATGAATCAGTTGAACTGTTGGGTATCCATCTATGAATGCTTTGTTCGAGATGCAGCTCGAACCGCCTGAATTGCTCGACCCGCCTATGCTTCTCGGTACTCAAGAGTTCCTCGGATAAGTCTGTTCCTAGGAGCGTATGAGTTCCTCGGAGAAGTCTGTTCCTCAGAGCGTATGAGTTCCTTGGAGTAACATGGTTTCCTCGGAGCACGTGATCATCTCAGAAGTGCTTGTTGTTTCCATGTAGATAGCCACGTGTCTTCATATGATTGGTCTAAGTCAGCAGATTAAATTTGGTATCAACAGAAGCCCCCAATGTTTCATAGTTCGAAATTTGAGGAGTATGGAACATTCTTTCTCGGAATATGGTAGCTTTAAATAGTCTTCCTGATTTTTAGGAGCATTTCCCTTGTATTTATTTCTCCTTCCCAATTCGTAGAATCATGCTTTTTTGGACTTTTCTGCGTGCTTCGATTCCTGCATCATTTTTCATCTTTTTATCCGCTGTTGTTCGCTTCGATTCCCGCGCCAATATTTAATGCCCTTTTAGCCGTCGGTAACGTAATCATCCTTTTTTGTAATCATTACTTCACCATTTCCCAAGGCAAGGTATTTAAACTTCATAGACACTTCATTCGTCTTCTACCTTTTCAAATTTTCGTCTTTTAAGTTTTACATCATCTCTTCCTACTCTCTTGTACGTTCATCTTTTCCGTCGTTCGTTGTCAGCAGATCCATTATTTTCCTGTAAGATCTTCTTCCTTCATCTTTATTTCTTTATTCACCATGGTTTACCCTGTTGAGTCTCTTGAGAAATTTCGTTCTGATTTCTCCATTCCCTCTTGGGTTGTCTTGGAAGAGATTTCTGAGCCTTCTAATTACTTCCATTTAGCTGAGGGACATTGGTTCCCCAGTTTCTTTTTTGCTGAGTGTGGATTTTATTTTCCACCAAATTCCTTGTGTCTGGAATTCTGTCAGTATTTTGACATTGTTCCTGCATGAATAGCTCCCAACACATGGAGAATAGTTAATGGGGTGCATAGGTTAAATCAAGTGCATGGAACTCGTATAGGAATTCAAGAAATCATGTACTGCTATAGATGGGCAGTCAATGAAAATATTTATTATTTAAAAACTAGATTTTTAAACAGAGCCTTAGTAGTTAATCTCCCTGATGCCAATAGGGATTATTTTGAACATGGGGTTATCATAAAAAATTGGCAACACCCTCCATTGACTGGAGATGAGGTTTACCAGGGTCCCAGATGCCCTCCTTATGGCAATGGGATAGGTTATTTTTATTTTATTTTATTTATTTTGAATCTATGTTTCTTTTGTGTTTGATAAAATGTGCCACTGATAACAATGTTTGCTTTTTTGCAGTTGATAACAAAAGAAAGTGCCCAAAAGAAGCAGATGTCAACATAAGGAATCTGAAACTTATCTGGAGTCTGCATCAAAGTGTTGCAGACGAGCATATTAGGTTGGCCTCGTATCTGCTCCAGTACAAGAGCTACACCACCTCCTTCACTGCTCGTCCTGTGATCAGTGAGGCAGAGCCAGTACCAGCATCTGCAAGTTCTTCGCCTGAATCTCATATTCCTTTGAGCGAAAGGATGAAGAAGAGAAGACCGCCCACCTTGTTTGAGAAAAATGCCTCTGGTTCTGGGGAGGCAAAAAGGAGTAGGATTGATGTCCCAAGGGAGGGGACAAAGAACACTGATGCAGCTCCTCCAGTTGCTCCTGCTAAAGTCGCCGAGAAGGTTGCTGATAAGCCCCCAGTGGCTCTGAGCAGGTCTGCTGCTCCTGGAAAGGTGATTGTGATATCACCGACCAAGGGTTATTCCTTGGTTGAATCTGTACCTATTCCCCCGAGGAGGCTGAAGAAAAGCTCCTCGGTCAATTTGGCTGACACCACTACTCAGCCCCTAGCTGCTAGGACTGTAGTTCCAACTTTTGTTCCTCCGAGCTCTGCCATGAACTCGGTGAAGTCCCAGACCATTCTCGAGGTCCAAGGTAATGAAGATAATCTTACTCGGGACATTGTTACTTCTTTTGTTGCTCATCATCTTGCTTCAGTAAGTCTCTTTACTTTGAACTTTTCATATTTTCCTTTGTCATTTCTTGTTTCTAACTTGCTTTCTTTTTCTGTTCACAGTTGACAAGCTGCTTTAATATAATCCTGAATAAGGATGAAGCGATTAAGGCTTCTTGCTCCTCGTCTAGTGTGGAGGGAGCTATGGAAGAGGCTATCAAGTCTTTGGAATACTCTCGCCAGCAGTATGCCACTGATAAGGCTATCTGGGAGAAAAATCTTGCCTCCTCCGAGAAAGAAAAAGCTCGAGCTATTGAAGCCTCCAAGGAGTTAGAGAAGAGAATAAATGCCTCGGAGAAGGCAAATAAGGAGCTTGAAGAGAAGCTCAAAATTGCTGGGGAGCTGGAAAATAAACTCAAGGCTGTCGAGGAGGATTTGGCTAAACTTCAGGAAGTAAGTCAGCAGAAGGAGGAGGTAGAAAATAAGTTGAAGGCCGCTGAGAACTTACTGTCCGAGAAGCTTGCCTTGGAGAAGGCCAAGAGGAAAGCTGTTGTGAAGAAATCCTTCAGCTCTGGCTGGGACAAGGGGTGGGATAATGGGTGTGCTGCCATGGTATCTCAAGTGGACTATGGTAGCCTGAAGTACTTTAGGGATGGACGGGTTGCTGCCCTTCAGGAAATGAAGGTCGACGAGTCATCCGAGCTCTTCCAGAGACATATCCCTGGTCCCCCTCCAACTCCAGAAGAATTAGAAGAGGATGAAGCTACCTCTGAAGAGTCTTCAATGGTGATGGGAGATCACCCCCCAGCTATCCAGTATGCTTCCGAGCAAGTCATTTCTTCTTCCGAGCAACAACTGGTGCTCTCTGAACAACCCACAGTTCCCTCCGAGCAACCTGCTTCCTCTTCCAACCTCTCGAGAAGGTTTTGGGAGATAAGGAAAAGGTGTAGTGTTGTTCGGGCTTATCTTTATATTTTGTTTCTCTTTATCAAATGTAATCCATAATATGTAACTCTGAATTGTGATCTAATAAAACTTGAACTTTTTTCATACTGTTGTTCATCTTCTATTCATACTCTGGTTGTTTTTCTTATTGATGATTGCTCTTTCTCTGCTAGTTTCTGGCCAGGATGGAACTGCTATCTGCCCATGATACAAAGTTGTTGCAGTAATGTAATGAGTACTTTAAGGCTGGTCACACATACCTGAGTGTTGCACAAGTTGCCGACATCCTTGGTCATGATGCTTCAGAACAGGTAGTTGGAGCATATCATTACTTGAAGTGTCTACTTGACCGAGCAGTGGCCAATAATGTGGCTTACTATGAAATGATCGAGGATCTCCAGTGCACCCTCGAAGACCTTCAGAATCAATACAAGGAATCAGCTGCCCTGTTGCATGAGGGTTACTAGAAGAAATACCAGTTGATCATGGCTGATAAGGGCTACGAGAAGCTTTTTACTGGGTATGATCTGAGGGAGAGGACTTTAAAGGGTGAGGACGAGGAAATCAAACAGATTGCCAAGTTGCTGGAGCAAGAGAACAACAACTTGCAAAAAGAGCTATCACAATTGAAGTCTACAGCCTCCACTTCCAGTGCCTTGATCCCAGTGACAGACGAGGGATTCTCGTTCCTAGAGGTTGAGAATGCCAAGTTAAGGGACGAGTTAGAGACTTTGAAGAGTTTTGGCACCTCTACATCTTATCGCGGTCGAGCAAGAGCTCCTCGGGGACGAGGAAGAGCAGCTCGGGTCCTTGTCGAGGAACAGAGAAGTCAGTCTGCGTTAGAGAACCAAGCTTTCCAATTAATAGTGAAGAACCAGGCTTTGTCTGATATGTCAAAGAAAATTAGGGACTTGGAAAAATAGCTCTCTGCGCAGAAGTCAGTCCTGGAGAATAAGGAACTTTTCATTAAGAGTCTCCACGAGCAGCTAGAAAGGCTAACATATCAATTCCACAAACAGCCCAGGGAGTTCTGGATGGCTGGATACAACGAAGCACTATCAGAATGCCAACAATGAGGGCTACAAGCAAGGCTGGCTGAATGCCTTAGGTGTGTTGAAGATCGAACAAGGTCATTATCTGTGGGACTACCATGATCCCGGGTTTCTCGACTTGCCTGTCCCATCATACAATTTGGAGATGGAATGGATCCCTGCTCGGGCCATTCCTCGGAGCTTAATTTCAAAGTACCTCGGTGACTACAAGCTTCACTCTCAAATTGAGGTATCTCATCCCGAGCATCTTTTAGATCGACCATCTGTGATGAATGTCAGGATGCTGAAGGATCTTAACTTTATTAATTCTCCTCAGTCTTTCAATGATCTGCCTGCTGGCAAGGCACCTGTGTCAAAAGCAGAGGGGAAGAGACCAGTAGAATAGGAATTTTTTGATGTAACAGTTAGTACACAAATCAATGTAACTATAATTTCATTATCAATGTAATTTATTTTGAATTCAATGAAAGACTTTCATTTTTACTTGCAAATCTTCATTGCTATTATCTTGTAGTTATCAAACACTTTATATTTATGCATCTCTGTTAAAAAGATAACAATAGTGTTGTTTGTCGACCAACTCAATAATAATTACAAAGTTACAAGTATCAATAATGTTGCTTGATCATAAAGTCACGAGTATAAAAATGTTTAAAATTTTTCCAACTAACCAAGGTTGTTAAATTGTGCTCGTCGACCAACTACAGTTAGTGGGTTTTTATCCCCGACCAGCCATACTTGGTAGATTTTTCTCTTAAATGTTTCCGACCAACCAAGGTCGGTAAATGTTCATTATCGACCAACTACGATTAGTGGGTTTTTATCCCCGACCAGCCATAGTTAGCAACATTTGCACTTTCTGGAATAATCTTACCTCCCGACCAACATAAGTTGGCATTTGAGAACATATTTTGTTTCCTAGCCAAACAGGTTGGCATTTTTAGGAATATATCGTTTCCTAGCCAAACAGGTTGGCCTTTTTAGGAATATTTCGTTTCCTAGCCAAACAGGTTGGCATTTTTAGGAATATCTAGTTTCCTAACCAACTGAAGTTGGCATTTTTAGGAATATTTTGTTTCCTAACCAATCGAAGTTGGCATTTTTAGGAATATTTTGTTTCCTAACCAACCGAAATTAGCATTTTTAGGAATATTTTGTTTCCTAACCAACCGAAATTGGCATTTTTAGGAATATTTTGTTTCCTAACCAACCGAAGTTGGCATTTTTAGAAATATTTTGTTTCCTAACCAACCGAAGTTGGAATTTTTAGGAATATTTTGTTTCCTAACCAACCGAAGTTAGCATTTTTAGGAATATTTCACTGAGTAGTCTGAGCTTTGCCGAGTAGTGTGTAGCACTAGTATTCTCCGAAAAATTCTCAATAAAAGGAGAGACTTTGGCAGAATATCTTCATTTTATTCATAGTGATGGAACTGTGTTACATATACATCACTGATAATACTTGTGCAGATGCTCTGCGTTCCATGCATTCTTAAACTCCTCGCCTTCTAAAGTTGCTATTCGATAAGTTCCGGGTCGAACAACTTATGTAACTCGGTATGGTCCATGCCATTTTGCCTCCAGTTTATTATGTTTTCGAATTACTTTCTTCAGCACATAGTCTCCTTCTTTGAGGTCTCACTTCTTCACCCTCTTTTTGTAGAACAAAGTTGTTCGCTGCTGGTAAGCAGCATTTCTAATGGTTGCTGCTTCTCTAACTTCCTCGAGCATGTTTAAATCCAGTCTTCTCATTAAGTCGCTGACAGGGGAATTGAAATTCAGTACCCTGTGTGTTGGGAGGCCCAACTTGGCAGGTATGACAGCTTCACTTCCAAACGCCAGCATGTATGGTGATTCTCCAATTGCTACTCGAGGAGTAGTTCGGTAAGCCCAAAGTACTGATTGTAGCTCGTTGATCCAGTTTACTTTTGCATTGTCCAATCATTTCTTCAAACCGTTCAGCAGCGTTCTGTTTGTCACTTCAGTTTGTCCATTGCTTTGAGGATGGCCTGGTGCTGAATGAACCTTCAAAATATTTGACTGATGACAATCGGCGTCAAACTGCTCGTTATCAAATTATGTTCCATGGTCTGTGATGAAGGCATGAGGGATACCATATCGACAAATGATGTTCTTCCAAACAAATTGGTACACCTTCTCGTACGTCATATCAATGAGTGGCTCAGCTTCTACCCACTTAGTAAAATAATCCACTGCGACGACGAGGTACTTGAACCTTCCTCGGGTCGTTGGCAGTGGTACAACCAAATCTATCCCTCACATGGAAAATGGCCAAGGGGAAGTTATGGGTGTCAACAACGCTTGTGGAGTTCTTCGGATGGAGGAGAAGCGCTAGCACTTTTCACACTTCTTGGCATAGGCTATACAATTAGCCCTCATCGTTGGCCAGTAGTATCCCTGCGTCATCACCCTTTGCAAAAGCGTCCGACCTACTATATGTGCTCCATAAGACCCTTCATTGATTTCGTCAATCAATTATTTCACCTCGGAGGGATGCACGCATCTCTGCAAACCTGCCATAATTCCCCGTCTATATAAAACACCATTAGTTAGTACATACCGAGCAGCTTTAAACTTCAATTTCTTGGCTGCGAGATGGTCAATTGGCAATTCTCCCTCCTCGACATACACCCTGATGGGATCCATCCAAGATGGTCCCAAATCAAGGGTGATAAAGTTCATCGTCAGATCTTCATCTATACTCCGACTAGCTAACACTTGAATTGGGATTGTTCGCCATAGCTCAGTGCAAGTAGCTGATGCTAGTCGAGCTAGGGTGTCTGCTCTCGCATTCTCCATTCTTGGTATTCTGACCAGCTGAATAGCGGCAAATTCTGACACTAGATCCTTTGCCTTTGCATGATATCTGATTATTAATTCTCCTCTAATTGCATATACTCCCATCATTTGGTTTACAATCAATTGAGAGTCGCTGAAGATCACAACCTGCTGCGCGTCCATAGTTTTTGCCAAATTAAGCCCTGCAATCATGGCCTCATATTCAGCCTCATTGTTGAAAGATTTGAATTGGAAACGCAAGGCGTATTCCATGTCGACCTCGTCCGGAGTGCTCAAAACTATCCCCACGCCACATCCTGCAGTGCAAGATGAGCCATCTACATATAGCCTCCATATAGGTAACTCGTCTTCAAATTTCTGATCAGTCAGAGTTCCTCGGTAAAATATTTGCTGCTTCTTTTCATCCTCCCTGGATTTTTCTCGCTCCTCATCGATCATTTTTTCTTGCCCTTTTACCAACCAGAGTTGGTCTGAGCTCGAATTTAATGATCCTATAATATCCACTTGCCCTTTTACCAACCGGAGTTGGTCTAAGCTAGTGTTTTTCGATCCTGTAACATCCACAGGTTGATCAGCGAGCAACTCTTGTTCCTAGTCCGGAGTTCTAATAATTATCTCTACATCACATCCTGTAACATCCACACGCACTTTTACCAATCAGAATTGGTCTGAGCTTGTGTTTATTGATCCTGAAACATCCACAGGTTGATCAACGAGAAACTTTTTCTCCTTGGGGTATCAGGATAGGTGAACTCCACTATGAAGTCTGCTATAGCCTGCCCTTTTAGTGATGATCTGGGTTCATAAACTCATATTCATCGAGATCTATTGCCCAGTACATCAATCTCCCTGATTTTTCTGGCTTATGAAGGGCTTGTCTTAATGGCACATGGGTATATACTACTATAGTATAATCCTGGAAGTATGGCCTCATTCTCCTACTCGCCTCAATCAGTGCCAGTGCTAATTTCTCCAGCCTTGGATATCTGATCTCTACTCCTCGGAAGGCCTTACTTGTGTAGTAAATTGGCTTTTGTACTCCATTGTCCATTCTGATCAACACCGAGCTAACTGCATTTTCGGACACTGCAAGGTACAAATACAATTTTTCTCCCATCACCAGCGTGGACAACAATGGAGGTTCTCCCAATTATTTCTTCAAGTCTTGAAAAGCCTTCTCACATTCATCATTCCACTCAAAAGTCTTTCTGAGTGTCTTGAAGAATGGGAGACATCTATCAGTTGCTCGTGACACAAATCTGTTGAGTGCCGCTACTCGTCCAGTGAGACTCTGTACTTCCTTCTTTGTTCTTGGAGATCGCAGCCCTAATAGAGATTTGATCTTTTTAGGATTTGCTTCAATGCCTCGTTGATTGACAATGTACCCGAGGAACATGCCTTCTCGTACTCCAAATATGCACTTCGTTGGGTTCAGCTTCATTTGATATTTATCTAGTTGATCAAAAGTTTGACTTAAGTCAACTAGATGATCGGCAGCTTTCTTGCTTTTTATCAGCATGTCATCAACATAGACTTCCATATTGTCACTGATTTGTTCAGCAAAGACCTTATTCATCAGCCTCTGATATGTCGCACCTGCATTTTTCAAACCAAAAGGCATAACATTATAACAATAAGTTCCCCTAGGGATAATGAAAGAAGTACTCTCCCTGTCTTCAGGTTTCATTTTGATCTGATTATAACCAGAATAAACATCCATGAAGCTCAGCAACTCGTGTCCCGAGGTAGCATCCACCAGTTGATCAATTCGGGGCAATGGAAAGTGATCCTTTAGGCATCCTTTGTCGAGGTCGGTGAAATCTACACACATCCTCCACTTGTTATTCTTCTTCTTTACCATCACCGCATTAGCTAACCAATCTGGATATTTAACATCTTCAATGAAACAATCTTTATGGAGCTTCTCGACTTCCTCCTGTATAGCTTGATTCTTCTCGGGACTGAATACTCTTCTTCTCTTCTTCACGGGCTTGATCTCCTTATTCACATTGAGCTCGTGATATAAGAAGTTTGGGTCTATCCTAGGCATATCTTCATGACTCCACGCAAAAGTTTGTCTTCTGCTTCTAAGGAAAGTTATCAATTCATTTTTTAAAGAGGCATCCAATGATGAACCTACTTGAGTAGTTCGCTCAGGGTGCTCGTCGTCCAGTATGATATTTTCAGTAGCTTCCACCACTTGACCTTTCACGAGTTGCGACTCATCTCGAGGATCCATGGTTTCAATTTCTGCACCTTCATCCACTTGATAGGTAGTAGTCTTTTTCTTTGATTCTTCCAGTTCTTCTTGCTCGTCGGATGAATAATAGCATTCTCGAGCTACTTTCTGATCACCTTTCATAACTCCTACTCCAAAGTTTGTTGGAAATTTTAGCATTGATGCACTGTAGATGGTACAACCTCGAACTTCTTCAATCCTACTCTTCCCATGATGATATTATACGATGACTGGACATTCTTATCCATCACGAAGAATCGTATTCTTTCTGTCCAACAAGCAGGCCACGTACCAATGAATATATCCAACTTGATCATCCCAAGTGGAAATACTTTCTCGCCAACAAAACCGATGAGGGGTCTGTGGTAAGGCTCCGGTTGAGATAGCTTTAGATTTAAACTATCGAAACACGAGTAGAACATGATGTCTGCCGAGCTACCGTTGTCGACCAGCACTCTTGAAATCATTACCTCCTTCATTCTCATCTTGATCACCAGTGGATCATCGTGAGGATATAAAACACCTGCAAGGTCATTTTTCGAAAAGTCGATGACCAATTTTTCCTTGTTCACCTTTCTCGAGCGATCTTCCTTAGCTAAATTTATTCGTTGAATGTACGAGAAAGCTTGAGCCTCACCGAGGTAAGCTTTTCTTTCTGCAGTAAGGTCTCCTCCTACTGCATATCCTCCAGTAATAACATTATAATCAAATGACCCAAAGCGTATTGAAAATACCTCTCGTTCTGGCTGCCTTGGTTTCTTTGGAAGGTTGGGGTCATCCTCTGGATCAACTTCATGGTTTCTCTTCTTGTTCTCCTTTGCTCGACGAGCAGATCTAGACCATTCTATAGTTCGGTCGTTGTTTCTTCTTTCACCTCCCCGATCAACATACTTTGTTAGCTTTCCTCGTTGGATGAGTGTTTCAATCTCATTCTGAAGAGCTATGCAATTTTTAGTCATATGTCCATGATCCTTGTGGAACTCGTAATAATTTTCCCTATTCCTCGTGTCAGGGTCTGCCTTCATTTTCTTTGGCCAGTTTAACTCCTCGATGTTCTTAATTTCTTCCAGGACGTGGTTGATATTTGCCTTCAAATGTGTGTAATTATCAAATTTCCTCAAGACCTCCCATGACGACCTATTTTTGGAATGTTTGTCACCACCATTGTTCTTATGCTCTTTATTCTTAGCTTTATCACATTCCACCTTGGTTTCTTTGGCGTCCATATTCTTCTTCGCAGACATAGCCTCCTCGGCATTTATAATATTGGACGCTTTTCCCATCAGGTCCGTCATGGTTCGAGGTGGATCTTTTGCCAAAGTGTAGTACAGCTTGTTTGGCAGCAGTCCACTCATCAAAGCGGTAATTGCTGTCTTCTCCTCATAATCAATGACTTAGAGCTTCTCGTTATTAAAAACGAGTTATATAATCTCTGATACTCTCGCCAGCTTTTTGTCTAACACTTAACAAATGTGCTACTCGTTTAACTGGCTTTGCTCCAAAGCAGAAATTCCCAATGAATAACTCGGCCAGTTAAAGAAAAGTTGAAATCTTATCTCGAGGAAGATTATTATACTATATCTGAGAAGATCCGGTAAGAGTTCTCAAGAATGTCATGCATCTCATCTCGTCTGGGATAGCATAGATGTCGGCAGCAGCTTGATATTGTTTTATATGAAGGACAGGGTCAGTCTTCCCATCATACTTGGGAGTCACAACAGGTGCTTTGAACTTTGATGGTGTTGGAAAATCAACAATGTCCTGGACAAAAGGTGTTCCTCGAACAAAGGTTCGTTGTAGAGGCTTCTTGGCCTTAGCTATTTCCCCTAATCTATCCTCCAGCATTTGAATAGATCCTTTCCATGCATCATTTCCTTCCTCGAGCCTATTGGTTCGAGTAACTGATCGTGTTGAAGTGGCTTCTTGGGATTTAGCTCGACGAGCAGCTGGTCGATCATAAGATCCATCTTGATGAGCACCTGGTCGCAACTAGGCAGATCCTTCCCTTAAATCTAATGGTCGTCGAAAGTTCCTCGACGTTGCATTAAGAGGACTTTTGTTCCTGCTAGGGCCTAATCGGTCGAAAGGAGAAGCCCTACTTAATCTTTCCAATGCGCTGGTCCTTTTCAGGGAAAGGGTGACATGTTGTTCAGTATCTGTGGCTCGCACTGACGAAGTTCATCCAGGTTGATAAGAAAAATCTTCAGATTCATCATTACGTTATGAATTAGTACGCCTAGTACGTGAAGAAGGCGCACGAGTATTTCTTTGAATGCTTCGTGGTCCAGAATGGGCTGATGCACCGCCATGGAGGGTTTGGATGAGTTGTCGCATTATTTCTTGCATGACGGTCTGGCCCTGAGCCAGATTTGTCATTATTCCAGTCAGATCTGGAACAATTGGTGGAGTAGACGGATTTGGATGGGTTCCAGCGTTTCGATTGCTGGATTCAGGAATATCAGCCATTGGTAATGGATTGTATTTGATGAGAAAATGATATTACCAGTCGTTTCCCACAGACGGCGCCAATCTGTTGGTGTCAAAAATTAGATCACTCTAATTGTTCAATCACAGATAAATAAATGAGACCAAATATTTTAAAGTGGTTCAGCCTTATAAGAATGGCCTACGTCCACTGTTATTTTATTGCTGAGTGTTTGGGAATTTTCCCTTACAAGAAATTACGTTCTGGATTCTCTCCCCTTACAATGAGGATTTTACAATGTATTTATAGCCCTGAGGCTGTAATGTGAAAGGGTAATACATTAAATGATATACATATGAAAGGGTAATACATTTAATTCCCTCTTTGCGTGTGCATCTGAATGATAAGCATTTAATGAATCAGTTGAACTGTTGGGTATCCATCTATGAATGCTTTGTTCGAGATGTAGCTCGAACCGCCTGAATTGCTCGACCCGCCTATGCTTCTCGGTACTCAAGAGTTCCTCGGATAAGTCTGTTCCTCGGAGCGTATGAGTTCCTCGGAGAAGTCTGTTCCTCAGAGCGTATGAGTTCCTTGGAGTAACATGGTTTCCTCGGAGCACGTGATCATCTCAGAAGTGCTTGTTGTTTCCATGTAGATAGCCACGTGTCTTCATATGATTGGTCTAAGTCAGCAGATTAAATTTAGTATCAACAGTTAGTAATAACCTTGCATAACAACTCATCATACCAATGATCACCTTATCGAGTGGGGCCCTTATGATCCTTCATGTACTTCCTCTATCAGTTCTGGTACTTTGGTGGTATGGATGCATCGGAGTAAGGAAACAGTTTATCCTCTTTTATATAAGACTTATTTTTCCAATACGTAGCTGGCGGCTTTATACCTTAATTTCTTTGCCTCTTTTGGATCTTTTGACATTTTTCCACTTTTATATATGCTTTGATTGGATCAATCCATGATAGGCCTAAATTTATTTCTATCATGTTGATATTGACTTCGTTAATGCTCTTGCTTGCTAGAATTTTTACTAGAATGGTCCTTCTCAATTTTGTCTTGGTTGCTGAGGTTAGCCAAGCAAGTGCATCTGCTCGAGCGTTCTCTATTCTTGGAATTCTGACCATTTTGACTGCCAGAAACTTAGTGATGGTTCTTTGAGTTTTGGCTAGGTACCTTGTCATTAGTTATCCTATAACTCCATATATCCCTAACACTTTATTGACGATCAACTGAGTGTCAATATGAGTGACTATTTGATCGGATCCTAATAATATATAAAGAGAGTTCCAGCCCTATAATTAATGCTTTATACTTTGCCTTATTGTTGGAAGCTTCTAGTGGAAAATGAAGAGCATACTCCAAAACTATATCATCAGGTGTGTTTAGGATTAGTCTTGTTCCACTATAAGATGCACATGAAGACCCATCATCATACAACTTCAAGATAGGAATTTCTTCGTCAAAGCTCCCATCACTTAGAAATTCTTGATAGAATAACTTTTTGCTATGCTCCTCATACTTTTTTGGTGACCTCTTAGGCGGTAGATGATTTTAGTTTGTCTAGTTTAGAACTATCAATTGGAAAAGTCTGTTCTGCCTGGTTTGTCTTTGAGCTGTCTTCTAAGGAAGTCTGCTCGACCCGTTTCTCCTTAACCGGCTCATAATCAGTCGTAGTTTCTTCATAGGTAAATTTTGCTATGAAATATGCTACAACCTGGCATTTCCATGCTGTTTGGGGCTCATAGAGTATATCATATTCTCCTAATTCCACTGCCCAAGCCATCAATGTCCCTAATTTTTTTGGCTTATCGATAGCTTGGCGCAATGGTAACTTTGTGTAGACCACCGTGATATATGCTTGAAAGTAGGGCTTCATTATTCTAGATGATTCAATAAATTCTAAAGATAATTTTTTTCAAGAAGGGATATTTAATCTCTACCCCCTTAAACGCCTTGTTGGTGTAGTACACTAGTTTTTGAACTGCATTTTCTAATCGGACGAGGGCCGAGCTGACAGCTGACTCGGATACAACAAGTTATAAGTATAATTTTTCTCCCATAATTGGTCATGAGAGAAATAATGGAGACCTCAAATATTTCTTCAACTCCTAGAAAGCATCGTCACATTCTTCATTCCATTCGAAGGTATTTTTGAGTACTTTGAAGAACGGAAAGAGTTTATCTACAGTTCGAGAGACAAATCTATTGAGAGCAGATACTCTTCCTATTAATTTATGTATATCCTTTTTACATGAGGTAGATTGCATCTCGATCAATGCCTTGATTTTGTCTAGATTGACTTCAATCCCTCTTTGAATTACGATGAATCCCATGAACATCCCTTCCTCTATGCCGAACACACACTTGGTCGGATTGATCTTCATCTAATGCTTCTCAAGATGATCAAACGGCTAGCCCATGTCTTTGATGTGGTTGGCATAGATTTTACTTTTGGTAAGCATGTCATCCACATAAACTTTCATATTCTTGCCAATTCGTTCTTCAAAGACTTTACTCACTAGCCTCTAATATGTTACTCCAGCATTTTTAAGCTCAAAAGGCATAACATTGTAGCAGTAAGTACCTCAGATGGTGATAAATAATGTTTTCTCCTTGACCTTTGGCTTTATTTTAAATTGATTGTATCTCGAATAAGCATCCATGAAGCTGAGTAACTCATGTCTTGTTGTGGCGTCAACTAGTTGATCAATTCTGGGCAAAAGGAAGTGATTCTTTAGACAACCTTTATTGAGGTCAGTGAAGTCAACACACATGTGTCATTTATTTTTCTTCTTCCCCATCATTACCACGTTGGCCAACCAATCTGGGTACTTGACATCTTCAATGAACATTGCCTTTTGTAGTTTGTCCACTTCTTCTTAGATAGCCATGCTATTCTCATGACTAAATACACGCCGCTTTTGCTTAATTATCTTAGCGTCCTTAGTGATGTTCAGCTCATGGAATATGAATTCTGGATGTATTCATGTCATGTCTATATGGATCCATGCAAACAGGTTCTTCCTCCCTTTAAGGAATGTGATTATTTCCTGTTTCACGGCTAATTCCATAATTGAGCCAATTTTCGTGGTTCTTTCTGGTCTTTCATCATGTAGGACAATTATTTATATAGCTTCCACAACCTATCTTTTGACTAAATCAACCTCCACCTAGGGGTCTAAGGTCTCGATCTAGTAAGTAGCAGTGATTTTTTTTTACTTATTCTTTGTCGGATGAAGTATAATAGCATTCCCTAGCTTCAATTCGGTTTCCTGTTACAACATCGAACCCATAATGAGTGGGGAACTTTAGGCACTAATGGATAGTAGATTGTACTGCCTCAAAATTTTTTAGACTACCCCTATTGAGGATCATGTTGTAGGCTGATTGGGCATTTTTATCTAAAATAAAGAAACGAATCCTTTTAGTCCTACTGGCTAGCCATGTCCCGATCAAAACTTCCAACTTGACAGTCCCCAAGGGGTATACTTTTTCTCCAGATATTCCTATAAGGGGCCTATGATAAGGTTCCAATTTGCTATTGCGCAATCCCAAACTGCAAAAATAATTGTAGAACATGACATCTACGGAACTGTTATTGTCAATCAGGAACATGCTTTGGCTTCATTTAAATAGGCTTTTCTTTCAGCTATCCCATTGCCACCACCAACATTTCCTCATCCAATAAAATGACAGCCAAAAGATATCATTTTTACCTTAATTTCAGGCCTCTTTCTTGTCATCTCTCCCGTTGTAAAAAGATTATGATCGCCTCCCGGAGTCTCATTTCTTCGACCTATCAATGAACTTAGACAGTTTTTCATACCGAAATAGATTCTCAATCTCATAATTCAAAATGATACAGTCGTCGGTTGCATGCTCGTCATCTTTGTGGAACTCACAGTACTTAGACTTGTCTCTCCTGTTAGGAGGGGACTTCAACTTTTCGGGCCATTTGAGGTCTTTACTTCCTTTGATTTCTCTAGGATGTAATGCACCCCAACAGTGAGAGGAGTATATTCCTCATACTTCTTAGGTTTCTCGGCCTTCTTATCTTTCTGCTCATTCTTGTCAGAATTGTTATGACTGTCGATTTTAGCACCTGGATCTTGCTTGAAGGACATAGCCTTCTCTACATTCATGATTTTACCAACTTTAACCATCAACACAGTCATGGTTTAGGGGGTCTTTGGCCAACGTATTGTATAACTTCTCAGGGAGAAATCTGCTCATTAAAGCAGAGGCTTTTCTCAACCTTTCCAAGACGCTCGACCGTTCTAAAGTGAACGACCGACTGTCATAGTAATTAGTAGATCTAAGTGAAGAGGTTACTCATGGACAATAATATTGGTCTTATGAAGATTTGAAATATCTGAACATGCTTTTATCCTCTCTAGGAGGCGTAGGCATCATCTCCCTCATATTGGATAGGGTAGCAGTGGATCTAGCTTGAAGCGTTTGAGTAAGTTGACTCGTGATTTCTTGCACTACCTCCTGTCCTTTGGCAATGTTCAGTAGAATTCCCTATAATTCTCCCATACCAAAAGGAGCGAAAAGACTGAAAGCATTACCTCCAGCAAGACTACTTTTTTGGATGTTTGTCATACTTCAAGGGTATGAAAAATGGGTTTTCAAAGAACCATGTAAGAAACAATAATGGCTTGTCGTTCACACAGACGACACCAATCTGTTGATGTCTAAATTTGAATTATCTATCTTAGCCTTAGTTATAAAAAAAATATGACCACAAATAATAATAAAGAAAATTATAAGAAGACACCAGAGATTTTACGCGGTTCAACTCAAGAATGAAGCCTACATCCATGGGGCTATTCCACTATTTATTTAGGGTTTTTGATGATTACAACTGTATAATTAGCATAAAGAAGTTGAGTTATTGCCTTGTATCCCTCCGCTGAAAGGAGTAGTCTATTTATCGTGGGTGGAAAATCGAGAGGTAGAATACATTTATAGCTTCAAGCATTTACACCTTTACACAATAATATGTGACTGAATGTCGTTCATGCATGGTGACTGTTGAACATTCCATGTGTGCCTTTTCATATAACTGATGACTTATCTTCCTGATAATTGCTTTATTGGTCCATGTGACCAAATATTTTCAGAGTACAACAAATATAATAGTTTTAAAATAAGATATTAATTTATGATATATGATATAACAAAATAATTTTAAAATGTGGATACATACCGAATTTGTGTTAAGCCCGTGTTATAAGACAAATTTGGGTAAACCCCCAAAACAATCCCATCAAGATGTGGCCTTTGAAATTTTCATCATCTTCATCTTCACAATTTTGGAAGGAAATAATGAGTGAGAGTGAGAGTGAGAGTGGGAGTGGATGGGCCAAATAACCCGTTGTTCATATTCCAGTTAATCACAACCAAGAGGTTTAGATCTTTGTTCAGATTTTTTTTCAAATCAGATGGTGTTGTACCTCACAATCACAATCACAATCCCACTGTTTCCCAACCACCCAATACCCAGAAAGTAAGGTACCTCTTATTTTTCTTCTTATTTTGTGTCTTTAAGGGTCCATTTGGTTGTGTTAATTTGGAACGAGTAGTTCTACACGTACATAGGAGAATCGTCTGTACGTATTGCGTCCATATTGGTCCGTATCTTGATATGGACCAATACAGACACGACCGAATCGTCGGGAAGGGGTATATCAAAGAGATTAACAAATTGGGGGTTAAGTCAAAGATTATTAAAAAGTGGGGATTAAGTAAAACAACCCCATAAAAATAGGGGTTAAGTTTATAATGTCAAATTAGACTTACTCCCTATGTTAGGAGAGAAGTCAAAGTATTATTAAAATGGGGGGTTAAGTCAAATTGTGCATTAAATTTTAAGCGTTAAGTCGACCCTTGATTTAATCGATTGTAGATATATTCATTTGATATGGATTTTTAATTTAGTTTGTGTCACGGCCCGTTTGGTTGTCCGTAAAATTGTAAAGAGATATAAAGTATTTAGTCACATGTGGGATGATTTTTAGTTAAGTGGTTGGTAAAAAGAAGGGTCATTTTGACTTAATTCTCAAATTTTAATGCCTAATTTGACTTAACCTCCATTTTAATAATCCTTTGACTTTACCCCCAATATAGGATGTTAAGTTTAATTTGACATTATAAAGAGGGAGTAGAGTCAAATAAATTCTTAGACTTAACCCCTTATTTTATGTAATATTTTGAGATACCCCCTCGTGCAGGGGTATATCAAAGAGATTAACAAAGTGGGGGTCAAGTCAAACATCATTAAAAGTGGGGGTTAAGTAAAAAACCCCCATAAAAACAGGGTTTAAGTTTGTAATGTCAAATTAGACTTAACTGCCTATGTTTAGGGGCGAAGTCAAAGGATTATTAAAATGAGGAGTTAAGTCAAATTGTGCATTAAAATTTGGGGGTTAAGTCAAAATGACCCTTCTTTTTATCGAACACTAAACTGAATCATCATATATGGGACTAAATAATTAAGATCTCTTTACAATTTTATGAACAACCAAATGGACTGTGACATGATGTAAATTAAAAATCCATTTCAAATGAATATATCTATAATCTATTATAAAAAGAGAGTAAAGTCAAATAAATCCTTAGACTTAATCCCCTATTTTATTCAATATTTTGAGATACCCCCACGTGGAGTGGTATATCAAAGAGATTAACAAAGTGGAAGTTATTTCAAATATCATATTAAAAAGTAAGGGTTTAGTAAAAAAAAACATAAAAAATAGGCTTAAGTTTATAATGTCAAATTAGACTCAACCCTCTATGTTAGGGGCTAAGTCAAAGACTTATTAAAATGACATGTTAAGTCAAACTATGCATTAAAATTTTGGAGTTAAGTTAAAATGACCATTGATTTAGTAGATTGTAGATATATTCGTTTGAAATTGATTTATAATTTAATTTGTTTCACGGCTCAATTGGTTGTCCGTAAAATTATAAAGAGATATCAAGTATTAAGTCCCACATGGCTCCGTTATTTACCATGGATTGTTATTTAGTCAACCATGGCCCATGGTCTTTGGCCAATAAATATATCTTTTAATTTGTACAAACTGTGTGAGAAATTGAAATTCCACCTAGGTTATGTGCCTCATTATTTATATGAATCATATCATGCGCCGGATAAAAGAGTAGGTTATCCCATCCCAACGGAATAAAATAATCCCATCTCAATTAGTGTTGTAAAACGAACCAAGCTACTCGAGGTTGGTTGGTGTTTATTGTGATAGAAGCTTGTTTGGGACAAGCTCGTAATATATGGGAGCCAAGCTTGAATATATTTTTAAGCTCGTTATCTTCTTGAGCTCGACTCGAATTCGTCTCGATTAGTAATGACCATGCTAAAATAGTATCTGACAACAATATAAATGAGCTTGGCTTGCCTTCATTCGCTTAGAAGAATGTTCAAGCTCGGTTCCTTGAATAAACAAGTCAAGATTGAACATTTGTAAGCTCGTTAAACTTTCGAAACCATGATTAAGCAACCTTAAGCTAGATTTGGCTTGGCTCGACGCGACTCAATTGCACCCCTTATCCCATTCCCACAACTCATGGGATAAGAGGCTTATTTGGGATATATTTTATCCTACCTTAAATCAAATCCCATCCAACACTAAGGATGAGGGTTGCGTTAAGTAGCTGATTGCGTCTTAATGTATCCTTTATACACTAAAAGTATCCTTATGAACACGATAAATGTCTAGGGTTCACTCTGAACATGTAGACAATAGCCTAGGATAGACTATGATTAGTAACTTGAAATATAGAAGTAGAGATGTAGCTAGTTTATACAAAGGTTAGAATCGGTTTGGGAGAAATACACTCATATTAGAAACAATTTGTGAGACTCATATGTTTTCCCCATTTTTTTTTGTAGAACAAAGATCGATCATATACCACCAATTTCCTTTATAAAAGAAATCAATAATCTTAATTGTTATTAATCCAACCACGGTCGATTGCCTGCGTTTTCCAATGAGTATATATTTTTTTGGTTCAAACTGGTGGAAGAAATTATAACTCTGCCTTCTTATTAGTTTCTTATATTTTATACACCAGTACCGATCCTAAATAAAGGGTGAGGGTTTCATAACACATTATCCAATTAAATCATTGTGAAATTTTACATTTTGTTAGATCGGAACATGAGTTTTATACCCTCTAATTTTTCCCTTAAGAAATGCAGTGTGCTTGGAATTGGGTGCCTCAAAATATGAGAAGGTTGTCACACTGGTGCAATGAGAAATGGGAAAGTGTCTTGCACCACTCTAGTTGCATGTGGGTAAAGCTAGTGCAGCATGATAAGTATGTGAAATCGTAACTCCGCCCGTGACTTGTACTAAGTTTCTTATATTTTATACAGCAGTCTAAGACTAAAGAAAGAATGGGTTTGTTGTAGGTAGTTGCCTAAATCTTTATTTACAGAAAGGTAGTGTGATCCTTATGAACATAATTTCTAAGACTATATGCGCCATTATTACTCTTACGCAATGCGTTCCGCTTACTAGGTGCCTTGAAAAAAAAGCAAGGGCATCACAACAGCTTATGGGTGCGTCTGAATGTGCGCGGGTGAATAGACTTAGTTTAGTGTTTTGACATTTAAAGAGATGAATCTAGGTAATACATTGGGAGAGAGTGATTGATGTTGTAATTTGGAATCAATTTAGGGGGAGCTAATTCCTTAATTTCCATGTCGTAGAGGATGAATCGTACGTCAAATTAGATCTCATGTTGATGTTTGGCCCTAAGGTTGCTCATCTTTACTCAAAATGATGTTCCACCATAATGGATTTTTATAGGTATGGTATGTTGGCTGCTAAATGTCAATATTTGATTGGATGGTTGCTTGGCCTATTTCAATGTCTATCCTAAATGAAAATTCAATCGTAAACTTGTTAGTTAGTCCTTAATTTCCAACTTACTCTACCACACATAAGAACTAGCATGTAATGTTCACATAGGTAAAAAATGAATCCCTACAAGATTTGGTTCACATGGTTGTTTTGATCATATGAAAGGTTCTATTTCTTCATGCGGGATTTCTGGTATCATATCGAATTTGGATCTGAAGACTTTGATCGATAATTTGGATCAAGAGTTCCATGAGAATGAGAAATGGGACAATTTCATAGACAAAAGAACCAATCTTTTTTCCTATAATGCAAAGTGTTGCAAACCAAAGGTTACTTCTTGTGCTTAATTTATGTGATACACAAATATGATAAAAATTCTTTGATTGTTAGAAACTGCCCCACAACTTGATATCTCTTGATGGCATATGTGACAACCCGCTCACCAAAATAAGGGGTGGCCAGCCCAATACTCCCATATAACGGAATCATGGATGGAATCATTCTCAGCATCATAACAAAATATAGAGTATCCAGGATAACCACCCAATATTTCAGAAAACGGGTTGCCAAATTTTTTTATTTGAAAGTAAATAAATGAAAACAAACAACCCAATTCCTGAAAGATAAGGGAAACCCCAAGACATATATAAATAATACAACAAGAATATGATAAAAAGACCGAATAGGTAACCGGTCACTAAACTGATACACCAATAATACACAAGTACAATAAGTTACTTATTACATTACATTAGACATTTACAAAAGCTTGGGCCTCTCGCCCGAATAAAAGACTTGATCTTAACTAGAATAAAAAAATGAAAACGTCTATACCAAATGTATCCCGTAATACCCGCAATGCATCACGGCTCGTCGAAAACATCGGAATAGGAATTCAAATCAGGCATCCTTCCGGCGGAGTACCTTAGCAGAGACAAGATGAATATGCTACCAGATGAATAAAGAGTATGACAGTTATGTAATATGAATCGTGAAGAAAGAGAAACAAGAAGCAACCTATACAATTTAAAACATAAGCTAAGCAGGAACAAAAATAAGAAGCATTAAACTAAAAACTTCACCAAATGTGCCAATTATTTCATATATTTTTTCCTTAGCAGGAAGTATATATATATAATCACAATCTTTTGCTCTTTAAGGAAATTTTATCTCAATTTTACCTTTTGTAAAAATCCTTTCCTTATCAGGAAAATAATCATTTTCAAATGCTCTTTGTGGCATTTACATGTGCTCTTTGTGGCACCCCATCATGCTCTTCATGGCATATCAAATACATCAAGTCCCACTTGACTATGAACTGTTATATTTATATACATATAACGAATTCTAAGACCGCCCGTTCGGGTTTCCCCACTGTGCGCGCCCCTAAATGACCATCATCTTCCAGGGCCTATCATTAGACAACCTGGGCACCTATATCGCAAGACGTCGGGAAGCGGCCATGAGCCTGCGGGGTAGTCAAAACCACACCCGGAATCTGCTACCCATCGCAGAAACATATACAACAATAAGCGCTCCCATGGCCTAGGACTATATCCACCCTGCATTCATTAGCCAGGGGGCTTCACCTCACGTGCGGACTTCCCTTATGATGTCATTTAGAGAGGTGTGTTTAAGCAATTTTATTTATCATATCAAAATCAAGTAAATCATTATTTACCGGTTTCATGATTAAGTAAATTATCATTTACAAATATCAATACCATTTCAATTTCATTTCCATCCCACGTATATGTTTCATTTTATTCGAAACCATTTCTATATATTTTGTAAATAATTTAACTTACCATCCATAGTCATACGATAGCTTATATCAACACTACAATCTCGAAGGAGTAAATAAACTCTTCATTATCTCCAAGCATTCTAGGAGGTTATTTTAGAACCCCAAGATTATCATCTTTCAAAGGAATGAAATGACTTTCAATTTATTTTCCAAACTCACCTTTATGGCGTTATTATGAACCACCAAGGTTAACATAGCTCAATCGAACTTTTAAAATCTTCCAACATTCTTTTGGGGTGGTAATATAAACCATCAAAACTAGTATAGCTTAATTAAGCTTCTAAGGTCTCCCGAGCATAACACTACATCTCCTAGTTTTATAATAATTAACTAGAAGAAAAGAATGCCCTATCATTAATAGGCCTAACCCCGGAAAAGTTCCCACATAAACCATTCCTAATGTAGGGTAGACAACTAACTCATCTCACACTCTAGGACTCTAAGTTTACTTCATTAAAGAAGGTTCCTAATCCCTATATTTAAAGAAAAGCATTGAAATTGAGTTATAAAATTAACTAAAAAACAGCAGGAAAACGAATTGATTCGCCCAAGGGCCGAATCGATTCTCCCTAGCGAATCGATTCGCCCAAAAAGTGAATCGGTTCGGCCTACTAAACCATCTTTCTGCAATTGACCGAATCGATTCGTCCTTAACCCGAATCGATTCGGGTTATGAAGACCTGCCAATCTCCCTTAGCGAATCGATTCTCCCAAAGGGCCGAATCGATTCGGACCTACAAATTTGCCAAAAATGGATACGAAGGGTTATGAACCCTAATTTCTCCAAACTCCAACTCTCTCCCTTTATACACATCCAGCAACAATAATCTACCCCAAAACATCCTACATGGTTAATAACAACTATAACCCAAGATTTCATCACCAAAAACTAAGATTAGGGCTTAAATCCCATAAATTCCACATTTAAACCATAAATGTAAATACACATCTATCATACAAATTATGCATCTTAAACCACATATTAGCAAGTAGAAAACTTGCCTTAGGGTTGATATCTCAGATTTATTTGGAGAAGAAGCAATCCCAAATCCTCCATCTTCAATCTCTCTCTCATTTCTCCATTTCTCTTCTTCTTCTTCTTCTTCTTCTTCTTCTTTCTCTCTCTCAATGTTCAAGACATAAAATGGGGAAAAATAAGGGATTTAGAAGACTAAAATCATGGCTTAGGTTAAAACTCCCAACTTAAATTGTTAATACCACATTAAAATGACTCGCAAATACGCATATAAGCTAAAACCAGATAAAAGTGCCCGAAACACAAAAATACAATTTGGCACTTATATTGACTGTCTCGCACCTTCCGAGACTAACTACACCCTCTAAACTGGCATCCGGAAACTTTTATAAATTATTTCGAGTTCCAAAATCATTTAAACTAAAAGTCCATTTAAAAATACATGACACTTCAGACATGCAACCTGATGTTATTTACTTTCACATACAGTAAATATGCATCAATCTAGTAAATATTAACTTTCAATTCATTAAATTAATATTTACTCCAGTCCCCACATTTTATATAATTACCTTACGCGGTAAAATTAGTATAAAATGAGCCTCCCAGAATCGAGGGTTGTTACATACTCCCCCCCTTGAGAGGGAATTTTGCCCCCAAAATTCGGGCATACCCAAATCTGATAAGGGCATACTACTCTAAACTATGATTCTACCATCCTAAACAAACTCCTCGTTATTGCAACGTCCCAAATGGACTCGGACTAAGGTCGACCCCGTCGATCTCAGTCAATCATCGTGTTCTCTCGTAGCACAAGGCGCTCTTCACTAACTATCGATTATAGCTTCCTACGGCGGAACACGATGCCCACATGACTCGGCACAATTTGCCAAATCTTCATAATTATGTTACATCTCACCTCGGGGCATCCATACCGGCTCTAAGTGGCTTATCCCTAACGCTACTCAGCTATCCCCCGCATCGACGTATCTCATCAAGGCGTATGGCTTAAAAGCCAAATCTCTAAAGAAATGTTCCGAGACCACTCCAAGTCCAAGGAACATATTACCCATTGGTTCCATCCATCGAGCATACGAATTACTCAACTGACCACGCTAGGCCACTCACGGTACCATGCCTTAGGAAATGATCCATAAGACCACTCCAAAACCTAATGTTTGCACGAAAACCTCCATTCATACCATTACTGCTCCCAATCTACTAGGTATACTAAGGCGCACGTTCGTAATATGCCTTTCGGCATAAGTCAATTTCCTCCCTTTCATCCATCCACTTTAGGGTGGTAGGATATACGCCATTTCCATACGGTTCCCATTACTTTGCGGAAACTTTTTGCTAAACCTTCGAAACGAATATCTAGTCTCGGTCCACCCTATTATAATAGGCACCTCCCACGGTTTTACTATTCCTCCATCGAGAACGGGGCATACTCTTCTACAAGTAGTCCGTCCATAATGGCCGGGAATGCAACAGTCTGATCAAACGATTAACCATTTTCTCAAATGGGATCATGACCAATTCGATGCCGGTAGTTCCATGCAGACGTCTATGAATACCCTTCTTCGTTCCACTACTACTCTCTTTACACGAGTAGGTGAAATGGTCAATCACAGACATAAACGCTCTTACTACCGAGTCTTCCTATTCATGCTCATTCTACTTGGCCTTCCATGCCATTACCATTATCTCTGACGAGTTCTCTACTCGACACGTCCACTACCCCAAATCGCATTTCCTTAGCGAATGAGAAAATATCCAATCACTAGTTCTTCTGAACTCCGAGCACCAACTCGATTCCTCCTACAACATATTGCAACAACTTGTTGCCTATGAGAAGGACCAAATTTCCTTCCCAGGAAGTAGTGCCTTATCTATTTAAGGTGATCACTACCACGATGAATCTTAATTCAAGCACAGGATATTACTTTCCACAAGTTTAAGCTTGTGCGACGCATAAATAGTGAGTCTATGTCCTAGTATTATTACTCCCCAATCTTGGCAGAGCTTACTCATTAAACTCACTCTCGAGCTTACAATCATGGCTCGGGAGTGAGGATCCACCCGTCCTTATTAACTCCCCGAAAATGAAGTTACCAACGTAACATTATTTCTAAGAAATGCCTCATCTCCTTCGGCCGAACCTACCAAACCTCTCGAGACCCCATAATCTCGCTCCTAAGGGATCTAATCTCTTGTAGAGTTAACCCATAAGTTAATCGTGGTCAACTCCCTACCGCTTTCCTAAACTAATACCACCTACCCTTAAGGTCTTACATCCTAAAAATCCTAAGGTCTATTTATATATATATCCTACCTAAATCGTAAGCATATAATACCACATACATCCCTAGTGCCCAAGATCTTACTCAACTTCCTACATTCGCTCGGGTTTGTGCATGGGACGTCTCGCCGAAGCGAAATCCAGACAAGGAACCCTCCCGTTACACTACTACCTCGCATCGTCGGTCCTCGAGATAAGACGGTCTAAAACACATGATCGGGATCGGTAAATTTAACTTACAATTCTACTAATAAGATTATACTTCTAAACTTTACCTTAGCATTCTATACATGAAATAAGAGAAAGGAAATATGGCATCTCTCCACTCCCAACGTCGTTAAGGTTCACGCGTGGAGCGTCCCGCCAAAGCGAAATCCAAACAAGGAACCCCTCCTATGCATTACTGCTTAAATTTGTTGGTCGTGAAGATAAGTGATAGCATCTACACCCAAGGCAAGTAAATAATGGAACACTCAAACCAAGTAACACATATGACACATATACATTAAAAATATCATCACTCGCTTCATAACGAGTGAAGAAAAGATAGAACTTCCATACCACGGAAATCATATAATTACCCTTCGATAATAGCGTAAATACTACTACAAGCTCAATATACACACCCGAGTCTATCGTAGACACAATACTACTAAATCTTATTCTAAGGAATATACACCACCCACCTATAAGGTAGAATTCCCTCCACAATTTGCCAAGCACTCCGGGTCAATTCTAATGGTTCTCAGACTCCATATTCGAGCCTTACACATACCAACATTATCTCCACCAACTCCCCAACCAGGCAATTTACTCTTGCCCTTGCTCTCCACTCAACGAAGTTTAAAATGAGTGGTTCTACACTCCACATCAAAGTCGTTATTCCGACTCTGGCTGACAATAATTGCCCATGCAGTCCCTCTTACTCTCTCAGTAGAAGAGGACACGTTCTTGGCCTCCTCTTCCTCAGTTCAATGAAACTTCCCCAGGTGGGTGTCCACCAATGGGGTTTCACGATTCTTACTCCATCAGAAGTGTTAACAACACCTATTTTGGAGCCTAACACTTCATGGTGCATGATCTCGTCACCCTAACCGTACAACACCTTATTCACCATTTGTCTTTAACCGAACATTTTGTGAACATTCGAGAATCTACCTTCTCCTCAGTCCAATTATCCCAGAGAAACTCACCATTGCAAGTATCCACCGGGCTTCTCTATGGGTCAAACTCCTGGCACCCCCGAATATAGTGACCACATTTTCACCACCTCAACACTTCTTCTACGGGTGAAGGATTTTCCTTCATTCTACTACAGGGAACTTCTCCCCTTCAATATAACATCGCGTGAATTCTCAAGTTTAGTACCACTTCCTACTTCTAGCGGCACTTGGGAAACTCCATCAACTGAAATTTGCAGTGGTAATAGCAAGACAAGAAAGTGCTACAAAAAGGGAGCGACCTCTAAAGCGGTCCCCCTCCCCGACCACAACTTACAGTTCTCCACAAACCTTCCCATAACGCCCTTCTTCTATCGACCTATTATTCTCACACGAATACGCAAAAGATTTTATAGATTATACCTCATGGTAGAAGAACGAAATCTCACAAGAGAAATCAACGATCTTAATCCTAAGGCTTTACATAAAACCAATAGCAACGCTGAAAACTTAAGGCGTCCACACAGATTCCTAAGAACTCTAGATCCTGATGCTCTGATACCATCTGTGACAACCCGCTCACAAAAATAAGGGGTGGCCAGCCCAATACTCCCATATAACGGAATCATGGATGGAATCATTCTCAGCATCATAAAAAAATATAGAGTATCCAGGATAACCACCCAATATTTCAGAAAACGGGTTGCCAAAAATTTTTATTTGAAAGTAAATAAATGAAAACAAACAACCCAATTCCTGAAAGATAAGGGAAACCCCAAGACATATATAAATAATACAACAAGAATACGATAAAAAGACCGAATAGGTAACCGGTCACTAAACTGATACACCAATAATACACAAGTACAATAAGTTACTTATTACATTACATTAGACATTTACAAAAGCTTGGGCCTCTCGCCCGAATAAAAGACTAGATCTTAACTAGAATAAAAAAATGAAAACGTCTATACCAAATGTATCCCGTAATACCCGCAATGCATCACGACTCGTCGAAAACATCGGAATAAGAATTCAAATCAGGCATCCTTGCGGCGGAGTACCTGAGCAGAGACAAGATGAATATGCAACAATAAATGTAACCAGGTCAGTGCCCAGTTCTATATGACTACGAAATGAATAAAGAGTATGACAGTTATGTAATATGAATCGTGAAGAAAGAGAAATAAGAAGCAACCTATACAATTTAAAACATAAGCTAAGCAGGAACAAAAATAAGAAGCATTAAACTAAAAACTTCACCAAATGTGCCAATTATTTCATATATCTTTTCCTTAGCAGGGAGTATATATATATAATCACAATCTTTTGCTCTTTAGGGAAATTTTATCTCAATTTTACCTTTTATAAAAATCCATTCCTTATCAGGAAAATAATCATTTTCAAATGCTCTTTGTGGCATTTACATGTGCTCTTTGTGGCACCCCATCATGCTCTTCATGGCATATCAAATACATCAAGTCCTAGTTGACTATGAACTATTATATTTATATACATATAACGAATTCTAAGACCGCCCGTCCGGCTTTCCCCACTGTGCGCGCCCCTAAATGACCATCATCTTCCAGGCTCTATCATTAGACAACCTGGGCACCTATATCGCAAGACGTCGGGAAGCGGCCATGAGCCTGCGGGGTAGTCAAGACCACACCCGGAATCTCCTACCCATCGCAGAAACATATACAACAATAAGCGCTCCCATGGCCTAGTACTATATCCACCCTGCATTCATTAGCCAGGGGGATTCACCTTACGTGCGGACTTCCCTTATGATGTCATTTAGAGAGGTGTGTTTAAGCCATTTTATTTATTATATCAAAATCAAGTAAATCATTATTTACCGGTTTCATGATTTAGTAAATTATCATTTACAAATATCAATACCATTTCAATTTCATTTCCATCCCACGTATATGTTTCATTTTATTCGAAACCATTTCTATATATTTTGTAAATAATCTAACTTACCATCCATAGTCATACGATAGCTTATATCAACACTACAATCTCGAAGGAGTAAATAAACTCTTCATTATCTCCAAGAATTCTAGGAGGTTATTTTAGAACCCCATGGTTATCATCTTTCGAAGGAATGAAATGACTTTCAATTTATTTTCCAAACTCACCTTTATGGCGTTATTATGAACCACTAAGGTTAACATAGATCAATCGAACTTTTAAAATCTTCCAACATTCTTTTGGGGTGGTAATATAAACCATCAAAACTAGTATAGCTTAATTAAGCTTCTAAGGTCTCCCGAGCATAACACTACATCTCCTAGTTTTATAATAATTAACTAGAAAAAAAGAATGCCCTATCATTAATAGGCCTAACCCCGGAAAAGTTCCCACATAAACCCTTCCTAATGTAGGGTAGACAACTAACTCATCTCACACTCTAGGACTCTAAGTTTACTTCATTCAAGAAGGTTCCTAATCCCTATATTTAAAGAAAATAATTGAAATTGAGTTATAAAATTAACTCAAAAACAGAAGGAAAACGAATCGATTCGCCCAAAAAGCGAATCGGTTCGGCCTACTAAACCAACTTTCTGCAATTGACAGAATCGATTCGTCCTTAACCGGAATCAATTCGGGTTATGCAGAACTGCCAATCTCCCTTAGCGAATCGATTCGCCCAAAGGGCCGAATCGATTCGGACCAGCAAATTTGCCAAAAATGGCTACGAAGGGTTATGAACCCTAATTTCTCCAAACTCCAACTCTCTCCCTTTATACACATCCAGCAACAATAATCTACCCCAAAACATCCTACATGGTTAATAACAACTATAACCCAAGATTTCATCACCAAAAACTAAGATTAGGGCTTAAATCCCATAAATTCCACATTTAAACCATAAATGTAAATACACATCTATCATACAACTTATGCATCTTAAACCACATATTAGCAAGTAGAAAACTTGCCTTAGGGTTGATATCTCAGATTTATTTGGAGAAGAAGCAATCCCAAATCCTCCATCTTCAATCTCTCTCTCATTTCTCCAATTCTCTTCTTCTTCTTCTTCTTCTTCTTCTTCTTCTTCTTCTTCTTCTTCTTTCTCTCTCTCAATGTTCAAGACATAAAATGGGGAAAAATAAGGGATTTAGAAGACTAAAATCGTGGCTTAGGTTAAAACTCCCAACTTAAATGGTTAATACCACATTAAAATGACTCGCAAATACGCATATAAGCTAAAACCAGATAAAAGTGCCCGAAACACAAAAATACAATATGGCACTTATATTGACTGTCTCGCACCTTCCGAGACTAACTACACCCTCTAAACTGGCATCCGGAAACTTTTATAAATTATTTCGAGTTCCAAAATCATTTAAACTAAAAGTCCATTTAAAAATACATGACACTTCAGACATGCAACTTGATGTTATTTACTTTCACATACAGTAAATATGCATCAATCTAGTAAATATTAACTTTCAATTCATTAAATTAATATTTACTCCAGTCCCCACATTTTATATAATTACCTTACGCGGTAAAATTAGTATAAAATGAGCCTCCCAGAATCGAGGGTTGTTACAGCATAATAGACAAGTCATTTCCATAAAATGCATATACTTTGTCCTTTTAAGTTTTCATATTATTCCAATTATTCAATATGCTTACATATCAATTTTGAAGTATCTCTTGAAACTTGAGTTCACCTATTGAGTATTCATAAAGTACTAATATTTTCTACACCTAGATATATTCACTGTATCAGAGAGGACTAAACCTATCATTGTAATGCGTGTGTACACCTCTACTTGTTGCTTGCCTTAAGTTTCATTATTCAAAAGTCTGATTTAGGAGTGTAATTTTTCCATGAAGGATGGTCCTTTAAAGTATATGAGTGTGACAATATTTGAGGATTGCTCTGCTGAGATGATGAGAGACTTTTACATGGACAATGATTATAGGAAGTAGTGGGACAGGACTTTGATTGATCATGAGCAGTTGCAAGCTAATGAAATTAGCGAAATTGAAATTGGTCACACAATAAAGAAGTTCCCGCTTCTGACACCCAGAGAATATGTACTTGCTTGGAGGCTATGGGAAGGCAATGATGGATCCTATTACTGTTAGAGTAAGGTATCTATCATAAAACTTATTTTTGGCTTCGCTACAAGTTTATTGATACGCATTAGCGTTATGTATCTTTCTTTAGTGCATGTAGTGCTTTCAAATGGACTTGGCTTCTATCTATATATTTATACAAATTTTACGAATCTCTCTCTTTAATTTGAAGATGGTGCCGATGAGTTCAAGCACAAACACCCGAATCAATCTCATTTGACTAAAGATTATTTTGTTATAATAATGATCAAAAGGAAACAGATTACATCCGCCTCTCTCAGACCCTGCAGTTAAGCGGGAGTCTTATGCACTGGGTACGACCTTTTAATGATAAAACATAACTAAACATAACTGCTTACACTACTCTAAAAAGGAAACAAATAACTCAAAATAATTACAAAGATATAGATAAAAATACTAACAGCAATAGCAACGGCAGTACTAATAGTAATAATGAACAAAAAAATAACTCTCCTTTTAGCCTATCGTGCGCATTGCCAACATACATCCTCCCTCCTTAACTCGCCCTCGTGTTTGTGTAAAAAACTGGCAATTCATGTGCTAACAAGATAAACTATTTTAACTATTTGTGATGCATTAACCTTTCTTCCACCTGGTACTCTTCAAACTTCCATTCCCAAATTAACATAGCACTTACCGATTGAGAATTTAGAAGAACGTCAAAATTGCAAACTCCAATTAAATCAGTATCTTCATGCCCAACTATTGCTGGTATCATACATGATCTGGGGTATGTTACTATGCAGAATATTTTGACGGGGTTATGATGGGGCTGGGGAAGTGTTGCAGCTGTTGAATGCATTCTTACAGCTTAGCGGATTTTCATTGGCATTGGTCTATTGTGGTGGGTAGGTGAGCTTTAATAACCACTGCAATAACCTCCTGCATCGTGGTGAAGGCCTTAGCTCCGGTGTTCGGCAATATGTGGAGGTCGGTATTTATCAAAAGGTGTCAGTGGCGTAGTCGATGTTTGGAAAGAGGCATCATAGTCGAGAATTGATTCTCACCAAAGCAGCCACGCTTTACTGATCAATTTCCACATTGGAAGCGATCCATACATTTGTTCGAATTTTATCCCTCGTATAATATTCTTTATCATATATCTCTAAGTGCATCATGGACAGTGATTTAATAAGCGCGTGATTGAGCTTTTTTGGGAAAAAATGCAATATAGCTCTTTCCAATTTGTAATAGATAGCGTGCACAATTGATGATGCGGCACGCTTTTTGGACGTTATTTGGATTTTGAGCTTATTTAATTGAAAATGCACAAAACTTCGTAGTTTTGATATTTTCTTCACTTGTTCTTTTTTCTTTTTTTAGCCTTTAGAAATTGAGAAGCCCCACCTGATCAACACACAAACCCACGTGAATAAAAAATTAATCATTTAAGGCACAAAACCAAAAACTCTAGCCTCGGCTACCAACTCAGAAAACTTCTAAAAAAATCCTAGCCTCTTTCCTATCCATTCCGCACTTGCACCAGTCGTTCTCCAAGACTTGCACTGAGTCTGCTTCTCCAGTCGTTCTTTGTTCGAGTGTATATCTTGCTCGAACTCTTGCGCTGGTAAATATCTTTACTTTTATATTTTTTAAAATCCAAATATTCTTTATTTTATTCCCCTCTATCCTTTTGTTTTTTATATTTCTTTGTTTTATTTAAAAAAAACTATTTCTTCATTGTATTATTTTTTTTCTATAAGACCTTTTCTTTCAGCTGATTTTTCTTTGATATCTGCCCCAGCCGATTTTTGTTCTTTAGCTGTAAACTGAGCTATTTATTTTACCAGTTAACAATGTCCAAAATAGATTTCTGCTGGAAATATAGTTTTGAAAAAGAGAGGGAAAGGACATATTTTGCAAGTCTTGTAATCATAGATCGAAGGGAGGTATAAATCGTTTGAAATATAATTTGTCTCTTCATATTTTTTTGTTGCCTTGTGAACGTATGACTCTATTTCAAGTGATGTAATATTAAATTTGGAATGCTTTTTTGAAGTTATTTACTATTTGTATTTTTAATTATAAAATTGAAATGCAAGAATTGCTTGCGCGAGGCGATTTACGGGAAGCGCACCTGTCACAAAAACGCGACACCTGGCGCGACTACGATTCAGAACACTGGTCATGGGCTCTGACGCATAGTGGGCTATAAAGAATGGACACTTCATTAGGGTCCCCGTGCCATATACATATTGTGTAAATGGATACATAGATACCTGCCTAATATATATCCAAGGCGTGTCCAAAATAGACTATAAAATAAATCAGGATACGAGTCTGATACATGAACCTGTATCCTATATGTATACTAGTTTATCTTTTATTTTTCAGATGCATTGTGGATACTTGAGAAGGTATGGTGGTGAGATAACTGCGAGATACGGTGGGGGAATTTTGCAATTTTTGAATAAATCCAATTGTGATTTAAATAAACTTGTCTAATATAAGGTAATTTTTAGTTAGCTGAATTCTTAACTAGTGATTGCTCTCATTACAGAACATAACAAAACGTCATAAACTAAAATAACTCTCTCTCCAGTGGCCTTATCACTTTGCATGTCGTCAAAATTCATTTGAACATTTATGATGAATATGAACTATAATTTCTATCAACTATTAGAACAAACTTAAGATATATTTTTTTAATCGAAAAAAGGAAACTTTAATTAAATTGAAATAAAAAAGATACATTGATGAAGTAAATCAGTCCACTTACATAACAAAAAAGGAGAAAAATCTATACAAAACTGCTTCAAAACAACACAAAATAATCAAGAAAAGAAAAACAACAGCAAACCACTTGAGCACAGCTGCGATTCTCTATATGCAGCTTGAAATAAACATGCTCCAAATCCTAGATCGTAGTCCCAACCGAAGCCACATTCTTCCAGTTCAAGAAAATTAGATTCGGGGAATATCGATGCCCACAATGATGGTATGAACTTACTTTCTCCGAACCCATTCTTTTCTCATTAAATATTTTATTATTATTTCAAGCCACACGTACCAAAATAGCACTAGAACAAAGAATAAACTTAACAATTCGAACTAAGTCTAAGTAGTTGACAGTAAATACACGAAAAATAGTAGCCATATATATATGCATGTCTGTATTTGGGAATGAGCGAGATGGTAGAGCAGTGCCTAGGTGGGCTGGAATATTTAGTACACTAAGCATAAGCACACAAAATAATCTGAGTATTGATTCCAAGCATTAAGCAAGAAACCAAAGCTTTGATTGACATCTCCCAATATTAAGAGAAAAGCTCAAGAATCATCAAAGAATATGTTTTGAAAAAAATATTATTTGCTTATACTTCAGTTTTATATATTGGATTTTAATATTTTTATTTTGTCATCGAGGTGTCATCTATGAATTCTTGGCCATCAATTTAGAATTAACATGTCTGTGATGTATTGTACCCGTGTCCCATGTCCAAATGATATCCTTTTCACATGCAACTGGTTTGTGACCATGCCCATAATATACTAATGTGCATGATCAAGTATCATTCTAAACATCTTACACATCATGCATTTCCTTTTCTTTTACAAGATACCAAGAGAATAGTCTACGCATTCAAACATATCCTTAAAATTTCTTAATGTGGTATATGTGCCACAAAATATACACGTATACATATAAGCATGGAACCTCATACATGTTTATACACATAATATACTAGGGCAGTATGAATAACCCGTCCCAAGTTAGGCTCTATCCAGAGATGAGCTAGAAACCTCCATTTTTAGATGGACTCATGTTGTATCCACATCTTGTCCTCTAAATTAAATCTGCTGAAATGTTTGCATATTGCTTATTCATTTAAATATATGTTTCTTTTATAGTTTTACATTGTTATTTGAACTCTGGTGTTTAAGGGAATTTTCAATTTGGAATTAATTTCCATATGGCATGTTTTCTTGCAGACACTACCATTCCCATTATTTATTTTTTATATTTTGAAGAAGTAAAAAGAACAATTTGCCTTGCATGTAGTTCTCCAGTAAGTTGCATACCATTAGAGTTGGAGCCAAATTCATTGTTTCAAAAAGGTTAGCTAGCCTTTTTTCCCAAGCCAAGTTATTTTATATCACAATGGGATGGCAGTAGAGGTGGCTTGATCTAAGGTTATGTGGATAAAACAGCACTCAATACCATATCTATAACTTTAATACTTATAATTCACTATATCCATCCTTTGGTGCGTTTGTTTCCTACTTATTATAGATATTCCCCAAGGTTGGAAAAAAGCCTTTATCAATACCGTTGAAGGAGGCTATACTTGTTCATTTCTCTCCGAGCTGTTAGTAATGGGTTGAAGGAGTTGTTGAGAGATATTGGGGTAAACAGTGTCAATTACAAACAAGAGCAATAATTCTTAAAATATCTATTAATGGAATGATTTCCCTAAATGAGGTAGTACACTATTCATGGGATAAAAGGAAGCATCTAGAAATGGACCATTACTTGCTCTCTAAGAATGCTCGCGTCCATGTAATCTCATGAGTGATATCACTCAAGGTTCCCACCATGACATGCCATGGCCTAGAACATAAGAAAATTCCCAAAATACAATTCACATCGCACTCTCCCACATAAAACCAAGCTCGTACTTGATCTTTGAAACTTAAGGGACTCGTGTGGAAATTCTGAAATATAGTATGGCCCAAAGAAAGTAGCTCTCTCATTTTTTTTACACTTAGCTAAAACCAACTTTTTGTGGGTTGGGAATTCTAACTTTGGCACAGGCCCAAGGTGGGATGAAACTAGTTCTTAAAGTTCATTCTCTGTTTAAATTAAAAGTTAAAAATGGGCCTTGTTTAATATGAGGTTGGAATGGGCCAACATAGGCCAGAGGTACTTTGGACCCAAAAGTTTATTGTTAAAACACACTTCTTCCTCCTTTGTGTTCTTCTTCTCTCTTCTTTTTTGGAGATCAACACCTTCCGGGTCGAAACACGCTTTCTTAAGGCAACAGGATTCTGGGCTATGCGACCCCATAGGGTTTGATAAACTGGAGGGGAGCCCCCAGTGGTTCCATTTAAAGCGCATCTCACTTTGACATTGAGAGTCAAATGGTGCCACTCTGACGAATAGAATCTGGAAAAACAATATTCAGTGGGGCGCCGGAGGGGCCCCTATTCTCATGAGCCTTCCTATCTCTCTTCTCTTTTTCAGTTTTTCTGAATTTGGATTGATGGGTCTCACCAATGGTTTCTGAGGGATCCGATTGTGGGGCAGCGGTGATGGAAGCAGTTTACCCTCTATGTTGGTGTCTTGGGATGATTTGGACAATGGTGGCGGTGGAGTTTGTGTTGGAGGTGGTAGTGGTCGAAATAGGCTGAGAATATGGTCAACCTTTGTATTGAGGAGGTCAACCATTTCCTCCAATTGAGTTCTTGGAATAGTCGAGGTGGTGGAGAAATTATGAGGTGGTGGTGGGTAATCGGGTGAGAAAACATTTGACATTTTCAGCAAGGATGACCACGAGTCGAGTGGTCCGATGCTTAGATTGAGTTCTTCTCTTCGTTACTATAGTTGATTTGTTTATGATTTTTTACACGACCACAATAACAGGTTGAGCGACTAGGCTCTAATACCAATTGACGTAAACGATGTCAATGACACATAAAAAATTGCATTCAAAATAAGAATAGTAATACTTATAATATTTATAAATGGTATAATTTTCCCAAATGGCATAGTAAACTATTTATCTAATAACACAAAGGATCTAGAAAGGGCTCGTGACTCGCTCTCTAAGAATGCTAGTATCCATGTGATGTCATGGGTGACATCATATAAGGTCCCCACCATGACATCATGTGGCCTTGAACATTCTTTATTACAAAATACCTAAAATAACCCTTACTAAACGAAATAGCCACAAGTAAGAATTAAAAATAATGAAAGGAAAATTACACTAACAAAAATAAAAAAATGTCGATGATACAGTTCACATTAGATATAATAAAGCTAGACTCTTTGCAAATAGATTTACTAACAAATATAAAAAAATGTCGTTATCATTTATGGTAACTTACTATGAGGAGACTCTCTAGTTGCAAAGACGAATTTCATACATGATAACGACTTGATTTGACAAGTGTTTTCCTTCATGGGGATTTAGAAGAAGATTTGCATGGAGACGAGGCGTAAGCTTCGAGGAGAAATCAGGCGTAAGCCTCAATTTGAAAAAAGTCAAATTTTATATTTAAAAAATCTAATAAATCACGAAAATAATGTATCATGGCCGTCAATGCTGAAATACTGATGAGGGCAACTCAATGGTAAATAGGACTCGTTATTTTAATCTTATCAATTGTAATGGTTAAAAATTATTCCACTATTGTGCAATGTTTAAAAAGGTGTTTGAGGTTTACGCCTCGAGGTGAGGCGGATAAAAAAAGCCTTGAGGCTTCAGCCTTAGGGTTGAATTTGAGTCTTACGCCTCAATGTGCCTCACGCCTTTTCGCCTAGGCGCAAAAAAAAAAACTCCTTTTCTTCTTCCACCACGAAGTCTTTTTTTAAAGTTTAAAGTTCTTCATTTTTCAAAAATTTCACTTTACTTAAAAAAATGTTGTTTTTACCTACTATCTCTTATTCTTTTTCTGTTTTAAAATTGCACTTAATTTTTACTATTTACTATTAAAACTTCAAATAAATTTTTAAAAAATAACCAATATGTGATTGAAACTTAAAAAACTAATTTTGCATTGATTAATTTATTGTCATATTATAAAATTGCCAATGTGAATGAAACTAAAAAAAATGATTTGGTCAATTTGATTTTGCATTGATTAATTTATTATCATATTATAAAATTAACAATATGTAAAAAAGTCAACTCGGGAGAAAAAAAAAATTAACCATGTGAGAAAGTTCTCAAAGATGTTTCTTTTTCCATCTTTATTTTATATTTCTTTGTTACTTTATTTTTTAAAGTTTCATTAGTATGTTTATAATATTATTTAACTTCTTTGGGGGTGAGGCTTACGCCTCAACACATCTCGAGCCTTACGTCTCGCCTCGCCTTTTTAAACATTTCTATTGTGGAATTCGATGCATTGATTTTACAAACATTACTCTTAGTTTTAGAAGTTCCAAAAAGAAAAATGTTTCTCTTAATTTGAAACAAATAAAGTATATAAATTGAAATATCCAAATACTTTAAATATACATTGTGTTGTGTGTGTATATAGATATATTATATGTGCAGTGTGCCTAAAAAGAAAGGAAGGATATATT
Organism: Sambucus nigra; assembly: GCA_949130495.1. Classification (NCBI taxonomy): domain Eukaryota; kingdom Viridiplantae; phylum Streptophyta; class Magnoliopsida; order Dipsacales; family Adoxaceae; genus Sambucus; species Sambucus nigra. The sequence continues at coordinate 10,230,635 of OX422210.1, forward strand.
AATATGTTAAATTTAGTTGCACGTTAAGAGAACAATAAAAAATTCCACGTCCCCTCTCTCTATCCGCAAAGTTTGAGTTCTCTCTGAAAATAAAAGATTAGAGAGAGATTAATATAAATCCATGTTATATGACTAACGATAAATACAGAACCATTAAGGACTATTCAGATTTGCACTTCAATTTTGTGTTAGGTCTTCGTCAGTTTTGCACTTTAATTTTGCATTCAAGCTTTTCGATTTTACACTTTGATACTTCTACGATTTTGCACTTTAATATTATCGATTTCCTGTTCCACTCAACAAGAAAAAAACAGAAGCAAAAGCCTCGAGGTGATGCCCCCAATCCCCCTTAATGGCCATAGAGGTGTGGGTTGGGTGAAAAAATCGCCTTGTTAGACCTAGCGAAACGATATACGACATAGCATTATAAGTTGTGATTCTTAACGTGTTCGGGTCGTTATTTGGTCTGCTATTCAGACTCTCATGTGCCTGATAAGAACCGTTGAACACGATGTTTATCAAATGGCTCGTGTCACGTGACTTGATATGACCCAATAAGGCCTCAAGAAGGATACAATAAGTTTAGCATGTCAAGATTAAATGATGCGAAATGACTCCTTTACTTAATGGATAGCGGGTCGTGTCTTGTAACATGATAAGGAAATGAATTGTGTATTATTTGCTTTCTGAACCCTATTATAAAACAAAGAACACGATAAAACCTAACAAAAATACAACCCAAACGAGCCAGTTCTATCACATTGAGATGCACCAAGGCTTGAGCCCAAGTCACCTTTTAAAATTATTCGGTATAGTTTATGTTGCAAGTTTTGTTAGTCAGTATGACATGCTCCCATCTCACGTTTCAGTTGCTTATGGCATGATAATATGTCTCAAGTCAAACCTCAAGGGTTATATTTTATTCTCTAGACATGGTCACTCGAGACTAGAAGCCTATATTGATGCTTATTGGGTCAAATCTATTAACAATGAATGATTTACCTTAAGATAGTACCTTTACAGGGGGAATCTTATCACTTGGCTCAACATGAGGTAGGCAGTGGTGGATCCGAGTACATAGTCACACGGGGAGTGCAAGCTTATGTGGCTTCAAAATCTACTGTAAGACCTAGGAGTTCTATGAGCAATAATAATGGCAACTTCATAGTCACAATATGATTTCCACACCAAAAGCTTGAAAGTGTCATTCGTCACTCCTCTTTTATAAAAAGGAACAAGATGTCAATCGTGTGTAACAACCCAGGTTTTTGAGCGACTATTTTATCCTATTTTGCCTGATGGGCTAATTTTATAAAATAGGGGATGTTGGAGTAAATATTATTTCCCGTGAGACTTAGGGATAATATTTACTATGTTTTGTCTATTTACCATTATGAGAAGGTAAATAGCGTTATATTGTGTATTATTGTGTCGTTATATGTAAAACGTCGGTTATGGCCTATATATAAAATTGGGTAAAATTAATGAATTAAAATGAAATTGGAACAGAAAAATAGTTCACACTTTCCTGAATGTTAAAATAGGGGGTGCGGTTGTTTTTAGAATAGTCGAGATAGTCGAAATAAGTGCCCAGTTGTAATTTTTGAGATTCGGGCATTTTAAGGGGTTATGACTCAAATTAGTGGTTATGAGTCATTTTAGTGGTGTATTAGCAATTAAATGTGGGGATTTATGTTTTGAGACCCGTATAAGTCCCCCACCCCCTTTCTTTTTCTTCATTTTTGTGAGAGAAGCCAAAGGAGAGAGGGAGAAACGGAGAGAAAGAGAGAAAATCAAGATTTTGGGCCGAATTCCGTCGCTACCGGAGGTGATCCGAGACTACGAACCTCGAGGCAAGTTTCTTATTTGCTAGATATTGATTAAATGTGATAAATTTGCATGTATAGTTAATTTTGGAGGTTTAAACCATAAATGGGTTTTTGGTTGATTTTGGTGTTTAATCCTTAAGATTGTGTGGTTTAAGGTTATTATATGGGTTTCTTTTGGTGTATAATTGTTGGGGTAATGTTTTTGGTGGAGGGAAATGAAGAAAGTATAGGATTATGGGTTTTAGGGTTCGGTTTTGGCTTTGTAGAAGAAGGGTTTTTCGTGGATCTGATAGGCGCGGTCGACCGCAGCCCCAGGACCGGTCGACCGGTCATGCCAAAACTACCTTACTGCTTTTGTTAATATACCAAACCTGAAAGGGCGGCCGACCGCGATCCCTTGACCGGTCGACCGGTCCCCTATTTTCACCTTTAATTTTCCTTAGTTTTCTTTAGCCTCTTTACTTTAAGATAGGAATTTAGGAACCTTCCTTTGGGAAGTAATAGGGAGTCCTAGAAGGTTGTATTGGGTAGACTATTGTCCTAGGTTAAGAGTGGATATTTGGGCTTAACCGAGGGCTAGTTTGTATAGGTTAATGTCCGATTGATATAGGAGGTTAACCTAAAGATAAATTGGAAGTTAAAATATTAATGTTGAGTTTTTGGGAGACACTCCATTATGGAGACTCACTTTGAGGGTTTGTGAAATAATATGAACTCTTGGAGGCTAGTCTGAGGTTAGTGGTACTTTGGGTCTTAGGTCATTAATGAACATGACTTAAGGAATAAAGGATGAACATTATAAAATACGGTACTAAATGAATAAGTACAATTGGATGATTTTTTTTTTGAAATGTAAAATATGAAGTTTTCAAAATGGAAAAAGTAATGTTTTTCATAAATGTTAATTAATGGATACACACCTCTCTAAATCCCTATCATAAGGGAAGTTGCGCGCATTGTGGTGATGCCCCCTTAGAAATTAACGCAGGGTGGATATAGTCCCTAGGCCATGTGAGCGCTTGTGATTGTATATTTTTCTGGGATGGGTAGGAGATTTTGGGTGTGGTCTTGACTATCCCGCAGGCACATGGCCACTTCCTGATGTTTCGATAGGATCCCAGGTTGTCTTGATGATAGGCCCTGGAAGATGATAGCCATTTAGGGGCGCGCACAGTGGGGAAACCCAGACGGACGATCTTAGAATCGTTATATATATATGATTATAACTATTCTAAATCAAGTTGGACTTGATGTATGGTGGGTGCCATAAAGAGCACAATGAAATGCTATAAAGAGCTTGAGAAAGTGCCATAAAGAGCACGATGAAATGCCATAAAGAGCATATAATGATGATTATATTCCTGGTAAGGAAGAGATTTTTACAAAATGTATTATTGATATAAAATGCCACAAAGAGCATAGAAACTATGATTATATTTCCGGATAAGGAATAGAATTACGAAATGAAATAGTATATGATGAAAGTAATTTGGTAAACATTTGATAAAATGTTGTACCATTTATATGTGTTCCTAAAGAAGAATTAGGAATTGTGCCATTAGATGATGGATGGGTTTTATTTTATATTTTCTTTGTGTAGCTGTATATGTGACCTCCCATACATATGCACACACATATACATTTATTGATTATTTCGTGCTAAGGATCTAATGGATCTCGATGATCAACCTTGCCTAAGTAGTAGTGTATCGGGGGGTTTCTTGTTTGGATTTTGCTTTGCGAGACACCCCATGCACGAATAGGGCATAGTGTTGAGAATGGGGGGAAGTTACCCCTTAGTACTTAGGGTTAACTAGAACATCTCACGATATTGCGCTAGGTTGTTGCTAGATTGAGAGGTGAGAAATATTACTGTTTTCTGTGAGAGAATTACGCACTTAACTGTCATGCATGTTTAGTCACATGGTAATCATATCAAATCGGGTCCCGACCCGTATCTATATTTCTTTATTTCTGCATATATTCCTTGCCGTACGGTGCTGTACCGCATGGACACCCGTATTCACATTTCCATTCCAGTTGTCATGGAGCTACAGCATATTGCGGATGTTGTAGGTTATTGGTATTAGACGCTTCTTTCCATTGTACGTTCGTTATGCTCAGTATTTATTCGGGCGTGTTGCTCTAGTGCAGCATTCACTTATTATATTGTAAATATTGAATTGTAATGCTCGATGTACTATTTGTATCGGTCTGTTCATCGACAGCTTATTCGGTGATATTTATTATATTGTCATTCTTTATCCATTGATTTTTTATACCCACCATTTTTACAAATGGGATTGTCTAAGTGTTTTTCTTTTACTTTCAAAATTTAATTAATTTGACAGTCCATTTTATAAAATGATTGGTGGTTATCTCATACTATTATTTTAATTGACAGTGATGCTAAGAATGGACCATCTATGATTCCTGTGATTTTTAGAGTATTGGGCTTGCCACCTATTATTTTAGTAGGCGGCTTGTCACAGATGGTATCAGAGCATTAGGTTCTAGAGTCCTTAGGAATATGTGCGAACGTTCTACGTCTTCTGCATTTCTCTCTGTTTGATGTAGAGCCATAAGATTAAGATCGTTGAATTATCTTGTGATATTCCGTTATCCTGCTATGATACAAGAACCCCGAAGATCTTCTGTGCATTCGTGTGAGACTTGTAAGTCGTCAGATGAAGGGAGTTGAGGGAGGCCATTGTGAAGGCGTCATAGGATGGGATTACTAAGAACTGTAGGCTGTGGTTGGGAATAAGAGCCACTTTGGAGGTCTCTCCCTTTGTAGCATTATTTTATATTTCTGTTGTGACTACTAAGTACAGTGGAAATAGTTTTCCCGAGTACCGCTGTCGGTAGAGAGTGGTACTATGCTTGGGACTCCAAGCAATGTCAATTCGGAGTTGAGAGGTCCTTGACAAGGACCACATGTTAAAGTTAGGTTGGATAGAGGAAGTATAACCTCGTTCGGTGAGAACGTAAGGCCTGAAATTTTTGGTCTAGATATGGGTATAGAAGTGCCCAGGTGTGAGGATTGGAGAAAAACCATTCATCCATTGGAGTAAGGTTGAAGTGGCAAGAATGGTAGTCGCCTCTCTTTGGTGGGGCAGAATGTTTTGCCCATAGAGAGAGACTTTCAGTGGAAATGATAGGCTCGTAAGTAAGTGTTGGTAACACTTCTAGATAAGTAGTGTTCATGAGACCCCATTGGTGGACATCCACCCGGAGAAGACTCGTGGAGCTAAGGTCGGGGAGGCTGGTAGAATGTTCTCTTTGCTGAAGAAGTTAAGGGAACTATGCGTTCTGATCTTGTCGATTGTAGAATAAGGGCGAGATTTGGATGCCTAGTTGGGACATTGATGGAAATAGTTTGGTTCGAATAAGACTAGAATGACATGTCTTGGAACCAGTGGTAGAGGCCAAGGAGGTTGGCTAGTATGTTGGTGGGACTTTCCAACTAAGGTGCGAGTGGTGCATTCCTTAGGTAAGATGGAGTAGTAGGGTGTTAACCCTAGGTCCGCGTGTGTATATCGATCTTGTGATAGTATCGGTATATTTTTTATATATAGTAAGTATATCTATATGGCTTCCATGATAGGGAGGTTCTGTATTCTCCTTTTCACTCGTTATGGGGTGAGTGGTGAAATGTGTAGTACGTGTTACTTGTATTATATGTAATATACGAGTAGAGATACTCTTGGTTGGGTTAGTGTGATAGCAAGCGAATGAATCACGAGGCTATCCTATCTCTAGTTCTAGAAGAAGGACTAGTAGTTCTATAATATCTCCCCTGGTTACAGGTCGAGACTTTATAGAGGTGGTTTACGGCATGTAGGTAGTTTTCATTTTTATTTTGTTTATTATTTGTTTGTCTTGCTTTATTCTCTTTCTTTGATTGTTTGCTTCCTTTGTTTGCTTTGCTTGTGTATGATGTGTCTTATCTCCACGACCGGCTAGTTAAGGGGATTGTGTGGAGGGGTTCCTTATTTGGATTTCGCTTTGCGAGACGCTCCACGCGTGAACCTTAACGACGTTGGGAGTGGAGAGACGTGCATTTTCTTTTTTGTTCTTTCTTTTCTTTTTCTGTTGGTTAAGTGTTGGGTTGGAATGTTTAGCCAAGAATCGCATATATGAGTGATTAAGGGCTAAGTTGATGTACGATATATGAGTACTATGATAGTTTTCCTCTGATCGATGTGGGGAAGACTAAGATTATGAAAGTCCGATAGAGACTTATGGTTGTGCCTTAATGAGAAGGCCATTTATAAAGAGGTATATCTGTATTTTGAGATAAAGTATTTGTGGCATCCTACAAAAAGTAAATGCCTCAGTTGATTGTTATGATAGGACGTAGAAGTAACTATGTATTAGTAGAGTTACGAGTTAGGATTCCGTCGTTCCCAATCATGTGTCTTCGACCGTTACTTCTCGACGACCGACAATGCGAGGTAGTAGTATAACGGGAGGGTTCCTTGTTTGGATTTCGCTTCGGCGAGACGTCCCACGCATGAAACTGAGCTAATGTCAGAAGTCGGGAAAGGTCTTGGACACTAGGGATATATTTAGTATTATACTTATACGACTAGATTAGGATAGGTAGATTGACTTTAGGATTCTTAGGACGCTAGGCCCTTAAGGAAAGTGATGTTATTTTAGGAAGAAGGTTGGGAGTTGACCACAATAGGTTTGCGGGTTAACTCTAAGTAGGATTTGGTCCCTAGACGAGAAGTATGGGATCTTGAGTTATTTGGAACGATAGGCCGTAAGTGGTGAGGCCTCTTGTAGATAGAGTGTTATATTGGAAACCTACCTTTTGAGAAGTTGAAGTATAAGCTGACTTTTCCTCCTGCACTCGTGTTGTTATGATCGAGAGTGGATTTAACATACGAGTCTTTGCCAGGAATGAGAAGTATTAATATGGGAGCATGGACCCATTTTTCATGTGTCTCACACTTTTAGGAAGTGTCATCCCAGGCTTGATTTAAAGTTCATAGCGGTAGTATTCGCCTTAAAGAATTAGAGGCACTACTTCCTGGGCAGGAATTTGGGTCTTTTCACGAGCAACAAGTTTGTGATCGTGAAGGACTATCGATAAGATATTCCCTTTCGCTAAGGCAATATAGATGGGAGTATTATAGGCACCAAGTACAAAACCGTGAGAGAGTTTAGTCGTGGCATGGAATGCCAAGGGGAACAAGATTAACCGAGGGGCGCTATTGTAAGAGCGTTCATGTTCGTGATTGACCCTTTCACCTACTAGTATGTAGAGAGTAGTGTGGAACGAGGACGGGTATATCCATGGACATCTCTATCGAATTGCCGATAATGCAATGGTCATGATTCTCGTTGAGAAAATTTGGATCATTGGACCAATCACGGCCTACTCAGTGGAAATGGGTAGACTAAGTGCAGATGAGTACGCCCAGCTCTTCGTAGTAGAGTTATGGAACTATATGCAGTTCCTATCAATACAGGGTTGGACCGAGCCGAGATATTCGTTTCAAGGTACTGGTAAAGTTTCCAGGAAGAAATGGGAACCGTGTGGATATGGGGTATATCCTACCACCCATAAGTGGATGGGTGGGTTTGATGTAAAGGAAAGATCGGAGTAGTATTTTTTATGGATCTAATTTCCAGACAATAGTTTGGATCGTTTCCTATGAGTATGATGCCGTGTGTAGCCTAGTATAGTTGGCAGTGTGCCTTATCTACTCGTTGGAATGGAAACATCGAATAGTATATTCCTTGTACTGGGAGTGGTCCGAGAACATTTCTTTAAAGATTGGGCTCGCTGAGCAAGTAGACTTTTGAGGGCTATGCCAATGCGAATAGGGTTTGTAGTATTGGGGTTAGAGATTGTAAGTTAGTATAGTTACCCCCTAGTAAGGGTGTAATGTGTTGCGAAAAGTAAGGCAAATTTGTGCCAAAATTGTGTAGATATCTCCTCCCGTAGTAGAAGGGTAGGATCGATAGTTCCTGAGGAACAAATTGGTGCTATGTTATAGCATGATGATATGGACTGAGATCGAATAGTGATGACCTTAGTCTGTTACCTATGGGGACGCTGCATTGCAGAGGGGTTTGCTAGTACGATAGTAAGATTTTTGGTATAGTATATCTTTTATATGGTTATGGGTTACGCCTCAATTTTGAGGGCAAAATTCCCCTTTAAGGGGGGGAGTATGTAACAACCCAGGTTTTTGAGCGACTATTTTATACTATTTTGCCTGATGGGCTAATTTTATAAAATAGGGTATGTTGGAGTAAATATTATTTTCCGTGAGATTTAGGGATAATATTTACTATGTTTTGTCTATTTACCGTTATGAGACGGTAAATAGCGTTATATTGTGTATTATTGCGTCGTTATATGTAAAACGATAGTTATGACCTACATATAAAATTGGGTAAAATTAATGAATTAAAATGAAATTGGAACAGAAAAATAGTTCACACTTTCCTGAATGTCAAAATAGGGAGTGCGGTTGTTTTTAGAATAGTCGAGATAGTCGAAATAAGTGCCCAGTTGTAATTTTTGAGATTCGGGCATATTAAGGGGTTATGACTCAAATTAGTGGTTACGAGTCATTTTAGTGGTGTATTAGCAATTAAATGTGGGGATTTATGTTTTGAGACCCGTATAAGTGCCCCACCCCCTTTCTTTTTCTTCATTTTTGTGAGAGAAGCCAAAGGAGAGAGAGGGAGAAATGGAGAGAAAGAGAGAAAATGAAGATTTTGGGCTGGATTTCGTCGCTACCGAAGGTGATCCGAGACTACGAACCTCGAGGGAAATTTCTTACTTGCTAGATATTGATTTAATGTGATAAATTTGCATGTATAGTTAATTTTGGAGGTTTAAACCATAAATGGGTTTTTGTTTGATTTTGGTGTTTAATTCTTAAATCTTGTAGATTGTGTGGTTTAAGGTTATTATATGGGTTTCTTTTGGTGTATAATTGTTGGGGTAATGTTGTTGGTGGAGGGGAATGAAGAAAGTATAGGTTTATGGGTTTTAGGGTTCAGTTTTGGGTTTGTAGAAGGGTTTTTCGTGAATCTGATAGGCGCGGTCGACCGCAGCCCCAGGACTGGTCAATCGGTCATGCCAAAACTACCTAACTGCTTTTATTGATAGACCAAACCTAAAAGGGCGGTCGACCGCGGTCCCTTGACCGGTCGACCGGTCCCTTGTTTTCACCCTTAATTTTCCTTAGTTTTCTTTAGCCTCTTTACTTAAATATAGGAATTTAAGAACCTTCCTTTCGGAAGTAATAGGGAGTCCTAGAGGGTTGTGTTGGGTAGACTAATGTCCTAGGTTAAGAGTGGATATTTGGGCTTAACCGAGGGCTAGTTTGTATAGGTTAATCTCCGATTGATATAGGAGGTTAACCTAAAGATAAATTGGATGTTAAAATATTAATGTTGAGTTTTTGGGAGACACTCCATTATGGAGACTCACTTTGAGGGTTTATGAAATAATATGAACTCTTGGAGGCTAGTCTGAGGTTAGTGGTACTTTGGGTCTTAGGTCATTAATGAACATGACATAAGGAATAAAGAATGAACATTATAAAATATGGTACTAAATGAATAAGTACAATTGGATGATTTTTTTTTTTGAAATGTAAAATATGAAGTTTTCAAAATGGAAAAAGTAATGTTTTTCATAAATGTTAATTTATGAATACACACCTCTCTAAATCTCTATCATAAGGGAAGTTGCACGCGTTGTGGTGATGCCCCCTTAGAAATTAACGCAGGGTGGATATAGTCCCTAGGCCATGTGAGCGCTTGTGATTGTATATTTTTCTGTGATGGGTAGGAGATTTCGGGTGTGGTCTTGACTATCCCGCAGGCACATGGACGCTTCCCGACATTTCGGTAGTATCCCAGGTTGTCTTGATGATAGGCCCGGGAAGACGATAGCCATTTAGGGGCGGGCACAGTGGGGAAACCCGGACGGGCGATCTTAGAATCGTTATATATATATGATTATAACTATTCTAAATCAAGTTCGACTTGATGTATGATGGGTTCCATAAAGAGCACAATGAAATTCCATAAAGAGAATGAGAAGGTGCCATAAAGAGCACGATGAAATGCCCTAAAGAGCATATAATGATGATTATATTTCCTGATAAGGAATAGAATTATGAAATGAAATAGTATATGATGAAAGTAATTTGGTAAACATTTGATAAAATTTTGTACCATTTATATGTGTTCCTAAAGAAGAATTAGGAATTGTTCCATTAGATGATGGATGGGTTTTATTTTATATTTTCTTTGTGTAGCTGTAGATGTGACCTCCCACATATATGCACACACATATACATTTATTGATTATTTCGTGCTAAGGATCTAATGGATCTCTACGATCAACCTTGCCTAAGTAGTAGTGTATCGGGGGGGTTCCTTGTTTGGATTTCACTTTGCGAGACACCCCATGTACGAATAGGGCATAGTGTTGAGAATGGGGAGAAGTTAGCCCTTAGTACTTAGGGTTAACTAGAACATCTCACGATATTGTGCTAGGTTTCTGCTAGATTGAGAGGTAAGAAATATTACTGTTATCTGCGAGAGAATTACGCACTTAACTGTCATGCATTTTTAGTCACATGGTTATCATATCAAACCGGGCCCTGACCCGTATCTATATTTCTTTATTTCTGCATATATTCCTTGTCGTATAGGTGCTCTACTGCATGGACAGCCGTATTAACATTTCCATTCCAGTTGTCATGGAGCTACAGCATATTGCGGATGTTGTAGGTTATTGGTATTAGTTGCTTCTTTCCATTGTACGTTCGCTATGCTCATGATTTATTCAGGCGTGTTGCTCCAGTATTGCATTCACTTATTATATTGTAAATATTGAATTGTAATGCTCGATGTACTATTTGTATTGGTCTGTTCACCGACAGCTTATTCAGTGATATTTATTATATTGTCATTCTTTATCCACATATTTTTGATACCCACCGTTTTTACCAATGGGATTGTCTAAGTGTTTTTCTTTTACTTTCTAATTTTTTTTAATTTGGCAGTCCGTTTTCTAAAATGATTGGTGGTTATCTCATACTATTATTTTAATCGACAGTGATGCTAAGAATGGACCATCTATGATTCCTGTGATTTTTAGAGTATTGGGCTGACCACCTATTATTTTAGTAGGCGGGTTGTCACACCGTGCTGGGCCCGCTCAATGAACTTCAACATGCAAGAATCATAATACAATTGACATCATTTTCATTTATAACTCCCATTAGTATTTGATCTAAATTCAGCCAATTCGCGGCATAAAATAAAATCATTAATCTGTTAACAAATATTGTGAAAATATAAATCTTGTGAAAATACCTGATTGTCAGCGATGATTTAATGTTGTAACTAATATACAAGTACGACGACAATAACATGTATTTAAGTATGTTTTTTTGGACAATGTTACTCATTTTAGTGACAAAAGGTCATTTGGTGTCGACATTCTACGTGAGTAATACAAAAAATGTAGTGATAACTTGATGTTTGTCACTAATAGGGCTTTTTATTAGCGACGATTTTTACTTCCCGTCACTATTTAAGTTTCGCAACTAACTTACATGGATGACTGCATGGGAAGAACGAAAGACATCACTAAATCTATTTAGTGGCAAATTTTAAAGAATTGACAACAACTTTCTTTTTTCACTATAACCCAAATTTCTTGCAATATAACATAAGCACCATTTGCGTTGTCAAATTCTCTCTCGTGAAGAGAACATCCAACTCTAGACTTAATCTAATCCATCTTGTTTGTTAGTTTTCTAAAATTAGCTATTTCAATAATTGAATATGAATTCACTTTGTCTTCTAATATCCTGAAAACCTAAAAAACATATTATGGTCTATTTTAGTGTGTTATCTTTTTTTATGCAAATTAGACATGTCACATGACGTTTACAAAAAAAAGAGAAAAATGAGATAAATTGGATAAATACCCAAAGTTTTGGTACCTCTAAACTCCTTGCTAGATTATAGTCATCTTACCATTGCCATCTCTCCACAAATAGATTTATACCCATTTCTTGCAAAACCATATTATGAATTAAATCCTACCTTGTGGTTCGAAGTTATACGTGTAACATTTTGAAATAAAATTTTGTACGACATAATTGGGATTTGTTGATGGAAAAATGGCACGACATTTGACTCGTGTATGGGCAGTGGCGGAGCCAAGAAATGTCTTTGGGTGGGTCACTCGACGAACTTGAAAATGCAAAGTTTTTTTTAAAATTGATGGGGGTTCGAGGGAGAGAGTCCTTGAGATGAATTTTTTAGATTTATTTTTACATTTTCAAAAGTATTCAATCAGATATTATTAACTCAATTAATATCACAATCAAATTTTAATTGAGCCAAAGTGTAAATGAGTTATGGTATGTATATTTTTCCCCTTATGTTAGCTACAAATATACTATAAATCTTTAAATTTTAAAAATGAATAAGGAACTCTAAGGTACACATTGTTTTGGCTGTTACTCAATTGTTGTTTATTACTCACTTGTAATCTAAAAAGGCTAGTTGAAATGATAGAGATATAGAAAGTAACACAGTTAGTAGAGATAAAAAAATTATCTACTATTATATAAAAAAGACCCCTTCTCAAATACTAAATAACCTTGGAGTTCTCCAGATTTGGTACACCTAGATAGAGCTTGGATTGAATTAGTATATATACAATTTCTTTTTCAAATCCCAGATGGAGCAGTAGCCCACCCTGGCTACACTGTGACTCCGCCACTCTGTATGGGTTGGACACGAGGCATTTAAATCACTCATTCTTTTCGGTTCTTCAAATGGAGTTATACTTATGGTTAACATTAAAACACTAATAAAATGTATTTGAATTGAAACATGAGGAATTGAATTGAAATTGGCCTCAAACTTTAAGTTTTTATTTTTTAAAATTTTCATACAATTATTATAAGAAATTAAAATGTTAGATGCGCCATTTAGAAGGGGGGAAAATATACATCACATAAAATAGTTGGGTACTTTGGAAGAGTTAGCTACATCATTTGTTATAAACAAAAAATAGATTATATACTTTTAGGACTTCAAATAATATTGATTATGGATATAGGACAACAAACATTTCGTTTCCTGTTTTAGTCCTTATTTTCAAATTAAAGGGACCAGTGGCATCCTGTGATTGGTTGACGTTTTATGAATATGGGTCCGCACCGGCGACTTTATTAAAAAATAGGGACTAAAACTATAAATAAAATGTTTGTTGACCTATTTCCAAAATACATATTACAATAGGTCATAAATTTACAAAGCCCCCCACCCCCCCCCCCTCCACCACCACCACCACCACCTCCCCACCCCCAACCCCCCTCCCCCCCCCCCCCCAAAAAAAAAAAAAAAAAAAAAAAAACTACATCATTTGTCACTTATGGTGACACAATACAATTTAGTTAATTTATTTGGATGAAATTGGCATAAAGGTTGACATTTCATGACTTATTTAAATCCAAGGTTAAGATTAAAATGATTAAAACTATAAAGATCACATTGGAAACCACGCTAAACTTGAAGATTTATTTTCTCTTTAATTAAGAGTATTTGTTTCTTTGGGTGAAAATATAATAATGTTACCTTTAATTGAATTAAATATATTTTAATTTTACTTAAAATTGAATAATTTGACCCAATGGACCCTAATGGGGTAAATCAAATTGTCAACTTTTGCTGCTATTACAAAAATACTAGCATTTTGTTTCCTACAAATGCATCAAATCCTGCCAGATGTGCCATCAGAACTAACAAAAACAATCAAGGATGATACCCCCTCTGTGGAGCTCGAAGATGAGGACCCCACGAGTGCTAAATCATTAGGAACAAACCATTTTGGTGACCCCATTTTCTCGTTCCAGAGTCCCAAAAGGAAGGTTTAATTTTGACACTCGGTTTCTTGTGAGCTTTATGGGTTTTTCCTTGGAGAGTTCAAAAATAAATAATAGCAGGACACAATTGAATCAAGATTTTGATGATAGGATGTTTATTCCTTTTGCTTAGAGTTCCGAAACATTCATTGTATTTTCAGTAGTCGGATGTGTTTTTTTAAGAACATTCAGAAATTAACTGACGAACAAATAAAAAATTTTCAATAACACAACTGTGATTTTTACTCAACAATAAAAAAAATAAAAAAATAAAAAATTACTAGGGAAAAAAATTCTCTAAAGCTAATTATCATTTTAGAACTGTTGGGCTCCTAACTTATTGCAATGGGTCTCTTAAAATGAAAGAACTTATTTTTTGCGCTGAATAATACGAGGACAAGCTGATTTTAAGAGCTTTTTTCCCCTTAATCTGGATATAACTGAAATACCAGCAACCTGTGTAAAGTAAAGACAAATATTTTTTAATTTTTTTTAGAAGTTTGTCCGCATTATCTCTCTATAACATATAAAAAAATAATTTGATCAAACGCAATATTGGCATCCAAGAGTTTTCCTGTCCGTGACAGAAAACTCTTCACCTCACAACAAATTAACAGCTGAAAAATCCTTCGTTTTCCTCATTTAATTTCAACATGTCCCTTAACCTCCCTATACTCATAACTCTGCCAATATTTCCACTATATATATCAAACCATTCTTAGCTAAAAACTTCGCACCATCTACTCTAGTTAAATTTCTTTCTAGATCTCTCAAATATGTATTCCACGTTGAAGTTTGTTCTCACTTTGTTCGTAGCCTTTCTCATAGGGTCCGTGGTCATGTCACGACCATTTGGCGCAACCTCAACCCTTGCGGCTCGGCTGAATCTCGACCAACAAGGTTCGTCTAATTGTTGGGACTCTTTGTTTGAGGTTCAATCATGTTTGAGCGAGCTCATACCATTTTTCATGAATGGAGAGACAAATATTGGTGCGGGATGTTGCAACGCAATTCGGACCATCCAACGCTATTGCTAGCCTACCTTGCTCAGCTCCGTCGGATTCACAGCTGAAGAAGGGGATATTCTTCGTAGCTATTGTGATCACGCCTCTACCATGCCCAAACCTTTGGTCCCATAGTTCGATGTCAATTATAGAATAATATTGGAGTTATATTAATGAATAAATGATTTTGTCTTTGATCTCTAGGTTTTACGTATCTATGTATGTTTTATCTTTTAAATTTTGTTCGATTTTGTGGTTTTATCGATGTTGAAAGGTTTTTTAAAAGTTCAAAAGCTAATGTTATATAAAACAACTCCTAATTTTGATTTTAGTTTTATTTTTGCATGCAGAGTTATTTTTGTACTGACTTGTTTATAATTCACCAATGGATGAAAATTACATTGCTAATTTAAATGAAAAATGTATCCAGACATTAACCACCAATAAAATTTTGATATGTAACATATATATATAAATTTAAGAATTGAGTCAAAAAGTGAAAATTTTAGTATTTTCCAAAAAAAAAACCATGTGTTTCATAAAAAATGTAGCTGAAAATTACCAGGATTTTTCAATAAACTAATAAAAATGGAGATTTAAGAGGCTCCTGATTTGACTTGGAAGCCACTTGAGGAGACATAGTCCCAACTTTGTTTTGCTGGATGCTTCCTAATGGTATGCAAATAAAAACAAAGTGACTTTTAATCAGTCAAAAGTTATTGATGTTTGTACAGAAAACAAACAACCGAGTTTTCTATTATGTCTTCCTCTTTCGAATCGAATTGGTGCAAAGTGACATATCACGTGACAAAGATATTGTGCAATGTGAAAACCCAACTACTTCAAGCAAACGTTTCCTCTCTTCATTAACCATAACATCTACTTATAGAGAGGTATGGATACTACCAGAAAATAAAGCCAGCCTTCTTATTCTGAATCAGAGGAAGAAGAAGACCTTTTACTCCATAGCAAGAAAAAGCAAAATGATAAACACATAGTAAGAACAAAGGTGGAAGACCCAACCCCCATATTGTTGGGAAATACACAAAACGAGCTAGTAAAAGAAAGTGATGATCAAGATGATACTTGCATGGAAATCCAAGAAACCTCTGCTAATGTACAGGTGGAAAAAGAAGGTAATATGAATAGTCAACCACTTCTCAACAACAACAATGCAAGAGGAATTCTTTCATACAAAGATGTGTTGGATAGATTTCAACATTTATATATTATTATATAATATTTAGTTATTAATTTTATTATATTAATTGGTGTTTTATTTTAAACTTAGTTTGGGTTTTATTTTTAGAAAGAAGAAACATGAGCAAATGGGTGCGAAAGATATGGGAGTGCTCAATGTCTCACATTGTCCCACATTGGAAGATTAATACAAAAAGTAGTGGTATAACAACTATAGGATAACAAAGATTCTTAGTTGAGAAGTCAAACAAGTGGCTATGATCATACACATTGCGGTGGTGCTTAAGCACCACCAATTGCGACATGCAGCGCCTTGTGCGCTTTGACGCGCACTTGACACTTATGTTAATTTTGAATTTTTCTGCACTTTGATGTTTATTTGCAGGTATGCAAGGGTTTATGGTTGAATAATTTTGCAGGTATTTCGCTTTGTGGGTAATAATTTTGTTTATGATTTTTTTGGCTTATTTTGATCAACACTTCATTTTTGTCTTATTTAGTTTTCGTCTTTGGGATTCATGTTTCCCGTCTTATATTATTTGGTTGCGATCAGATATGGTGGATGTTTTTTGTTTTTGTATTTTTTTATACAAAAAAATACATTATTTTAGTTTTTGTTCATATCATAAATGACGGCACTCTTTTTGTATTTTTTGTTTTATTGTTATAGTAAAAATACAGTAGTTTAATTTTTTTGTTTTATTAATTTCTATACAACGTTAGTGACACATTATAACATGGGAGATGTGAGAGCTGCTGCATGAATGGCACCGAAGCAAGAAAGTCTCAAGGTTAACGGAAACCCGAATATGATCCGAGGCGTGAGCCACACAGCCGATGGGGGGCGAGGTGACCTGTATCACGTCTTTGTGTTCGATCTTCTATCATATTATCTCTTTTGTATTTATCAGTTTTGAGAGTTTCAAATTCTTCATGTTTAGATATTTGGTGTAGTCATGATTCGGTTTGGATTTCATTGTTTTCATCGACATTATTTTTCTTCTGTTGATGACAATAATGTATGAGTTTGTTATTTTTACTCAACGATATTGGTATAGTTTCATATATTTTAATGGAATATAAATAGCAGAAGTTGATAATATGCGAGTTACAAGGTAAGTTTTTTAATTTGAGATTCGTAGGGGTTTCAGTCACTACTGGATTTTTTCCAATGGTTTTTTAACCGCCCGAGGTAGTCAATGATGTAGCTGAGGGAAATTTTAAAAACTAAAGAAACATTTGATAAAAATATTATAAAAGCATTAAATAATTTTACAAAACACTTTATGAAAACATTAAATAAAATTATAAATAGTTTTTAAGAACCATTTTATATAACGTTCTAAAAATTGTTTCATAAAAATATGTTGTTTTATTTAAAAAAAGATTGCAGAAGTTTTTTCTAATTCTTTTTATTTATAAAAAAAATCAAAAGATTTAACTTTCTTAAAAAATATATATAAAAACTGTCTTCCATACCCAATACATGTCGCGAAACATAGGCCATGAAAGCAAGAATTGGTATTACCAACCCATGCAAAGGTCACATCCAACCCTCAAAAGTACTAAAAATTTTGAATTGAAACATCACGAGTTGAATTGAAATTGGCCTCAAACTTTAAGTTTTATTTTTTAAAATTTTAATACAATTATTATAAGAAATTAAAATTTTAGATTCTACAATTAGAAGGTGGAAAAATATACATCACATAAAATACTTGGGTACTTTGGAAGAGTTAGCTACATCATTTGTCACTTATGGTGACACAATACAATTTAGTTAATTTATTTTGATGAATTTCCCATTAAGGTTGACGTTGCATGACTTATTTAAATCCAGGTTTAAAATTAAAGGAATTAAAACTTTAAAGATCACATTGGAAACCATGCTAAACTTGAAGATTTATTTTCTATTTAACTAAGAATATTTGTTTCGTTGGGTGAAAAAATAATAATGTTACCTTTAATTGAATTAAATCATATTTTAATTTTACTTAAAAAAGATTGTAAGCAGAACCTCTAGTTCCATTGGTCTTGAAATAATTTGACCCAGATGGACCCTAAATGGGGTAAATCATATAGTCAACTTTTGTTGCTATTACAAAAATACTAGAAAAAAATTCTTCGTCTTAAAGCTAACTATCATTTTAAAATTGTTGGGCTCCCTAACTTATTGCAACAGGTCTCTTAAAATGAAAGAATTTCGTTTTTGCGCTAAATAATACGAGGAAAAGCTAATTTTAAGAGTTTTTTTTCCTTAATCTAAATATAACTGAAATATCGGCAACATGTGTATAAAGAGAATTGAAATATAAACAGGATTGAAAGAGGAAGAGAGAGAGAGAGAGAGGTAAACTTATATCTTATGAATGAGGGAGAGAGATCGGTACTGCATTAGTTTCAGATGAAATATAGAAGTGACACGCGGCACTTTGTATGCTTTTGAAAATTTATTATTGGCTTGCATATAACACCGCTAAAAACTCTCAAGTAATCTGAAACTCTAATTAATTTAAAAATTAAATAGCAACTTTTCCCTTTCTTAAAATAATTAACAAAATCACTTATATCTTAAAGGAAATATCCAATGAGTTTTGTAGAAGCAATTGTTATGCAACACAAATAAATATGAGAGAAAGATTATCAAGAAGAGAGCAAGGAATAGAAGATGCCAATCACACAAAAATTGATGTACGTGGTTTAGCAAATATGTGCCTACGTCCACGGTGGTGCAGTCGATGTTATTTATATATACTCCGGAGAGTGATTACAAAGAATACAACTTTTCCTTTTGCCCCGGACCTAGGGTTTAATATATACATGTACATGTAGGTGAGTGGAGGTGATGGGTTCCTCCATGTTTCCCATCTCCCCTATAACTTCCCTTTATGGGATCGTGGGAGGAGATGGGATCAGTATAAAAGATAAAGGGCCTGGACTTTGGGCCGCCAGGACTGGGCTACTCGTCCAGGCCCATGGTTCTAAATTCTGGGTACCCACAATTGCCCCTAAATTTGTTGTGCCATGTATATGGGCCCAACAGATTTAAATGATTATCCATAATGGTCGTGTTGCACTTCCTCGGGAGCTATGGAGTTGATTTTGGAGGCATCCTCTTCGCTTACTGTGCACTATGATTAGAATTTGAAGGCTCGTTGGGATAACCACATCTTTTTCGTCGTTTCAGACTTTCCAGCACTCTTCCGTCTTCTGAGAATTCTAACGCATCATTCCCCTTGCTTTCAGTCCCCATTCTCATTGCTTTTTAGTTATCTTGAGCTCGTGCTTCTTCAGTACTTGAATCGATCTTCTATTTTGTAAGTTTTTCGTGCCCTTCCTTTGTATTTTCTCTTTGGTTTGTAGATTTTCTTTGTGCTTTCCAATGGCGAAGATTGGAAATAGATCGATCTCGGAGTTTAGAAAGTTCTACAACATCCCTGAGTGGGTAGAGATTGAGTGTTGTGCCTCGCCTCCTAAGAATGTTAGGGATATAGAGGATGCCCACTGGATCCATGTTTTGCTGCTTTCTCAGGGGGGACTTACTTTTTCCCCTAATGATCTATTTTTGAATTTCTTTGGTTATTTCAATATCGTCCCCGTACAATGCTCGCCAAATGTGTGGAAAATAGTAAATGGTGTACATAGAATAAATCAGTTGTATGGTACTAGATTAGGACTTGCTGAGGTTTGTTTCTGTTATTCCTTTTCTCGAACTAGCTCAGGTGTCCTCTACCTCAAAGCCAGGAGACCTGATAGGGTATTGGTAGTTAATCTACCTGATTCCCACAAGGACTATTGGCAAGAGGGCTTTGTTGTTAGAAATTGGCAATTTTCTCCCCTGTTCGAAGGGTCGAGGTCTGAGAGGTTTACTGTCCCCTTTTATGGGGAAGAATATATAGGTAGACATTTGTACTGTTGTCTCAATCTCTGCTAATTTATGACTTTTCTAACTCCTATTTGCTTTTTCTTCTACAGCGAGGTCGAAGAACTTGGAGCCTGCCCTCAGCGAGGTCCGAATCTCGGAGTTGGTTAAAGCTTGGAACATCAGAGAGCCTTTGGGTGATGGTGAGCATCCCAGGACTGCTGCCTTCTTGTTAGAGTACCAAAACGTAGGCTCCATCTTCATAACACGGCATGTGGACAGTGTACCAGAGATTGATTCTTTGGGAGAGACTACTGCTGAGCCGATCCAGTTGGACGAAGAAGAGAGCAGCTCTGAAAGTGAGCCTGCATGTAATCTAGGTGAAGGGAGCTCTGACAGTAGCAGCTCTTCTAATTCTGAGGAGAATTCTGAAGCTCGAGGATCGTCGAGCACTTCCAGCAGTTCTGGTGAAGATATACCTCCAAGGAAGAACCTGATCAGAGATGATGATGATGATGATGATGATGATGAACATGTGCTCCTTGCACAAAGGTCAAAGAAACAGAAGTCTGCATCTGGGGTCGTGGCTTCAGGTTCTCGTCCTTCCTCTCAGGAGCAAGAGAGGAAGAGGAGAGAAGAAGAGCAGGTGAAAGAGAGGGAGAGAAAGAAGGGGGAGGAAAAGAAGAGACTGGATGAGAGGAGGAGGATGGAGAAAGAGAAGGAGGAGAGAAGAAGGATGGAGTCTAGGACAAAGGCAGGGCAAGCCTTAGTCCCAGTATCTGCTTTGCCCGAGGCGGCCTCGGTTGGCATCTCTCCTCAGCTAGCTCCTGCGCTGCTTGAGAGGGCAATTCTCCCTGCAGATCGCCATAGGGCACTGGGGTCTGATCAATTGTCCCCGCAAGCTAGTCAGAGGCTGGCCCTGGTAAGATACTCTTTCAACTTTCAATCTTTTGGCAAGTTCTAGATGTTTTCCTCTTCTTGATTTCTTCTCTATTCTTTGCAGTTTGTGACTGACTTTGTAGTGCTCTACCGTTCTCGCGATGAGATGGTGAGGAGGAACGGCGAGTTTGAGGAGCATAAGTCTTCTCTGGAAGCCAGGGGCTCTCAGCTGGAGGCTGACCAAAAGGCTGCTGATGTAGCCCGAGTTTCGTCTGATCTGGCCCTCGTCAACTCAACTCGCGAGAGGGATGATACGGTTAAAGAGCTAGGCGAGCTGAGAAAGGATTATGATCTAGTATGCTCGAGCAAGTTGGACCTCGCAGAGAAGAACAGGGTTCTGGCCGAGCAGCTGGAGGCGTAAAAGGCCCAGGCAGCAACCATTAAGGAGGACTCGTACAACTTTGGGTGTGCTGCTTCTTATGACGATGCCGAGGTTCGGATAGGCTATATTAGCCATCTGAACTTCAAGAAGGGATGGAACAAAGCTCTTCTAGTTGCTGGGGTTGATGCTGAGTCTCCTCTGTTCGACGAGCATGACCCGGGTCCCAAGCCAACTATGGACGAGGAAGCTCCTGCCCCAGCCATCGACGGTGCTGATTTTACCTCTGATACAGTTCTTACCGGTGTTTGCCCTGCTCAGGCGGCTGAGGGCGTTCCTGCAGAGGGGGATGCCTCTGCTGCTGCTGCTGATAAGGGGAAGCAACCAGACACTGCTGGGCCGCCTGAGGTTGCCAGTTAATCTTCACTTAGGATTTAATTATGTACTTTTAGCTTGTAATTTTTCAAGTTTCTGCTCAATGTACTTGACTTTGATTAATGAAATGAGAAGATTCTTCTTTTGTTTGTGCTGATCTCTTCCTTTCCTCTATCTTTATTTTACTTGTAGTTTGTTGATGTTGATGACTATATTCTGTCACTTACCAACTGGGCAGGACCCTTGGTCCTAATGCAAGCCCTGAAGTTCGCCAGGCCTTTGTTAGACTTTGCAAGTTTGCTAAGTCAAGGAACCAAAAATATAAGGATCAGTCCAAGCTGGTGGCCAAGATGAAGGACAGGCTCCAGGAGATTGAAGAAATCGGTGCCTCAGTACAAGAAGAAGTCAGTGCACTGAGAGCAAGGTTACTGGAGGCCACCGAGATTAACCAGGTTGGGGAGTTCCTACAGCAGGAGAATGAAGACTTGAGGAGGGAGGTCTTAAAGCTTAAGGAGCATTCGTCGAGCACCGTTTCGACAGTCCTGCAAGGTTCCTCATCCTCGTGAGCTGGATCTCATCCTCCCCTTCCGCGTGGTGGTAGGGGTGCTAGGGGCAGGAACAGGGTAGCTGAGGAACAGCGTGAGAGGGAGATGGAGGAGCTGCGCGATGATGTTCGGCGAGCTTATGTTCCTACTTCTGGGCTCCAGAGGGACGTCACCCAACTGCGACATCTGTTCAAGAAGGGTCCCCGACAAGTGTGGTCTGATGGCTACGATCAAGGCTGGCTGGATGCTCCAACGAGACTATCAGAGTTCGAGGAACTTTCCTTCATCAGAGGGTGGTTGAGTGCCCTGAAAGAGATGCAGGTCCCGAGGAACTCAATCTTATGGTATCGACACGAGATGTCCTCCTCCACCCTGATGCCCAATCCATTCAGGAGGGATGATCGATGGATCCCTATTGATGCTATTCCCTGGAAACTGTCGGAGTTGGATGCAAATGAGGTCGTGGAAGAGCTAGCCCCCGCTCCTGATGATGGACGAAGAGCCAGAGTGGTAGACTCTCTCGTTCGGAGGCTTCCACCTTCTTGAATTATTTACAAGTCATTTTTATCGTTGTTGTAAATATAACAAGTTGATATTATTTTGTCTTTTTTGATAATGTAAATGCTTTGGGCGAGCTTCGCCGACTAAACATGTATTATCACTGTTGTAAATATAAGAGATTAATGAAAAGTTTGTGTTTTGGGCAGCTTTGCCGACTAAATGTGTTCATCCAATCTTTTTATATTCTTGCTGCTTCATAATTCTTTTTGTTTTGTCATGAAAGTGTCCCCCCAGTCCAGTATAATACCAAAATACCATTGTGCCCCATTTTACTTTTTAGGTTGTGTCGTCACACTCCCTTAGGCCTAAGTAGGGCAATTGGCGAGGACACACCTGGTATTGGATGTCTTCATTCGGTCTGGATTTTGCTCAACCAAAGTAAGTTTGATGACAAGTATGAAATCTGGTCGCATTGCCTAAGAATCCTCTGTAGGGCATTATATATTGCCAAGGACAATGCTAAGAGGTCTCTCGTGTTTCATGACGATGACCTGAGGAGGGGTATCCCCCTACTATATCGACCATCGTGCCTGTGATTTGGAAAAAGATGTGTGATAAAATGCAGCTATTGATTTCATTAGTAATAAGGGGAATGAACTATTCCTTTCACATAACAAATACAAGAAAAAGACTCAACAATAGAATTCCTTGAGAATCTAAAAGTAGAATTTCTTGAGATTGGCTACATTCCATGCTCGTGGTATCTCTCCGCCCTCCATTGTTTCCAAATGATATGCACCTTGCAGGTCGTCCCTAGTTACTTTAAATGGTCCTTCCCAGTTTGGGCCTAGCTTGACGTCTGATGATCTTACTGAGCTGCCCAGGACCTTCCTTAGAACATAGTCTCCAACTTGGAATTTTCTTGGGTTAACCCTTTGGTGGTAATGCCGTACGAGCTGTTGATGATAGTTCGCAAGCTTCACCAGGGCTAGTTCTCTACGCTCGTCGGCGAGGTCGAGTTCAGCGAGCAACGCCCCATAATTTTGGCCTTAGTCGATTAGGTCGGACCTCATTGTAGGCAAGCCCGCTTCTAGTGGAATGACTGCTTCCATGCCATATATTAGCAAAAACGGGGTTTCTCCTGTTGCTCGTCGAGGTGTTGTTCAGTATTCCCACAGAATATGGGGTAGCTCGGTTTCCCATGCCCCCTTGGCTCGCTCTAGTCGCTTCTTCAGTCCATCGATTATAGTTTTGTTTGAAGCTTCTACTTGCCCATTGCTCTGTGGGTAGGCCACCGAACTAAAGTTGTGCCTGATCTCGTGCTCGTTACAGAAGTCCTGAAAGGGGCCACTCTCGAATTGTGTCCCATTATCAGTGATGATGGTTCTGGGGATTCTGAATCGAGTGATTATATTCCTCCATATGAATATTATCATGTCAGTGTCTCGGATGTTTACCAATGGTTCTGCCTCGATCCATTTGGTGAAGTAGTCAGTTGCAACCAACAGGTATTTGCGATTGCCGGAAGTAGTGGGTAGTGGTCCTACGATGTCCATCCCCCATTGGGCGAAGGGCCACGGGATGGTTAGGGGTTTTAGGTCACTGGCTGGTTGGTGGATCATTGGAGAATGAAGCTGGCATTTGGGGCATTTGCTGACATATACTGCGGAGTCCTTTTGCATATATGGCCACCAATAGCCTTTCTTCATTGCTCGAAAGGCTAGAGACCTTCCTCCGACATGACTTCCGCAGACTCCTTCGTGAAGCTCGCGCATCACCTGCTCGACATCGCCTGGGTGGACACATATGAGGTAGGGACCGAATAAGGACTTCTTGTACAAGTCGCCTCCTGTGGATAAGTGAAAGCGAGCAGCTTTGACTCTTATCTGGTGGGAAATTTTCTTATTCTCGGGGAGCGTGCCCTCCATTAAATAGTCTCTTAAGGGGTCCATCCAGTTGGGGGTTGATCCCACCTGGAGTATTTTTTCCACGTTTGGCAGCTTGATGTTGTGGTTAATGCTTGGACCAATGAGGAAATCGATGGGAATGAGCCTTTTAAGACTAGAATCAACTGCCGAGCTAAGGGCTGCTAGGGCATCATCATGACTATTTTGCCCTCTGGGAAACTGCTGGATGTTGATCTCCTCAAAGCTCATCATTAATTTCCTCACCAGGGCGAGGTATGTTGCCATCCTTTCATCCTTCGCGTTGTAATCTCCACTTATCTGATTGGAGACTAGTTGAGAATCGCCGAACACCTGTAAACGTTTTGCTCCCAGAATTTGCGCCTTTTGGAGACCGGCTATTAGAGCTTCGTACTCTGCTTCATTATTGGAGCCTGTAAATCCAAGCTTGATCCCTTGCTCAAGGATGGTGTTTTCTGGGGTGATGAGGACGATGCCTACGCCTGCCCCCTTTGAGTTGGAGGCTCCATCAATGAATAGTTTCTAGGTTTCCACTGTTGCTGGGTTCTCTTCTTGCTTTGTTGGTTGAGGTTGGTTGGGGAGTTCTTCACCAGTGAATTTGTCTATGAAATCAGCGAGGATCTGACCCTTGATAGCGGTCCTTGGTTGAAATTGGATGTCGAATCGGCCGAGCTCGACTAACCACTTAGACAATCTGCCTGACAAATCTGCTTTCCTCAGGATCGCTTTAAGGGGGTGCGAAGTAAGGACGATTATAGTATGGGCTTCAAAACAATGCTTCAGTTTCCTCGAGGCTATCACTAGTGCAAATGCGAGCTTTTCTAATGGTAGGTACCTTTGCTCGGCGTCTAATAAGGTCTTGCTCGCATAGTAAACGGGGTGCTGGATTCCTTCGACCTCGCTTATTAACGCCGAGATGGCAGTGTGACTGGATACCGAGAGGTATAGGTACAAAGACTCCATTGGTTGTGGTATGACAAGATGCGGTGGAGAGCATAAGTAAGACTTGAGCTCGTCCAATGCTCGCGAGAAGTCCGGGCTCCATTTTATTGGATTATTCCCTTTTAGAAGCCGAAAAAAAGGCTGGCACTTCTCGGAGGATTTGGAGATGAAGCGATTCAAGGCAGCGAGCATTCTAGTGAGCTTCTACACGTCCTGGACTGTTTGAGGTGGTTGTACCTTATTGATTGCATCGATCTGGTCCGGATTAGCTTCTATGCCTCTCTTGTTGACTAAGTATCTAAGAAATTTTCCTGACTGGACACCGAAGGAACACTTGCTCGCATTAAGCTTCATTCGATATTTCCTGAGGATTTCGAAGGTCTTTGACAGGTCTGAGAGGTGATTTTCCTTCTTCTTGCTCTTAACGAGCATATCATCGATGTAGACCTCCATTGTATCTCCCATTTGATCTTTGAACATTTTTGTGACCAGCCGCTGGTAGGTTGCCCCTGCATTCTTGAGCCCAAATGGCATGACTTTGTAGCAATACAACCCAACCGTCGTGATGAACGCCATTTTGTCTTGGTCTGGGGCATACAAGGGGATCTTGTGATACCCTGAGTATGCATCCATGAAACTCATCCGCTCGTGAGCTGCAGTGGCATCTACTAGTTGGTCTATCTTTGGGAGAGGGAAACTATCCTTTGGGCACGTTCTATTGAGGTCAGTGAAGTCGATGCAAACTCTCCACTTCCCTTTGTTCTTCGGAACCACTACTGGGTTGGACAACCACTTGGGGAATTGTACTTCCCGTATGGATCCTGCATCCAGCAATTTTTTGACCTCCTTTTCGACCGCTTTAGCCTTCTTAGGTGCAGCTCTTCGTGCTTTCTACGTGACTGGCTTGAATGTGGAGTCGATGTGCAGCTGATGATAGACCATACCAGGATCAATGCCAAGAAGCTTGTATGGTTCCCATGCGAAGATATCTACGTTGTGTCTCAGCAAGGTCCTCAACTCCTTCTGTTCTCGATTGGTGAGATATGCTCCAATCAGGAATACTCTGATATTGTTACCAACTTCGGCTATAACTTCTACCAGGTCCTCGATGACACGCTCGGAGGGGAGGAGCCTGGTCTCCTCTACTCTTGGTCTTCCATACTTTAGTTGCTATTTAGAAGGTATCACACCACCCTCTTCAACTTTCTCGCTGGGTTGACCGGCCTTCTTCTCTGGATTTGGTCGGATGGCTGCTATGAAGCACTTCCTTGCCATTGCTTGGTCGCCGTGGATCTCCATTACTCCTCGCTCGGTTACATACTTGAGCTTCTGATGGTAGGTCGAGGAGACCGCCTTCATTGCATGAAGCCATCCTCTGCCGAGGATGGCCTGGTATGGCGATTCGATGTCAACTACCAAAAACTCAATCATTTTGGAGACGTTCCCAGCATGAAATGACAGCACTATCTTGCCTAGAGGCATGGTCATTTTCCCGGCGAAGTCGTCCAAAGGAACAGTAGCTTCCTTTAGGTCATAGACGCTCAACTTCAATTTTCTGAACAGGTCGAGGTACATTACTTCGGATGAGCTTCCTTGATCGACGAGCAGCTTGTCGATGTCAAAGTTAGCTATCCTGAGGGTAATGACCAGAGCATCATGATGTGGGGTCCTTACTCCCATCAAATCTTCATCCGTGAAAACAATATGCTTGTTATAGTTGACGTCCTCTGCTCGTCGACGTTTTCCCGACTGTGATTTTGCTGGATCGATTTGAAAGGCCTGCATTACCACTGTAAGTTTTTTCAACTCCATCCGAGCTGAGTTCCCTTGTATATGTTTGACGTCAGATACTCCATGAATTACGGCGAACTCGTGTCCAGCATCATCCTCGAGCACATTGTCGGGTCTCATCTCTCTGTTGGCAGCCACTTTCTCTGCCCTTTTTTCCACAAAGTCGTTCAAATGCCCGGACTGGGCCAACTCTTCGAGGTGAGACTTAAGAGCTTTGCAGTGCTCGGTCTTGTGCCCTCCCTCTTTGTGAAAAGTGCATCTCAACGTATTGTTTCTCTTCAAGGGATCTCCCCCCATCTTCCTGGGCCACTTGATGAATGGCTCATCCTTGATCTTCGTGAGAACCTTGTAAATTGGTTCTTTGAAGACGGTGTTGACCGCCTGGAATGCTTTCGATGCGTCCTGGTTCCCTCCGTTTTTGGAGCCATTTTTGCCCCCATTCTTTCCTCCTTTCTTCTGGTTCTCAGCTTTCTCACCTACCTTAGTAGTGAGCATAGCTCGACCATTTTCTCCTGTATTAGAGCGAGTGACATCTTCCACCTTTGCGTATTTCTCGATTCGGGCCATGAGGTCATCAATGGTCATAGCTTCCTTCTTTGTCAGGGATTGGTAGAGGAGGGAAGAATTAGGGAGCCAAATTTTGAAGGAGGACACTGCCACCTCCTCCGCGCAGTCTTCGATCTCATTGAATAACTCCTAGTACCTCTTCGCGTATTCTCGGAGGGTTTCTTGAGGCATTTTCTTCATTGTCAGTAGAGCATCCATCCTTTTGGGGTGGGAGCTACTGGTAATGAATCGGGCAGTAAAGAGTTCGGCTAGGGATTTGAAATTCTTAATCGACCGGTGGGGGAGCCTTTCGAACCACTTATGTGCTGCATCATGAAGGCTCGAGGGGAAAATACGGCACATCAGGGCATCACGGTGACTCCAGAGGGTCATTGCCTGTCGGTATTGCCTGACGTGATCGATGGGATCAGTCTTTCCGTCGTAAACCTTGAATCTTGTAATGGCAAACTTCTTGGGAGCTTCCTCCTCTTCGATTTCTTTCATGAAAGGTGACTTCATCTGGGTTTTGAGAGCTCGCCTCGCGAGTTCTCTAGTTGATCTTGTCCCGTGGTGATCGGGATGCTGGTCCCTCTCCCTTCGGACCATGTTTCGTATGAGCTCTTCGCTGCGAGCAGGGCTTTGGTGGCGGCGAGATCTACCTAGCTGTTCGTGGAGGTCATCGTCTGACTTGCCTCTTACGTCCCTTTGAGATTCTCGCCTAGGGCTCCTTCCTCGGCTGCGAGACTTGCTCGCCTGAGGGTTAAGAGTACGATATGGGCGTCTCCGATTATCAGGACGAAGTTCTCTTTCTAGTCTTTCCAGTATTCTTTTCAAATGAGCATTCTCAGCCTCGTACCTGCGAGAAGACTCTCTCTGCTCATGGAGCCTTGCCTCGTGCGCATCAATTAACCTAGATATCTGCGTGGACCTCGCTGGTCCCTGACTTTCTTCTGAGGCTGGTCTTTCTAGGCGAGCTCTCTGATCTGAATGCCAGACTTCAGACCTAATCCGGCGAGGAGCAGGTGGCTCTTGAATATCTCCTTCTTGGGGGGCATTGCTACTGTGACCAGACATCTTAAACTCCTTTCTTGATGTGGGCTATTCTCAGGGAAAGATGAACATTTCCCACAGACGGAAACAATTGTAGAAGCAATTGTTATGCAACACACATAAATATGAGAGAAAGATTATTAAGAAGAGAGCAAGGAATAGAAGATGCCAACCACACAACAAATGATGTACATGGTTTAGCAAAAATGTGCCTACGTCCACGGTGGTGCAATCAATGTTATTTATATATACTCCGGAGAGTGATTACAGAGAATACAACTTGTCCTTTTGCCCCGGACCTAGTGTTTAATATATACATGTACATGTAGGTGAGTGGAGGTGATGGGTTCATCCACATTTCCCATCTCCCCTATAACTTCCCTTTATGGGATCGTGGGAGGAGATGGGATCAGTATAAAAGATAAAGGGCCTGGACTTTGGGCCGCCAGGACTGGGCTACTCGTCCAGGCCCATGGTTCTAAATTCTGGGTACCCACAAGTTTTATGGACCAAAAATGATAAATTCACCTATTATCATTATCTTGATATTCAATTTTGCAATTATAAAATGAGTTAAAAATGTCAAAATTATAAAACCATGCATGTTAGATATTTTTGCAACAAATATATATTCCATTGACTTTCAAAATTATTACTCAGAACCCATGGTAAACAGGTGGTATACATAATAAAAGAATGGCCTCCACTATATTATGCATTCATTAATATATCCAAACAATCTGTGATCAGTAACCGAATTAAAATAGAGTAAGAAATCATTTTAAATAAGCGATAAAAAAGTTATTTATTCTATTACTCACCCATATGTTGTTACTTTGGTATGAAAATTGGCCTCGGGTTCCCATAGTTTTTTTTCAATTAATGCTCTCCAAGAGAAAAGCTTTATTAAAGGAAATAAAAAAAAGTGTATGAATGTGATTACCCCCAACTCACAAAAGAGATAAAGAAATAAAATGTTCAAAATAAAATTCTATAAATGAGCCTTAACAAAGACCCATTTAATTAGACAATTAAAAACATCTCGTAAAAGTCTTCACGAAAGAACGATTCTCCTTGCCAAAGCTTTATGTCGCAAATCCAATAAAAGCGTGGGGCAAGCCTTCGATGATAAGATAAATAAAATCGTACTGAACCGTTATATCTGTTTGAATCTTCATTTACTGAAAAGATTGGATCATAAATCAACTTGATGAAGATGATTCTTCTAAACTGAAATTTATGCCAGTTGCTATGAAAAATCTCCCATCTAAATGAGATCGAGCTCGAACGCATGACACGATTAACCTATTTTCGGTAAAGGTGGATTATTTCATTTTTACAAACACTACACATGTATAAAGTGAGAGTAGATATGTAGCAAACACTAGGACTACGTATATACAAAAAAAATGTGAGTACCCATCTAGATCTAATATGTAGTTCTTAAAAAGACGTAAGATAAAATAGTTCAACACAAAATCTCTCTTCATCAACTCCAAATCGTTCTCAATGGGTGTAGTGTGTAAACGGATCGGATTCGGATCGGATCAGACAAATTCAAATTCATATCCGTTTACATTAAATGGATTTGAATCTTATTCGATTATCTGATTATCTCTTTATGTTAAACTTGATTCGCAACATTTTTATTTTCAACTCTTATTTCATAAATTTATTTTGCAAATGTTCCAAAAAAACAGATAATGAAATACAGAACTATTATAATAAATATTTAAAATATATATTTAAAATATTATTAAATACAATATATATTAATGAAAAATATATTAATGAAAAATATACACAATGGGCATCATAGCCGGGTTTGGAGACACTTGAAAACGTTGTTTTTTGTTTGTGTTGTATAGTTGAAAATATGTTTTTTAGATGTTTTTTGTTTCAGATCTATGCATTTTAATGAAATAGTTGAAATCTTCCACTGATCAAAAGTCAATTTCACTGCCTTAACATTTTTCCTCACCATTTGAAACAATATTAAAATCTGCAACAATCATACGAGGCACTTGATCATAATTATCAGACATCTTCTAAAGAATCCCAAAGATCAATTCTTTCCTGTTCAGAACATTACGAATAAATGACTGATAATGTCTTTTTTTTAAGAATGTTTAAGACTTTTTTTATTAAAGGCCCAAGTAATTGCTTCACACTGTTTAAGACTTTTCCATCTTAGACTATTTATCTGTTACAAAATAGAAGAATCAGTCTTGGTCAATAGAACAGCTGTGCCAAAGAAAACTAAAGCAAAGGATCCCAATAAAAGGGACACGACTTATGAGGAGAAACAAAGGATGCGTTGAAACCTTCAAAGCTTACCCCTCGGGAAAGCTTAACAATCAGTTTGGACTATTGATTATTTATTTTCAGTTTGGACTACAATCAGTTTTTCACCTCAGTTTTTCACCTCATGTATAATTCTCATAATATTTAACTCTTTAGTGTTTAATACTTTTCATATATCATGGGGATGTGGTGTATACATATAACCTGTTTCAAATGAATTGGTGGTTTTACAACCTTTTTTTTATTCAGTACATCTTGGCTACAAATTTTTGCGGTTGGCTTACTTTTCCACCAACAGAACATTTTGATTCAATGAAATAATCTTGGGATAACATGAGATGATAAGTGTATTTTGATTCTATTGATTCTATTAATGTAGAGCAGTACGTTTAAAATGCATATTTAAGGCCACATGTTCATTTGTTACTATTTTATTGAATGCTTTCTTGTAAATATTTTATAATTTCAAAATTTAGTAGTTCTTGAAGATATTTTTTAATGAAATGTCTGAGAACGCTATTGTGAAGGAAGTTATATGACTTAAGTTGTAAATAACTTATTAGTCCTTCCATTCGACACAAGTCGATTTTTGACGTGTACCTTAGTGGTATGCATATGCATCATTTGTATAAGAAATGCAGTTACGCGGTAATTTGTAGTATAATCAAGAATTTTTTTTTATAGAGAATTGCTGAATTTTGGAGCTGTTTCACGGAACTATGTTTGTAAATTGGATCCTACTTTCCATGTACGATAGGCATGAAAGGAGAAATAATGTTTCATACATACGCTTTCGCGATTACGTAGTTTCAAAACTTTCGCCGCTTTGCGATTATGACTGTTGAAATTTTCGCGGTTTTGCGATTATGTACTTTAGAAATTTTCACCGTGCCTTCAGGAAAGGGCATTCCTCTAGTCTATATAATAAGGAGTAAAATGTTGGTTACTATTCAATAAGTGGGATAAGCTAATTAGAGGTGAGGATTGTGTCACCAAAGCTAGAAATGGAAGGTTGAGATTGTTTTATTTTATTTTACTTTTTTGCACCTTTATTTTTGATTTCCCCCCTCTTTTACCTCACTACTATTTGGTTTCTCTCTTACTTTAATTCAAAATCAGGGTTAAATGAGTAAATTCCTTTTTCAGTCCTGAAAATTAGACAAGTTAACTCATTTGACCTGTCTTTCTCTGTCCCCATTTCCCAGTTCTAATTTTCCTCTGCTCGAAGTAGAAGCAAGTGCGATCTCCATTTCCCTTTTCCAATTCTTAAGAGGTACAATTTTCATCTCCATCTCTATCTCCATCTCCATTGCGATCTCCATTTGATTATCGAGAAATTTCATGTTGTGTTCAGCATATATTTGGTTCATGTTCTATTGTTGAATCGTAGGTTCATGGACGTTTTTTTTCAGATCCATCAGGTAAACGTTCCCTCTCTACCTTCGATTGAGATTTTTTGCATTTTTTTTTCTTCAAATTAAAATTTTATAAACCCTAATCTTTGGATGGGAATCATGTGGTTAACATGACTTTCAACATTTACGCGTGTGATTCTTATGATCAAATTTCATATTTAGGTTTTTTGTTTGATATTCTGGATTTTAGTTTGTGTTGGTTGAATTTTAAATCACTCTCTACAGATGATAAGACATTAAGCTTTAGTATTTAACTTGAAATAAATCATTTTTCTCTCTTCTAATACTAATTGCATGAGTTGTTACCTTTTAAGCGTGTTTTCCTGTTCATTTGCTTATTTAGGGTTCCACAACTTCTAGCCAACATTAATGAAATTTTATTGCTGATGTTATTTAGGGTTCCACAACTTAGTAAGTTGTTTGGTTTTAAAATATTACATTTTTATAACTGAGATGTATGACATAATTCCTAAGTTATGTGTTTGACTTTGCTAATTTCTTTCTTGATTAGATGTTCTACGTGTAACACAAGAGTTCCTTTTATCCATTACGTGGATCTTTTCAAAAAGAAATAACTCGAATGCTATTGTGGGTTCTTGATGTTTGAAAAAAAGGTTATATTGATGAGCTAGATACTCTAAAACTCTGTTGCTCATGTCATTCTTAGGGAGTCGAAAACCATTATACATAATTGTTTTGCATATTGGGTTGGAAAAAATGGGGGAACAATTATTTTTCATATTCAATTTCTCAACCGTTGATTTTGATACATCATATACTCTATTTCATAACAATTGGCAGTCCTACAATGACAGCGCTATCAGACACGTGCTTACTTCACTTTATGTGCTACAATGACAGTGTTATCAGATGGATGAGTAGTGGACAAGGCCATGATGTCGCCGTAAAACGAATCACTTATTATCCAACTTCGATCTTCCTTCCATATACATTTGATGATTATATAAATGCGTGATAGTATCGGGAACATTGACGGACATGGTCCCAGTGCAATTTGTCAATGAAGGTGAATTTAATTTAATTTTCATTTCAGTTAAATGCAAATCGTTAACTTCATGTAGTAGTAAACCCCATTTATTCAATCAAGAAGAATCTTACTTTTATTTGTTTTGATTGTAGAGGATTGCAAATGATTTGTCTGAATTTTTGTTTTATGGACCTTCCTTTTTAGTAGTAAACATGTTCATATGAATGAAAGTATAGACCATGAACATTCGTATTATATTAATTATCCAATCTAAGCTGCTACAATATACACGTCTCTATTCATTCACGATATTTTTTTACCCTTCATTTTGCAGCATCTAATACCTATACTGGACTAATGGTATTCGAGTTAGATGAAAGAGGTTGAATATCAAATACAACACTTCCTTCATAGGTATCAAGATTATCTTTTATGCTTAATTCTTTAAAATTTGTCTAAGGTTACTTTCTTTCATTACCTAACATGTTTGAAAGTCAGGGTTTTTTTCTATCATGGGAGCATTCAATTGCCTACTTTAACAAAGTGATGTATGATCAGTTAAATATAATATGCAAAGCAACACAAGATATAACAGTTATAGCTATTTAGAGTAGTGGTGATTTTGACCTCTGCGAAGTTAGTATTTTGCGATTCAGAGTAGCAGTTATAGTTATTCAACACAAGTTAGTATTTTAATTTTGAGCTATGTGAAGTTTGAACTGGAGTTCTCGGCATCATCCATTCGATGATACATGCTACATTTCATACACAAAGTCGAGGTTTTAGTTATTCATTTCTCATCTTCTGATTTTCATTTATATTACTACTGCAAAAAAGGATTACTAGAAATATTTTTTTGTTTTTGTGATGTAAATAAGGGATACATCTTCTGAGTGCCAATTCTTTGTGCCATCAATGCTTTTTATATCATGCATGCAAATGTCATGTATGCCATTATTCTGTTGATATCATACAGTGCATTTTATACTAATTTTAATCACGGTGTTGTACTAATTTTCGAGACCAATGCTGTAGTACTAACATGTCGTTTTAGTTATTTTTATTTTTATGTTTGTATTAGAGAAGATAAATGTGTAAACCGTGAATTGTTTACCATCGGTGAGTGTTTTGACCATTTAAATTGTGGGCAAGTGTTTTACCCAAAATTAGGGCATTTTCATACTAACTTCATACTAACTGAATGAGGATCATTTTTTTAAAATAGTAAAAAAAATATTTTTGGGCTGATTTTTTTTTTTATGATTTTTAAACATTTCAATAGGATCATAAAAAAAATAATCTGCTCAAAATGATTTTTTTTGCTATTTTAAAAAAACCGGTCAAACTTTGTTAGCTTTTAAGTAGTTAAAAACTCAAAAAGTTTGACCGATTTTTTTTAAAATAGTAAAAAAATTCATTTTGAGCTGATTTTTTTATATGGCCTTACTGAAATGTTTAAAAGCTATATAAAAAATTGCTCAAATTTTTTTTTTTACAATTTTATCAAAATTGGTCCGCCCCAGCGATATGCAATCAGAGCTCCTCATGAGATCCGTTCTCTCTCTCTATATATATACATATATTAAAAAACTAATCGAATCGGATTATTAACGGTTCGGAGTATATGAATCCAAATCTGCTCCGTTTAATAAGCGGGTAATCGGATTTTAGGCATGATCCATATTCGCTTAAATGGATCGGATTTTCGGAGTATATGAATCCAAATCTGCTCCGTTTAATAAGCGGGTAATCGGATTTTAGGCATGATCCATATTCGCTTAAATGGATCGGATTCGAATAAAATCTGATCCATTGACAGGCCTAAATGGGTGTGAGGTTCAAATCAAACCACATAACTCTGTTTCTCCTCCATAGGTAAGCGTGTTCGATCTGAGGATAGTGTGAATGCGAGCGTGGGTGGTGGTGGTGGGTTTTGAACTTTGCCGACAACGTGGAGTTTTGTGTCGGAGAGGTATTTTCAGAGTGATGGGATAGGCGTCAATGGCTAGGGTTGAGAATTATTTGCAATACTATTCTTTATGAATTTGGCACAGAAAAGAATCATTGTTCGAGTCTATAGAGTGAGAAGGGGAAAAGGTTGGGAAGAGGAAAAGGATGGACATCCGTGATTGAAGATAGAGACGAAAAATGTTAAGAAAAATATCCTAATTGATGTTTAACAGAAACAGATGACGTGGATAGGCTCTCAGCTTAGCAACCTTAACTCCTTGTAAAACATTTTATAGTATTATAGAGATTGGCTCATTATTTTCTGTAGCAACAAAATAATTCTGGGTACAATTCTACACAAAGATAAAAATGTCAAAAGTTGTGACAAGTACAACTATACACATTTTTTTAACTTCGATAAACGAAGGTGGTACTTTCACAAATAAAAGGGACATAAAGTAACTATCAGTTGTACTTAGAGTACACTCCTTTAGTGATAAAGAATAAAAAGAAAAAAGTCGTACTCAGTTGCAGAAGGCTCTTATTTAACTGTGAGATCTTGGGAGAGACGAGATCTTCGGAGAGACATATGTCGATTGCTCTTATTCTCATATATGGATAGACTGCTCTGATGCCTCGAACCCGAGAAAAACCGTAGCGTGGGCGAGAGGGCTTTCCATTGCACAAAGATACTACCTCCAATAAAGAATAAAAAATAAAAATAAAAAAGTTAAATCATATGAAAATTTTGCACTTTATATTATGACTTTTTTTTGTAGTCAATATTTATGATTAAATTTTTTTTCGTAGTATTCTCCCCCGGAACAAAAAATCTGAATCGGGCACTATATGTATCACTTTTTTATTGCAGCTTTAAGGAATGACGCATATGGAAGAAGAGTATATTGGTCCCCTTGAATAAACTATAAGAATTGAACCGGTCTATCAATATAAATTGGATCTCCATATATGAAAATCTCATAACCATGACAAAGTGAGTAACTTGGCACACCATTACACTACACACCGCTTCAGAAAAACTAAATTGACGACAAGCAACATAATAGTTCCGAGTAACTTGGAAAACACAAAACAAAAGACACAAAACAACATACGAAATACAGACAGACACTTAACACCTCTAATTGCATGATCACTTGACTCTTATTTGTTTCTTTGAAAACATAACCAACACCCCTTTACATCTTCTCAATCCATTTTCTATGGTTTGACCTGAACCATTCAATCTTTAGTTTCTCCTCGGTAGCGAGTCCAATTAGACCTGCTAGGATAGTTCCAGTGAGAAAATCTTTGAGGTCCGCTGCCAGCTTTTGGAAATAAGTAGTTACATTTACACTTGGAAGAGCCTTCAATATTTCAGTCTTAACAATCTTATTCTCAGAGGTCTGTCCAATATGAGTGAGGTCCATATTATTGAGCATTGCAAGTATTGTCTCGTGAACTTCAGTATTTGGTTGTGCTGCTCAAGTATCTTGTTGATTGCAGCCCTCTCTTCCTCATTCCTCTTGATTTTCTCTTCATTTATTACACTCATATTATCAGAAGCCATGGTTGCAATATCCTGTTGCGTAAGATTTCCTCAAGGAATGTTGGGCTTATTCAACTAAAGGTGGTTGTTATATATATACCCACAGAATACACAAAATCAAAAAATCATTTGGTCTTCCCACATTGATAACTTAGAAAAAAATCAAAAAGTCAATTGTATTTATGTGCTGGAATGGAAAACGTTAAGTCGTGGACGGAGTAATTAATGAGAGGCCATATAAAAAGCCTTTTAGATGTTTTAACCACTACATGAACTGAATGCAAGATAGTGAATTTGTCATTTGCTAACAAGGCTTTTAATCTTAATCTTAATATTTTATATATGGGCCTTGTTATTTTTCGCCGTTTTAACCACTACAGGAATGAATAATATTAAAACTGACCTTTTAATTTTTAAAATTTTATATATGGTCCTTATTATTTATTGTTGTTTTATCCATTATAACAATAGATAATATTAAAACTGTTTTTGGGCAGTGGCTAGCTTGTGTAAACAACACGCACATGAATTTATTAAAACGTGTTGAAAAAAATTAGAGGTGGAAATTCGTGTTTTTGGATCGAGTCACGGACCAACACGACACGGTAATATTTTCGTGGACACGAAAACGAAACGACTTTATATTTTTTAATCGGACATGAACACAACCTACATAGAATATGATACGGTACGACTTTGTATTTTTTTATCTGACACGAACACGCCCTACATAGAACACAACACGCTAAAAATATTTCATAAATTTTACATTGAAATAAACATAAATAGACACGAGAATCCTAATAAAAACACGATTAACATGACAAGAGAAGAAAACACGGTTGGCACTGTTAACTCACATCCCCACATCAAAACCTCACAACTTCTGTAACTGCCAACATCTCAACTACTTATCCCACCAACGCAATATGGGGAGCTTTCCATTTAGTTGTACCAAAAATATTTATGTATAAATAGGAACCTACCAGGCCTCATACAAGTGAGGAAAACAAAATACCATTCCATAGTATTTGTTTTATCATATTTGTGTCAACTGTGAAGTGTAATTATCCTTTTCAAATTGAGTGGATAATTCAAAGTTAACATGGTATCAAGCGCCCCATCAAGTCAGCCGTGCCAAAATTTCTAAATATATCCTATCATTCTCTTTTTTTTTCTCCTCTTTTCCTGCTCTATTCTCCTATCCTTTCCATCCCAAGAAATCCATCCACTTCTTATCTCCTCCTTTTCTTCTCATATTCTGTATACACAGTCATCATAACCCATCCATTATGATCACTTCCTCTCACAACAGTGATATTTCTTCCCCTCTACCCACCCCTACTATAAGCCTTTCGCCCCATTACATCACTATTCTATTGTCCGACAAAAAATACCTACACTGGATTACTCAAATAGAAACTTTTATGAGTGGCCAAAAGCTTCTCCATTTTGTTGACGAAAGTTACCTCTGTCCTCCCAACGAACCCGCTGCTACTCTCTGGAAACAGCAAGACAAACTTATTATTAGCATACTTGTTTCATCAATGACAACAGAAATGATATCCCTCATTGTTAGCCTTCGTACCTCCCGTGAAATATGGTCCACTCTTTTCGAATCTCTAGCCTCAGCTTTTGAAACCCATATTCTCAATCTCCACCTACACCTCCATTGCCTTGAACAAGGTGATGACACTGCCTCAACTTTTCTCCACAAGGCCAAAGCCATCTCTGATGAATTAAGTGACGTGGATCGTCCTCTTTCCTGAGATGAATTCAATATACAAATTTTCAAAGGCCTTCGCCCCGACTTCAAGGACCTAGTGACCACCCTAACCACCCGCCCCACCCCGTCACATTTTTTGAACTCCATTCTCTCCTACTCAGCCATGAATTCATCCACGGAGACCAACTCTCTGCCCTCAAAATCACTGCTCCCCCAACTTCCCATCACACCATGAGTTCGTCCCCTTCCTCTACTATCCACCCAAACACCACATCCTCTTCCACCTTACATGGTCACGCCTCCACTCAATCTTTGTGTGGTCGTGGATGTGGTCACTACAACTCCACCTACAATAATTCCCAACTTCATTGTCAAATCTGTCACGGCTAATACCACATGCCAAAAACTGCTCTCATCATTTCACTGTCTCCCACCCACCACAACCCTCTGCTCACATTACTCACACTAACTACTCCCAACCTGGTCTCCTGCCCACACCCCAAACTCGTCTTCAAGCATGGCTCCCTGACAGAGGTGCTACGCATCATGTAACTCCGGACTTATTGCATCTTGAACATCCTTATGCCTATATTGGCCCGAATACTCTCCACATTGGGAATGGTAAGGGACTCTCTATCTCCCATATAGGCACTTCATCTATTCCTACTTATTCCTCCCATCTGAAACATAAAAATATCTTACATGTTCCTACTTTATCTACATCTCTTCTTTCTGTCCAACAATTCACTCGTGATAATGATGTATTCTTTGAATTTCATCCATCCTTTTGTGTTGTGAAGGATCGCCGCACCAAGACGCCTTCTTCACGAACAGAGTAACAATGGCCTCTACACTCTATCTTCCACATCAACTTCTCCACATGTGATTCATGCCATCAAAGTTTCCCCCGAATGCTGGCACAACCGTCTTGGACACCCTCACCTCCAAGTACTTCCGCAGATTCTTCATCAACACCAATTACCTTTTAGTTACTCAAGTAAAAAAGAAGTATGTGTAGCTTGTCAAATGGGAAAATCCTCTAAATTGCATCTGCCCAGCAGAGTCAAGTCATCTCCTTCAGTCTTGCACTTAATTTATAGTGATGTATGGGGCCATCCACCAATTATGTAAACTAATGGACACAAATACTTTGTCCTTTTCGCGGATCATTTTTCTAATTTCATTTGGTTTTATCCTCTCATGAGTAAATCCGATGTGTATTCAATTTTTCTTCAATTTCAACAATTAGTTGAATGACAATTTAATACTAAAATAAAAAACTTACAAACGGATTGGGGTGGTGAATTTTGCAAACTTGATGCATTCTTCAAAACATACAGAATTCACCATCGTTACTCCTGCCCTCACACACATGAACAGGTTGGGTTTGTCGAACGCCATCACCGATACAATTTTGAAATCGGTCTCACTCTCATGGCCCATGCTTCGGTTCCTCAAAAATTTTAGCACTTTGCCTTTGAGAGTGTTGTGTTCCTTATCAATTATTTACCCACCCGGACACTCTCCCACGCATCACCTTTTGAAATAATTAAATCTCAACCTCCAGACTACACATTTTAAAAAATATTTGGGTTCCTCTGTTTGCCGTACCTTTGCCCCTATAATAATCATAAAATGGACTGCCGATCATCCTTGTGTATTTTTCTAGGCTATGACTCACACAAACATGGTTACCGCTGTTTACACCTTCCCTCCGGCCGTATACACTTCGCTCGTTATGTTCGTTTTGATGAAAATGTTTTTCCCTTTGCATAAAACAACACTAGCTCTCACTTCATCTCATGACAAGCCCACCTGGGGAAGTTCCCCCACTGTTTTACCTACTCCTCGACTTCTAGATGTCCCTTCTGTGTCCATTTTTCCTGTCCCACCCACTTCTATTCCCCCCCCCCCTCCTACCTCCACCATATTAAAACACATCACCACATACCAGCCTTCAGTCCTGAAACCTTCACTTGTTCCAATCCTCACTCCAAATCGTCCTCCAACTCCAACTGAATCCACTCCTGATATGCAACCCTTCTTAAAATAGCATACATCTCTGCCTCTATGTGCCACTCCATCTATCCCCCCCCCCCTCCCCCCTTCCCCCTCACTATAACCCAAATGGAATCTCCTCAAGTGTTGACTTAGGACCTCTCCCCACCTTCACACCTAAGCTCACTCACTCCATGAATCTTCGTTCACACTCCAGTCATACACATGACCCCGCTCCTCAATCTAACTTCACCACTGTTGCCATCACTGAACCAACATGTTCACTGCTGCAAATAAAGATCCTCAATGGCGCCATCCCATGTCCAACAAAATTAATGCCCTTCTTCACAATAATACATGGTCTCTCGCCCCTCCCTCATCCTCTATGAACATTATCGGGTGTGAATGGATATATCGTATTAAACATAAATCTGATGGGACTATTGAACGCTACAAAGCTCGCCTCGTTGCCAAAGGC
Organism: Sambucus nigra; assembly: GCA_949130495.1. Taxonomy (NCBI): domain Eukaryota; kingdom Viridiplantae; phylum Streptophyta; class Magnoliopsida; order Dipsacales; family Adoxaceae; genus Sambucus; species Sambucus nigra. Next base: position 10,271,807 of record OX422210.1, read on the forward strand.
TTTCACCAAGAGTACGGTCTTGACTTTCATGAAACTTTCATCCCTGTGGTCAAAGCCACTACAATTCACACTGTCCTTTCTATTATTGTCTCTTATAAATGGCCTCTCTCTCAACTTGACGTCAACAACGCCTTCCTCCATGAAAATCTTCACGAAACAATATTTATGGAACAACCACCGGGTTTCAAAGATCCAACCCGACCCACTCATGTATGAAAACTCAACCATTCCATCTACGACCTCAAACAAGTGTCGGGCGCATGGTTTCATCGTCTCACTCAATATATCCTAACTCAAAACTTTGTTGGCTCCAAAAAAAGAACCCTCCCTCTTTATTTATAAAAATGGCATAAATCTCCTTTTTTTCCTCATTTATATTGATGACTTAATTTTAACAGGCAACAGTCCCAGTCTCATTCAATCACTCATCACCTCCTTAGGAACAAAATTCTCCCTAAAAAATCTTGGCTCCCTTCATTACTTTTTTGGCATTGCAGTCACACCAACTTCCAACGGGCTCCATCTTTCTCAACATCGTTATATTTGTGACCTCATAAAATGCCATGGCATATCCAGCTCTAAATACATCACCACACCAATTGCCTCCACCTCTAACATCTCTAAAACTGATGGCACTCCATTATGTGATCCAAAACCCTTTCGCCAAATAGTTAGTGCTCTTCAGTATGCTACCCTCACCCTCCCCGATATCACTTTTTTCGTTAATAAAGCTTGCCAATTTATGCACCAACCCACTGACTCACACTTTTCACTTGTCAAACGCATCCTTTGTTACCTCAGTGCCACACCTTCTTACGGTCTTCACATAACCTCCTCCTCCTCTCTTGAACTACAAGCCTTCACTGACTCTGACTGGGTTGGCTGTGTTGATGATCGCAAATCCACTAGGGGCTTTGCCATCTATCTGGGTTCAAATCTCATTTCATGGCAATCAAAGAAACACAAAATGGTATCACGTTCATCCACCGAAGCAGAATATAAATCAATGGCTGATGTTACGACGGAACTCATATGGCTTAAATCACTATTGCAGGAACTCGACTTCTCTCCTCACAAACCTCTTATCCTTTGGTGTGATAATCTGGGCTCCACTTACTTATCATTCAATCCGGTATTTCATGCTCGCACTAAGCACGTTGAAATTGACTTCCACTTTGTTCGTGATCAAGTTGTGACCAATAATCTTCAGGTTCACTTTATTTCAACACATGATCAAATCGCCGATGTTTTTACCAAAGGTCTTTCCGCAACTAAATTCCAGTTCTTACGTGACAAATTGATGGTTCTTACTAAACCCCCATGAACTTATAAGGGAGTGTTAACAACCATGATACCAGTTCAACAGAATTCGGACGCATGTCCCCACATCAAAACCACACAACTTCTGTAATTGCCAACATCTCAACTACTTAGCCCACCAACGCAATATGGGTAGTTTTCCATTCAGTTGTACCAAAAATATTTATGTATAAATAGGAACCTACCAGGCCTCATACAAGTGAGGAAAACAAAATACCATTCCATAATATTTCTTTTATCATATCTGTGTAAACTGTGAAGAGTAATTCTCCTTTTCAAATTGAGTGGATAATTCAAAGTTAACACGCACAACGTTACTTGGTGTAAACAAGACACAACACGAACATAAAAAAATGTGTCATTTTCGAATCAATTTTGTGTCGTCTTTGTTTCGTATTTTCAGTGTTACTAAAATTGTCACCCTATAAAAAATACATCCCATTTACCTTCCATGCAAGAGAGAACCCCAAATGAGTTGTAAAATAACTACCGAGTACCCAACACCCTAAACACAAGAAAGCAGCCAAAGAACCAGCATTCTTGTCCAAACACACGTAAAATAAGTCATGGACTAAAGTGAACAGGAACCCAAAATTCAAAACCAAGCTATAGTTGTTGAGCCCAATTTGTGGGAAATAGAGCAAATGAGGTGTGAAATGAAAAATTAATAGAAAAGTAAAAAAGTTTAGCCATACAAGCAACAAGTGCATGAAGAAATTCATTAGACTACTGAGGTTTGCCCCATAATAGGCAGAGTGCTTCTCAATATCAAACAATCTTGGCTTCCCATCTAAATTTCTCTTGAACATTACTTATTTTGGATGAGAAAATTTGTGAGGAAAATGGGTGAAATTGGAGAATTTAAAGAATTGAAGTAGAGATGATGTCAAAGTAGGTTGTGTTTGATTATGTTGCATCTTTAGGGATTTGTGCTTGCTTTGGACATTAATTCCATGCGTGTGTTGAAAAACATTATGTTTTAAAATCATAATGAATATGTCACTTTTTAAGTTCATAATATATCTTCTAATTGTATATGATAGCATGTTTTTATGTTACTGTAGATTAGGCATGCATTTTAGCATCTAAATATTATATTTATTTGTCAATAATTCAGATTCATCTTTTTAATTTAACTAGAAATAAAATCCAAAACATATAGAATTGAACACATGTGAAAATGACAATTTTGCTTTACAGGTATCTTTGGGGAGCAACTCTAGTTATTTAGTTATGTTATTTTTTAGAATGTCAAGTTTGCTTTAAATCTAATTAATCTTAAGCTTTTATCGTCTTAAGGCATCTTTTAGGAATATTGTTTGCTTTGGACTATTGTCTTGCTTGATTTTGATGTGTATTTTGAGAGTTCAACATATATTGGAATTTAATTAATAATTTATTTTATTGTTTTAAAGTATCTCTCTTGAGTTGCAATTGCTTTGGACTATAGTTCTTTTTGTTTGAAGTATATTTTCGGAGTTGTGTTTGCTTTAGACTCTAGTTTTGTCTGTGTTTGAAGTATTTTTGGAGTTGACCGAGCTTTGAAAGATAAATAATCCTAGGCCTTTTTGGAGGAATCTTTTGGGAGTTGTGTTTACTCTTGATTATAGTCATGTGTGTTTTACAGTATCTTTTCGGAGTTGTGTTTACTTTGGACTATAGTCACATGTATTTGGAAGTGTATTTTGGGAGTTGACTTTACATTGGATTATGTTTGATTTTGAAGTATTTTTTCATTATTCATATCCGTAAAGTCAACACACATCCTCCATTTTCCATTGGCATTGGGGACGATGACAACATTCACCAGCTAGTCGGGATAAATGACCTCCCGGATGAAGCCTTCCTTCTCTAACTTTTAATCGCCTTTCGGATGACATCATACTTCTCTCGTGAATAGACTCTTCTCCTCTGTCAGATCATCCTTGCACCCTCAGCCACATTCAGCTTATGGAAGAGAATCATCGAATCAATATATGGTATATCCTCATGGCTCCAAGCAAAGATGTTTTGCCTCTTCTTCAATAACTTGATCAGCTCTTCTTTGACCTCCTTCTTTAAGGCTTTATCGATTTGGATGGTTTTTTTAGCTCGTTCTTATTGAGGATGATGGATTCTACCTCCTTAGTGGCCTCACCCTTCTTCAGCTTCTTTTCATCTCTAGAGTCCAAGGTATCAATATTATAGGTCGTAGTGGCCCTTTTGTATGCCTCTCTCTCATTGGTTGAGTTAAAGTAGCATTCGTGTGCCTCAACCTGATCCCCCTAAACCTCCCCTACCCCATATGGAGTCGAGAATTTAATTATCTAGTGTATGGTTAAGGGCACAACCTCAAACTCTTTAAGGGCTACCCTTCTAAGAATGATATTGCAAGTCGAGTAAACATTTTCATCTATGATGAAGAATTTGATCTTATTTGTTAGGCATCTCGGCCAGTTATTTCCCATTATCACTTATATCTCATATATACCCAGGGGATGCATCTTCTCACCACTAAAGTCGATGAGTGGTTAGTAATATGGGATAAACCTCTTCTTACTCAGGTATAGATCTTTGTAGCAATCCTAAAACATAACGTCGGTTAAGATACCTCCATCTACCAGAATCCTTGGAACCTCGGAACCATGTACCAGAGTGGCGACGGCCAAAGGGCCATCAAGTGGAGCCAGGATTCCTTTGAAATCTAATCTTGAATACTCGATAACCAAAGTATTCATATCAACCTTAGTCCTCTTACCTTTCACCGACTGAATTATAGCTGAGCTGACAGTCTTAGTCTTTAGTGGAAGAGCTTTTGCCTAGGCCACATGCGCCTTTCTATATGTAATCTCTTTCCTTCCTCCAGTGAGTCCCCCACATATCATCTTGACCTCGCCCAAGATCATATGGAGCCGACCCTTTGGATTGATAAACTTGGGAGGGAGGTCAAGGTCATCCTCATCATAGTCGTCCAACTCATCATCGTCCCAATCGTCTGGAGCATCTGGCTTACACTTATCATTTTTGTTTTTCTTCTGGGTGTCGTCTAGGCCACCCCTTGAGCCATTCTTATCTACATACTTTCTCAGCTTTTCATCTTTCAACATCTTCTCTATGTTATCCTTCAGACCATAACATTTGTCGGTCAGGTGCCTATGGTCCTGGTGGAATTCACACCATAGATTTTTATTCCTCTTATGAGGAGGAGCTTTCAACTTTTCGGGCCACCTTACAGATCGATTATTCTTGATCTCATTCAAGATGTGCTCGCAACTGAAGATGAAGGGAGTGTAGTCAGTGAACTTATCATTCGCTGATCTCTTCTTTGCATATTTGTTATTTTTTTGGAACTTCCCCACTCTTGGTACCCTTATCATCCTCATTCTTTACTGTCATGGCTTTTTCGACATTCATGACCTTGCCGACCATTGTTAATAGCTTGGCTATGGACTTTGGTGGGTCTTTAATAACTTTCTACAGTAATTTCCCCTTATGTATCCCTGCTATCAGAGCTGTCATTGCAACGCTTTCCTTATAATCCTCAACCTCTAACTTTTCCTTATTGAACCTCACAATATACTCCTCGAGACTCTCATTCTTCCCCTGCTTGACATACAATGTGTGAGTTATCTTCTTTTGGGGTCTCACCCCAAAGCAAAAGTTATGTATGAATCTCTCTGCGAGCTGTTTAATATTTTCAATTGACTTCTTTGGGAGTGAGGTGAACCATACATGGGCTGATTTGGTTAAAGTGCTTGAGAAGGCACAACATCTCATCTCATTTAAGACTAAGTAAATGTATGCAGTCGACTGGTACATCTCTACGTGATGAAATAAGTTAGTGCTCCCATCATACTTGGGATTTACCACTGGTGGCTTAAACTTGGCCGATGTTAGAAAATTGACGATATTATCCCTAAATGGTGAGCCTTTAGAATAACACCTCTACAATGGGTCTCGGCTTTTGAGAATATATCCAATTTTATCCTCCAACCTTTGAATTGAATCATTTCAGGGCCTCTCAGCCGCTGCTATAATATTATCCTGGATGATATTGTCTCCTGCCACCTCAACTAGTCGAACACAAGGTTCCCATGACATTGACATGTGTTGGATGTTCACTTCTCAGACCCTTGTCTCAGCCACATGGTAGTCAACAACCTGCTTCTTATCTCCTGGAGCCAGTAATACTCCTTGACCTGGACAGTTTATCTCTGAGATCACCCATTGGGTCGGGCCTTTCAAAGTCTGACCCTCAACTTAGTCGATCAAAGGCCGAGCATTTTGGTTGAGCATCCTGACGCAGTCTCTAACTGTGACCTCGACTAACTTGAATGGGGTGTACATTGTTACCTGATATTTCATATGGCTCCTAGCATTCATCCTGGGCGTCTTCAGCCTTATAGTCACCATACCGATCCTCTGGGAAGGGTTAACCTTGCCTTACCAGGCATAAATGCCTAGGTTTAGTAACATCTCTCTGTCATTGATGAGGTGGAAACTACTTATGCGGTGCCTGGGGTGGTCCCCTAACGTCTAAATGTTGCTCCATGGCAGTCGGGCTTTATTAATACATTTTGGATGAAGGCAGGTAGTTGCTCCTGCATTTCATGTTGTCTAGCTACCAATGACTTCAATGCCGCCTCCACCTCCACTATTTATGACTGAGAAGGAGCGTGGCTTGAGTTAGGATCACCTGCTGGTGGTGGAAATTTTGATTCCATGTTCAAACTTGATGGATGAGTTATAAACTGAAGATTTCAAGCTTAGAAGATCAATAATATCTCTTTCTATAGTGAAACATCTCCACAAGAGGGGAGGACTAGTTCACCACTAAAGACTCCGGTGAGAACAAGCTAGGGAAGAGATGATAATACTCGTTCCCATATATGATGCCAGACTGATGATACCAGAATTAGTATCACCAGATAAAAGTGATAAATGAGCTCACACCAGTATAATAATGGCATAAATAAAGTAATATAATTATAGAAAGAGATGAAGCAAAGAGGAAGAACACCAAAGTTTAAGTGGTTCGACCGGAGCCTACGTCCACTGTGGAGTTTGAATGGTGGTTTCTCACTATAACAATGGCACTAAGGGCCTGTGAATACAACACTCAAGTTTTTCTATCTCTTACAATCAGTTTGACAGAGTTCTACTAGGGCGTTCAATATGCGATCCTTTATAATGTAGAAGATGAAGTGTATTTATAGTGCCTTGGGGGTGTAATGTACCCCCAAGCATGTAATCAGCATGTGCATGATAGGGATCCTAGTAGCTAGTTGACACGTGTCCTTAACACATATAATTATTTATGATGCAACATGAGGGGATAATCTTGTTGTAATAGACTTTCCCACATAGGACATACCATCTTAGAACCTTGTACTTCTTGTACTATAGATGTCGTCTGGAGAGGTCTCAGCCTGGTCAAGTACAGGGTTGCTGATTTAGTGTAGGACTTTATGCCAGAAAGTGAGAAGTGTGGTCTCGGCCGAAGGCATCGGGCCGAGACGTGTTATACAAGTCATTTCCATGTGTCAACTGGAGTGGAGGATGAGACATGTCCTCGCTAATGAAGTTCCCTTCTTGAGGTATTGGCTCAAAGGATTGCTGAGGCTATGGATGATGAGGTTGACCCTAATATGGATGAGTCTTGGGTACAACCTGAATGGGGTCCTTTAGGAACTCGACTGTGGATGGTAATGTCCCTCGTCCTAGGACGAGGTCACACTTAGTCATATCAACTTCCTCTCTGTGTTACACCTTTTTTTCTCTTTTTCTATTGAGGTCTTATGGTCACGATAAACCATTATCGAGCAAAATCTTGATTCTCACATATGTTTATTAGTTCCTATCAAGAATTCATTTAAGCTTCTAATCATAAGTATATAGAACTACCTTCATTACATAGAGTTATCTTCGTCTAAAAATCGCATTGTACTGTGAGATAATTTTTATATGCTTTTAGTTCCTACAGAGATCACGACCTTTCCTAGTGATATAGTCTTTCTTCCTTCAAAACCAACAAAATGGATGGTCTCTAATTTTAATATTCCATTTTTAAGTTAAGATGGTTGAACAACTTGAGATACATCACATCTAAAGAACTTCCATAGTCCACTTGTAGCTTATCCATATCCTAGTTGGAAATTTTGAGCGTGATTAATATTGTGTCATGATGTGAAGTTTTGACTCCATTCAGGTCTTCTATCATGAAAATAATGTGCTTATCATAGTCGATCTCCTTTGGTCGACGACGTTTATTAATAATAGTTTTGCTAGGTTAATTTGGGAATGATTTCACCACCATAGTGATTTTCTTTAACTCCATTCTGATAGTGTTACCTCAGATATGGTTAAGGATTGAGGGCCCAAGAATAAAAGAAAACTCATGTACCATCTCCTAATCATTTAAAATATTACTTGGATTTTAATCCCGATCACCGTTACCTTTATTGTTCTTTTCTCCACATAGTCGTTGATGTGACCTAATTGGGCTAAATCTTTTGGATATGACTTGAGTTCTTTATAATTTTCTATTTTGTGCCCTTGCTCATTATGATATGAGTATCTCTAGGTTGTGTTCTTATTCGAAAGGTTCAATGCCATTTTTTTTACCACTTGAAATACCGCTGGCCTTAATCTTGGTAAGGATCTTATATATTAACTCTCAAAAAATAATGTTTATCGAATGATGGTACTTACCAGGGTTCGATTTATCATCACCATCATGTTCATCTAACTACTTCTTCCCCCTTTTTTGGGAAAACTCTACTTATCTCCATTTTTCCTCCCATGTGGTCGATCATTATCTTATTACATTCATGCTAGGACATCCTCCACTTTGGCATACTTCATAATCCGAGATATCAGGTGGTCTATAGTGGTCACATCATTATTTGTAAGAGACGGGTATAACTCGGAGTTATTAGGCAAGTCTATCTTAATGAGGCTATTTCCACATATTCCAAGAAGTCTTACACCTCATTGTATATTTCCTAATATCGGCTAGCATACTCTTGCAAGATTTATTAGGGATTCTTCTTAAATACTAGGAGTGAGTTCATCCTCTTTATATGAGTGATGTTGGTGATAAACCTCATAATGAAGGACTCTTCGAGCTATTTAAATATAGAGATAGATCCATATGGTAGTTTCTCAAACCAATTTTGCACTACATCCCCCAAACTAGAAGGAAAGATTCAACATATGAGGGCTTCATTGTTGCCCTAAAATGTCATGGTTTAATGGTATTGGTGAACATTATCTGTGGGATTAATTTTCCCATCATAACTCTTGAATCTAGGGTCAGTGAACTTTTTAGGAGGTACAAAGTACTCTATTGATTAAGTAAATGGATACTTTGTTTGGCAAATGAGTTCACTTCTGGCCAGTTCCATAGAGGTTATGGCTCCACGGTGGGCAAGATGGTCGTCCATATCCCTCCGTATACAGTTGCGAGAAGATCCTTCTTGTCATAATGACTGTTGTGGAGATATCTTCTACTCGGTGATCCCCTCGGGTAGGAAATACCTTTTTCACTTTGTAAACTCCTTCCTCGACTGCGAGTTTTGCTCGTCTTAGGGATAGGGGTGTAGAAGAATTCATTACAATTGCATTTATATTGGTGGAGCTCTTACTCAATCCTCTCTAAAAGATGCTGGAGGCAAGCATTCTCCTATAGTTGGTGGAACGTGGTTACCTCCCATTCATGAAGGCGTTGATCATAATCATTCATGACTTGCATATCCCCATGAATACATGGTAAGTTCTTATGAGTTACATTGGTCCCGTTCGAGGTGTTCGTGCCTCTCACGGGACCGTTTGATAGCTGTTTTGCATTTTTGCCATTTAACGGCTTATTTTTAAGCCTAAGTTTAACTATTTTCAAATTTCATCATATTTTCATCCAGGAGTCCCGTGACTATGCATTCATTTCTTATGAGTTACATTGGTCCCATGTGAGGTGTTCGTACCTATTACGGGGACGTTTGGTGGTTGTTTTGCATATTCGTCCTTTAACGGAGTGTTTTTAAGCTTAAGCCCAAATATTTATAAATTTTCATCATATTCTCAAACCAGGAGTCCCATGACTACGCGATAGGTTCCTACGAGTTACATTGGTCCCGTGCGAGGTGTTCGTGCCTCTTACAGGCCGTTTGGTGGTTATTTTGCATTTTTGCTCTTTGTAAGCAAGTTTTTATGCCTAAGTGCAAATATTTTCAAATTTTCATCATATTCTCAAACCACGATTCCTGTGACTTCACGATGAGTTTTCATGAGTTACATTGGTCCCGTGTGAGGTATTTGTGGCTCTTAGGGGACTGTTTGTTTATTATTTTTCATTTTTTTTACCTTTAATGGCATGTTTTTAAGCTTAAGTATAATGATTTACAAATTTTAATCATATTATTAAACCAGGAGTTCTGTGACTATGTGGTCAGTTGGTTTGAGTTACATTAGTCCTGTGCGAGGTGTTCGTGCCTCTTACGGGGCTGTTTGGTGGTTATTTTGCATTTTCTTCCTTTATTGACACGTTTTTAAGCCCAAGCCTCACTATTTATAAATTTTCATCATATTCTCAAATCGGGATTATCATTACTATGCGATCAGTTCCTACGAGTTACACTGGTCCCGTGCGAGGTGTTCGCGCCTCTTTCGAGGCCCTTTAGTGGTTGTTTTGTGTTCTCTCCTTAATGACATATATTTAAGCCCAAGTCTAATTATTTAAAAATTATAATCATATTATTAAATCGAGAGTCTCGTGACTATGCGGTCTGTTCCTACGAGATAAAATGATCCCGTGCAAGGTGTTCGTACCTCTTACGGGGTCGTTTGGTTGCTATTTTGCGTTTATGTCCTCTAAAGATTTATTTTTATGCCTAAGTCTACTATTTGTGAATTTTCATCATATTCTTAAAACAGGAATTTCGGGACTACGCGATCAGTTTGTACAATTACATTAGTCCCGTGCGAAGTGTTTGTACCTTTTCTAGGGTCGTTTGGTTGTCGTTTTGCATTTTTCGACCTTTAACAAAATATTTTTAAGCCTAAGTCTAATTATTTATAAATCTTCATCATATTCTCAAATCAGAAGTCCCGTGACTATGTGATCAATTATTACGAGTTATATTAGTCCCGTGCAAGGTGTTTGTACTTCTTACGGGGCTGTTTGGTGGTTATTTTACATTTTCTCCCTCTACCGGTAAGTTTTAAGCATACGTCTAACTATTTGAATTTTTTTCATATTCTCAAATGGAGATTCCCCTGACTATGCGATTTTGTTTTGAGTTATGTTACTCCCATGCAAGGTGTTCGTGCCTCTTACAAGGCTGTTTGGTATCTGTTTTGCGTTTTTGCCTTTTAATGGCATGTTTTTAATCCTAAGTGTTTATAAATCATCATCATATTCTCAAACCGGGAGTCCCGTGACTATGCGATGAGTTCCTATGAGTTACATTGGTCCCGTGCGAGGTGTTTATGCCTTTTACGGAGTTGTTTGGTGGTTGTTTTGCATTTTCGTCCTTTAACGACATGTTTTTAAGACCAAGTTTAAATATTTGTAAATTTTGATCATATTCTTGAATCGAGAGTCCCATGACTACGCAATCAGTTCCTTCGAGTTATATTGATCTTGTGCGAGGTGTTCGTACCTCTTACGAAGCTGTTTGGTTGTTGTTTGGCATTTTTGCCTGTTTAGGGCATGTTTTTAAGTCCAAGTCTAACTATTTACAAATTATAGTCATATTCTCAAACCGGGAGTTCTGTTACTTCACAGTCAATTCATATGATTTACATTGATTTTGTGCGAGGTGTTTGTGCCTCGTCAGGGGTCGTTTGTTATTTTTTTTTATATTTTCACCCATTAACGATATGCTATTAAGAGTTACATTTATTTAAGATTCAATAAATTGCATACATAGGTTTAGTTTATTTTCATTTCTATTATTGGTTCTACATCATTTTGGTATTGGAACACAAACTCCAATCCAAATGTGTTTATAATGCATCGTTATTCATCACATTTCTCTACCGCCATCGCCATCAGTCAACCACTACTGCATCCTAACCCTACCACTGGGCAGAGTGGCTCTAACCTATCAACTAAATCACTTCTCTAACATTTGAGCAGTTACTAGAAAAAGGGAAAATTATAAGAAGTAATTAGTTATACTAAAACTCAATAATCAATACTCATCATTTGTCAAAAGTTGTCCTTCAATAACAAAGGTTACGATTATTTATAGGCCAAAAATCCTATTATGATATAATCACTATGTTAACAATGAATACCTATCCTAACAATTTCTAATTTAATGACTTATAAAACAATTATCCACATACAACTATAAGTAAATATCAACATATATCTCAGCAACTTAACAATTTTCAGTGCAAAAATAAGGTATAATTGACACGCAAGAAGCCACTAATACAAACAAAAAAGTCTTTATACGAATTAATGTATTATTATTTTAAGCTTCGTGCATAGTTAAAAAATATTTTATACATTTTAAGATCATAGTACTTGTCAAGAATCTTCTCGAAGCACTCTATGAATGTAAGACGTCCATTACGACGATTTCCTCAAAGGACATCCATGTGAAACTAGAATATTCAAAACCTAAAAACTTGACACATGTTAAGATTTTATATAGACACCAACAAAAACCAAATTGAAAAGTATCAAGACATAAGTTTACTTAGCATAGTGCAATTACAACCCAGATGAGGTGTATATATTTATTATGTTTAAAAGTTGGCCTCGGGACATCTCAAAATTAGATTTCAGAATGTTCTGTAACTTCATTTTCTTCTTCATTTCAAATTAGTGACTTTCCAATCTATAATACATATTTCTCCATGTGAAACATAGTATCTTATGGTTCAAAATACATACCATGTTATGAATCTGCACCTCCTCCAGAAAATTGAGAATTTGATCCCTAGATATTGAAGAATACACAAGAAAATGACACAAGAATTAGATGATCATATTGGTTAGAACTTAAATTAGAATTTTGTTATAGTATGGATGCATTAGCTGGTCAACATAAGCAAAGAGAATCATATTCCTCTAATTTTAACATAATATTTGAAGGATTGGTATCACAACCTTAGTTAAGATGTATACATATAGATACATATATTTATACATCTTAACTAATAGGAGTGACATCATCCTTAGATAAGGTGTTACTAGTATATTAGTTAAGATGTTAGTGTTATATTCATCTTAGCTAATTAATGAATTAAGTAGCCTTGGTTACTTATAAAAAATATAGCGGCCTTAGTTAAGATATTACTGCTATATCAGTTAAGATAAACTAATTGGTAAATATAACAACCTTACTTCACATATTATTTACCTTCAGTAAGATCTGAAGGAGACCTGATTTATTACTATAGAGCAACAAAGTTCAGTTAAAGTATGATCGATGAATAAGGTGTCCACATAGGTTGATCGATGTTTCATCATTTTGGAACATGTAATGAAAGATCCCTTATTTTCCTCTCATATGAATAGCCATGAACAGAGTTTAACAACCAAAATTTTAAATGTTTCTCGCATGAAGAACAAAAAGGAGGAGCATTTGCCTGAAAAATTTGTACATGCATATATATTGTCAGTACGTCAAAAGAAAAAAACTATTATTGTTTTCTCATCTCAAAATTGTGTAGTGTCATAGTGTTTTCCTGTCAAGTATTAGTCAATCCCAACCTAAATTATTTAATTAGTTATGTCAAGTGACTTGACACTAACCCGACATCTTTAGTAATCATTTCGTGCTCGGTTTAATATGCATAACAACATTTGAATATAATTTTCTGAACTAAGTGTACAACAAACAATTAGTAATCATGTCGTGCTCAGAACATACAATTAACAAAAGTGACGAACCAAGTAATGCATAAAACAAATAAATTTGCAAAAATTCTCTAAATGATTAAGTTATATGAACATTATAATGTTCAAAAGTTAGTTGAAAGTCCCCCTTTGGGTCTAAGCTTTTAGATTGAATTTCTCGAACTCATTATAGTAATTGCATAAATTCGGATACCAAGCACCATTTAAATTAAGTAACTAATCAACATAAAAAAAATTGATGAGCAATTAAAATTATCTTTTCAAAAGAATTTTCTAAATAAATATGAGTGATGAAAATGACCATATATGTCAAATAACGAATCGAAAATATATGAATCGAGAATGGGGAATTGAATTAGTAAGATTTAGTAAAAATTAAAAAAATAATGGATAATGTATAAATATGTAGAAAACATATATTAGATAATAAAGCATATTATCATGTAAAACTAGTTATAGGACATTTTATTATCTCATTTAGTGATAAACGACATCCTCATGACAAAAAAGGACAGTTTGAAGCCTTATTGTTATCTCATTTAGCAACTCACAATATAAATACATTGTTTGTTTTAACAATCACAAATTCAAAAAAAGATAACGTAAATAATTGTGAATAAAGATAAAAGAGAAGAATATGATTGAATATTACTAACCCAAATTAAAATATATCTTATTTATATTAAATTGATTTTCAAAGAAAATAAAACCATAAAACTTATGTCGAAACTGAAGCAAAAGTAATATATACTGGGCAAAACAAGCTCTACTTGTGAAATGCTAATATTCAATACAACATGGCATCTATTTGCCATCAATTAGCTCAAAAGTTCATAGATACCAAACCTGTTAAGGTTTTTGTAGGTTTCGAAGACTTAACTGCAACCATGATGTTATGCAAATAGTCGAGGTCCTGGATTATCGATCATGGGATGAATACATGGTCAGTTTGCTAGAGAATTAACATACGTTCCAGAGGAACATAGTATTTATTTATTTTTTGTACAAGAAGGAAGGATCTCGAGTTGAAGATATGTTGCGAAGAAGGGGTTGGAAATTTGTTTTTATAAGTAGTGACAAAGCACAAAATGTATGCACCAAAGCACTTTATTATTAAAGGAGGGAATCGCTACTAATGTGGATGATCGAGGATTGGATATTCAAAATGTTGAAGTGGTAATAAATTATAGTTTTCCACTCATGATTATGACCACAAAATTAGTAGGACTGGACGATCTAGTACAAAGGGTGTTACCTACACATTTTTCATGAGAGAGAATAAGGGACTTTCTGGGGAGCTAATAAATGTTCTTAGAGAAGCTGGGAAAGTTGTACTTGTCGCCCTTATGAATTTTGGTACTCATGTAAAAAAAAAGTAGTCCAAGTTATATGGGTCTCATTTTAGAGAGATTGATGTGAATGCCCCATAAGATATAAAAATAAATTTGATTTTGATGATGAAGATTAAGACTAGAGTCTTGGAAATGGTAAAAGCACATAAGAAAAATGGATTGAGGTGATCACATACTACTGCACGCTAGAATTTAAGCAAATACCATATAACCAATCCTCAAAGATATCAAGAGCATATAACCAATCCTCACAGATATCAAGAGTGTCACTAAATTATTCAGTTCATTAGTATTAATCTATTATTTTACCGTAACAAGAGAAAATATAGTATTCATTGTTCATTTCCCACAATCGACACTAGTTGTAGGGATAAAATCCTACTGGTTATGTTTAACACAATATCAACCGAGTAGAAAGTATTTTGCACTATCACACACGAATAATGTTCACATAGTTCGACAATGTGTTTACATCCACGAGAGCTTTTCTCTTTTCTATTTAGTCTGGCTCGAATGGTTATGATTAAATCCTCTGTTCCTTGGGGGCTAGGGTTACATTTATAGGAAAAGAGATAGTACGACCATGTAAGGCTCAATGATTGTGGTAATTATTCCTGCTTGATCGGCTGTATCTATTCTTGATTCTCGCAGGTCCATTAAATCCAATAATTTTTATCTTCATGGATGAGATCTTGACCGGATCAGTGGGTATAAACCCTCTTCACACATCTGGCAGGATTACTTTCCTCACCGTAGGTGAGAAAACATTTTTATCAAAAAGTGACGCTCGTTCGAACAAAATTGATCTCATTCAAACCTGACATCATTCGAACCAGACCCACTATCGTATGAATAAAACATCGTACATGAATTTTGATCTCAAAATTTTCGATCTTCTAGTAAAGAACTCTTCATACGTGCTTCGTGTGAGATTCTCATACTAAACAAAACTTCGTACCAATTTTGTACGAGGTTACTATTTCAAGCACAATTTTGAAATAAAATGTCAAATTAATGCACAATTTTTTGCATTGTAAATCTAACTCGAAACCATACAATTGACATGTTTTAAAATATCTGAAACTCAAACATTTGATTTGTCAAAAAGATGTATTCCAAAAAAAAATTATAACTTAAAAGGATACAAAAGAATTAAATTTTTTAATCACTTAAAATAATTCATGCCAAATCAAATATAGTGAAGACATAACATAAAATAAAATCACAAACTATCAAACTTACTACTACGCGGAGATGTGCGTATTCATGAAATTATGTCTTTTGGTAAGATGATGTGGTTAGGCATATCACAAAGCTCCAATACATAAATACACACATAAACCTACGTTAGACCCTTTTTCGTGACCTTTTTGTGACCTTTTTAATGTGTCAAACATGCATTTAGTGGTGTTTCAAATGGACCCATATAAATTACAAGCACCAGTCAATTTGTGTTTCACACATCAGTCGGGTAATAAAAAAGGATCTCGACAAATGGACTCCTTAATATTTCTTTATAAAATATGTCCATGCAAAACAAATATAAATTTGTGTTATTATAACATGCATGGAGTTAATCCTAAATTCTTAACTCCTTTGACATTAACCCAAAAATTAAAATAGGTTTTTACGGTCTAGTCCCTTAATTGGATATTTTGGACTTTTTTACGGGGTCAAACAAATTTTAAACGATTAAGTCCATATAAATACCTTTTTCGACATTTAATTCATTTTGTTATCATTGACCTAATCGGCAATTAACAACATTTCTAATAAGCTAGGATCTTCTATTTCTTCATTCTGATTCTGTCAAATCGGTTCGTTCTCTCCAATAGCTTAGGATCTTATGATTTCTTTTCACTTCTATTCAACTAACTTTGTTCTCTCAACAACAAAAGTTATCAATTCATTCGAAGAAGTCAATTCTTTTCGCTTTGTTTAACCTAGATTTTCCTTAGCATTGATTCGATCATTTGTAAGTTTATACCTGTTATGAAGAAATGTTTTGCATGTCGATTAAGTAAAATATGTTTATGTATTTCCTTTGCATTAATTCGATCCTTTGTAAGTTTATACATGTTATGAAGATATGTTTTGCATGTCAATCAATTAAAATAGGTTGACGTATTTGTTTTCGATTAATCAAATCATTGTAATTGTGTAAATCATGTGCTAAATTAACTCAAATATTGAATGATTTGATTTTTTGTTTTTATAATTTTATATGAATATATTTTTACCTTGTTTTTTATTTCGTAACAGGTTGTGTATGTATATGTTTTAATTGTGTGTTCGTGTGTGTGTGTACTTTATATATATAAATGTAGTTCATGTATATACCTCAAACGATCATTGAAGTAAAGTATACGCAATTTGATATAAAGTAAACATGAATTTTGGAATTGATTAGTTCTAATTTTTTCTTTTAGCATTAATTGTACATAATGTTAATGTGAATTTACTTTGTTACTTTTGACTCATTACTTAATAGACTTGTCATGTATTAGATGGGAATGTATTTATGGGTTTGCACTAGCGGCATTGACAAATATTGATGTTTTACAATAGTAAATTACTTTACATATACATGAGAAGAAAATTGCGGTAAAGTACACGCAATTTGATCTAAAGTACACGTGATTTTCTAGTGATTAATTCTCATTTATTTTTTACATTAATTCTTCATAATGTTAATGTGCATTTACTTTGTTACTATTGATTCATGCTGAATAGAGTAGTCATGTCTTTATAGGCCATATGTTTATGGGTTCGTGCCAGCGGCATTAATTAAACTTGAGCTTTAACAAAACCATTTTCTATTTTAATTTAATGCAGTTGATAATGGAAAGTTATCGGATTGCCCGTTGTTTTTATTTGGATAATATGGCTTGCATTAAAATTTTTGAAGACAACTCATTAGATTTCATATGCAATGAGTTATGTAGCAGGTTTTTGGATTTGAAAGATGGATTTTTTTCATTGAAGTATGTCTTTGGTGATGAAAGTCGATCCATGTTGATTTATGATAAAGATGTTCACTGTATATTACGGCCTCAAGTGATTCTCAAAGCTAATTTAATGGAAATATGTCTTTGATTCAACAGCTTTGGCGACTAGTACAATTCACGAATGAGTTATATGCACATATAAATGTTGCGAGAGGGTTTAATGCAGTGGTACAAGTAGAGAAAGGGTATACTATATATCATCATCCACTGCGATTGATATTAGTAGTGGAGTTAAAAATGATGTTTATATTGGAGGTGTGGAGATGATTATGTCAAAATTTTATCTCTCCAATGATTGGAAGACATATATTAGTCATAAAGAGTAGTGTTTCGAAAGAGGTGTGGTTGAGTTTCGTTATAAGTTACGAAAGCATGCCATTGAGTTTGGTTTCAAGTATATATATTTGAAGAATGATAAAACTCGAGTGACAGTAGCATGTTCTAAAAGGAGTAATGAGAATTGCATGTGGAGAGTTCATGATTCATTATTGATGATGCTGAAATATAGCACCACCAGGTAAGTGATGATGAGCTCAAACACTAGTAACCATGGCAGCCATAGAGATGTATATGTATAAGTATATAGAAGGAGGTGAGTATAAGAGGAATAAGTCAATGATGTATAGTGGTTCAGCCGATTAGGCCTACATCCACTATGAGTGTGTGATCCACTAAGTATGGGCACTAATGGCCTTGGATACAATGCACATAAGCTCCCTTTCTCTCTCTACTGTGTGTACTAGTAGAGTTTTTACTAGGGTTACAATTATCGATCCCCCCTGTAGGGTTGTAGGTTACAAGTATATATAGGTCTTGGGGGGTGTATTGTACCCCCCAAGTATGCATGGTGCATGTGAATGATGATCTAACCAATCCCCTTTTGACACCTGTAGAGGCCAAATGTTGACATAATATTCCCTCACGTGAGGGTGTGATAGTGTTATAATGGTCTTCCACGTGCCATATGAGCCTCACACGCACTATTCCACGCGTCTCCCAAACCACGCGTTGTGATGATGTCACCCTCGGCCTATGATATGAGGCCGAGGGTAAAGTTCCTTCTGGTAGTGAGTCTGGCCTAATTTAGGCCTCGTACTGTTGTACCCTCGGAGGGTCGTCTGATCCTGACGAGGGGTCGGCCCTTTTGAAGGGTCATCTGGTCCATGATGAGGGGTCGGCCCCTTAAGGGTCGGCCTCCTTAAGGGTCGTCTAGACCGTGATGAGGGGTCGTCCCCTTGAAGGGTCGTCTGGGACTGGTGAAGGGTCAGTCCCTTGAATGGTCTTCTGGACCATGATGAGGGGTTGGACCCTTGAAGGATCGTCTGGGCCATGATAAGGGGTCATCCCCTTGAAGGTTCGTTTGGACCGTGATGAGGGGTCAGCCCCTTGAAGGGTCATCTGGGCCTGGTGAAGGGTCGGCCCCTTGAAGGGTCGTCTGGACCATGATGAGGGGTCAGCCCCTTGAAGGGTCATCTGGACCATGATGATGGGTTGGCCCCTTTAAGGGTCGTTTGGGCCTGATGAAGGGTCGGCCCATTGAAGGGTCTCTTGGACCATGATGAGGGGTCGACCCCTTGGAGGTTCATCTGGGCCTGATGAGGGGTCTGCCCCTTGAAGGGTTGTTTGGACCATAAAGAGGGGTCATGAGACCATCTTGGGCGCACCTATATTGGAGGGAAACCTCGACCTAGCTGAGGGTATATAT
Source organism: Sambucus nigra (assembly GCA_949130495.1). Lineage (NCBI taxonomy): Eukaryota > Viridiplantae > Streptophyta > Magnoliopsida > Dipsacales > Adoxaceae > Sambucus > Sambucus nigra. The sequence goes on from OX422210.1 coordinate 10,291,046, forward strand.
GGGTATATCAATCACTCGACCCCTTGAAGGGACGTTTGGACTATAAAGAGGGGTCACGAGACCATCTTAGGTGCGCCTATATTGGAGGGCGACCTTGACCTACCTGAGGGTATATATGGGTATACCAATCACTCCCCAACCCTTAGCCATATATGATGCTGAGATGGCTGAGGGATAATGTTGCTTTTGAGATAAGTATATGGTCTGTTTGATGAATGACACGTGTCAAGCTGTCATGACATCGAGGCAGGTACTCATTATTGTTTCTATTTCCAAGGCATGGCGGCTGCACACTTCTTGGGGCTTTGTGCCCTAATGATGCCCTCCTCGTGAGTTGTGCTCTGCATTGGTTAGTGGGCCCACTCATTGGCAAGGTATTTAAATAATTTTTTGAAGTTTCTCTTTCTTCTTCTTCTTCTTCTTCGCGCCTGAACTCTCTCTCTCTAGCTTCCATATTTCTAGACATTTTTGCAACTTTGATTTTTTGAGTTTGGCAGTTCTGCTATTTCTTCAGAGGTAACTCCTTTTCCCTAGTTCCCTCTTTATCTTCATTTTTGGTTGATTTCTTACTTTAGGGTCGTAGGGTAGGATTTCCCTTAGGTTGTTTCATAATTTTTCTGGCATCTTCTTCATCAACTGGTTCTTGAGTGTTCTTGATCAAAACCTTTGATTTCTTTGGTTTTGATCTAAAAGTTCAACCTGGTCAACTATGAGATTGTTTGTAGTTGGCAAAGCCAAATCCTTCTAAGTAAAGGGTCTTCCCCTTAATGATTAGGAGGCTTTATAGTTTAGCTGAGGAATTCCCTTCCCTGAGAGAGAAATTATTTATTGAGATCAAATAAATAGAGGAAGAGGAGGAGAGAAGATAAGGGGCTGACCCTAATTGGGTACCACCCATCTTCCCCATTCCTATAGCCACAATTAGACCATCTGAGTCTTGTGGGTCGTCCTATCGTCCAGCCGAGATTTATTCAGGAGAGATGGATGAGAGAGTTTCGTTGCCAATTGGAGCTGGACCTTCTGGGAGGAGAAAGATGTCTGATCTAAGCCCAGGCCGACAGGCCTAGGGTATGGTTACTTCCGAGGTTGTCCTTGTGACAACTCTATCCCCAAATTCATTCCAGATGGCTTTTCCTCAGGGGCCTCTGACAGGTGATGAGTCCGAGGGAGAGGGGACTGAGGATTATGAGGACTCAGATGTTGACCTAGTTGACACATCTCATGCCTCGTCCTACATTTCCTCGGTCAGGGATCGTGACCTCCTTCTGTGGAGGCATTCATATGGTGTCCCCCCCAACATATCCATGAGGGTTCCCTCTGAGTCTGAGAGGGTCTTTGAGGGTAAAGAGGGAGAGATTGCGATATATGTACAAATGTTTAAGGTCGGTGTTAGACTCCCTCTACATCCTGCCATCGTAGATATCTTGTCATCCCTCGGCGTTGCCCCCTCTCAGCTTCCTCCCAATTCCTGGAGGACAATCTTCGGCTACATCTCCCTATAGAAAAATGCCTTTACTGACGATCCTTCCTCCGACGTGTTCTTGGCTTTCTATAATATCACTTCCTCGTCTAAACAGCTTGGGTACTATCACTTGTGGGCGAGGAGGTCTGAGAAAAGACTTCTCCACGTGGCATAAACCTCCAATCACGACTGGAAGAAGATATTTTTCTTCATTTCTGGAGAGTGGGAATTTTCCGCCGAGGTGCAACATTTGGACGATGGTCCGAGGATTCCCAGAATATGGTCTAATCCCTCGATGAAGGCCAGGTCAGATCCCGGACTGAGTCTGGATGAGAAAGATATAGTTGAATATCTGAGGGAACGAGGGAAAGGGGTGAAATTGCAAAGTTTGAAGATCTGATGACCCCTTAGATCCTCAATGAAGTTGGCCTGAGGGTCGGCCCCCTGACAGAGCTATGTGAGTTATATAATTTTTTGCCCATTCTTTACTTTTTTCAAGTGTTTCATCTTTGCCTCTGCAGTTTTCTGACGTGTCGTCCTCCTTTCAGGTCGTCCTTCTGGTATATCTGATCAACTTTGGGAAATGACTGCCCCCAATTTGCTATCAGGATTGGGCAAGAAGAAGGTCAAGGAGCCTTAGTAAGCTCCGAGGAAGACACAGACCGTGGGGCTGACACCTGCTAAGCCGACCTCCGACAGACAAAAGAGGAAAGAGCCTGAAGTCCCTGTCGACACTCGACCAGATTCACGGACGAGGGCAAGGGTCGCGGCGTCTGAGGGGACCGCCTCTTCTTCCAGCATGGGGACCTTCTGGTCCCAGAACTTGACATTTCTGAAGGCCAAGCCATCTTCTCTGATCGACAACCTGAGGGCGGACAAGGCGTTTATGTTTTCTGCACCCTCGGCTGCTGACTACGAGTTTTTGTCCAAGATGCCCCTTGCGAAGGTGTATAACTATGGTCTGCACACCCTAGCCCAGGTATTTGTTCTCACATCGTTCCCTTAACTGCATTCTTTCATAAACTATTTTCTCAACCTCTTAACGAGTTTCTTTTTCTTATGCAGTCTGTCTGTGATTTTACCTCGGCCACTAATTGGATGGCTGAGAACCAAGCGAAATTCCATGAAGTTGAGAGGGCTATTCAGCACGAAGCTGATCTACAGTCAGAGATTGAGACTGCAAGGGCTGAGTTAGAGAGCGCCAGGACTGAGCATGCGAGGATCCTGGACGAGTTGACGAGGCAACATGATGCAGACATGGTGGCCAAGGACTTGCTTATAAAGGAGAGGGACGAGGCCTTGACCAACTTGGGGGTTCAGCACAAGTCCGATCTTGAGGCGGCTGTCAAGAAAGCTGAGGCCGATGCTATGGAGGCTTACAAACTCTCGGATGAGTTTCAAGGCTTCGTCCTTGAATACTTAGAGAGGGGAATTAGGACGGCCTGTCGGTGGGTCATCCATAAGTTTGCTGATGCAGTATCTTCTGTCTTCCCCTCCATCGAAGCAGTCCAACTGGACGACCCTTTGATTGCTAAGGCCTTGGCCCAGGTGGAATCTCAAGTGCCTATTGAGGGTACTGGCACGTCTGAAGATCAGCCTGTTTTGGTCATCTAAGAAACTTCTCTTATCAATGTTGAGGCCCTACCATCTGATGCTGCTCAATAGGGTGGCTGTCTATAGCCAAAACCCTCTTTTTGTACCCCATTTTTGTACTTTATTTTTGTAGAACAATAATCATTTTGTAATACTTTATTTATAATATCATTTGTCTTGTAATCTTTCATACTCGTATTTTTGCATTGTGAACTTTTTATATTAACCCCTCCCTCATCTTTCTTGAGGGTGAATGAGGGGTCGTCCCCAACGTTCACCCTCATTATAGCCGAGGGTGATTTCCACCAATTTTAATTGATGAGGTTAATAAAGTCCTCACTCGTCTTTCTTGAGGGCAATTGTGGGGTCGTCCCCACCATTGACCCTCATTACAGCCGAGGGTTGTAATAACCAAACTAAATGGTTTCAGTCCTCCCTCGTCTTTCTTGAGGGCAATGGTGGGGTCGTCCCCACCATTGACCCTCATTATAGCCGAGGGTTGCTTCTACCAACTTAATGGTTTTTAGCAAAGTATTCCCTCATCTTTCTTGAGGGCAAGGGTGGGGTCGTCCCCACCATTGACCCTCATTATAGCCGAGGGTTGCTTCTACCAATTTAATGGTTTTTAACAAAGTCTTCCCTCATCTTTCTTAAGGGCAATGGTGGGGTCGTCCCCACCATTGACCCTCATTATAGCCAAGGGTTGCTTCTACCAAATTAATGGTTTTTGATAAAGTATTCCCTCGTCTTTCTTGAGGGCAAGGGTGGGGTCGTCCCCACCATTGACCCTCATTTTATCCAAGGGTTATTTCTACCAAATTAATGGTTTTTAACAAAGTATTCCCTCGTCTTTATTGAGGGCAAGGGTGGGGTCGTCCCCACCATTGACCCTCATTATATCCGAGGGTTGCTTATACCAACTTAATGGTTTTTAACAAATTACTCCCTCATCTTTCTTGAGGATAAGGGTGGGGTCATCCCCACCATTAACCCTCATTATAGCCGAGGGTTGCTTCTACCAACTTAATGGTTTTTAACAAAGTCCTCCCTCATCTTTCTTGAGGGAAATGGTGGGTCGTCTCCTCCATTGACCCTCATTATAGCCGATGGTTGCTTCTAACAAATTAATGGTTTTTGATAAACTATTCCCTTGTCTTTCTTGAGGGCGAGGGTGGGGTCGTCCCCACCATTTACCCTCATTTTAGCCGAGGGTTATTTCTACCAAATTAAAGGTTTTTAACAAAGTATTCCCTCGTCTTTCTTGAGGGCAAGGGTGGGGTCGTCCCCACCATTGACCCTCATTTTAGCCGAGGGTTGCTCCCCAAAGATGATCCCAGACAACTAGAAGTGGCAAACACAAGATGAGACATAACACTGATATTTCTTATTAATATTCCAAGTGTTCTGTTGGAGCAACACCCATTACAACTGTCGTCCGATAGGACTTTACGAAATTACTTATAGTATTTCTTCAAATGATCTTCATTCCAGGGGTTGGAAAAGGGCTCCCCTTCTAGGTTTTATAGTCCATAGGTCCCTGATACAACTTCCTCGATGACCCTATAGGGGTCGTGCCAATTAGGATGGAGCTTGTTGGGCTTCTGTCAAGTCTTTTTGAGGACCAAGTCCCCCACTGCAATTGGTCTCTGTTTCACCCTCTAATTGTAAAACCTTGCAGTCCTCTACTGATAGGAGGCTTGCCTTATCTCGGCGTCTTCCCTCCTTTCCTCAATCAGGTCTAAGTCAAGTCTCCTCTCTTTCGTATTTCTCTGGGGGTCATACATTGGGACCCTATGAGTATGAAACCCAATCTCAGTGGGGATGACGACCTCTGAGGCATAAGCTAGCATGAATGGGGTCTCTCCGGTAGAGGTATTTGACGTCGTCCTGTAGGCCCACAGTACAACATATAACTCTTTAACCCATCTTCTTTTTGCCTCCTCAAGTATCTTCTTGATCCTGTCTAGGATCGTCCTGTTTGTAACTTTTGTTTGCCCATTAGCCTGAGGTCGGCCTGGGGTAGAGAAGAATTGTTTGATACTCACCCTTTCACAGTACTTCTGTAGAGATGTATTCTTGAATTGAGACCCATTATCCGAGATGAGGGTATTTGGGAGACCATATCTACATATAATGTTTCTCCATATAAACTAGAAGGTCTTCTGCTCTGTGATCATTACCATCGTCTCCGCCTCCACCTATATTGAAAAATAGTCAATGGCCACGATGAGGAACCGATAGTTATTGATGGCCCTAGGCAAGGGTCCTACTAGGTCAATCCCCCACACTGCAAATGGACACAGGGATATAATGGAAGTAGGAGGCTGATGGGGTTGGTGAGGAATGGTGACAAATCTTTGGTTTTGCATTAATTCAGTATTTGTTTATTTGTCCATGCAGCTTTCTTACAGGCGGTGTCGTGGCTTGCTATAGCATTTCCTTCCCCATCAAGCGTCTCATTCTTCAAAATCACTGTATATCTGCTCCTTGGAAACCTCGGTGTTCAATAGTCGAGGTTGCAAATGACGCCATTGTTGCCGAGACTGGAAAAAACGTCACTCCCTCGTCCAAAAAATCCCCACAATCAACTTCCTCAGGTGAGCTCCAATCATTTGTTTGGATGGCCTCATCTTTTGGTGGAGTGCTAGGAAACCTCGTAGGCGGTATTGTCATAAACCGAATCGTCCCACAATCAATGTTCTTTGTATATGGTATCCTCCTAACCGTCCAATTTTTAATAACAATTTCAATAAGCGAAAGCTCCCTTGATCTCCCCAAGAGTTCTTCCAGTGTCAGCATGAAAAAACAAGTATCCAAACTCCTAATCGAGTTAAGAAAACCCGAGATTTTTCATTCAATTGCTTGGTTCGCAGCATCATACGCTTTATTTCCTGCCCTAACCGGCACCATGTTCTTTTACCAAACACAACATCTAAAGATCGAATCGTCCATGTTAGGCATTTCCAAGGTACTTGGTCAAGCCACAATGTTACTATGGGGTGTTGTTTATAATGACACTTGAAGTCAATCCAACCAATAAAACTCATCTCGACCATTCAAGTCACAATGGCCGTTTTCATGATCTCCGATGTTTTATTCGTAAAGGGCGTCTATCGAACAATGGGTGTACCTGACTGGCTATATGTAGCAGGATTCTCGGGCTTTTTAGAAGTTTTGTACTTCTTCAAAATTTTGCCTTTTAGTGTTCTAATGGTACAACTTTTCCCGAAAGGATGTGAGGGAGCTTTTATGGCATTTGTTATGTCCGCTATTGCGCTCGCATTTATAGTGAGCGGATACCTTGGAGTTGCGCTCGCGTCATTTGTTGGAGTGACGGGGATGATTTTTCGTGTTTGTTTAAAGGTATTTTAATTCAAGCAACAGCTAGAATTTTGCCTCTATATTGGTCTTCTTGTATCCCAGTGGATGCAAATCTCAAAACCAAATTGAATTAGGATTTAGCAGTGTTATAGTGATTCAAAGTTGGGGATGTAATTCTTGTATTAATATCATATATATATATATATATATATATATATATATATATATATATATATGTATGTATTAAATTCTTCCAGGTTTAGTTGTATTAATAATTTTTCATATATAATATTCTGCAATGTTTGTACACTGAAGCATCTTTGTATTGTGCAATGGATGGCTTTGCTGTTCTACCTAAATAAAATGTGACACGTTCAATTTCATTGGAGTGAACATAATCTGTGTAAAAAAACATGTTTAAAGCTGTTTGTGTGCGGCAAAACACTTTTTCCATATTTGTGCATGGCAAGGTCCCCAATTCTAATGAGGGGTATTCTAGCTAATATGACATTATAAGCTAATATGGCAAAAACTTCTAAGATTAAATTACAATGGTGGCCCCTAAACTTTTCCTATTGTAACATTTTGACCCTCAAACTTTTTTATTTTTTTTTGTAACAGTGAAGCCCCTAAACTATGTTAACTTTGGACAGTTGCCCATCGTGTTAAATTTTTCGTTAAATCTAATGGAAATTCTTCTGCAAATTGTAAATCGGTGCAAAAAACATTTTTTATTACCCCATAGCTAAACCCCAAACCTAAACTAATTATTTAGAAAGTAATGACATGTTTTATTCAAGTTTTTTTTTTTGGACGAGTAATAGTTTTGGGAATGGTTTAGAGTTATTTTGGGCATATAGTTTGACTATGGAACGAATTTTTGTAATATACGCGTGTTAAGTTTGTGTACACCCTAACTTATAGTGTATGGATTAAGGGGTGAGGGGCCTTAGTGCCTAAGAATTATGTAAGTGAACTAGAGCAAAAAAAAAATCTACCGCTGACTAATACGAGAAACTCTCAATGATAAAATGGAGGGTTAATTACACATTGACCCTCAACTTTGCACCAATTTTCACTTCACCACTTGTACTCTAATTTTCTAGACTTGACCCCCTTAACTTTTAAAAATGCATCATTTTACTCCCTGTCCATAAGAGTGTTAAGTTTTTGGACAAAAATGGTCATTTGCACAAGTGGTTGGACATAAATACTACTTGTGTAGCACAAATAATCATTTTTTCGTCTAAAAATGTAACAATGTTAGTGTTTAGTAGTGTTTGGGACGAAAGTGACATGTTTTTATAGGTTGAGGGGATTAAGTTTAAAAAATGAAAGTACATGTGGTGAAGTGAAAATGAGAGCAAAGTTGGAGGGGTCAAAGTACAATTAACCCTAAAACGAAATATAGTATGGAGGTGGTTTTGGAGCAAACTAAGTTTAGCTATGAATTGGTAAGAGAATAAACTTATATTATAAATTTAGGTAAATTGAAGTATTAAAGTATTAAGACGAAAATAAAATTAAATCTTTAAAGTTTCAAGGGTTATTAAAGGTAATAAACACTTTGAAAGATACTCCTAAAGTATCTAATAAGGAAAGAAAAATTAAAGCAATCATGTTAATTCTTTTGATGTGGACCCCATCATTGTCAAGTTATCGGCCAACGTGACGAAATATGTTATCTTCTACCCCTAATTTTCTTTAAATGTAATTGATTAATTGAATGTTTTATGGTATTTTAGGTCAACAAATTCATTTTTATTTTCAGGTTTTAAGCGAGTTATCTTTTAAAAGCAAATGCGAATTGGTTTGCTGGGTTGTAAGGGTTTCTAGATTTTTACTTTTGTGTGTGTATGTGGGTTTTAAGAATTCTACTATTAGGGTTTTAATTGATTGTAGATTTGGGATAAAGATTTGAAAAATAGGGGTTGAAAATTTAGATTTTTCCTCATCTGTAACATATTCATATAGAGATCAGAGGTATATAGTCTTTATAGTCAGCACACCCAAGTGTTTTTTGGTCGATCCTACCATGTAGAAGTCAAATACAAGCACCCTTTTCAAGTACCAAAATACGCTTGTAACTGATTCAGCCACCAACACATGACTAAGCATAGGACCAGAAGAAGAAGCAGTAACCCACTAATTACCCAACTACCAACATAACTCTATATTTCTTGTTTATTTCCCACGCAAGAAGGATCATCTCCAAAAATATTACCGTGTGCAACATCTGGATCAAAGACGTATGAATTAACAAACTGTAAATAATACCTTCATGTCATAAACAACTAAACCGTCAGTAATTCCTCTGTTTTCGTTTGATTCTATTTTGCCGTTGTTTTGAATTCCTATAGATTATACATATATAAAATGTTCTTCTAAGGTTAGTTGCTATACTATGTTCCTTGGTCCCTGAATTCTGGTATTTAATGAAGGGTCTACAAGCATATAGTCTCACTTTTGTTTTCAAACTATTCAAACATCAATTTCATAATGAAGGAATTTTTCATTTCAATTATAAGTAGTAGTTGGGGGTGAGCACTTTATAATAATAAGATTTAGCAGACAAATCAGAGTAATATGTTAGTTAACAAAACTTTTGTTATGGCCTTAATTTCCTAACCCAACATAGTACTATATTGCTGAATTCTACAATGAAATTACCATAGAAAGATATAAGTTCTATATACATAAACAAAAATAAATAAATGAAAATTTAATCTTGTTTATTCTAGACCATTACATTTGTTTGAGAAAAATAAACATGTTCAATTATGATTAGCATATACAATATCACTGTTATCACAAGAAAGCTAAGGGGAAAATAGATTACAAGAAAGGGAAATATAAATGAATTGATATATATATATATATATATATATATATATATATATATATATATATAACAAATGTTAAGAAACATTATAAACCGATATTTTAAAGCTCATATATATTTGTTTCTTTTTATATCTTTAAAGGGCTAAATTGTATTTTTCAAACACAAAATCATTACTTTCCACATATGTTAAAAGATAAGGAAAAATTAAGGAGGGAATCAGACCAATTCAGGGGGGACATGTTAACCTTCAATATGATGTTACGGATACTGAAAGACAATGGTGTAACTAATCCACATTGGGCAATAATGCAAAATACCCCGTTCTGGACACTATTTAACACTTACACAAATGGATTGGTTACAAATGCTTGTTACAAGAAATACGACTCCAACGTAATAACCATCAGCAACAATTCGACACAAATTCATGCAGTTTCAGGCTTGGTGGGGGTTTGGTGGAAACACCGGAGCATGTGTCACAAATCCTAGGCATTCCAAACAGGGGAGGGCAAATAGACATACACAAGAGGGAAGTACCTAAAGATACTTTCATTAGCAAATATTTCAACACAAATAACCAACTATCGAACAAAAAGGTTAAAGGTGTGTTGTTGGTCTCACTTAAAGGCGATAAAGATGAGGATGTGAATGATGTTGTTCACTTGATTGTTCTCCATTATGTGTATCGTTCTTTTTCGCCAACACCGATAACTTATTGGGATGAGTATTTGTGAAGTATATACATGATATTCAAAAAATCAAGACATATAACTGGGCTTTGACAATACATACATGGTTGATTGACTCGTTGGTGGAGAAAATGATAGATAACATCCTACCAATGGTAATAGGATGTGTCTCATTGCTTTTGGTGAGGAAACATTAACAAATAAAAATCAACTCTCTGATTTGTATTGAGTATGGCATTAGGGTCACTTATTAAGCTGCTAAAATTACATACCTTAATTAGCAATTTACATACTCTCAGTTGGCTTAATTGACTATTATACGCTTCTTTTTAACGTTAAAAATGGGCATTGGGGTGAGAAAGTTGAAAATAACAAACTAGCAGTCTAAGTTTAGGCACAAACAATTCAAGTGATACCAGAGTAACTTGTTTAAACTAACCGCTTTCTCATCAAATTCATGGTTGCCCTAATTGACTAATATACTCTTAATTTTGGAGTTAAAAATGAGGGGGGGGGGGGGGGGGCGAGTAAAAACAACACCCTCGCGATCTAAAATTAGGTACAAACACATCAAGCGATACAAAAGTAAGTTGTCTAAACTAACACCATCGTCATTGGACTCTTGGTTGACCTAATTGACTCGTGTATGTTTCTTTTGGGGTTTAAAATGGGCTTTGGGGGTGAAAATTGAAAAAAACAACTTAGAGGCTTAGATTTAGGCACAAAGACATCAAATGATACCAACATGTAAGGACATAATTTATTTGGAGATCACTTGTGATGGATTTTAATCGCATTTTGGAGTATTATCAGTTGGATGTCAAATGATACTCCCCAAAATGCGATTAAAATCCATCACAAGTGATCTCCAAATATCTCAATAATTAAATAAATAAATCTAACTGAAATCTTAAAACAACTTTGGAACCGAAAAGGCCCAATAACTCCAAAAGTATTCTCATAAATAAAACGACGGAATGGAAAGAGAAAATCCAACTACTAAAGAAATAAAAATAAATCCGGCTACACCTCCAAATGATTTCCAATGAATCCTACGCAGCAACTCCCAAATAAATCCTGAAAAATATTAGTCAACGCATGTGTCAGAGCCAAAGCCCCGAGCATGTAAATCGGACACTCCTCTCAAATAGGGTCCTTGAACCCAGTCAATAGTGCTATATATATCGACTATAACAATAAAATGTTTTAATTTCGAGATTATTAATCACCATAAATAAATTACTAACTACCCGCAAGGTTTATATAAAAACCACACCAATATTATTTTAATTAACCCACCTTCCCAACAATGTTAAATTTAATTAATTTAACCGTGAAGAAAAATTTACCAACACACGTCCCCTTGTCAAGTACGCCGTCTGATCCGTTTTTATCCTGCGATCCTTGCGATATGATAATGTTCCACACACACACACATCCCCTTGTCAAGTCCGCCGTCTGATCCGTTTTATCCTACGATCCTCGCGATATGACAAGGTTCCACACACGACACGACATAAATCATCCTCTGACCCGTTCAAACTGTCGGCCCTAGACACATTATGTAGCCAATAATTTTTTAATATCCGTTTTAGTCCTGTGATATTAATTTCCAAAATTCCTTATACTCATTAATCAAATTTATTTCCCCTACCCTTAAAAGCGATGTGAAAATCCTCAAAATACCCCTTAGTCCCAACTAAGGGTTCCCAAAACACAATATCGTCTTATCCTAAGTAAATGATGATTATAAAAATTTCACTCCACCTCGACATCAATCCTAGGTTATCGTAACAAAGGTATAATATAGAAAATAATCCCCCACCCCAAATTATACAACCCGCATAAACTCACACTAACTAGTCCCATACTGTAATACCCTGCATTTTTTTATTGAATTAAAATTGAACTAATTGAAGAAAAAATAACTATGGCTGTATATATATTCGAAATGTTTGGAAATGAAAATTTAAAATGAATTAATTGAAATACGAATGTGCGACTTAAATATTAGAAGCGAATTAACGCGTAAAAGGATCTAAAGGGTTAAATTTGGCGCAATGGCATTTTAGTAAATAAACTAACCCTAGGTATAAATAGAAAGGAAGAGAAGAAGTCTTCATTCGTTCATTTGAAATGGGGGCTAGGGTTTGGTAGAGAGAGAGAGTAAGAAGAGAAGAAGCTAAGAGGATTTCAAGAGGATTTCAATTTTTCCATACAATCCAAGGCAAGTTAATAACATATATGTGTATATTATGTATCTATAATGAAATTTCACATGAACATGTATTTGGATCCCTAAATTAATATCAAATTAATGTTAAAAATGATATGCAATGTACAAGGATCATCCTCCACATAGATTCAAATTCGATAACATCATTATAGGGATTGAATTGTTGAACAAACTCTTGAATTTGAGAAATCTATGAAATTGAGTAAATCGTCATATTAAAAATTGTTTTGAGCTTTTTTAATTCCGAGAATGTATATTTCGTCCACGTAGCCCGGTAGAAAATCATATTCTGGACAACTTTGTAGTTTTAAGTTTTTTCAAAAACGGATCGGAAAATCCTCGAATATGCGTTTTAAAATTCTGCGCAGAAAGTTATCGTGAACAGGTCCGAAGTGTATATGTTAATTTCGGGTCTGTTTTAAGTAGGCTACGGTAGCGTGCTCGCGTGTCCTTGTAGAAAATAACGTTCCAAACAACTTTGTAGTTTTAAGTTTTCCCAAAAACTTTGTAGTTTTAAGTTTGCTCAATCTGGAATGCTTTTGGCACGATTTTAAAATGTGCCAGATTGTGTTATAAGCATACTCAAAATTATAATTTGGCATGGTTTTAAACCGTGCCAAAATTTTCAATTAATAACAAAAAATTATTTGGAAACAAATCAAAAAAATCAGCAAATACCAAATCTGGTAGGAAAAATATTTATTATTTGCAAAACAAAAATAAAAAAATTTCACAAATTGTGAATATTGCACATTGTTGATAAACTAATGTACATACAAACTTCAAAAAATTACAAGTCTTAACAGTTCACAAACCCAAAAAATTGGGCAGAAATTCCTCTATTTTCTAGACATTTTAAAACCTGCTAATACAAAACCTGCTAATATAAAGCCCCCGCACGACCACAAAATATACCAATAAAATTACAAAAGCCCACACGGCCATACAAGTTAATAATAAAACTACTAAAGCCTGCACAACCATAACACAACAAACAGAATCCTAAATATTAACGACACTAAATAAATAACCCCCTTGTTGTAAACCATTGACTTCTTCGTGTGTTCCACGTTGATAAAAGCTAAAGATTGAATGTTATCCTGCAAAAAAATAGGATACAAAAAAGATATGATATTAGTAATCAAGTAAATTTTAAAAAAGATCATATTCCAGCTGAAAAATTGCATATCCGATTTACAATTATTATTATATCCTCAAACTAAAAGTCTCGTGACTACGTGGTCAGTTCATACGAGTTACATTAGTCTCATACGAGGTGTTAGTGCCTCTTACGGAGTCATTTGGGGGCTGGTTTGAGTTCTCACCCTCTAACGACATGTTTTTATGCCTAATCTAGATATTTTTAAATTATCATCATATTATCAAACCGGGACACTCGGGACTACGCGGTTATTTCCTTGGAGTTACATTGGTCCCGTGCGAGTGAGAGGTGTTCATGCATCTTATGGGGACATTTGGGGATATTTGGGATTTCACCCTCTAACGACTTATTTTTAACGTTGATCTAGATATTTTCAAATTATCATCATATTTTCATACCAGGAGTCCCGTGACTACACAGTAAGTTCCTACAAGTTACATTGATCCCGTGCAAGGTGTTCATACATCTTACGGGGGCGTTTGGGTGCTGGTTTGGGTTTTCACGCTTTAACGTCTTATTTTTAAGCGCAAGTCTAGATATTTTCAAATTATTGTCAGATTCTCAAACCGGGAGTCCCGTGACTATGCGACAAGTTCCTACGAGTTACACTAGTCCTGTGGGAGGTGTTCGTGCCTCTTACGGAGTCATTTGAGGGCGGTTTTGGGTTTTCACTCTCTAACAGCATGTTTTTAAGCCAAAGTCTAAATATTTTAAATTATCGTAATATTCTCAAACCGGAAATCCTGTGACTAGACGGTCAGTTCCTACGAGTTACATTGGTCCCGTGGGAGGTGTCCATGCCTCTTACGGGGTCGTTTGGGGGTTGATTTGGGTTTTCACCATCTAACCGCTTATTTTTAAGGTTAATCTATATATTTTCAAATTATCGTCATATTCTCATACCGGGAATCCCGTGACTACACAATCAGTTCCTACGAGTTACATTGGTCCCGTGCGAGGTGTTCATACCTCTTACGGGGCTGTTTGGGAGCTGGTTTGGGTTCTCACCCTTTAACGACTTGTTTTTAAGCCCAAGTCTAAATATTTTCAAATTATCATCATATTTTCAAACCGAGAGTCCCGTGACTATGCAGTCAGTTCCTGCGAGTTACACAGGTCACGTGCGAGATGTTCGTGCCTCTTACGGGGTCCTTTGGGGGTGGTTTTGGGTTTTCACTCTCAAACGACATAATTTTGAGCATAAGTCTAAATATTTGCAAATTATCATCATATTCTCGAACCGGGGGTCCCGTGACTACGCGGTCAGTTCCTACGAGTTGGTCCCGTGCAATGTATGTGTGCCTTTAACGGGGTTGTTTAGAATTTGTTTTGGGTTTTAATACTCTAACGGCATAATTTTAAGCCTAAGTCTAGATATTGGATTAAACTTTGTTCATACTTCACACTTAGTTCGCAATTGACAAAGCTTATAAATTACAAATTTAATTTTGTTTCATTATGAATCATACTTTATGCCAAATGTTAGTTCCAATCGCTACTTCAAAAATCAGAGTGTTTACATTGGTTCAAACTTAGCTTTAGTTATATGATTTAATGTATGATTTAAATATCAGATTTCCTTCAGGAAAAACTATATATAATGAGAGAGAGAGAGAGCGAGAGAGAGAGAGTATCTTACCATTGTCGTCCTTATCAGAGTAGATGAGAATCCCCTTGATTTTGGTGGTGAGCTGATCATCCATACCTGATGATAGAAATTAAAAATGTATTAAGAGATTTGTAGAAAATTAAATATTCATAATCAAAATAGATACAATAATCCTAAACTAAGAGTTTTCAATCAAGAGTGACACCCCCGCATCACCCTTGTACCTGTGTTATGCACACAATCATAAAAAATGTCCTTCCCCTCATCTAAAACGACGCGTGACAAAAGAGGGAAAATCAACGAACCAGCCAACACTCCAACAACAGTAATCTGAATGAAACAAAATGTTGATATAAAAAAAATAATAGACTTGAATTACTTGCCGAGTATTACCCAGTTGGATGCACTACCCTTTACTTTAGCCACCATAGTACTCGCATGTGTACCCGACACCACTTTGATCCACAATACGACCTATAATCAAGAAGTTATCAAAAGATACACTTTTTACAGTTAGATTTAAACAAACAAAAAAGAAAAACACAACAAAACTACATTGTCATCATTTACGCGTGCTTATGCAATAGTACCCAAATTCGTGTATACAATGAAAATTTTCAAATTTACATATATATTTCTGTTCGTAGTGTAGTGTTTCGTATGTGACTGTGTGGTATACAACAAAAAACATAAAACTATTATTGAACGATAATATATTGATGGGAGGTCCATAGATTCACTAAACAATATTTATGCAAATGACCGCCCCCACATATGGACTGCCAGGCAAGAAAGCAATGTTGAAATTGTATAATTGGTCAAACTACATCAACGATAAATATGAAAATATAAATGCAGAGATTATCATAGTATTTTGGAAAATATAAATGCAGATATTGCTACCATCTGCCGCATCCATACGTAACTCCTCTAATTTTGGAACTGTTCTAAGGGAAAGGTTTAAGTTGATTTCTAGCTTATCCATTAATTCTTCTGAAGCAGCCTTAAAATAGTGTTGATCCGCTTCCCCAGCCCCAGTTGCAAGGCATTTATGGTTTAGTTCAAAATCCCCCTTCCCCCTACAGTTGGACAAAATTCCAACAAGGTAGGACTAGTGCAAATTAAACCTACACAATCATCAGGGCTCCTAATTAGACCTTCTTCCCAGTCTTGATCTTTTTCATTAGTAGTAACCACTTTCCTAACATCAACTTCATCTGATCAGATGTTTTAGAAACCTCAGCCATCTTTTCCATCTCTTCCATAGTATCATTTATACCAGCAGCTTGCACAATACAATCAGTACTTTTATTTTGACCTACTTCCCAGACCTGTTCTGCTTCTGTAATAGCTGGAACATTCCCGAACAAAACTTCAATATGCTCAGGAGTTTTAGAGACTTCAACCATCTTTGTCAATTCCTCCATTGTATTCTCACGAGGTCCAGGGATAACATTAGACACATGTATATTAGTTATAACACCATTATGGTCAATGTTATTATCAACAATGCTTCTCCCAGTTGTATTGATAGTTGTAACTTCATTCTCTTTTAGAGATGATGACAACTGCACCTCTTCATCAATTGGAATTAGGTTCCCAAATTTCCTAGTAACCCAATCTTTAGTAGCTTTACTACCATCCACCACTAGTGGTGAACAATTTTGGACATCTATAAGTTACTTCCCTACTATATTAGTTTGAGTACTAGAGTCAAAGGATTAGCCTCAGCACCTTTGCCAGATTTGGTTACAGTACGCAATGGTCACATCATTTTGAAAAGTGTCGTAAATAATTCAGGTTGGAGTGACGCAGTCAACTTGAACAATGTGGCTGATATGGTGCAGAAATAGCGAGCTGCTCCTATTAATGACTTTGAGATATCTCATGACAGTGCTACCAATACCTGACATGTAGTTGGATCCGGGTTGCAACGTTTTGTTCAGATGACAAACTGGAGGTATGCTATCTTTTCCTCGTTATTTTTTTATTTAACTATTGTGAATATATCCATTTTTATTATAGTGTAACAAACAACACTAGGAAATTTAAACTTTGTTTCTCCGTGACCAGGATAAAGAGGCTCCAACTAAAATGGCGTCCTCATCAGAGAGTTTGGTACAAGGATGATGAGCAGAGGTTAGTGTTTACGAGACAGCGATCAAGTAAAAGCCCTAATCACAATCCAGTCAGTCCTTGATGAAGATACCCTCACTCTCGATTCCATTGAATCACAACTCTGCAACCTCGACTTACGATCCATTGGTGCCAACTCCTTACCCGACCCTTCTCTCCATCGCAAAACCTCCTATCTCCAGGGTCCCAAAGTCCTTCAGGCATGCATTGTATATAGTATAATGTATTTTTACTACTTATTTATGTTGTACTCACTGCTTTGGTCTTATAGATTTCTTCTGTGAGGGATATATCAAGACCTAGTATAGCGGATGATTCAAATTCAAATGATAGGCCCCTATTAAGATTGAAGCTTACTGATGGCCATACTGAGATTACTGCTATAGAATACTCTCCAATACCATCCATACCTCATGATGTTGTTCCCGGTACCAAGGTATTCGCGCTACTTTAATTACTTTCTAAAAATCACTAACCAACTTTACCTTGTCTACTCGACTTTATTTTTTTATCCAAACAACTTACGTCTTCATACATGTTTGGTTATACCAAATAAATGTTGTAACTTTAAACGTTTTTAAAGCGGTGCAAGTGTCAATCTCTAGGGAATACAAAACAGTGAACGAAATTGTAACCTAGTACTAGCATCCCATACACAGTATCAAAAAGAAACCGAAATCTGGGTTTGGTTTTATTTGAATCCATTACGTATCTCCGTTGACATTTGAAACCCTTTAAAGTATAGACCTCTTAAACAATTCCCCCCACCCAGCCACCCACATTGATGTGTGTATATATATATATATATAACCATATATAATCAACTACAAGACCACCCTAAAATCCCAGATTTTTATAATTGTTCGAACCAATCAATTGAACTGAGATTCGAATGTTCAATCTTTTCCAAAATTTCGCAACAATTAATCTTCAAAATCCAACTCTCTCTCTCTCTCTCTCTCTCTCTCTCTCTCTCTACATATATACATATATATATATATATATATATATATACACACACACACACATGTAATTCCCAAATAAATCACACTAGAGGGAGGCGGGTCCGACATTAATTATGACAAGTCATTTACAGTGCATGGTGGGATGGCCTACTATAATTTGGTGCTGGGTAGAGGTGTGATGGTAAAGAGGTCAATAAACTAAGCAGAGACTCGGTACGTAACGGGAAAAACAAAGGGGACGGTAAAAATGAAAAATTCAGCAAAATTCACCGGGCACATGTGAAAAATCATATGCAGTATTATATAAGGTGGCACTTGTGCTACTCTAAAAAACATTAGAAATGATCTCACAATCACACAATAAATCCTAGCATATATAGGTAAATTTCAATTGTTTTAAGCATAGATGAAATAGGTGTTGTTAGAGATAAACAGAAAAAAGACTAAAAACTAAACACTGAAATGCAGTTATGAAAGAATTGCATTAGCATAAATGTAATATCAGTGTTCTAAAAAACGCGTCTAGGCGCGAGGCTTTTTAGATACGCCAACTTTCGTCCCTAGGCGTGGATCAAGGCGTGGTCAACGATGGTCAACGTTTTCTGGGGCAAGGCGTGAAAAAAAGCGCATTTTTTAGGGGTAAGGCGTGAAAAAACGCGAGTTTTTTAGAAGTAAGGCGTGAAAAGAGGCAATTTTTTTGTTTTTTTTTTGTATTTTAAAAAATAGTATTTTAATTTACAAATATTTAGACGTATTTTTAAGGTATGTACCAATTTAGTATTTTAAATAGCCTTGTAATAGTTAAAAAATATTAAAAAATATTAAAAAATGCCTAAACGCCTTTTCATGCCTTTTTACGCCAAGGCCCGCCTAGGCTTCTAAGGCTTAAGGCTTGGCCTCCACGCCTTGATCACACCTCGAGTTTTTTAGAACCTTGTGTAATATTACCTACAAAACTTCCTCTCAACAATATGATACATTTGTCCAGATGCATACAGTCTTCTTGGATCTCTGAGCTTCCTAACTTCTGGTATGAAGGTGTCCCTCAAGCAAACCTAAAACAATAAGCAGGGCAAGTTGTTTAAAGCATTAAGACTTGGTTTAAGAGATAATCATAGCAATTCACTTCTCTACAAGAAGAGAACTAAAAAGAAAAGTGTGAATGACCCAAAACATTCAGACAACTAACCAGAAGATTGACTTAAATATATCTTCCAATGGGGTGGGTGTTCTTGGTAGAAATCATCCTGAACCAGAAATTTAGGTGGCATTGTCAATTTACAAAATAGGGAAGCAAAAGCAAATGAAATTGAGTGAAGCAATTTAATTCCTGCAAGATGAGAGAGTATATGACATCCGCATACTTGACAGACAAATTAAACGACATACACCTAGCAGGCGCAATTGCATAACACCTCACCAAACTCCTTGGCACGATAAGATCCCCATAGCTGACCATCATGACCGTCATCAACGCCGCCACACCCGACCCTAAAGAATGCCACGCAAAGACCATCCTATAAGTGGACCCATTTTCCATCCAAAGCCTCTTCAAATTCTCAGACTCCTGATCCAACTTCCAAGTGGCCGACGTTAAAAGCCTGTGATGAACATACCCCACCACCACCACCACACACACACATCAAACATCTGCATCCCACTCTTGTTATCAAGCAACAACTTATAATCACACTCTTTGACTAAATTGAGACCTCGAATGGCGAGAACGATTTTATGATGTTCGTGGTCAGCGTAGATAATGTAGGGAGGTGTGCGGCCTTAGGTTTGTTGGTAGGTGACGCGTGGCCTTGGGTTTGTTTCTCATTCTATCATTCAGACATCATAATAATTAGATTTTTAAAAAGGGGGGGGTGGAGGTCTCAATTACTATATCATAAAGACAAACACGTGCGCTCGCCACACCCACCCTTTAAAAAAATCCCACTACAAATAGCAAGACTAAAGCTAAACAACCTATACCTATTTGGGCTAGAAATCTATAAGTTGCTAATAAAAAAAATGACACTAATAAACAAAACACCATCACATAGTATTAGGCATAAATTTTACATTATGGAAAGACAATTCTGGGGTCACAAGAACCTTACTCCTACATATCATCTATAAAAGAAGCAAAGCCATTATGCGTGTACATCATTGATGAGAGAGGCTGAAAATTGAAACCATCAACATGATATTCTTCCACCCAGCTGTCAAAGCCATATTTGAACATTATTTATAAAAAAAAATCCATATTTGAACATTTGAACATTCTTGTACCCCAAAATTGGTGATGTCCTCGTTTACCTAATGATAGAAGAAAATTTGGACACGGGATTGGTTTGAAGTACCACAAAAATTGTGTATTATGTTCAGTTCTTTTAAAAATTCTACAATTACAACAGTAAAATAAGTGAAAATGTCAAAATGAAGGCCGACTGATAAATAAGTTAATGCGTCTCTCAGAAAATATTGATTCCAATGCATATTTACCAGTATAAAAGTAGCAGTCATTCGATCAATCAAAAAGCGATAATCCAAGCAGAACTTGTTTTGTTCAGACATCACTCTCCAAACCCACGGTGCCCATACCCGTAAATCCTTAACCCATTTCATACTAGTCTAACCGGAACCGCGATCCTAAACACCCAGGCAATCATTGAACCCGGTACTCATCTCAGTTAACTCCGACATCACTTCGAGTAGATTTACTCAACACCTACTCCGGCCATTAACTCCTAGCTCTGAACCTCCATCATATTCATAACCCGAACCCAGAACTTACCTTATCTATCTACCTATCTATATTCGGACCATCTTGACCCGACCATAATCCCCAACTACAACCTTGGCCAACCTGCTTCATACTAGAACCAAGCTCACTGCCGACCCGACTTAAACCCATTACCAACCTCTGCTATCTAACCCAAATTCACCTCCATTTTTGGTCATTTAAACCTATACATTGGCTATGGTAATTGAAATGCCAATTTTGTTGAAATACAAAATAGTGAAATACCTGTTTTGTTCGATTTTAAAGGTTCGACGATGGAGCGGTTCGACGATGGAGGCTCATGGATGATGGAAGAGGGAGAGGCAGCGATGATGGAGGCATCGAGTCGTGTGGATGATGGGGGCGATTAGTAGCATGGAGAGAGAGAGAGAGTGAGGTTCGAATGATTTGGTCCACTCTTGAAATTTTGGCCCCCCTTTGAAATATTTGGCTGTTATTTTTTTTTAATGAAACGTGCTCATATTTGGCACGGTTTAAAACTGTGCCAGATTTTGGCACTATTTTAAACCGTGCCAGATTATGATAAAACCGCGCCAGATTCTAGCACGATTTAAAACTGTGCCAGAATCTCCTTGCCTCAGCGTGCCAAATTAGCATTTTTGGTGTAGTGAATGTCATTTATATGTTTTGCTTTGGATGGGCCATGACCGACCCACCCCACTGCTCGCGGTCCCACATAAATTCATCCCACCTTACAAGATCATTCCCTTGTAGTCTAGTTGCAACCAACTTCACACACTTGGCCTTGGTGATGTTCTCCTAATCTAACACTTTCTCCATGGTGTTGAGCTAATCAACGAAGTCAGCCAGATTCATATTGCTATTGAACATGGGGACATCAGTACAATTATCTCCACAAGAAGCCTTCTCTAGGAGGCATATCATGATGCCAATGTTACCCCTTCCATCACTAGTCGTCGCCTCTAGACCCTCTACGATCTCCCCGCCCTTACCTTCTTCCATCAGGACTCCCTCCTCTTTTCGAAACCCCAACAATGGCCACCTAACCTTGTCCCCCCCCTCCCCCCCAAAGATGTCCTCTGCCCAGTACTAATCCCTCGAGAGACTAAATCCCACATGTTCTCGTTTTGGACAATCAAGCACCATGTGTCCAATTATCTTTGCAACCATAACACCAACTTTCATTAATCGGGACAAAAGAAGAGGCGATGTTGTGTTTCCCGTTCCTATAATTTGATGTTACCATTGGCAGGAATGGCATAGTCATCAGCTCTGAATGGGTTCGCCTCAATTTGAGAGTTTTTTTTAACTTCAATACATTACCAATTATCATTTTTAGACTTTAATACAAATAATTTTTTTTATTAGACTTTAATCCATTTTTCGTCTCTAAATGTCACCAAAGAGCACTTTTAGTGGCAAAATTTCCACATTTAGCCAAAAAAATGTACTTGAGTCTAGTAAATTGATAAGTTTGTAATAAAGTATAAAATCGAAAATTTATAATGTATTAAAGTAAAAAAAAAACATTTCAGATCCTCAATCAAAATTGACCAATGCTAGGGATCTGATTTTCAGTTGTTGAATCTAGTCCCGCACTCATTTATATTGGTCCTTATCCAGTCCCACGCTCATTTGGAAATTTGTTAATTTTAGTACAGTATAAAATGATCTCTGTTTCTTCACTCTTGATCTTTGGATTTCACATAGAATTCACACGATATTTTCGTTAATGACCCAATTGGCACCTTTAATTGAATCCGCAACAGCATGTTCAGCAAGCTAAAAGGTTATGTTTGTCTTATTTAGCGATAATAATCCCTTTTGAAGACTTGGTTAAGGAAATACTAACTAGATTCTCTTTTCATTTGATTTAATCTAACCGATTTTTTCATGCTATAGAAAATGTATGAAAAACTAAGGTCCCCCCTGTTAGTAGTTTTGTAATACTGTTTAATCACAAAAAATAAAAATAAAATAGTTGGGTTTTAGTTTTTTCAACTTTTTTTCACACGTTGTTTTTAGTAATTGTCCATACCAGTTGCAAATGAGATTTAGTTAAGCATACTATAACTATTCTGAATGTTACATATGGAATTTTGAAAGAAAATTAACATATAAATTTTATAAAGGGGACTGTAATCCATTTCAGTAATAGTTTGAACTGTCACTTTACTTTCCACTATTACTTGTCTAACACGATTGATAATTAACTAGTATGTGTATACTTTAAGGTTAAACCATTCCAAAGACCTTTGTAAATGTCATGAATACTTGTAGTACTTACTTTGGAATACATCTACTATGCAGGAAACGTGGTATACATACACAATGCCAGAATATCAAAAATTTCATATGCTTAGTTTCTTTCTTGACCTATTAAGAAACATGCTGGAAATTTAGTACCTTATGAAAGTCTCGTGGACAATGAAATAGATTTTAAAGGTGAATTAATAATTGAAGAAATTTTAAAATAGAAGTAATAACATTCTCATTACTTGATTCTCGGATTTACAATAGATCGATTTATATACGGATATCTCACAACAACTTTGTACATGTGGCATTACATAATTGGATCTCTTCTAACTAAATGCCTAACTGATTTTAACTATCTAACGAACATTTAGATGGCTGCTAACGCCTAACTAACTTTTGCATTAATCGCAGGCTTCTGGGTTGGATCTGAATCTCTGTCAGCCCCCAAGTTAATGGGGGAAGTGGTCACCATGAACTTGGGTGTCAAATATTGGAGAAGAGTACGAGATAAGGCTTTTGTAAAAATATCAGCTAGTTGGTTAGTGGAAGAGGCATGGTGAATGACTATTTTAAGCAATAACTACTTCAATGTGCTTTGTTCTACCATGAAAAACAGGGTTAGATGTTAAAGCAACAGCTGAGAAGTTGTCACACAACACTATAGGAGAGGGTTGACCTTAAATATGAAGATCATGAAGACGCATACGAAGCCAAGTGAGTTCAGCTGTAACTTGGGCTAGAGCCCTATACTTAGTATTTGCAGAAGATTTGGCAATTGTAGCCTTTTTCTTCGCAGACCAAAAAAATCAGATTTGAACAAAGGAAACACAATAGCCCGTTTTTTATCTTCTATCTTTAGCATCACTCACCCAATCTGAATCAGCATAAGAAGTGAGAACAAATGAACTGAGATTGAAGGTAAGACCATGATCAGTATTCCCTTTGGCATACCTCAACATTCTTTTGACACTGCAAAAGTCAATGATTGTTGGATTTTGCATATGTTGACATGCTCGATTAACTGCGAAAGCTAAATCTGGTTTGGTAATTGTTAAGTATAGAATAGCCTCTTTACATAGCCATTACGAAACATGGGGCCCTAGTCTATTCACAAAATAAATCTAGTAATTTAATTTAAAAAAAATATCTCTTGACAAAATAAAAATTTAATCTCCCCTCTCTTATGCTCACTCCTCCCCCCACTCTCCTCTCAATTCTCATCTCTCTCCCCTTTAAGAAAGCTCAGTGTCATGATAAAATGGGCTTGCCTTATGTCTTAGGTGGAACACGAACATCGTCCAACATAACCTCTCTTGAAACTTCTCGTCAACCTTTCCCCTACCACTGTTCCATCGGTGATGATTACATTGCATTTCTTTTTCTTCTTATAATCCACCATCTTATGCCCGCAACCGCCATACTCATAACTCTTGATATTTTTTGAGGCGGTGACATTGAATTTGTCATCTTTGAGGCAGTTACTTGTGTCGCGAATATAGTCTTCGTCCTTGAGATCGTATTATACTACTTATTGGAGTATAGAGATTCATCGGAGATTCAACTCGACATGATAACTCATTTGTAATGCTTGAAAATAACGACCAATATTTTGTTTCGTTCTCTCATTCAACCTTGTCCTGATACGCACCATAAAATTTTTCTATATTATTGACATTACACCTTGCCGTAAACTTGTTACATAAGCAAACACATCTTTCTTTTTAAAGTGGGATAGAAATGCCATTTGCATGTTTCTCTTTCGCTAGTCCATGATCGACCGACCCCACTGCTCGCAGTCCCACATAAATTCATCCCACCTTACAACATCATTCCCTTGTAGTCTAGCTTCAACTAACTTCACACACTTGGCCTTGGTGGTGTTACCTTAATCGAACACTTTTTCCATGGTGTTGAGCTAATCAATAATTTCATTCAGATTCATATTGCTATTGAACATTGAGACATAAATACAATTATCCCCACGAGGAGCCTTCTGTAGGAAGCATAGAATGATGCCAATGTTACCCTTCCATCACTAGTCGCCTCCTCCATGCCCTCTAGGATCTCCCCACCCTTGTGTTCTTCCATCAGGACTCCCTCCTATTTCGAAACCCCAACCATGGCCACCTAACATTGTCCCCCCAAAGATGGCCTCTGCCTCGTGCTAATCGCTCGAGAGCCTAAATCCCGCATATTCCATATTCTCGTTTTAGACAATTAAGCACCATGTGGCCAATTAACTTTGCAACCACAGCACCTCCTCTAATCAATCGGGACAACAGAAGAATCGATTTCTTATCGTAATGTGGATAAATCGAATCATCAAAGAGGAAACAAAATATATTTCTTTCTTTTTGTTTGTTGGAAGACAATAAATAAAAAAGTTAACTAAAATGAGAGTTCTTCATTGATAGGATGGAGATAAGGCAATAAAGAATTTAAGGATCAAAGCCAAAGTGTAGTTATAGTTTTTTAACAGGAAGGCGATGAGGGAATAAATCAAAGAACCAAAGCCATAAAACATCTATGTTTTTACACGAAGGCAAGAAATTGAGAATCAACACCAGGTATTTTTGTTTTTGACAAGAAGTCAATGAGGGAATAAACTAAAGTGTAGGTATTTTTTTTTTGACAAGATGGCGATAAGTCGGAGAATCAACGCCAAAACAATAAACTGAGAGTCATCGCAAAAGGAGAGGTATTTTTTTAACAAGAGGGAAGGCATTAAGGCGATCAATTGAATGGACAACAAAACGACAGGTAGGAATGCAAAATTGAAGTATCAAATCCCAAAGGAGATTTTTATTTTACAGGAAAGGTGATAAATCGTGGAATAGAGTCCAAAAGGTTTCTCTTTTACTTTTTGACAAGGACGCATAAATCAAAGACTCGACGCCCAAAGGAGAGATACGCTATTTTGTACAGGAAGAAGATAGATTGAAGATTCAACACCAGGTTTTTGTGTTTTCTTCTAACTTACTCTCTTCTTCCCAAATTAAGTTTCATACTTGCCTTTTTAAGACTTCCAAAATTAATAGCCCACTTTCCGTTTTGAGACGTAATCGAAGAACCAAATTTTACATTGATTAAAAAGTTTTGATCTTGACCATTGATTAAAAGTATCCTTAATTTACACAACAAAAAGAAAGATAGGGACTCTTAATTTGGGACGGAGAACCTTTTTTAACTCCGCCAATGCAAAAGTTTGTTTTGTATTACCCGGTCCCAAGCCCGGATAAAGGAGGAGGGGAAGAAACTTGTTATACAATTCATTTTAACTCTCCATTCAAGGTAATCATTCAATATACGAAGAAAAAACAAATAAAACCTTACATTTGTTGCCAAATATGGATCTTTTGTGCCTAAAATTCAGATCGAATAACAACTTTTCACATCACAGAATTATAAATTTTACCTGTTATTGTTTTTGTTTGGTTAAAAATAATCCACGATCGATTAGGGAACTTTCAAAA
The DNA here is from genome assembly GCA_949130495.1 of Sambucus nigra. Classification (NCBI taxonomy): domain Eukaryota; kingdom Viridiplantae; phylum Streptophyta; class Magnoliopsida; order Dipsacales; family Adoxaceae; genus Sambucus; species Sambucus nigra. The sequence continues at coordinate 10,317,551 of OX422210.1, forward strand.
GAATTAGCGATGTAAAGTTTAAGCCATGTGAGGATTGGAGGAGTTAAAATTCTGACTATTGTTGGCATATCACTCATGGCTATGTCATAGTCCTTTAGAATCTAAAAATTTACATTGCATAAATGTTATTGTTGTGGAAATTTGAAAATTCCTCCTCAATTATTTTATATATGGGTTCACTAGGTTGTTAGAGCTGAAATATGTAATGTATTATATACTTCTTAGTTTGTATTACATGTCACTAGAAACCTATCATCTTTGATCTTAGTAATATTGTAAATACAATGTTAGATGTTACTTTTCTTTTACTTTCTAAGCTTTTTATTTTATTTTGAAAAGTCATATATGTACCAATCAAAGTTCCGGTTTGCTATCGAAATCTTCTTTTTGGTGTCTTTCTGAAACTCTGTGGGATAAAAAATTTCAAGTTTTTACTTTTAATGGACTAATTGACATACATATGTACGTCCTAAGCCTCATTACCAGTTAATAATTTCGCTATTTAGTACAATGTAGACACCTTTGAAATGGTAAGAAGTATGTCATGCATTAGTTTAGTAATAACATTATGTTTTTAGTCAATAATTAAAAGTAGAGTTTCGTACATTCCTCTTTTTGTAACTCCTGTAGTTATTATGTGAACATGGAGAGAAAATTTAGCTTTTGAGAACCCACAGTATTGTTTTTAATTGAATATATATTAAGTAGAGTTTGTTTTTTGTGAACCAGGGTGTTTTAATATCTGAAGGATATGTTTGTCAACAATAGATTATTTTTAAATTGTAAGTCGATGCTCTCCAATTAAGGGGTTATCTCTAACTTGTAAGTTTTTTGTGGGTTATGTTTACTATAGTATTATTAATAGGACTCGATGTAGACTAGGTGCATAACGTTTCAACATATTTCTGGAATTTGAAGGGAAGCAGGATGATTCCCAGGCTTTAAGAAATATACGGAGATCGTAATTGTTTGGCCATCCACTAGACAAACATGGTGGATTTAGGTAACTTCGTATTATTTTTTGTTTTTGCATCTTTGATGAAATAAATTAATCTTAATAAAGGTATTAGAGGCAAAGGATTCTTTGGTAACATGAAATTTTGGTGAACCGTTTTGGCTTTCATGTTCCTTTGGCACATGTTTCTGGGATCTGTATGCTAATTATAAACTGATTGGAAGCCTAGGATGGAGAACCAATTTAAGAGTCCAACAATATATTTACTTGTCAACTGTACATCACAAAAGGAAGCTAAAACTGGAAAAATATAGGTGAAGATATAAAAGGCATTCAAGACTTCTCCTCCTGACATTAGATTTAATATCACATCAATATAACTAGATGGGCAGCTGTGATACATGGTTGATGTTAAAATTTTAAGGTACTGCCAATATTGACGTACACTACATACACAATGGAAGTACATTAGTAAAAGCAACTTCAGCCTCTCAAAATCTCTTCATATGTATTCTGAATTACAAGAGAACAAGAGCCTTTTTACATAGTCATTACAAAACATGGGGCCCAAGTCTCTTGACAAAATAAATCTAGTGATATATTTTTTTGAAAGAAATATATGTAGTGATTAGTTACCTAAAATAAGCTCAAATTTCAAGAACAAAAAATTTAATCTCCTCTCCCTTTTGCTCATCCCCATCCCCTCTGCCTCCCCCTCCCCTCGCTCTCATAATTCTCACCACTCTCCCCTTTTGAGAAAGATTAGTGTTGATGTAAAAAACTAGATCACTCTAATAATTTAATCACAGATAAATAAATGAGACAGAATATTTTAAAGTGGTTCAGCCTTGTATGAATGGCCTACGTCCACTGTTATGTTATTGCTGAGTGTTTGGGAATTCTCGATTACAAGTTCTATCAAGAAATTTCGGTCCCCTTGAATGAAGGTGATACAAGGTATTTATAGCCCTTAGGCTGTACATGAAAGGGTGTTACATTAAATGATACACGTATGAAAGGGTAATTCATTTAATGCTCTTCAAACGTGTGCGTCTAGATGATAAGCATTCAATGAATAGTTGAACTGTTGATTATCTGGCAATTAATGCTGCGGTCGAGATGCAGCTTGAACCGCTTTAGTTTCTTGTCGTCCAAGAGTTCCTCAGAGCATTGGAGTTCCTCGGAGGACAAGAGTTCCTCGGAGGGTTGGTGTTCCTCGGAAGACTGATGTTTCTCGGAGTACACCTGTTGCTCGGAGTGAGTATGTTGGTCGGGGGAATAATCTTCCTCATTGCTATTGTGCCACGTAGATTGACACATGTCTTCTTATTATTTGTCCACATCAGCATACTAATTTTGGTATCAACAGAAGCCGCCAATGTTTCATATTTCGAACTTTGAGGAGTATGGAACATTCTTTCTCGGTATATGGCAATATTAAATGACCTTCCTGGGTTTTAGGAGCCTTTTCTTCATATTTGAATTTCCTTTCAAATTAGCAGAATCCGCCTTTTTGCGTTTTTATAAGCGCTTCGATCTTCATGCCCTTTTTGTCCTTTTAGCTGCCGGTAGCATAATAGTTTCTTTTTTGTAATCATTTCTTTCTCCGTTTCCCAAGGCAAAGTATTTAAGCTTCAGAGGCAATCCCATCGTCTTCTACCTTTTCAATTTCTACTTTCGAGTTTTCTATAGCTTCTCTCTCTCCTGTGCGTTCATCCCTTTCTTCGTTTGTTTATCAACAGATCTCCTTTTTCCTGTAAGATTTTCTTCCTTCTCCTTCATTTCTTTTTATTCACCATGGTTTATATTATCGAATCTCTTGAGAAATTCCGTTCTGACTTTTCTATTCCTTCTTGGGTAACTTTGGAAAGTCTTTTTGAGCCTTCAAGTTATTTTGATTTGGCTGAGGGACATTGGTTCCCTAGCCTCTATATTGCTGAATGTGGATTTTCTTTTCCACCAAACCCTTTATGTTTAGAGTTCTGTCAGTATTTCGATGTTGTCCATGCAAAAATAGCCCCCAACACATGGAGAATAGTTAATGGGGTGTATAGGTTAAATCAAACTCATGGAACTCATATAGGAATTCCTGAGATTATGTACGGTTATAGATGGGCTGTTTTAGACAATGTTTATTATTTAAAAACTAGATTTTTTAATAGGGCTCTAGTAGTCAACCTCCCTGATGATAACAGGGATTATTTTGAACATGGAGTAGTTATAAAAAATTAGCAACATGCCCCTTTGGTTGGAGACGAAGTATATGAGGGTCCCAAATGCCCTCCATATGGAAATGGGATAGGTTATTTTCATTTTATTTTATTTCTGAAATTGTGATTTCATCATGTTTGAATAAATGCATGATTGACATTTTAATATGTTTTTGTTTGCAGTTGACAGCAAGAGAAAAACTCCTAAAGAATCAGAAGTTAATATAAAGCATTTGAAACATATCTGGAGTTTGCATCAGAAGGTTGCAGACGAGCACGTCAGGTCTGCTTCATACTTGCTGCAGTACAGGAGCTATACCTCCTCCTTTACTTCTCGTCCTATGGTCAGCATTAGTGAACCATTGCCCGCTTCTGAGGAATCTTCACCAGAATCTCACATTCCTTTGAGTCAGAAGATGGGTAAGAGAAGAGTTCATGCTATCTTCGAGGAGACCTCCTCTACTGGTGATGGAAAGAGAAACAAGGTTGATGTCCCAAAGGGGACAAAGAAAGTGGATGCTGTTCCTTCTGCTGCTGCTCAGAAGGCTGCCGAGAAGCCTCCAATGGCTCCAAGAAAGAGAAGTACTTTTTGAACTGGTTGGGACAAAGGATGGGATAGGGGGGTAGCGGCAATGATGACCCAGGTCAAGTATGGAAGTTTAAAATACTTTCGAGATGGTTGGGTTACTGCCCTGCATGAACTGAAGGTGAGCGAGGACTCTGAATTATTTTAACAGCATCTCCCTGGTTCTCCTCCAGCTGTTGAAGATGAAGAAGAGGATGAAGTTGCATCCGAGGAGTCTTCACTGATAGTGGGTGATCAAGTCATTGCTACACAACCTAACCAGACATCTACTGAGGAGATTTCTTCTTTGCCTGCTCCTCTTGAACAAATCCCAATTCCAGTCGACCAGATTATTGTTCCCATCGAGTAACCAAGCTCCTCGTCCCAGCCTCCCGAGAAAGTCTTGGGACACAAGGAAAAGGTGTGAAGTTGTTCGGTATTCTCTTTTATTTTTCCTTTTACTTGTACTTTGTATTCTGAACGATGTACTCTTTTTGATGATGTAATAAAATCACCTCTTTTTGCTCCTCTATATTGTTGATGCTCTGTCTGCTTTTTATTAACTCTTGCCTTGTCTTCTGTACTAGTTTGTGGCTAGAATGGAATTATTATCTGCCAATGATACAAAGTTGGTGCAGCAATGCCATGAATATTATAAGGTTGGTCACACAGAATTGAGTGTATAAGAAGTTATTGACATCCTTGGTCATGATGCTTCAGAGCAGGCACTAGAAGCTTATCAATACCTGAAGGGCTTACTTGATCGAGCTGTAGACAATAACGTGGATTACTATGACATGATCGAGGAGCTTCAATATACTCTAGAAGATCTTCAGACTCAGTACAAAGAATCAACTGCCCTTCTGCACGAGGGGTATGAAAAGAGGTATCAATAGCTTTCTGCCGAGACAGGCCACAAAAAGATCCTTGCTGGGTACGATGTTAGGGAGAGAACCCTAAAGGGTGAAGTTGAAGCTTGTAGACAGATTGCCGAACTGCTAGAGCAAGAAAATAACAATTTGCAGAAAGAGCTGGCACATTATAAGTCTGCAGTATCTTCTTCAACAGCTGTAATCCCAGTGACTGACGATGGATTTTCCTTCTTAGAAGTTGAGAATGCCAAATTAAGGCAAGAGTTGGATATCCTGAGAAGGTCTGGTACTTCTACTGCTGCTCAGAGACGAGGAAGAGGTTCTCGTGGGCGAGGAAGAGTTGCCTAGGATATTGTCGAGGAACGAAGTACTCCACCTACTCGGGGTCGATCATGAACTCCTCGTAGTATTGAAGAAGCTCGTACTTTGTCAACATTGGAAACTCAAGCGTACCAATTGAATGCAAAAGATCGGGCTTTGTCTGAAATGTCCAAGAAAATCCAAACTCTGGAGGATCAACTTGCATCGACAAAATATGCTCTGGATAATAAGGATGCTCTTGCCAGAACCTTTCATGAGAAGCTTGAAAAGTGTACATTTCAATTTAATAAACAGCCCAGGGAGTTCTGGATGGCTGGATACAATGAAGCGTTATTTCACTTAGATGATCGTATCCAGAATGCCAATAACGAGGGTTACAAGCAAGGTTGGTTGAATGCCTTGGGCGTGCTGAAGCTCGAACAGGGGCACTACCTGTGGGATTATTATGATCCCGGGGTTCTTGACTTTCCAGTGCCACCGTATAACTTGGACATGGAATGGATCCCATCTCGTGCCATTCCTCGGAGCTTAATTGCAAAATACCTTGGCGACTATAATCTTCACTCTCAGATCGAAGTATCTCGTCCCGAGCATCTATTGGATACTCCTTCAGTAATGAATGTCAGAATGCTCCGAGATATTAACTTCATTAATTCTCCTCTTTGCCTGAAATATCCTCCTGCTGGCGAAGAGCCTGTTTCAAAAGCTAAGGGAAAGAAACCAATAGAGTAGGGATCTCAATGTAATAGTTAGTACACATGTAATTTGTAATTCGTTTTGAATTTTAATGAAAGAATTTCATTTTATGTTTGCAAATCTGTATTGCTATTGTTTTGTGCTTGTCAAACACTTTATATTTGTGCTTGCATAACAGTATTGTGTGGTTCCTCGACCAACTTAGTAATAAAAAATTACAAGTATTAATAATGTTTCTCGATCACTTAATAATAAAGTAATGAGTATAAAAATGTTAAAAATTTCTGCAACCAACCAAGGTTGTCAAATTGTGCTCGTCGGCCAATTATACTTAATGGGTTTTTATCCCCGACCAGCTATACTTGGTAAATTTTGTCTTTTTTATAAAATGGGACCGACCAACCAAGGTCGATGATTTTTCCTTGTCGACCAACTACAGTTAGTGGGTTTTTATCCCCGACCAACTATACTTGGTTCAGTTTGGAATATTTGTTCTTCGAGGAACTTTTATGTAATAAATTTACTTCCCGACCAACATAAGTTGGCATTTTAGATAATATATTACTTCCTAACCAACTGAGATTAGTCTTTCATCGATCATCTTTTGTTCTCTCCCTTTTACCAGCCGGAGTTGGTCGTAGGTCTGAACTATCATGTCTACTAGCTCTTTTACCAAACTGAGTGGGTCACGTTTGAGATAATATCTTACTTCCTAACCAACCGAGATTGGTCTTTCATCGATCATCTTTTGTTCTCGCCCTTTTACCAACCGGAGTTGGTCGTAGGTCTGAACTATCATGTCTACTAGCTCTTTTACCAAACTGAGTTGGTCACGTTAGTGTATGCCTCCTAACCAAAGGAGTATAGTTTGTTCTCGCCCCTTTTACCAACCGGAGTTAGTCGTGGGTCTGAACTATCATGTCCACTAGATCTTTTACCAACCTTAGTTGGTCACACTAGTGTACGCCTCCTAACCAAAGGAGTATAGTTTGTTCTCGCCCTTTTACCAACCGGAGTTGGACGTGGGTCTGAACTATCATGTCCACTAGATCTTTTACCAACCTTAGTTGGTCACACTAGTGTACGCCTCCTAACCAAAGGAGTATAGTTTGTTCTCACCCTTTTACCAACCGGAGTTGGTCGTGGGTATGAACTATCATGTCCACTAGATCTTTTACCAACCTTAGTTGGTCACACTAGTGTACGCTACCTAACCAAAGGAGTATAGTTTGTTATCGCCCTTTTACCAATCGGAGTTGGTCGTGGGTCTGAACTATCATCTTCTTTTTACTACCGAGCAGCGTTGCGTACCGAGCGGTGTAGTGTTAAACACACTAGTATTCCCCGAAAAACTTTTAATAAAAGGAGAGAAGATTGTGAAATATCATCATTTTATTCATATTGATGGAACTGCTTTACATTTTACATCACTGATAATACTTGCGTAGGTGTTCAGCATTCCATGCATTCTTAAATTCCTCTCCTTCTAGAGTTGCTATTCGGTAAGTTCCTGGTCGGACAACTGCAGTAACTCTGTAAGGTCCATGCCAGTTTGCTTCCAACTTATTGTGCTTCTGAATGACCTTCTTTAGCACGTAATCTCCTTCTTTTAAGTCGGATTTTTTCACCCTCTTGTTATAGAACAGGGCTGTTCGCTGTTGATAAGCAGCATTCCTAATGGATGCCTCCTCTCTAACTTCCTCGAGCATGTCCAAATCTAATCTCCTCATCAAGTCGCTGACTGGGGAATTGAAATTCAGCACTCTGTGTGTTGGAAGACCCAACTCGGCAGGTATTACAGCCTCACTTCCAAATGCTAGCATATATGGTGATTCTCCAGTTGCTGCTCGGGGAGTTGTTCGGTAAGCCCACAATACTGACTGAAGCTCATTAATCCAATTAGATTTAGCCTCACTTATCCTCTTCTTCAAACCATTTAATAATGTTTTGTTCTTCACTTCAGTCTGCCCATTGCTTTGAGGATGGCCTGGTGCTGAATGAACCTTCAAAATGTTTGACTGATGACAATAGGCGGCAAACTCCTCGTTATCAAATTGTGTTCCATGGTCTGTGATGAAGGCATGAGGGAGACCATATCGGCAGATGATGTTCTTCCAAACGAATTGGTACACCTTCTCGTATGTCATATCAATCAGAGGCTCAGCTTCTACCCATTTAGTAAAATAATCCACTGCGACGACGAGGTACTTGAATCTTCCTCGGGTCGTTGGCAGTGGTCCAACCAAATCAATTCTCCACATGGAAAAAGGCCAAGGGGAAGTTATGGGTGTCAACAATGCTTGTGGAGTTCGTCGGACGGAGGAAAAACGTTGGCATTTATCACATCTCTTAGCATAGGCTATACAATCAGCCCTCATCGTTGGCCAGTAGTATCCCTGCATCATCACCCTTTGCAACAGTGTCCGACCTGCTACATGGGCTCCACAAGACCCTTCATGGATCTCATCAATCAATTCTTTCACCTCGGAGGGATGTACACATCTTTGCAAACCTGCCATAATTCCTCGTCTATACAAAACACCATTAGTTAGTACATACCGAGCAACTTTAAACTTCAATTTCTTGGCAGCGATCTTATCCTCCGGTAATTCTCCTTCCTCGATATATGCCCTGATGGGATCCATCCAAGATGGTCCTAAATCAAGGGAAATAACATTCATCGTCAGGCCTTCATCTATGCTTCGACTTTCTAACACCTCAATTGGTATCATTCTTCGCAACTCGGTACGAGTAGCTGATGCTAGTCGGGCCAGTGCGTCTACTTGTGCATTCTCCATTCTTTGTATTCTGATCAACTGAATGGCATCAAATTCTGCCAACAACTCCATCGCCTTTGCATGATACTTGACCATTAATTCTCCTTTAACTGCATACGTTCCCATCATTTGATTCACAATTAATTGAGAATCACTGAATACCATCACTTGTTGCGCTTCCATAATCTTTGCTAAATTAAGACCTGCTATCAAGGCTTCATACTCAGCCTCATTATTGGAAGCTTTGAATTGGAATCGTAAGGCATATTCCACGTCAATCTCGTCTGGGGTGTTCAAAACAATCCCTGCCCCACAACCTGTTGTGCAAGATGACCCATCTACATATAATCTTTATGTAGGTAACTCGTCTTCAAATTTCTTTTCTGACAGAGTTCCTCGGTGAAATATTTGCTGTTTCCTTTCATCCTCCCCTGGTATTTTTTGTTCTTCGTCGACCATCTCTTCTCGCCCTTTTACCAACCGGAGTTGGTCTGGGTTTGAATTTGATGATCTTTCTACATCCACAAGCCCTTTTACCAACCGGAGTTGATCTGGACTCATGTCTGTTGATCCTGTAACATCCACAGGTTGGCCAGGGAGCAACTTTTGCTCCTCGGGGGTATCAGGATATGCAAATTCTGCTATAAAGTCTGCTACACCCTGCCCTTTTAATGACAATCTGGGTTCATATACAATATCATATTCACCAAGGTCTATTGCCCAATACATCAGTCTTCCTGATTTTTCTGCCTTATGAAGGGCTTGTCTCAATGGCATGTCGATGTATACGATGATGGTATGGGCCTGGAAATAAGGCCTCATTCTTCTACTTGCTTCAATTAATGCCAATGCCAATTTTTTCAACTTTGGGTACCTGATCTCTGCACCTCGGAAAGCCTTACTTGTGTAATAAATTGGCTTCTGGACTCCATTCTCCAATCTGATCAATGCCGAGCTGACTGCATTCTCTGATACTGCCAAGTATAAGTATAACTTTTCTCCCATCACTGGCCTGGACATCAGTGGAGGTGTTCCCAGATATTTCTTCAAGTCTTGAAAGGCTTTTTCACATTCATCATTCCACTCGAAAGTTTTTCGGAGTATTTTGAAGAATGTAAGGCACCTATCAGTTGCTCAAGATACAAATCTATTGAGCGTTGCAACTCGTCCTGTAAGACTCTGCACTTCTTTCTTCATCGTTGGAGATCGCAACCCTAAAAGAGCTTTGATCTTTGCTGGATTTGCCTCAATGCCTCGCTGGTTGACGATGTACCCGAGGAACATTCCTTCTCGTACTCCAAAGGTGCACTTCTTCGGGTTGAGCTTCATCTGGTATTTATCCAGTTGATCAAAGGTCTGACCTAAGTCAATTAGATGATCATCAGCTTTCTTGCTCTTTGTCAGCATATCATCGACATAGACCTCCATATTGCAACTGATTTGTTCGGCAAAAACCTTGTTCATCAGCCGCTGGTATGTCGCTCCTGCATTTTTCAAACCAAAAGGCATAACATTATAACAATAAGTTCCCTTAGGGGTAATAAAAGAAGTGCTTTCCCTGTCTTCAGGTTTCATTTTGATCTGGTTGTATCCAGAGTAAGCATCCATGAAGCTGAGTAGCTCGTGTCCCGAGGTAGCATCCACTAGTTGATCAATTCTGGGCAATGTAAAATGATCCTTTGGGCATGCCTTGTTGAGATCAGTGAAATCGACACACATTCTCCATTTATTATTTTTCTTCTTTACCATCACCACATTTGCCAACCAGTCTGGATACTTCACATCTTCAATGAATTGGGCTTTCTGGAGCTTCTCGACCTCCTCTTGTATAGCTTGATTCTTCTCGGGACTAAATACTCTTCTTCTTTGCTTTACAGGCTTGATCTCCTTATTCACATTGAGCTCGTGTCATAAGAAGTTTGGATCTATTCCTGGCATGTCTTCATGACTCCATGCAAAAATTTTCTTCCTGTTTCTCAAGAAAGTTATCAACTCCTGTTTTATTGAAACATCCAACGATGAACCTATCTGGGTTACTCGTTCAGGGTGTTCGTCGTCCAGAATAACATTTTTTGTAGATTCCACCACCTTTCTTTTTACATGTTGGGATTCATCTCTAGGATCGAGTGTTTCAATTTCTGTACCTTCCTCCATCTGGTAGGTAGTAGTCTTTTTCCTTGACTCTTCAAGCTCCTCTTGCTCGGTAGACGAATAATAACATTCCCAAGCTACTTTCTGATCACCTTTCACAATTCCTACTCCGAAATTTGTAGGGAATTTTAAGCACTGATGTACTGTAGATGGGACTGCTTCGAACTTCTTCAAACCAACTCTTCCCATGATGATATTGTAAGTTGACTGCACATTCTTATCCATCACAAAGAAGCGTATTCTCTCTATTCGACAAGCAGGCCAAGTTCCAATGAATATATCCAACTTGATCGTCCCAAGTGGAAAAACTTTCTCGCCAGCAAAGCCCAGAAGAGGTCTGTGATAAGGTTCTAATTGAGATAATTTCAAATTTAAACTGTCAAAGCATGAATAATACATGATGTCTGCCGAACTACCATTATCTACCAGAACCCTTGAAATCACTACTTCTTTCATCCTCATTTTGATCACCAAAGGGTCATCGTGAGGGTAAAGCACACCTGCCAGGTCGTTTTTTGAAAAACCGATGACCAGCTTCTCTTTGTTTACCTTCCTCGGGCGATCCTCTTCAGCCAAATTTATCCGCTGAATGTATGAGCAAGCCTGAGCCTCACCGAGGTAAGCTTTTCTTTCTACAGTAAGGTCTCCTCCTCCTCCATCTCCTCCTGTAATGACATTACAATCAAATGATCCAAGGCGTATTGAAAATATCTCTCGTTCTGGTTGCCTTGGTTTCTTGGGAAGATCGGGGTCATCCTCTGTATCATCTTCATGATCCCTTTTCTTTTTCTCCTCTGCTCGACGAGGAGATCTAGACCTTTCTCTAGTTCGGTCATTATTTCTTCTTTCGCCTCCCCGATCAACATACTTTGCTAGTTTCCCTCTTCGGATGAGTGTTTCGATCTCGTTCTGAAGAGCTATGCAATTTTTCGTCATATGGCCGTGATCCTTATGGAACTCGCAATATTTATCCCTATTCCTTAGGTCAGGGTCTGACCTCAGTTTCTTTGGCCACTTTACTTCCTCGTTATTCTTGATTTCTTCCAAGACATGATTAATACCCATTTTCAAAGGAGTATAATTATCGAATTTCTTCAGGACTTCCCATGACGACCTATTATTCTTGGAATGCTTGTCACCGCCATTGCCCTTATGCTCTTTCTTCTTGGATTTGTCGTCTTCCACCTTGGTTTCTTTATTTATATTCTTCTTCGCAGCCATAGCCTCCTCGACATTCATAATTTTGGCCGCTTTTGCCATCAACTCGGACATAGTTGTAGGTGGATCTTTGGCCAAAGTGTAATACAACTTGTTAGGTAACAACCCACTCATCAAGGCGGTGATTGTTGTCTTTTCTTCATAATCTATAACTTCCAGTTTCTTGTTATTGAAACGAGTTATGTAATCTCTAGTACTCTCACCAGATTTTTGTTTAACACTTAATAAGTGTGCTACTCTTTTTACTGGCTTTGCCCCAAAACAGAAATTACCGATGAATAACTCGACCAATTGAAAGAAAGTTGAAATCTTACCCCGAGGAAGATTGTTGTACCATATCTGGGCAGCTCCAGTAAGAGTTCCTGAGAATGCTCTGCATCTCATCTCATCGGGGACGGGATAGATGTCGGCAGCAGCTTGATATTGCTCTATGTGTAGAACAGGATCCATCTTTCCATCATATTTGGGGGTCACCACTGGTGCTTTAAACTTTGATGGGGTAGGAAAAGCCACAATGGCCTGGACAAAAGGTGTCCCTTGAACAAAAGTTCCTTGTAAGGGATTCTTTGCCTTACCCATTTCTCCCAATCTATCCTCCAAGCGCTGAATGGAACCCTTCCACGCATCGTTTCCTTCCTCGGGCTTATTAGTTCGAGCAATTGATTGTTCTGATGTGGCCTCTTGAGATCTACCTTGACGAGCAACTGGTCGTGATTGTATTGATCCTTCTCTTAGATCTGATGGTCGTCAAAAACTCCTCGACACGATCTTAGGTGGACTCCTATTCCTCCTAGGGCCTAATCGGCTGAAAGGAGACACCCTACTCAGTCTTTCCAAGGCACTGGGTCTTTCTGGAGAGAGAGTGATACGTTGATCAGTATCTGTAGCCCTTATTGACGAAGTTCGCCCAGGTTGATAAGAGAAATCATTAGATTCCTCATTACGATATGACTCAGTACGCCTGGATCGTGAAGAAAGTAAGTAGGTTTGCCTCTGACCACTTCGCTGTCCTGAACGTGCAGGTGCACCTCCATGAAGGGTCTGTATGAGTTGCCTCATTGTTTCTTGCATGGCGGTTTGTCCTTGAGCCAGATTCGCTATAATCCCAACCAGATCTGGAGGTGCAGAGGGATTTGGAGGATTTCCAGCATTTCCAACATTTTGATTGCTGGATTCCGGGTTATCTGCCATTGATGATGAATGATTTTCGGTGAAAAACGATAATAACAATCGTTCCCACAGACGGTGCCAATCTGTTGATGTAAAAAACTAGATCACTCTAATAATTTAATCACAGATAAATAAATGAGACAGAATATTTTAAAGTGGTTCAGCCTTGTATGAATGTCCTACATCCACTGTTATGTTATTGCTGAGTGTTTGGGAATTCTCGATTACAAGTTCTATCAAGAAATTATGTTCCCCTTGAATGAGGGTGATACAAGGTATTTATAGCCCTTAGGCTGTACATGAAAGGGTGTTACGTTAAATGATACACGTATGAAAGGGTAATTCATTTAATGCTCTTCAAACGTGTGCGTCAAGATGATAAGCATTCAATGAATAGTTGAACTGTTGATTATCTGGAAATTAATTGTGTGGTCGAGATGCAGGTCGAACCGCCTTTGTTGCTCGTCGTCCAAGAGTTCCTCGGAGCATTGGAGTTCCTCGGAGGACAATAGTTCCTCGGAGGGTTGGTGTTCCTCGGAAGACTGATGTTCCTCGGAGTACACCTGTTGCTCGGAGTGAGTATGTTGGTCGGGGGAATGATCTTCCTCGTTGCTATTATGCCACGTAGATTGACACGTGTCTTCTTATTATTTGTCCACATCAGCATACTAATTTTGGTATCAACAATTAGTGTCATGCTTAAATGGGATTGCCTTCTATCTTAGGTGGAACAAGAACATGGGCCAACATCACCTCTCTCGAAACTTCTCAACCGTTTCCCCTACCTCTGTTCCATCGATGATGATTATGATTTGTTTCTTTTTCTACGCACACCATCTTATGCCCACAAACGCCATACTCATAACTCTTGATATTTTCTAAGGCGGGGATGTTGAATTTGTCATCTTTGATGGAGTTACTTGTGTCGCAAAGATAGTCTTCGTCCTTGAGAGTGTATTCCACTGCTTATTGGAGTATAGGGATTCATCGGAGATTCAACCCGACATGATAACTCATATGTAGCGCTTGAAAATGGGGACCAATATTTTCTTTTCACCCAATCAAACACATCTTTCTTGTTAAAATAGTGTAGGAATGCCATTTATATGTTTTGCTTCGGATGGGCCATGACCGACCCACCCCACTACTCTTGGTCCCACATAAATTCATCCCACCTTACAAGAGCATTCTCTTGTAGTCTAGTTGCAACCAACTTCACACACTTAGCCTTGGTGATGTTCTCCTAATCGAACACTTTCTCCATGGTGTTGAGCTAATCAATGAAGTCAACCAGATTCATATTGCTTTTGAACATGGGGACATCAGTACAATTATCTCTTAGAGAAGCCTTCTCTAGGAGGCATAGCATGATGCCAATGTCATCCCTTCCATCACTAGTCGCCGCCTATGGACCCTCTACAGTCTCCCCGCCCTTGCCTTCTTCCATCAGGACTCGCTCCTCTTTTCGAAACCCCAACAATGGCCACCCAAAGTTATCCACCCCAAAGATGTCCTCTTCCCAGTGCTAAATGCTCGAGAGCCTACACCGTGCATGTTCTCATTTTGGACAATCAAGCACCATGTGTCCAATTATCTTTGCAACCATAACACCACCTCTCATTAATCGGGACAAAAGAAGATGCGGTGTGTTTCCCGTTCCTATAATTTGATGTTACCATTGGTAGGAATGGCATAGTCATCAGCTCTGAATGGGTTCACCTCAATTTCAGAGTTTTTTTTTTACTTCAATACATTACTAATTATCATTTCCAGACTTTAATACAAATTAATTTGTTTATTAGACGTTAATCCATTTTTCGTCGCTAAATGTCACCAAAAATCACTTTTAGTGGCAAAATTTCCACATTTAGCCACCAAAAATGTACTAGAGTCTAGTAAACTGATAAGTTTGTAATAAAGTATAAAATCGAAAATTTATAATGTATTAAAGTAAAAAAAAACATTTCAGATCCTCAATCAAAATTGACCAATGCTAGGGGTCTGGTTTTCGGTTGTTGAATCATGTCCCACGCTCATTTATATTGGTCCTTATCCAGTCCCATGCTCATTTTGAAATTTGTTAATTTCAGTACAGTATACAATGATCTCTGTTTTTGCACTCTTGATCTTTGGATTTCACATAGAATTCGCACAATATTTTCGCTAATGACTTAATTAGCACTAATAATTGAATCCTCAACAGCATGTTCAGCAAGCTAAAAGGTTCTGTTTATCTTATTTAGCGATAATACTCCCTTTTGAAGACTTAGTTAAGGATATACTAAGTAGATTCTCTTTTTATTTGATTTAATCTAAACCGATTTTAATAATATTATAGTAAATGTAGAAAAACTAAGGTCCCGCTTGTTAGTGGTTTTGTGATATTGTTTAATCACAAAAAATTAAAAAAATTAGTTAGGTTTTAGTTTTTCCAATTTTTTGTTCACGCATTCTTTTTAGTAATAATCCATTACAGTTGCAAATGAGATTTAGTTAAGCATACTACAACTATTCTAAACGGTTATATATGGCTTTTTGAAAGAAAATTAACATATAAATTTTCTAAAGGGGACCCTAATCCATTTCAGTAATTGTTTGAACTGCCACTTTACTTTCCGCTAATACTTGTCTAGCACGATTGATAATTAACTAGTATGTGTATACTTTAAGGTTAAACCATTCCAAAGCCCTTTGTAAATATCATGAATACTTGTAGTATTTACTTTGGAATACAGCTACCATGCATAAAACGTGATATACATACACAGTGCCAGAATATTAAAAATTTCATATGCTTAGTTGCTTTCTTGACCTATTAAGAAACATGCTGGAAATTTAGTTCTTTATGTAAGTCTAGTGGACAATGAAATAGATTTTAAAGGTGCATTAATAATTTATGAAATTTTAAAATAGAAGTAATAACATTCTCATTAATTGATTCTCTGATTTACAATAGATCAATTTATATACGCATATCTCATAACAACTTTGTACACCTGGCATTACATAATTGGGTCTCTTCTAACTAAATGCCTAACTGATTTAACTACCTAATGAACACTTAGTTGACTGCTAACACCTAACTAACTTTTGCATTAATCGCAGGCTTCTGGGTCGGATCTGAATCTCTGTCAGCCCCCAAGTGAATGGGGGATGTCGTCACCATGAACTTGGGTGTCAAATATTGGAAACAAGTATGAGATAAATCTTTTGTTAAAATATCATCTAGTTGGTCAGTGGAAGAGGCACGGTGAATGACTATTTTTAGCAAGAACTTGTTCTCGGACATAGTGATAAACTACTTAAATGTGCTTTGTTTTACCATGAAAAACAGGATTAGATGTTAAATCAATAGCTGAGAAGTTCTCACACCACACTATAGGAGAGGGTTGACTTTGAATATGAAGATCATGAGGACTCATACGAAGCCAAGTGAGTTCAGCTACAACTTGGGCTAGATCCCTATACGTATTTGTAGAAGATTAGGCAGTTGTAGCCTTTTTCTTTGCAGACCCAAAAAATCAATTTTTAACAAAGAAAACACAATAGCCGGTTGTTGATCTTCTATCTTTAGAATCACCCCCCCCCCCCCAATCCGAATCAGCATAAGTAGTGAGAACAAATGAAATGCGATTGAAGGTAAGACCATGATCAGTATTCCCTTTGAGATACCTCAGCATTCTTTTGACATTGCAAAATTCACTGTTTGTTGGATTTTGCATATGTTGACATGCTCGATTAACTGCGAAGGCTAAATCTGGTCTGGTAATTGTTAAGAATTGCAGAGCCTCTTTAAATAGCCATTACGAAACATGGGGCCCTAGTCTCTTGACAAAATAAGTCTAGTAATTTTATTTTAAATAAATATCTCTTGACAAAATAAAAAATTTAATCTCTGCTCTCTTATGCTCACCCCCTCCCCTCTTCGCTCAATTCTCATCTCTCTCCCCTTTTGAGAAAGCTCAGTGTCATGCTAAAATGGGATTGCCTTCTGTCTTAGGTGGAGCACGAACATCAACCAACATGACCTCCCTTGAAACTTCTCGTCAACTGTTTCCCCTACCACTATTCGATTGGTGATGATTACAATGCGTTTCTCTCTTCGTATAATCCACCATCTTATGCTCGAAATCACCATACTCATAACTCTTGATATTTTCTGAGGCGGGGATGTTGAATTTGTCATCTTTGACGGAGTTACTTGTGTCGTGTATATATACTTCATCCTTGAGAGAGTATTGTACTACTTAATGGAGCATAGAGATTCATTGGAGATTCAACTTGACATGAAAACTCATTTGTTACACTTGAAAATAACGACCATTATTTTGTTTCGTTCTCTCATTCAACCTTGTCCTGGTACACACCATAAAAAATTTCTATATTTTTGACATTACACCTTGCCGTAAACTTGTTACATGAGAAAACACATATTTCTTTTTAAAGTGGGATAGGAAAGCCATTTTGTATGTTTTTCTTCCGTTGGGCCAAGATCGACTAGCCCCACTGCTCGCAGTCGCACATAAATTCATCCCACCTTACAAGAGCATTCCCTTGTAGTCCAGCTACAACCAACTTCACACACTTGACCTCGGTGGTGTTTTCCTAATCGAACACTTTCTCCATGGTGTTGAACAAATCAACAATTTCATCCAGATTCATATTGGTATTGAACATGGAGACATAAATACAAATATCCCCACGAGGAGCCTTCTCTAGGAGGCATAACATGAAGCCAATGTTACCCTTCCATCACTAGGTGCTGCCTTCGGACCCTCTAGGATCTCCCCGCCCTTGCGTTCTTCCATCAGGACTCCCTCCTCTTTCGAAACCCCAACCATGGCCACCTAACGTTGTCCTCCCAAAGATGGCCTCTGCCCCGTGCTAATTGTTCGAGAGCCTAAATCCCGAATGTTCTCGTTTTGGACAATCAAACACCATATGTCGAATTAACTTCAACACCTCCTATCATTAATCGGGACAACAAAAGAATCGGTTTTGTGTTTCCCATTCCTATAACTTGATGTTATCATTAGCAGGCATGGCATAGTCATCAGCTCTGAATGGGATCACGTCAATTTCAGAGTTTATTCTTATACAATACTAATTATCATTTTTAGACTGTAATACAAATTAATCTATTTGTTAGACTTTAATACATTTTTCGTCGCTAAGTGTCACCAAGATCGCTTTTAGTGGTGAAATTTTCACATTTAGCGCCCTAAAATGTACTAAAGTCTAATAAACTGATAAGTTTGTATTAAAGTCTAAAATCGAAAATTAATAATGTATGAAAGTCAAAAAAACATTTCAGATCCTCAATCAAAATTGACCAATATAGGGGACCTTGTTTTGGTTGTTGAATCCAGTCCCGCGCTCATTTATATTGGCCCTAATCCAGTCCCGCTCTCATTTTGAAATTTAGTAATTTCAGTAATGTCTTTAATGATCCTTGTTTTTGCACTCCTGATCTTTAGGTTTCACTCTCTTCGTCTTTTAATTGCATGAGAGGAGATGGGATTGGGTAAGACTTTGCAAGCTCTCTCTTTCTTGAGCTATTTGAAGCTTCGTCAAAAGTTTCTTGGGCCATTTTTGATACTATATCCTCTCGGTGTGACTGATGGATGGGTATCTGAGGCAGCAACCAATTTCGCAAAGAAGTTAAGGGTGCTTCGTTATGTTGGAGATAAGGAGCATCAATGCAACCTGTGCAGGAAGATGTATGAGCATGTAAACGTATCTGATGGAAAAACTTTACCTTTTGATGTGTTATTGACTACGTATGACATAGTATTGATGGATCAGGATTTTCTCTCTCAAATTCCATGGCATTATGTTGTTATTGACGAAGCACAAAGATTAAAAAATCCCTTGAGTGTTTCGTATAATGTCCTTAGAGACCGCTTTGTCATTCCCAGGCAGTTATTGTTGACTGGCACACCGATTCAAACAAATATTACAGAACTTTGGCCTTTGATGAGTTTTTGTTTGCCTTAAATATTTGGGACATTGGAGAAATTCGTTTCAACGTTTAAAGAAGCTGGAGATCCTTCGTCGGGTCATGATGCAGCAAAGGTTAAGGAATAATTTAAAATTTTAAAATTTTATTTGGGAGCATTCATGCTTTGGAGAACAAAATCTAAGCTTATCGAATCAGAACTCTTATGCTTCTACGTCTTACTGAGATTATCGTGATGGCACCCCTCTCCGCCCTGCAGAAAAAGGTTGACATGTCAATTTTAAGGAAAGAGCTCCCTAGGCTTCTAGCACTCGCTTCTGGAGATTGTAATCATCAGTAACTACAGAATATTGTAATAAAGCTACAAAAAGCATGTAGTCCTCTGTATATTTTCCCTGGTATTGAGCTTGAACCATATGAAGAGCGTGAACACTTGGTCCAGGCTTGTGGCGAACTTATAATCTTGGACCAAATACTTCAGAAACTACATGCTTCTGGACATCTTGTTCTCCTGTTTGCCTAGATGACCCATATCCTTGATATATTGCAGGACTTTATGGAGTTGAGGAAATATTTTTATGAGTGTCTTGACAGATCAATACGGGCTGAGGAGCGATTTGCTGCAATTAAAAGCTTCAGCCGAAAATCAGTCGAAGGAAATTTTAACCCTGAAGTTGATCCGAACAGTGCATTTGTATTCATGATTTCTACAAGATCTAGGGGAGTGGACCTGAATCTTGTGGCTGCTGATACGGTTATATTTAATGAGAAAAATTGGAATCCCCAAGTTGACAAGCAGGCGCTGCAGCGTGCACACCGAATTGGTCGGATGAATTCTTGTTATCAATAAACTTATTTTCTGAACGAAAGTGGAAGAGGTTATTATGCATAGAGTAGAAAGGAAGGTTGCAGCTGAGCCATAATGTTATAGTTGATGATGTTATGGATAATGAAGGGAAAGAAATGACAGTACTTGAAGATGGTGACCTCCTATTAGTGATATTTGGGTTACACATGTTAGATCCAACAGAGGTAAGCAATGAAAATCCAGATCAATTGAATGTGCCTGATTTGAGTGCTATGGTTAGATCCAACAGAGGTAAGCAATTAAATTTTGTATAGGGTTCTCTAATCCATTTTAGTAATAGTTTGCACTGTCACTTTACTTTCCTCTATTACTTGTCTAACATGATTGATAATTAACTAGTATGTGAATAGTTTAAGGTTAAACCATTCCAAAGTCCTTTGTAAGTGTCATGAATACTTCTAGTAAATGCCTAACTGATTTTAAAGGTGCATTAATAATTGAAGAGATTTTTAAACAGAAGTAATAACATTCTCATTACATGATTCTTGGATTTACAATAGATCGATTTATATACACATATCTCATAACAACTTTGTTCACATGGCATTAAATAATTGGATCTACTCTAACTAAATCCCCAACTGATTTAATTATCTAACTAACACTTAGCTGACTGTTAACTAGCTGAGTTAACACCTAACTAACTTGTGCAATAATCGTAACCTTTTCGTTTGATCTGAATCTCTGTCAGCCCCCCTCAAGTGAAACGGGGAAGTAGTCACCATGAGCATGGGTGTCAAATATTGTAAACGAGTAGGAGATAAGTCTTTTGTAAAAATATAATCTAGTTGGTCAGTGGAAGAGGCATGAATATTTTTAGCAAGAATGTGTTCTCGTACATAGTGATAAACTACTTTAATGTGCTTTGTTATAGCTTGAAAAATAGGGTTAGATGTTGAAGCAATATCTGAGAGATTACCACACCACACCACACAATAGGAGAGGGTTGACTTTGAATATGAAGATCATGAAGAAGCATACGAAGCCAAGTGAGTTCAGCTGTAACTTAGGCTAGAGCAGTATACTAGTCTTTGTAGAAGATTTGGCAATTGTAGCCATTTTCTTTGCAGACCAAAAAAATCAGATTTGAACAGAGAAATACACAATATCCTGTTGTTGATCTTCTATCTTTAGCATCACCCACCCAATCCGAATGAGCATAAGCAATGAGAAGGAATGAAGTGGGATTGAAGGTAAGACCATGATCAATATTCCCTTTGAGATACCTCAACATTCTCTTGAAATTGGAAAAAATACTGATTGTTGGATTTTGCATATGTTGACATTAGAAGAATCGGTGTTTTTTTCCCGTTCCTAGAATTTGATGTTATCATTGGCAGGAATGGCACAGTCATCAGCTTTAAATGGGTTAACCTCAATTTCAAATTTTTTTTTTACGTTAATACATTAGTAATTATCATTTTTAGACTTTACTTTAGTACATTCTAGTCGCTAAATGTCACCAAAGATCACTTTTAGTGGCAAAATTTTCACATTTAGTGACCAAAAAAGTATCAAAGTCTAATAAACCGATAAATTTGCATTAAAGTCTAAAATCGAAAATTAATAATGTATTAAAGTAAAAAAAACATTTCAAATCCTCAATCAAAATTGACCAATGCTAAGGGTCCGATTTTTGGTTGTTGAATCCAGTCTTGCACTCATTTATATTTGTTTCCAGTCCCGCGCTCATTTTGAATTTTCTAATTTCAGTAGCGTATACAATGATCTCTATTTTTTCACTCTTGATCTTTGGATTTCACAAAGAACGTACACGATATTTTCGCCAATGACTCAATTGGCACCATTAATTGAATCCACAACAACAGGTTCAACACGCTAAAAGGTTTTGTTCGGCTTCTTTAGTGATAATACTACCTTTCAAAGATTTGGCGAGGGAAATATTAACTAGATTATCTTTTTATTTGATTTAATCTAAGTGATTTCTTTAATGTTCTAGCAAATGTCTAAAAAGCTAAGGTCCCCTGTTAGTGGATATAATATAGTTTTATCACAATACAATTTTTTTTAGTTAGGTTTTAGTTTTTTCCACTTTTTGTTAGCACATTGTTTTCAGTATTGGCCCATACCAGTTGCAAATGAGATTTACTTCAGCATACTATAACCATTATGAACTATTACATATGGCATTTTGAAAGAAAATTAACATGTAAATTTTATAAGGGGTACTCTACTCCATTTCAGTAATACTTTGCACTGTCGCTTTACTTCAACTATTACTTGTCTAATATGATTGATAATTAACTAGTATGTGGATAGTTTAAGGTTAAACCATTATAAACCCCTCTGTAAGTGGTTTGAATACTTCTACTCGGTGGTGGATCCAGGATTTTTGTTCAAAGGGAGTCTAACTTTCGAGTGGTGCCGGGGGTTCGGGAGCGGAAGCCTCGGAGGCAAATTTTTTGGGGCTTAATTTAAGTTTGATTCAAGTTTTAAACAGGTAAAATATAAGCGCTAACAAGGAAATTAATAAAAGCTAGCAACAAAATGACTTAACAGTTAACAAATGATTCTATGTTAGCCATGAAACACAATCATTTTCTTTTTCCTTTTTATATTCAAAACTTCAGAAAAAACATCAATTGTAATCTAAATTAAAGAGCATGAATCATATAAAATCGCTATAGTTTAGAGGGATTTATTGCATTACCGTAAAAATGAACCTTTACGGCTAAATATACTTATATGTTAAAGCTTCGAATTTATTTGCATCGCGCTGTTTGAGTTTTGAGCCAAAAATGTGTAATATTTCGACAAATATTTTTTCAATTGTAAAATGAGCTTTTAAGTGATCTCTCTTTGATGGTAAACATGTAGAACAATTAGTCCAACCATAAAACATGTTTAGTGTGAACCCCCCTATTAACCTCAACAATATTTTACTTGACTTATTTGCCCCTTTAAAATTAAATATCTCTCAAACTATTAGTCGATTTGAATAAAAATTTATATATCTAGAAATCTCTCGACGAGATCTATCAAAAAATTTATATATCCAGAAATCTCTCGACGAGATCAATCAAAAGAGATATATGAATGATATTTAATTTTGAAGTTTGAAATTTCCGTCGAAGTCACCTTTATGTCGTCGGGTACTCGCCGGAGTCACATGGGTGTCTCCGGCGTTCACCGGAGTGTGTTTGAGTTCAATTGAGCATCACCGGAGTTCACGGGGTGTCACCTGAGACATCAAGTGGGTTAAAATATAGAGATAATGAATTAATAGTTAGTTAATTATGATAGAGGGTTGTTTGGTTTACTCTAAAATATGAGGGGATTCTCACAAAACATGTTTTAATCTTGAGTTTTTTGTTCCAAGGTTTGGAATTAAGGGGATATGTAAGTGCCTCTTGTAATATTTGTAACAAAATGGATATTTTAAAATACAAATTTTATAAGTAAAAGAACGACTAACTACAGCAACAACACCATAAAAGGAGTTGGAGTAGGTCCTTTAACCATAAGATTTACAATGACAAGTCTGTTTTTATTTTGTGCAGTGAAACCAAGTGCTCCGCTCTACCTACAGGTGAAGCCCAGTCTTATATATTTTTAATTTGGGGCTAGGCCTTTGTTCAACCTATTGTATAGATACAGTGCACAACTAATAGACCATTTTATAAGTTTGTTCAGCTTCAACTCATTTCAAAATGAGTATTAATAGTTTGTCTTGCCTAGTTTATTCCAATTTTTACATAATAGTGTTGATTTAACAGCATCTCCCAGGCTTGTTTGTGAATGATGATTTTGTCTCTACAAAGCATGGACCAAACTTAATAACCATACTAATAAAAAAAACTCCCAAACAAAGCAAATGTTTATTTTCATGACAAAATAATTGTCGGGGAAGGATCACGCACAACAGTTGGAATGTCGCAGGCAACTACAATACTTATTTTTCATATTTTTAACCATTTTTTTATAATTTCTGTCTTTTTTAAAACATTACAAATGAACATGCCATTATATTTTTTAAATCAAAACATTTTTTATAAAAAAAAATAATACTTAACTTGTTGCAGCAATCCAACTGTTACAGGGTGAGACGCACACGAAAAATGAAATTTCAATGGAAGGTTAAATATGCCCAATGCCTTGGATAAAATCAATGTTTGGGGGGAGAGAAGTAGCACCGGAGCATTTCAGCATGACATTTAAATTGACACTTGCACAACTTGAAAAGACACATGAAATGTCCCCTAATGCCCGGACCATATGTACACATCAGCTTAATTTCAACTTGTTTACATTTTAACAAAATTCAGTTTCTTTTTTTTTATAATACCAACAATTGGGGTTGGTATAAAATAATGGAATCCTAAGAGTACAACATATCAATGCCTTCTGAAGTATATATGCTACTGGTCTGAAAAATTAATAGTAACACATAACAGAATAATTTGTATCCAATACTAGTGTTATTCTAAATATCTGACAAACAAGAGTAATTTATACTTCATTAGTTATCATCATAAGAAACATGAAAATTGGTAGTGCATCCAGATCAATCATAGACCTTTGCAGCATATGGAGGATCATCTAGTCCCAACTCATAGTACCTTTTATTAACATCACATGTGCAAAAAACATCAATAACCATAACTACATGTTAATTTATAAGCCCCACCAAAAGATTAGCACATGGTTGGCAAACAAGGTAAATTATGTGCAAAACATCACATTCAAAATTTTACATGCTATTCCAGAACAATTATAAATTTCCCATCATTCCATATAGAAGAAAATTTTAAAGGACAATGCTTCCACAAATTTGTAACCTATAATTTCAACAACAATAATTGGTTGGTTCTTACTAAAGCAAGACTTTATCCTGGTGCTTGTTTTGTTCGAGTTTTAGTGGTTTCCCGAAATTTAAATCGGTAAATTCGCACATACAATTTTAGCATATTAGACTACACATGTTTAATTATCAATTCAGGATTCCAGAAACCACAATATATCGAACCAAACAAGCACTTAGAATAAAGTATATAACATTTACCCCTGTTAATCCACGAATTCATTTGGTCAAACCCGAAAGCTACAAAATATTTCCATGTTTTCCTTTGAGAGACGAACAAGTGGCTATGACGGTCAATTGTAAGGTTCACTGTGATGTTAAATAAGTAGGACAAATTTCAACCTTTTGCAGCCTGTATTAGGTTCTTAGGAAGACACTTTCAACGGATCCCCTTTGGTCAAATGTTTTTAAGTAGAGTTGTTCTATTATTTTGAACATTATTTGTAAAACTACATATTGTTATATTTATATGAAACAACATACATCTTATCTATCTCCTAAATTGAAATAAACTTGTCAAATATTTTAGAAATAATATTATGAGATGTAAAAACGATATGATGTTCTATCTTAACTCCTCCCCCCCACCCCCACCAAAAAAAGAACTTCCAGTGACCCGATCAGGACTATTAGATACAAACCTTTTGAAATTAATTGACCATCTTGCTTTTGTATTATCTAGTTCTACCCTTGGGTCGTATTTTAACCTGACACGACACGACAAAAATATATTAAACCCGAACACGACAAGACTTCGTGTTTTTTTAGTAACACGAACACGACCCATTAAAAACACGCCATGACACGATTAACACGAATTATAATTTTCCATCCAATTTGACACGATAAACACGATTGACACGAATTATAACTTATCATCTAATTTTTGTTTTCAGGACTACATCTAGAGTACTTTTAGTAAACAAATTATCAACAACAATTATGAAAATTATTCAAACTCTGTATAAAAATAATTTTGCAGCGAAAGTGCGACACTATTATAATTCTGTACAAAAATAGTTGCAGAATTTAACTTCTGCACAAAAGGAATTAAATTCTGCACAAAATAAGTGGGTTAACATTGAATGAGACACAAAAATTCTACATAACAGCAAAAAAAGAGAACATTCTTCCATAATTATGCCATTCCAAAAAAAAAGGACATCACACTGTTGTGAATTCTGCATAACAGCGATAGTGAAAGACAAAAAAAGTGTCCAAAATAAAATAGCAAAACAATATTTATAGTCCAAAACAAAAAGAGCAACTCTCTCAATAACAGTGACAAAGTTAGTATACCATTGCAAAAGGATAGAGTAACTCTCTAAATAACAGTAACAGTCTCCAAAACAACGGCCATTCCTCTTGTGCTTCAATTATCACATCAAACTCAAGCCATGCCTCTTGTGCTTCAATTATCAACTCACCCTCAACTGCATTTTCATTGTCATCCTCGAATGAGTTGTCTTCTCCGCTCTCCTCCATCTAAAACACAATATACAGTGTTAAAAAAACTACATAGTCAAAAAAATATACTCCCAAAAAAAATACACTCTAAAAAAACACTGTAAAAAATATACACACTATGAGATTTGGTTTGTTATTCCACTGTAAATTTAGAGAAACTAAAAAATACATGATTTAAATTATATTACACAAGTAAACTTAAATATAGGAAGGTAGTCGGAATCATAATAGATAAAAATTTTAACAATGACATGGTAACTATTATTAGGAGATGCGATACACTTATATTTGTAAAATATATGATAGAGATGAATAAAAATAGCCGGAGATGAATTGAAATATACGACAAGTCTTTAAAAATAATCAGATTACATGATCATCCATTCAATAAGTATTCAGATATTCATTGAAATCAATCCCATTTATCTCGTTAGATGCATAATCTTTTAGAGATCTCAAACAAGTATAAATATTGGTGAAAAACAGCTCTCGCATTACAGTAACTTATATCTCGTTTGTTGACTATTTTGTTATCATCTTCTTTATTTTTATTTTCTATTTTTCGAAAACATATCATAAAACTTTTTTTGCATCATGAGGGTGCTTGGAAAAATGGTCAGGGTGCTTAAACGCACTGAATTACCAGTGTTGTGCAGATCGGGTTTGTTTTAATATAAATTAATACAGCCAAATCCTATAATATAAATTAATATATTAACATTTAGTTTTTATCTATTATGAGATTTTGGTTTGTTATTCCAGGTCGGATTGTCAAAAAATACACCCAAAAAATATATTCTCAAAAAATATTCGAGATCGGGTGTTCTAAAAAATACACCCAATATCAACGCACATAGTGGTGTTCATCCAGATCAGATTACCTCGTCATAAATAAATATCAACGCACTTAATATGAGATCGGGTTTAATAAACGCACATAAATAAATATGAGATCAAATTTTGAGAGTGTTACCTCATCATTTTCTTCCAGATCCGGTTCAATATCAACAAGATTGGTTGTAGCTTTCTTCTTTACATTCATGGCGTGAGACCTTTTTTCTACTGTTTAGAGTTGTGTTGGAGGTGAGATTTGCAAATCTTCAGTATTTCTCTCTGATCTTTTTGGGTTTGTTTAACAAATTTATAGGTTTTCATATTCAGGGGAAGTGGAAGTGAAACCGAATATAAGATCTTTGGAAAGGTAAAAGTCACATATGAAGCTTTGGAAGTATTATGTTTTGAAAGCCAAAAGGTTTTAGAGTAAGGAAGAGTCTAGTCTTAAAACTGGAAGAGAAAGGGACGTTCCCTCATTCAGAGACTAATGTAACCAAAAAGCCTCTCCTAGAACCTCTCACAATTGCTAATAAAAAAATAATCAAATTATAAAAATTTACGAATATTTTTAGGCAAGTTTTTTTCTCTTATTACTTATTTTTACTTTCGAGTTATATAGTTTTGAGTAAACTATTCCATTAGTCCTCCACCTTTTCATTTATCTCAATTTCGTTCCTCTCCTTTTTTTTTCAATTTAACCCTCAACCTTTTATTTTGTATCAATTTACTCCTTTTGTTAACTATTTTGGATACATTTGAATATTTTACCCATCTTTATTGATAAATAATCAAATGGGTGTTATAAAATTTGAAAAATAAACTATTTATTATTATTATTTGGGAATAAAAAATAGTTTTTATCAAAGAATAATAATAAAAAAATTGGTTTAATTTATTTTATCCCAGTTGTTTTTAATTTTTAACAGAAAAAACAGTGACAATCCCAAATGATTTTTTCTTTTATTTCCAGTTTTTCTGCAAAAAATTGATTTTTAGATATTTTTAATAGAAAAATTATTAACATTTCCAAAATATTTTTTCCATTAAAGCAAAGAAAAAACGGTAGAAATATTTATTCTCATATCTTTTTTCAAAATCTTATCTCAGCGAATATTTTTACCGTTTTTTCTTTGCTTTAATTAGAAAAACTGTAAATGAAGAAAAAAACGTTTTGGGAGTGTTTAGCATTTTTCAATTAAAAATATCTAAAAATGTGTTTTTAATTGAAAAATTGGACATAAAAGAAAAACAATTTTGGGATTGTAACCATTTTTTGGGAAAAAAAGTTTTAAAAAGTAGGACTTTTTTTCAATAAAAAAGGAGATAATTTTTTTTTCAAATTTTACAACGCTCATTTGATTTTATTAATAATGAAAATGAAACAAGAACGTAAAAAAAATCCGAAAGTGAATATTTGTATCGTTTTTCTTTGCTTTAATAGAAAAATTATTTTTGAAATTTTAACGTTTTCTATTAAAAATATCTAAAAATAAGAGAATATTCGATAAATGGGTGTTTGAGGGACTGAATGAATTAAACTAAAAATAGGTATTTTAGTTGTGTTTTTATGTGGTGAGTGACTTTTATGAACAAAATAAAAATGCTTAGACCAAACGTGAATTAAAAAATGTTCAAGGGAATTTTTGGTAATTGATCCTAATAAAGGTCGTATCGAGAGCACAAGGCTCCCGTTAAACTATAGGGTATGCGAGAGGCGAATGTCCATTTATATGGATAGACTACTCCCATAATTGGAACCGAAGACCATGTTATATATAAATATATAACTGTGTCGGTGGCATGACAATAATTCACTCTGCAATGTTATGATAAAAAATGCAATTATTACAAATTAATAACTATTTTTTGTCAATTATAATAAATTAACTAATTGCACCTACATTATATTGATCCCATTGCCTTTATAGGACCTAATAGCGCCAATAGTACAATTTGTTCCAACGAAACATAAGCGACAATCAAAACATAAATCATGCCACTTTCACATAAGCAACAATCAAAACACAAACCTTTATAATCAGACATATAAATACAAAATTTTCACTTGTTTCTCATTAGTTTGGCCTCAATCTAAAAAATAAGCAGCTCAAGTGGAGACGTTAAAATATTTTGTAGTGGTTCCTCTTAGAGCAGTTCTACTCTCACGGAAATATGGACTGAAAAACTAACCGAATGTCAACATGGGAAGCAAGAGAGGTGTGAAAACCATTACAAATTGTTATGACTACATAATTACCCTTTATATGTATGTTAATTACAATTAAACCATATATATATATATATATATATAGAGAGAGAGAGAGAGAGAGAGAGAGAGAGTCCTGCTCTTGTGCAGACTATTCCGCATTTTAAGAATGCGGACCGGGCATGTGTCACCTGGCGGTGAGCGCAGAAAAGAGTGATAGTGTGCCTATAATTTAGGCGATAATTTCTTGGCGCACCGTTAGTTGACACATGTCCAGTCCGCATTCTTAAAATGCGAACTAGTCCGCACAAGAGAATTATATATATATACACACACATACTAAAAAAAACCTTTATTTGTATATTAATTTTGTAAAAGATCTATGTGAAAACATGGATTGACAATTGGGGGATTGTCTCATATATTGAAATACGAACCATTATAGACCTCTAAGACTATAATGTAATAATTTTAGTTTTATTATTTTTAAAACTAACCCAATCTGTAGGAGCCCCGACACGCCCCGTTTATTAAATGGGACGGGTTAGGAGTTAATTTAAATAAAAATCAACCCGTCCCGCCCCACCCCATTTATTAAATGGGGTGGGTTAGGATTTTGCCAAATCCATCCCAAAGCCGCCCCGTTGCCATCCTTATCAATGAGGTAGGACTACGCCTGTCAATATGGGCTCTTGATGATGAAATCATCTATAACCCACCCAAAACTATGTGTTTGAGGCCCATTAATTTTGTTTGTGGGTCAAAATGGTTTCATTGATCCAATAAGTCGGTTTATTGGTGGGTCAAAATGGTTTTGGAACCTCTCAAAAACAAAACTCAAACTACTTTAACTAAAAGAGTTGGCTACTCAATATCTTAAAGGTTAAACTTCAAAATGCAAATTTAACTGTTAAGACCCTCAAATCAAAATGCTAGAAACTTC
Organism: Sambucus nigra; assembly: GCA_949130495.1. NCBI lineage: Eukaryota > Viridiplantae > Streptophyta > Magnoliopsida > Dipsacales > Adoxaceae > Sambucus > Sambucus nigra. Next base: position 10,347,585 of record OX422210.1, read on the forward strand.
AAATTTCTATATTTCATTTTGATTTTTTAAGAGACTAAGGAGTTTATAGATTTTTTTTTATTGAAGTACTTACTCGAATATTTTTTTTCAAAGAGTTTGTCTAGGCCGACACAATTGTTAACACAATTTGCTAAAAGACAAAAATGAAACCTTTAGTACATCTGTTTTTTTTTTCTTTTTTTAATAAAAACTAAAAATTTGTATTTTCCATAAAAACACTTTTTTTTTAAAATTTATTGAAAATTCAAATTTTTAGTTTTTATGAAAAAAAAATCAATAAAAATGTTTTTTTTAAATGTTTTTAACTTTTTATAACTGCTTTAAAAAACAAAACAAAAAACATTTCAACGTTTTTTAAAAAAATTATTAAAAATTTGTATTTTCAATAAAAGGCACTTAAAAAAGTCATTAAATGACGTGGATCCGCGCCAGCGGCACTAACCAATCGCGATGTTGACGTGGATCCGCGTTTTAAAAGTTGACGCGGACCCACATTATCGCGATTGGTTAGTGCTGCTGGCGCGGACCTACATCATCATCGCGATTGGTTTGTACCGCTGGTGCGGACCCACATTATTTAATGACTTTTTGTTTTTAAAACGTTGAAATGTTTTTTATAAATAATTATAAAAAGTTTAAATCATTTAAAAAAAACTGTTTTTATTGAATTTTTTGTAATAAAAACTAAAAATTTGTATTTTCTATAAAACCTGATTTTTATAAACTTAAAAAAAAATGTTTTTATGTAAAATACAATTTTTTAGTTTTTATTAAAAAAAGAAAAAAATGGTTTTTTTTTAGCAAATTGTGTCAACAATTGTGTCGGCCTAGACAAACTCTTTTTTGAAAAGTATTATATCATGTTCATCCGTATATGGTATAGTAATATTTTTTAAAACGGGTCAACCCGAACCGACCCGTCCACGTTATTCTGGTTGACCCGCCTTTGACCCGTCCATATTTGTCCGTATTTACTTTTTATCCGGCCATTGTAGGATGGAGGGAAGTATTTTTATTTGAGCACACACACCCAAAGGTTTATCGGGTTAATGAAAAGGTTCCAAAGAAGTTTAACCATGAATTTTATTACCTCCTTGGTGACTCCTCGTGTGAATAGATCTTATTTTTATTGATGGTGGCCATCCACCGTCATCCACTCTAAATTCTTTTATTGACCCATCATAAAACACACACACACACACACACACACACACACATATATATATATATGTCCGATCCTGACAATGATCGACCCGACGCCGTTAATGGTGGTGATTCTAATCGAAAAAAAGATGGGTTAGTTAGAAAGGCTCTGTTTCGTTTCAGAAAAGTAAAACGCCGACTCCGAAGACCAAAAGATCAACCCTCTTCCTCGTCTTCAAATCCTGGATGTTTGCGTTGTTGTTTCAGGTTGAAATCTCATGACGCATTGAGAGCCTTGATCGAGACTAATGATTTTTATTCCAAAGATTGCACTACCCATTTCGATGCACGTGAAAACTGATTGCTGAGTGGGATTGTTTGAATTGGGTAAAGGGTTTTATCTGATTCATATATGTTCTTACATGGATGGATGGTTGATTTTTATTGCAGCATAAGGTGGATTATTATATAATGCAAAAAGAAATCACCTAATGAATTTAGTAGTTTAAAAATATTTTGACAGTTTACAAATTGGAATGTTTGCTTCTGGTAATTGGTTATATTATTTGTACTAGGTAGGGATGATTGAATGAGATGTGGTTTCTTTCATATATTGAATTGTTGGAATATTATTATTTGTCTTTTGATATCATATGCCTATGTTTTTACATGGGCTGATTGGGATGGAATGTGAGAGATGAACAAAAATGATGTCTTCATAATTTGTTCTTTATAACAGTTGAGCATTTAGCTTTTTAGCAGCATAACTATTAATATTTTTCTTCATTATGTTTACTTTTTTTTCCTCCCAGTTTTTATTGTTTGCATTGTAACATTTCTAGGCACTTTGATCCCCTGGGAACTCACCTTTATGTATTTGTGATTAATATTTAATGACTTATTTTTGTTTTTATTTTGGTTTCGAGGCACTTATTTGGTCACTCATTTTTTTTGGCTATTGCATTTGTGTGGTGATTTAAGACATCTCAGGTATTCGGTTTTAGTTGTATTTTTCGCCATTCTACTTTGTAATTTTTTTCAATCAGGGTAATGATTAGGACTTTGACCTAAGAAAGATGAAGTAGTTATGGAATGTGGCTCAACTAGCCTAACCCTCTGTTTTGTCGAACTGACCTGTACATGAAACAAGTGGCGGATCTAGGATTTTAATTCAACTGGGGAGAAATTCAATCAATTTTTTTTGGGTATAACTGATTTGAGTATAATTTTGTTGGTTATAATTTTTGGATATAATTTTTTGTGTATAATTGTTTGGGTATAATTGATTTGGAAAAAAAAAACAGATCGAAGGGAAATTAAGGGGGTGGCCTGGATTAGATGTCATAATTAGGACCCCGATACTAATTAATCATGATATATGTGGGTTTGGACTATTAACGGGGCACACTATTGGGGTTTTCTTCTACCACAATATCTCGAGGATACTTTACCAAAAATTAATTAAAATTCAAACTAATTTTATGGACAAAAAACTAAATTTTATGCAAAAATTATCAAAATTATACACAAAAGAAACTCACTAATTTTATTAGACTAAATAAACTGTAAAAACTAAATTTCAGACTATATACACAAAAGAAACTAAATTTTATGCAAGAGAACAGGGGAATAATACCTGTTGTGGGATGATCTTGCAAGCTAGAGCAGGGGAATAACACCACCGTAAATCAAATCTTAAAATCTAAAACTATAACCAACATCACCACCCAGCCACTGATTTTTTTTTCTAAATCACCCCCCTCCCACCACCCCTACCCACCATCACACCACTACATATTCGTTCTACAATGAATATAAACCAAACTTTACTGTGAAGTCAACCAAAAATCTAAAAAATAAAACATGTAGTTTTATTTGGATTTAATCGTTTGGGATTTAACCATTTGGGATTAACATTAGAACCAACACCTTAAAAACCCACTTACAAAACCCAGATGAAACATCATAATGGTGTCAAAAAAATTCTTAAAAACCCACTTACAAAACCCAATCTGGGAAAAAAAATAGTTTTCAAACCAAATCTGAAAAAGACCCACATATCCATATATATATGGAAAATGCTACAAACACCAACTCTCAATACCAATCCAGTACCGATTGTGCTTTAAATGTATTGTACCATCATGGGACCTACACTTTAATACATGAGACCTACACATTTGTACAATCATTTAAAACACATTCGGTACTTCATTGGTACTAAGAGTAGGTGTACATATCATTATTCTATATATATATATATATATATATATATATATATATATATATATATATATAACCCATAACTAAACCTCTGTTAATCCCACACAAACCTCACCAAAATCTTCAAAAACCCACCTCAACGATCACCTCCTTATACCCCACCTACCTTTCAACTCGCCAACCCTTTTTTACCCAATGACCCGAACTCAGATGCTCCGTTTTTAACCCATCCAGACCAGCTGCTCAATACAAGACAATAACCCTATTTTTTTTTCAAATCTGAACCAGGGCGGCTACCCCATCTCGTCCTAACGTGCGTCCGCCCCTGCATGAAACCATGTAAACTGCATATTGCAAAGCTACTCCTATAATTGTCATTTCTTTTCACTCTATTGTGCAAGCTATCAATGATCCATATCCTTCCTCTTTGGTTCATAAGTTTAGTTTGTCCAAACATATCCCCGCCAAGATCTCCATTTGTTCAAAATATACTCCCACCAAAAGGACAATATTAAAGCAATAGGAATTAAATTGTCTTCCAGATGATTTTCATTCCAAAGTGACTTGAAAAGTATCCCTGATTTATTCCTTCAATGCTCTACTGAAAAGTAGCCCTCATTTAACTTCTTTTCACTAAATTATATTATTCTTGGCTGCTGAAAAGATCTCAACATAACTTTATGAAGTTTTTGTTAAATTCTCTACCAATTATAATATTTTTGGGATTTTGGAAGAGTAGGAACAATTCTTATCATCGAGAATGCTATTAAACCTATTCAAAACATAGCCTACTCTATGAAATTTGAAGATAAACCAAACTACTTTGAACCTCACAGTGCTTGAGGTTGAAAACGAGTGCTCTAATTGAAGCAATGCGGACCAAAAGAACAAATAATAGTGTCATTCCCAAGCACTTCCTTAAGGTTGGTCTCTCTCTTTCTCTCTCTCTCTCTCTCCATTTAAAGTCAGCAATTCAGTTTTTTTACACGAAATTTATTTCTTGTTTTTTTACATATATACGAGTTTTCTTTCGTCGGGGGTTTTCTCCACTCTTATTTTGGGTTCTCTTCTAGAAAGAATGAACTCAGGGTATATGTATTAATAAATAAGGATAAGAATCGTGTGCATTGGACAAATAAACATGTTAGTTATAACAAATTGATGCTTGCCTTTAGTTGTTTGGTGTAATTTTATTATTTCTTGAAGTGATGTTATCAGAATTTGAGTTAAATTATAAGCACTGATGTTTGCCTCTTGATATTATTATTATAATTATATTATATAAATGTTATAAGTTCAAAGTTTATTATAGTTACTTCTTAATATATTTTTGATTTTTAGTTAAAAATTCTTTGAATGACACACACTTATTCAGAACTCCGGATTTTATTCATACCATAGATTGTTTTATATTTAGGATGAGGCTTACTATATTTCTATTGTGTTCAGCGTGTGGGATGTTTTAGGATTTTATTTTAGGATGATTGCTAAAATGAACAATGACCCCCAAGGTTGTTTTTGATGGACAGTAAGAAAAGTTGGGACCTCCTTATATTTTTTATAACCAAATAAAGTTGGTTAGGTTTTTTTATTTTGAACAAGTATGGTTAAGAGTTGTTGGTAAACAGGTATGATCTAAGTTAAGACTTTAGTGCTCTGATTTGACTTACCCAATAGCCACATGGAGGGTGCTTCCCGTTTGCGCAATGAATTCAGTAGCTAAGGAGTGAACGACTCTAATAAGATAAGTATAATTAGTGTTGCTCGCGAAAAATGAAGATTGCCTCCAGGTCTAGAGAGGTGGAAGGCGGGTTGTGGGGAGGTAAGCGGATAAAGTGTTGTTGTTTGGATGCGAGTGGTTGGTCAGTAGGTGTTATTGCTTTGTTATATAGGATTCAAGGTTGTTATACGTGTCTAATAAAAAATCGCAACCTCCCGAGAGTATTTGTGCTTCATAGGTATAAAGATAAATTGGATGGCTTGAGACGAGCTTCAAAGCCAAACATTTATCACATTAGTCCCAAATTTCACTTCATTTTCATATTGCGTCTTTCGGCACCTGTGTTTTCTGCATTATGTTCCATTACTACCCTGCTTATTTTTAAGCCTTACTATGCCCCTCTTGGTCTTAAAGAAATTGCACAACCCCTTCACTGAAAATTTCAGAATATCCAAACCATCAGTTTTCCTTACTTCTGACCATTTCCTCTTTGTTCCTGCTACTCCGATCGACCTTTTAGACATCTTTAAGGGTTACTAATGGCTAAATTTACTATTTCATTGGAGATTTCTTCAATATATTCGATGAGGACCGTTGGATTACTTGGGTCAGTTATTGAAAGGTAAAGGTATCTAATCTAGGGAACTTCTTTACCATCTTCAGGGAAGAAGATGTTGAGTTCTATGTCAGTGATTTACTCGACATCTTTTTTTAGACTGGTTGGATGTAATAACCCGCCCTTTTGGAGACGATTAAATCCCATAATTAAGTATAATTTGGGAATTTGGAGAATTTCTCGAATAGTGATGTTTGGGATTCTCGAGGATTTAATGATTTTGGAACGGTGTTATTAATTATTTTGGGACCATATAGGTCGAAATATTTTATTTATATGTCGCCACGGAGTATAGCAACAAAAAAGGTGAGATTTGGAGTAGAACACCGCATTTAAATATTTTGGATTAGAATAGTGATTTGCGGTCAAGTACCTCGGATGGAAATTTCGACTGCACCACGAGTTTCGGAATGTCCGAGATAGTCGGAAAAGAGTGTCCGATTGTCGAAATTGAGTTCCGGGTAATTTTGGAGTTAAATAGGCTCGTAATTGGGTAAACGAGTCATTTTTGGGTTTTTAGGGTTAAAACCCTTTTTCTCTCTATATATAGAGGAAGAGAGGAAATAAAGAAGAAAGAAGAGAGGGAAGAGAGAGAGAGGGAAGAAAAGAAGAAAAAGGGGGAGATTCCGGCCGGCCTCCGCGGGATTCGGCTCGAGGACGTCGGATTGTATCCACGAGGCAAGTGTTTACTTGCTTTATTTATTTTTGAGCATAAATATCTCATATCATTGTTGGTATAACATACCCTAATGATTTTGGGTTGGGTATTCGTGAATAAAACGGGTTTTCGGGTGATAAAACGAATAAACCCCTAAAATTGGTAAATTGGAGATTTTAGTAATTAACCAAATATATTGGGTGATTCCGGGTCCTGGGATGTTTAGGACCCGTATTATAAGTGTATTTGTTGTTGGTAGAAGTTGTAGGCCGTTGGGTGGAGAGATGGAAGCTTGGGGGAAGCTTCCATGGCCGAAACAGCTTCTCGGAGAAGAAGCTGCCCGACTTGATCGATCGATCGAGCCTCAGGGATCGATCGATCGAAGGCCATGGGTCGATCGATCGACCTCTGCTGAAAAGGGACAATTTCTTTAGGGTGATTTGGAAGGGATAGATTCCATTTCATCTTTCTTTGAGGATAATTAGGTAATAACCTAAGGGACCTTTTAGGACTTTAGGGTCCATAAATTAAGATAATTTAGGAGGGTAAAGTTAGGGTTTTAAGTATATAAACCTTAATCTATATTTTCGAGGAAAATAGAGTAATTGTAGAAATTGATGGATTAGGGTTCCTAACTTTAATTGGGGACTTCTAAACGATTATTTGGACTAGGTATAGTCTTGGGGTTTAAGGAAATGAAACCCTTAACCCATTTAGTTTAAGGTTGTTCGGGTGAGAGAAATCCTGAGGATAATTCTCGTAGGCATATAAGCCTATATAATTATGCTTATAGAAGGCATAATTATATCGATTATCGTTAAGTATTTCCTATGAGATAATTAGGATAATTTGGGGGTATATATATATACTTCACTTAGAGAAGAATAGTATCATTGGAGATATCCAATAAATCCTTAGAATAGGATTAAAGTATATAGTGATTATTAAAGTAAGAAATACTTTGGATTTAGAATCATGCAACTATGAATGCATGATTACGATTCCTGGAGGGAATCTTTGGGATATTTAGTCATCGCTAGATGCTATAGGCCACTAAGGCCATTTATATATATTCTAGGAAGAATATATAGGATATGTATATACTGTGTGTTTTAGGTATATATATATATGATGATGGAAATAATTTTGAAAATATATAAATGAATATTTTCAAAATGGAAAGAATAATGTTTTTTTTCATAATTAATAAAATATGGATTACACACCTCTCTAAATCGCTATCATATGGGAAGTTGCGTTCGTATGGTGAAGGCCCCTGGCTAATGATGCAGGGTGGATATAGTCCTATAGGCCATGTGAGCGTTTGTTGTTATATTTTCTGCGCTGGTTAGGAGATTCCGGGTGTGGTCTTGACTATCCCGCAGGCACATGGTCGCTTTCCGACGTCTTTCGATATAGGATCCCAGGTTGTCTTGGAGGCCCTGGAAGATGATAGCCATTTAGGGGCACGCACAATGGAGAAATCCGGACGGGCGGTCTTAGAACGGGTTTATTAAAGCAGTTCATAATAATGGATTTGCTTTAATTACATTTCCTAGATATAGGAAGGGAAATGGGTTATATATAAAGTGGCTTCGGTAAAACTTCCCGTATGGAAGAAGGGATGTGGAAGCATATGTTATGATCAAAGCATTTTTATGATAATGAAAATGTCTTTGAATACATTTCCTGAGTATAAAAAGGGAAATGGGATATTTTGATAAAGGAAAAGCTTTTTATGTTAATAAAATTGGCTTTCAAAAGGTATATGATTTATTAAAGCAATTCATGATAATGAATTGGCTTTTAAATACATTTCCTGGATATGAGAAGGGAAATGGAAGTTCTTGAAATGAAAAGGATAAGTATTTATAAATACTTCATGTATCAAGTAATCCTCAGTCCGGGAGATATTTATATTATCCGGAAGTATACTGTAGATGTATGTATATGTATAAATTGGGTGCCGAGGGTCTAATGAATCCCGACGATCGACCGTGCCGCATAGTAGTGTATCGGGGGGTTCCTTGTTTGGATTTCGCTTTGCGAGACACCCCACGCACGAATATGACACTGTGTTGAGACTGGGGAGAAGTTTAATCCTTAGTGCTCTTATATTATTAAATGTTTATGGTATATATATTATATATATCTTTCTGTACTTAGGGACTGGCGGATCTCAAAGATCGACCTTGCTGCATACTAGTGTATCGGGGGGGTTCCTTGTTTGGATTTCGCTTCACGAGACACCCCACGCACGAACATTGCATAGCGTCGAGATTAAAGTGAAGTTAGCCCTTAGTACATCTATTTGACTATCTAGGTTAGATAGTGGTTGGGTATTAGATTAGATTAGCAGGGTAGCTTGACTAGGAGGTTTTAAGGGATGCGCTAGGTGCTCACTGTTAGAGGAGAGGTGAGGGGTATCTCATGAGAGTGCGATACCAATTTAAATATGAGATAAAACTATTTTTCTAAAAATAAAGCACTTATGCAATTGCAAAATATTTTCTAAACATTCGGGATCTGACCCATTTGTCTACTCTCCTTTCTTTCTCTATACTGTATATATATAGGTGTCCAGACACAGGGACGCCTGGATGGAAACTCTTTCGTGTCAGACGCCTGATGCAGCAGCTGTGGATGCTTGCAGGTTATCGGTAGACGTTTCTTTCCTTGTACTCTAGATAGGAGTTATTGTATAAACACTCGAGCCAATGGCTCAATTGCATTTATTTATTCTTTCAGTACAACATTCGATATGGTTGTATTATTTGGACCGAGTGTTCGGTTATTTTAGTTCCTTTCATTTCCATTTCAGTTCATTACGCTTTTAATTGTGAATGTTTTAATTTGTGCGCTAAAAAGAGTAGTTAGATAAAAGTTTTTAACGGCCACCTAATAGGATATTAGTAATTAATTGGATTTTCGACAGTGATGCTAAGAATGATCCATATGAAACTCCTGTTTTAATTTAATATTGGAGTGATAGCCCGGTATCTTATTAGGCGGGGTGTTACAGATGGTATCAGAGTATCAGGTTCTAGTGTCTTTAGGAATCTGTGCGGACGTACTACGCTTTCAGCATTGCTCTTGATTTGTTATAGAGCCTCAGGAATAGGATTGTTGATTTCTATTGCGAGATTTCGTTCTCCTGCCATATTATGAGATTATAGAAATCTTTTGCGCCCTCGTTTGAAAATCGTGTGCGGAGCTTGGATGGCAGCAGGAGGTGAGGCTTAGCTGGTGCAGCTGGTAGAAGGTTGGGATGAGTACCTTAGTAGAGGTTACTCTCTCTATGGTAATTGTTAAGGATTATCTCAATGACTACTAAAGCATAGTAGTTCGAGTACCATAGTGCCGCCGTAGTAGGGTGTGGTACTAAAGTTGGATTTCCCCTTGGAGATAAGGAGTAGAAAGGGATCTTACGGATATTTCTAACCGTTAGTCCCCATGAATCAGCAGGATGAGAAGAATGCATCTTTGGAAATTTTTCGCCTAAGGTTTAGCGAGAGGCCGACGGTGAATAAGGATGAAGATGTTGTTATGAGTTTTACCTCAATTGAGGAGGTATATTTGGCGTGGCTAGATAAAGTCGCGGTATTAGTTAGCCCTGGACTCGTGTGTGTATTTTGAGTTGTGGCGGTCTCGATAACATTATAATGTATGACTATGTGTTTTCCGCAATAGCAGAATTTTATTTCCCTTCATTCGCTATAGAGGCGGGTGATTATATTTTGTATATATACGTATACGGTATATGGTGTAACGGAGCGATAGCTGGCTAATGATGGCAAGTCTATCGTGTCCGCAGTTCCTGGAGGGAACATGTCGTTATTGTGGTATCTCACCTTGATTCAGGTTGGGTACACCTTTGTTATTATGGATTTATGGAACCTCGATAAGCAGAGGCTTCCTTATTTTGGATGGTATATGTGGCAACTATATAGATATAATTTAAGGCCCACAGAATCGTTGTTGAGCGGTAAGATTTAGCTCATTGTTAGTTTGCGCAAGGACTTAGGAATGAGTGCGAGCGCAGGGTGGTATGACTCTTAGTTAGAGATAGGAGTTCCAATCACCTTTTGTTGGATTAGGGGATGGGGTTATCCCGGTTTCATGTTGAAATGACTGAACTCCACAACCAACGAAGTCAAGGGTTAATGTTTGGAGGGGTTCCTTGTTTGGATTTCGCTTTGCGAGACACTCCACACATGACTCTTAACGGCGTCGGGAGCGGGGAGCTGTTATGGGATGCAAGGATGTTGATCTTGTGGAAAGGTCTTATAGTGTGGATCAACCACTATAGGCTATGAGCCACATAATGTTAATATGCTTATGGAAATATTGTGCTATGGAGAAGCACTAAAGTGGTCCCTTCGCCACAAATGGGTGGGTGAGGTTGGACTTATAGAAATTGATTTGAGGACAATAGTCAGGCCTTAATGAAAAGGCAAGTTTTGAGGAACTACATTTTGGGTATTATGTTCGTGACACTTTCTACAGGAAGTGGGCACTTGATTAGTTAGGTGTCCTTCTGTATGGGCGGAAGGATAAGATAGTAGGAATGCGTTCGTAGTCTAGCTTTGTAGGATTTAGGACGTCCCGCTTCTGTGCCTTGGGTCGTTATATCTCGATGACCGACTACACGAGGGAGTAGTGTAACGGGAGGGTTCCTTGTTTGGATTTCGCCTTGGCGAGACGTCCCACGCATGAAACCAAGCACTTGTCGGGAGTTGAGAGAGGCCTTGGGCACTAGGGACATACTTAGGATTATATTAGTTTCGTGTAGGTAGGGTAACGCTTAGATCGTAGCATTTTTAGGATATAGGTTCGCTAGTATTAGCAGCGCCGAGGTTAGGAATATTGAAATGCGCGGGTTCGGAGGACCCATAGGTGAATATTACACCGAGGAGAGGAGACCCTTACTGGGAGAGAGTGATGCGTGTCAGACGTTCGTAATGTTTGTGCTGATATACACAAGTTAGAAAGGTGTATGGGAACCTTGGTAAGGTAGTTTGATGTACCGCCTAGCTAAGATAGGAGTAGTACACAATATTGAAATCCATGCCAAGAGGCATTTTAGAGGATGGGTATTGAGTAACGTATTAGAGTTACTTTATGATTGCGGTAGCCGCATAGTGTATGGTTCGGAACCATTAGGTTAGTATCTTTTTCCTTGAGGTTTTAGGATTTGTAGTAATCCTAGTTAGAGGGTGTAGGTTACATCTGAATTTCGAGGACGAAATTCTGTTGTAAGGGGGGGAGTATGTAATAACCCGCCCTTTTGGAGACGATTAAATCCCATAATTAAGTATAATTTGGGAATTTGGAGAATTTCTCGAATAGTGATCTTTGGGATTCTCGAGGATTTAATGATTTTGGAACGGTGTTATTAATTATTTTGGGACCATATAGGTCGAAATATTTTATTTATATGTCGCCACGGAGTATAGCGACAAAAGAGGTGAGATTTTGAGTAGAACACCGCATTTAAATATTTTGGATTAGAATAGTGATTCGCGATCAAGTACCTCGGATGGAAATTTCGACTGCACCACGAGTTTCGGATTGTCCGAGATAGTCGGAAAAGAGTGTCCGATTGTCGAAATTGAGTTCCGGGTAATTTTGGAGTTAAATAGGCTCGTAATTGGGTAAACGAGTCATTTTTGGGTTTTTAGGGTTAAAACCCTTTTTCTCTCTATATATAGAGGAAGAGAGGAAATAAAGAAGAAAGAAGAGAGGGAAGAGAGATAGAGGGAAGAAAAGAAGAAAAAGGGGGAGATTCCGGCCGGCCTCCGCGGGATTCGGCTCGAGGACGTCGGATTGTATCCACGAGGCAAGTGTTTACTTGCTTTATTTATTTTTGAGCATAAATATCTCATATCATTGTTGGTATAACATACCCTAATGATTTTGGGTTGGGTATTCGTGAATAAAACGGGCTTTCGGGAGATAAAACGAATAAACCCCTAAAATTGGTAAATTGGAGATTTTAGTAATTAACCAAATATATTGGGTGATTCTGGGTCCTGGGATGTTTAGGACCCGTATTATAAGTGTATTTGTTGTTGGTAGAAGTTGTAGGCCATTGGGTGGAGAGATGGAAGCTTGGGGGAAGCTTCCATGGCCGAAACAGCTTCTCGGAGAAGAAGCTGCCCGACTTGATCGATCGATCGAGCCTCGGGGATCGATCGATCGAAGGCCATGGGTCGATCGATCGACCTCTGCTGAAAAGGGACAATTTCTTTAGGGTGATTTGGAAGGGATAGATTCCATTTCATCTTTCTTTGAGGATAATTAGGTAATAACCTAAGGGACCTATTAGGACTTTAGGGTCCATAAATTAAGATAATTGAGGAGGGTAAGGTTAGGGTTTTAAGTATATAAACCTTAATCTATATTTTTGAGGAAAATAGAGTAATTGTAGAAATTGATGGATTAGGGTTCCTAACTTTAATTGGGGACTTCTAAACGATTATTTGGACTAGGTATAGTCTTGGGGTTTAAGGAAATGAAACCCTTAACCCATTTAGTTTAAGGTTGTTCGGGTGAGAGAAATCCTGAGGATAATTCTCGTAGGCATATAAGCCTATATAATTATGCTTATAGAAGGCATAATTATATCGATTATCGTTAAGTATTTCCTATGAGATAATTAGGATAATTTGGGGGTATATATATATACTTCACTTAGAGAAGAATAGTATCATTGGAGATATCCAATAAATCCTTATAATAGGATTAAAGTATATAGTGATTATTAAATTAAGAAATACTTTGGATTTAGAATCATGCAACTATGAATGCATGATTACGATTCCTGGAGGGAATCTTTGGGATATTTAGTCATCGCTAGATGCTATAGGCCACTAAGGCCGTTTATATATATTCTAGGAAGAATATATAGGATATGTATATACTGTGTGTTTTAGGTATATATATATATGATGATGGAAATGATTTTGAAAATATATAAATGAATATTTTCAAAATGGAAAGAATAATGTTTTTTTTCATATTTAATAAAATATGGATTACACACCTCTCTAAATCGCTATCATATGGGAAGTTGCGTTCGTATGGTGAAGCCCCCTGGCTAATGATGCAGGGTGGATATAGTCCTATAGGCCATGTGAGCGTTTGTTGTTATATTTTCTGCGCTGGTTAGGAGATTCCGGGTGTGGTCTTGACTATCCCGCAGGCACATGGTCGCTTCCCGACGTCTTTCGATATAGGATCCCAGGTTGTCTTGGAGGCCCTGGAAGATGATAGCCATTTAGGGGCGCGCACAATGGAGAAATCCGGACGGGCGCTCTTAGAACGAGTTTATTAAAGCAGTTCATATTAATGGATTTGCTTTAATTACATTTCCTAGATATAGGAAGGGAAATGGGTTATATATAAAGTGGCTTCGGTAACACTTCCCGGATGGAAGAAGGGATGTGGAAGCATATGTTATGATCAAAGCATTTTTATGATAATGAAAATGTCTTTGAATACATTTCCTGAGTATAAAAAGGGAAATGGGATATTTTGATAAAGGAGAAGCTTTTTATGTTAATAAAATTGGCTTTCAAAAGGTATATGATTTATTAAAGCAATTCATGATAATGAATTGGCTTTTAAATACATTTCCTGGATATGAGAAGGGAAATGGAAGTTTTTGAAATGAAAAGGATAAGTATTTATAAATACTTCATGTATCAAGTAATCCTCAGTCCGGGAGATATTTATATTATCCGGAAGTATACTGTAGATGTATGTATATGTATAAATTGGGTGCCGAGGGTCTAATGAATCCCGACGATCGACCGTGCCGCATAGTAGTGTATCGAGGGGGTTCCTTGTTTGGATTTCGCTTTGCGAGACACCCCACGCACGAATATGGCACTGTGTTGAGACTGGGGAGAAGTTTAATCCTTAGTGCTCTTATATTATTAAATGTTTATGGTATATATATTATATATATCTTTCTGTACTGAGGGACTGGCGGATCTCAAAGATCGACCTTGCTGCATACTAGTGTATCGGGGGGGTTCCTTGTTTGGATTTCGCTTCGCGAGACACCCCACGCACGAACATGGCATTGCGTCGCGATTAAAGTGAAGTTAGCCCTTAGTACATCTATTTGACTATCTAGGTTAGATAGTGGTTGGGTATTAGATTAGTTTAGCAGGGTAGCTTGACTAGGAGGTTTTAAGGGATGCGCTAGGTGTGCACTGTTAGAGGAGAGGTGAGGGGTATCTCATGAGAGTGCGATACCAATTTAAATATGAGATAAAACAATTTTTCTAAAAATAAAACATTTATGCACTTGCAAAATATTTTCTAAACATTCGGGCTCTGACCCGTTTGTCTACTCTCCTTTTTTTCTCTATACTGTATATATATAGGTGTCCAGACACAGGGACGCCTGGATGGAAACTCTTTCGTGTCAGACGCCTGCTGCAGCAGCTGTGGATGCTTGCAGGGTATCGGTAGACGTTTCTTTCCTTGTACTCTAGATAGGAGTTATTGTATAAACACTCGAGCCAATGGCTCAATTGCATTTATTTATTCTTTCAGTACAGCATTCGATATGGTTGTATTATTTGGACCGAGTGTTCAGTTATTTTAGTTCCTTTCATTTCCATTTCAGTTCATTACGTTTTTAATTGTGAATGTTTTAATTTGTGCGCTAAAAAGAGTAGTTAGATAAAAGTTTTTAACGGCCACCTAATAGGATATTAGTAATTAATTGGATTTTCGACAGTGATGCTAAGAATGATCCATATGAAACTCCTGTTTTAATTTAATATTGGAGTGATCGCCCGGTATCTTATTAGGCGGGGTGTTACATTGGACGACTCGCAAACAACATCGAGAGGTGGGTTCATTTGCTGCCGCTAATTTCATCCCACTTTGTTTAGTAAGGAGAACTGTGTTACGGTTGATTCCTCTAGTGGTTATTTTGAGATTGAGTTATTGCATTAAGTTGATATATATGATTTCGAGTATGTGGACCCGTTCTACGATGGGTTTGAAGCACGTATGGGGAATGAATTACAACGACTATATTTGAGGATAATCATTATGGGAAACTCAATGAATTTGGCATCGTTAGATCTCCCCGAGGCATTGGTATGTTGATTTTCAGTGTGGAAAGCTTTGTGGATAAGGTGTTGTCGTGGAGACTTAAGAATGATTGACACTATGTTGTCAAACTCACATAATGCCTTTATGGGGTTGGTGAGGTGGGTAATATTTTGGATTTAGGGTTAGTGGACAATGAGTATGTCGAGAACAAACAAATGGAAGCAGTTCCACGAGTATTTGTAAGATGTATATTAAGAAAGAACACGATTACGTGAACTAGGATGGGACTCCGGGATAGATCGACTCTTATTAAGAGTAACGTATCTAACCTCAATTTGTTAATCTTGCCTCTTTCGAATTCGGTCAGGAAGAGGTTGGAAGGACTTCTTATGGAATGGGACTAGAAAGAATTTCAAAGTATGGTTTGTTAGTTGGGGGATGAGTATAGGTTGTTGGATTTAGGGAGAGCCGGGATGAGAGATCTTTCTTGATTCAATCGAGAAGTTATTGAAAGTGGGTTTGGTTGTACTCGAAAGAGCATGGGAGGGTGAGGAGGAGAGTTGTTGTGGGAAGATTTGGGGAGGGTGCCAATGGAGAGTTCCAAATTGCCACATGGGATGAGTTGTAGACATGTATTTTGGGAGACTGGGATAACTTTCATATATTCATGATATTCAGAGTGAGAGATGGTAGTAGCGTGAGAATTTGGCAAGTCCATGATGGTGAGGGACAAGGTGTAAGTAGCAGATTGTGTGGGTCGGCACGGGGATAAACGGATTTGGAACTCTTCCTTTGGATGACTTTTCAATGATTGGGAGTTGAAGAGGTGGAGGAGTTATTGGGGTACTAGAGGGGGTTGGAGCTTCTCCAAGTGCAAGGGATGAGATGTGTTGGAAGGTTAATCAAAAGGGTAAGCTTCTCTGTTAGGTCCTACAATCAAATTTAAGCTCATGCACGCAGAAGGTGATGCGGCGTTCAAGGTCCCCTTTGAAGATGGCTTTATTCGCTTGGACGATTGCTAAATTTGTTACACTATTGACAATATGAGGTGAGAGTGGAAGGTGGCTACAAATTATTATCAACTACACAGGAGGGATGGGGAGTTGGTGGATCATATCATCCTCCATTATGACTATCGATTTCGAGGTGTTTTTTTTTTGCTCTATTTGGTATGCAATGGGTGATGGCAAATTCTGTAGCTGGGCAACAAGAGATTTGGAAGGGTGATCGAGTGTGGAAGTCCGAGCTTGATACTTGTTGGAATGGGGCCCATATTGGCCTTACGTGGTCAGTGTGGAGAATAGCAGATGCATTGAAGACTGGGAGTTATTGATTCGAAAGACATAACACTACGTTTTTTTATTATATTAATGGTATAAAGTGAATCTCTCGTTCTTTTTTGTCTGTTGTAGATTCCATTAGATGATTTACAGCTTGGGAACTAGTTTTTGATAGTTCCCTTCGTTATGTCTGTTACTTTTCTGGGGTTGCCCCGTTTATGGTTAGCAAAACTTTTTGTATATAGTTTCACCCCTAGACTTTTTTTTATTATTGTATTGCGTATATATATATATATATATATATATATATATATATATATATATATATATATATATATATATATATATACTAGCGTATTGAAAATTCTTCAACGTATGTAATCGCAAAACAGAAAAAAAAATTCAAAGTATATAATTACAAAATGATAAATTTCGTTCCCCAAAATGTATGTTTAAAAAATTGGCCATAATATCCTTTATTTATAAGACTATCCACCGTATTTAACAAATAATAAATAGTCCAACATTAATAAGACCAAAAAATACTGTAATGATAAAAGAAAGTTTACAACATGTGGAGGTGTCAAGTTTGAAATACTAATGCATATGTGAACACTTCTCAACACGCAAAGCAAAGAGATGTTAACAAATAAAATTTTTTATTAAGAAAAATTACTAAGTTGTTGCATTTGTACACACTTCTAAACAAACTAATGCTTATGTACCACGCATAGAGTTCTAAAGTGTCAAGTAGTGTATAATAAAACGTTGCTCAAGTTTCATTCATAATACAAATATTTTATAAATTTTGGGGAGGGTTTCCTTTGTTTATATGACAATCCACCCTGTTTAGAAAATACAAAATATCACAACAATAATAATAATCGTCTATCTCGGACCTCGCATATATCATCAACTATTTAACTGAGAAAATATCATGTTTCACAACAGGCAATTCAAAATTTTGAAAAAAATTATATTTACACCCGGTCATTGATTTAATATCGCGTCTTTTAGGTTGGGAAATTGCTTTAAGATTGTTTGCAGTGCTAAGGTTGTGTATGTTTTGGCAGAACCAATTCCAGCTGCTTGTTCAAACCAAGAAATTATAATCTGCATTTGGTTGTGGTATTGGTTGTACCTCTGCTCCACCTTCAAATCCAAAAAAAGTAAAAAATAATAATTAAATAAAAGAATTATATCCAAATCTAGACTTAGTTACAAACAAAGAGAATTAATTTGGCCTTTGCCATAGGGTATAATTATAAATACTATGGTAAGATTACAAATATATTGGCCTCACCACTATGCATTTAAAAGCTCACTTTTTCTTTTTTCTTTTTTCTATGAAACATCTATACAAATGCACGCTTTGGGCCACTTGATATATACAAATTTGAAGGTCTATAAAATTAGTTAAATATGAGTTTAAATTGGAAAAGGTACATCCCCAAGTTTCAACCTTCTATATGGTAGAATAAAAGTATATTCCCCACCTTTAAATTGGAGAAGCTCACTTGTTTGCATTTGTTTATGCCAAAACCACTCCCCCTTGTATTATTGGCCCTGCACGCTTGTTTTTTTAAGCCATGAGTTACTTGCATTTTTGTCTTAGTAAAGACTTGCTTGCAATTGTTGCAAGCCAAGACTTGGTTGTAAATTCTTAAAAAAAAAAGTTGACTTCATTTTGGTTATTGAAAGCCTTCCATCCCTTTTTAAAGCCTAATCAACTTTGGAGCTGCTTCCTTTATGAATGCAAAGAGCTGCTCACTTTTTTATAGCATACACCTGCTACAATTTGCAAACACACACCACCTGCTTCCTTTTTTTGTTAATAGGAAATGAGATGTAATTATGAAATGCAGTGAAATAGAATCACACTCCAAATTTAATATTTAATTATTCTTGCAATGAACAATCTAGTTTTCAATTATGTTTGATCATAGTAAGGATAATGAAAAATAATTTTGTTAAATAAAGTATGATTATATATTAAAAATCTTCTCAAAAACAGATCTTAAAAAAGTGTTCGATGATGTCAAAATTTAGAAATGCCTAATTTTTAGTATTGCCTTGGAGTTCAATGATGAATATTCTAAAAAACATAGCTAAAAAGATCTTTTGTTGAGGGAGCTAAAAAAGAGCCAAAAAAGTCTCAAAACTTGACAAAAAATAAAGAATACAAATTAGACTTCTCAATTTAAACACCCTTTAGAATCTACTGCTATATACACTCAAAAAATATCTTCACCGGATGACCACATGAGCGCATTATCACTGTTGTATGTTCAATTGAGTATTTTCTCAAGTACGTCATGAACACCACACACCAAATTAATCAGAAATAAGCATTCAATAAAAAATGAGAAAACCAAAAATATATAAATAGAAACAAATGAAAATGAAAAAAATAAACTGGGGAAGAAAAAGATCTCGCACATGTGTGTGTATAAGAGAGAGAGATTACCTCACAAATCGAATAGCCTGTGTTCGTGTACCTGTAACTTAAAACCCCCAAATGTCTATCTTCAAAATCGAATAGCGTGTGTTCGTGTACCTGATTTACAAAAGCATAAAAATACAATTTTAATCACCAAATCAATAGCTACAATAATGTAGTAGGCAAAACTAAAAAGGAAAAGAATAAAAAAATAAAATATAGACTTATGCAACTGACAGGGATTGTAACGTCAATCTACTACCTAAATTAGCTTTGGGTGAAAAAACCTATCAGGAGAATGTTCGGCCCTCATTACCAACGCCGCAACATTAGATCCAAAAATGTCGTCTCGCAAATGCAATATCAGATCCGTGTAGATGCAATATCAGATCCAAAAATTCCAGAACCGATCAGGAGATAGGGTTGTTCAACCACCCTTGGTGGTCGGAGACCATAGGCAAAACATAGTAAACCTCAACGATGACAAATGGACCACTCTTGTTGGTCAGACAAAGTGAAAACCTCAGCGACCAGTGTGCACGGATGAGGAACCACCAAACTGCATTAAATATTTGTTAACCAAATCCATAAAATATTTTTAGAAATATGTTTTAAATATCAACATATATAAAATTATTGAGATAAAGAGAGAAAAAAATCAAACCATCATTGACTTCAATTGTAATCCCCACCATTTGACGGTGTTGTTTTGAGGTGGAGAGAAGCATTTGAGGCAAGAGACTGCTGTCTGCCACTACACCGAAGGGCACTCCTAACTCCTTTCAAGGGCATGTATAAGCTTCATCCACAACATTCCTTCACGTCAAAAGTAGTTGTATCCATGTTCTCCTCATTTTACTCTAGTGTTATCGTGTTGTGTTTTATACTTGTCGCGTTCATGCCATAAAGACCCCTCAAAAACATGAATTGGCACCCCTTATTATTTAACAAAAGCTATAATAGTTTTCCATAAATTATTGTAAGTTACCATAAAAGACTGAGTAAACTAATGTTATATGATATTGAGTAAGATAAGGATATGACAATGAACCTCCTCTTGCATATATAACAACTTTTCCTTCTTTTGTTGATAGTCAGGACGATAACAATCAGTAGTGTTGCACCGACCTCTAAATTCCTCTCTAATTTAGTTTGAGACATAAAATGCAAAGGAAGAAGCACCTGAGTCACCAACTATGCCTCCCCCAACCATGGATTCAGCAACATGAACAACATCACCGCACCCCCTAACTTCTTTCGAAATCTTCTCTGAGAACCCCTCAAGAGTTTGGATGGGTTTTGGACCACCGATCTACAAAATTCAACCAATATCTATTTAGGCAACTTCAGAACGTATGTAAATTCGTAGACATACTTTGATGGGATGCACACTGAATTAGTTTCAAAAAATTGTTGCCCTCAAAAATTTAAAGCATTCATTAAGAAATAACATTAAGGAAACCGAGGGTAGATAAATTAAGGAAATTAATCAATGGAGTAAAGCATTCATTAGAATTTTTCCAAAGAACAATCGAGAACCTCCTTGAGTTCTCTTAATCAAAACCTGGAGATTAGGTAAGAAATAATATTGACCGCTCACATACACAAACTACACACAATAGGAAATAAACCAATTTCAATAGTACACAAACTACATAACGGGAAATAAACCAAATTCAATTGTACAAAAACAACACACAACATATTAGTATACAAAAACAACACAAAAATAAACAACACTCAGCAACGACATCGGTGATACATTCAGCTCTAGCCTTCTCTCCACTATTCAAGGTGTAATTTTTCACTTGGTACTGCACCTTACCTGAACCTTTGCACAAGGTACATTATAGTTCCTGCCATCTGTTATAGCTCCGACAGTTTATCTGACATAGGACCTTTTTCTCGAGCTCCAATGGAAATAAGTCCCAAAAGTAGCAACAACAAAGATAGCAGAATAAGATAGCTTAGAGATGAACTCAGGGACGCCAGAGCCACGGGGGGGCGGAACCAGCAACGTCGTATGCGAGGGTGAATGGAGATAGGACCAAATTTATTAGGAATTCAAGGATGTCTATCAACTACTGCACATAATGCCGACTAAATAGCTTATATCGCAGCTCTGTGAATTACTTCATGTTTCTCATTAGCCGGTCTGTTCCCTTCGCCATTGTATCCCAACTGAAGGAGAATGTCTAGAGTTTGGATAAACTCCCTTCACTTGGGGTTTGGTGGTTATTTCTGAACTATCGATTATAGAACTATGGTGATCTGGCTAAACCTGAAATAAAGGCAAAAAAAATTAAAATGCCTATTAATGAGGTGATATGCATATGTAACATCTTCAACCCAAAATGCCTTGACCAAACCAGCATTGGACAACACACATCGCACCTTTTCCAGCAAAGTTCAATTCATACATTCGGCCACCCCATTTTGTTATGGTGCGTCCTTGACTGTGAAGTGTCGCACTACCGGACTATCCCTTCGTCCTAGCATACTTGCAAGAATGGATTTGACTTGTACTCCCCACCATTGTCTGACCTTAGTCTTCGAATTTTTCAGTTAGTCTGGGTCTCTATCATCTTCTTCCACTTCAAGCAAATCTTGATACTTCATCCTTATGTCGCCTGGTGTACACCTGGAGAAGTCATTCACAAAATACAAAAAAATAATGCTTATCTTCCAAAGATGAAACTTTGGTAGGCCCCCAAACATCCGTGTGAACATAATCAAGAGTCCCCTTCATACGATGTACTCTTGTCTCACATGCAAAACTTTACTCTTGTCTGCTTGCCCAGAACACAATGTTTATAAAATACAAGCTTGCATGCCTTGGAACCTTTCAATAGGCCTTGCTTTACTAATCCATGTAAAGCCTTCTCTCCTGAATGTCCCAAGCGCACCGCACATGCCATAATCTGGTAGCATCAGATGCAGCCTTCTCTGAACTTTCTGAGATGTCTACCGCTCCTGTAACTGTATTTCCAAGGAAAAAATACAAGTTACTCTTCTTTGTACCCTTCATCACAACTAGGGCTCCATGTGAGACATTCAGACTATCGCTTTTCAGTGTGATCTCATAACCCTTAGCTGCCAAAGAGCCAAGTGAGATAAGATTTTTCTTCAGGCCCGGTACATACCGAACGTCTTCTAGCACTTTGACTATTCCACTATGCAACTTCAATCGGATGATCATTTCTCATCAAAACAACTCCACCTTCTAGCTCCTTAAAGCTAGAAAACCATTCCCTGTTGGGACACATATGATAGGAACAACCCGAGTCTAAAATCCATTCCTGAGAACTGGATCCAAATGGTGAAATAGACAAAGAAAATTCAGAATCTTCATTGTCACTAGTTGCAATGTTTGCAGTGGGGAGTCTCTGTAAATCTCCTTATCCTTTTTACGAACCTAATTATTCACTAAGGTCTTTGAGACGTCAATATATTTTATTTCCTCCTTTCCATACAATAGCGTGGTGATGAGATGTTCATACGAATCTGGTAAGAGAATTTAACACTAGAAGTGCTTTATCCTTATCGTCAATTTCAACATCATAATTTTGCAAATCAACAATAATCTTGTTAAATTTGTCCAAATGCTCAGACATAGAAATACCTTTTGCGTACTGGAACCGGAAGAGTTTCTTCTTCAAATAGAGTCGATTTTCAATGCTCTTTGTCATGTACTTGTCCTTTAGTTGTTTCCATAATTTCTATGCCACAGTCTCGCGGATATAAGGATATTTTTGAATATGACCACAAGCCTTGCGGTTGATTATTTTCCAGTCATCTTCCTTCATGTCTTTTGGCATATCTCCAAGAGCAATTTCCATCTCTTGTTGGACTAAGACATCTGTAACTTCACATAGCCACATGCTGAAGTTTCTTTGCCCATCGAATTTTTCTACTTCAAATTTTGCGGGTCCCATTTTTCAAACGATCAGAGTAAAAAAAATGTAGATGAAAAAATTCCAAATTTAGAAATGTTTCTGGGCTGTGAATAGTAACTGTATGAATAGTACTATAGGTATTGTAATTTTTCCACGAAAAAATTCCAAATGCCTAGATCAGAGGACCTTGGCTCTGATACCAATTTGTTGTGCGGAAACGTGTCAAAAATTGATATTGATTATGATCCCAAATACTAATATAGCACACTCACAATAAAAGTATAATGAGTAGAAAGACACACACACATAGGAGAAGACTCAATGTTTTAAGTGGTTCAATAATTTGGATACGTCCACTGACACTCGGATCAATTCACTATTGCAAATGAGTTACAAAAGGGACTCTCACAAATACACTCCAAATAAAAAATACAATGTTTATTTTTCTACACAAATGTGTCTACTCAAAACTCCAAATGAACTCTCTTTCTCACTCTAATTCTATTCTTCTTCTTACTCTTCAATGTTTCTCTCACATTTGGTGTGTTGATACCATCCTTCATGCCTCCCCTTATATACATGTTTGAGGTAGACAAAAGGAGAAGACATGGAGCAAAAGGTGGAGTAAAAACCGGATGAATAATGAGCTCCATGTTTTGAGGATTCTTTTTTGATAAAGTACGAGACAAAGGTAGGTAATTAAGGATGTGGGGTTTCCACCCAATTTTAGATTCAACAATCTCACCCCCTTATGATATATGGTACACCATGGACTTAAGTAAGATTTGGTATATATCAGCCCCATGTAAAGATACGGTACAACACATATAGGAGTATATTATAGGAAAATTTGATGGTTGAATTACTTTTCAAGGTCCCAGTGATGGAAATAGGCCCCATTTTACAATTTTATTGCATTTTATTTTCTTTTGTTAATTTTCTTTTATTTTGTTATTGTATTTTCCTTTGTTTTACTTTAGTATTTAGAGGTAAGGAGTAAAAATGACATATTTGTAATTAGGGCCTTAGCTTAGAGCCTAAGCTACTCCTCTCCTTTATATACCCCATGTAAGCTTCATTGGATGTAGACTTCAATTTTGAAATAGAAAAGAGTATTTCTCTATCTAAAAGTGTGTGCTAGATATTTTTAGGAGCCTTTCGACGTGTAGTTTATGTCACCCCAAGTCTACAAATAAAATTAATTTAAGGAGCGAGGTGGAAGATTTTAGTGTTACTCTGAATATTTAATTGGTATGTGCTGAATTAATTTGGTTACTAAAACCAGAAGATATTTTGAGCTGACTTTGAAGCACATAAATTATTCGAAATATTTAGTTTGCTGGCATGGACGCCACCATAGTCGAGCTCGATGACAAGCTCTTTCAAAGATGGCGGGAATAATGTAGGCACATAATTGGGGCCCACCGCCATTATTATTTTGTTGTATTATTTACGTATTTATTTCCATAGTATTAGTAGGATTAGGATTAGTTATTAAATAATTAATTATTTGTTTTAGTTAGTTATATATAAGCGGTTTGAAAGGGGCAAGCCTTTTGTGGATCATGTGCTCTGGGTCCTGTGCCTATGCATACACTTGACTTGAATGCCCCTTAGTCAATCCCAAGGTTCCCTCCATTCGATCCTTGTGAGTCCAGATTAATATGATACCTACAGTATGGATGATTCTTCTTTTACCCATTACCCTGTGACACCCCGCCTAATTAAATACCGGGCGATCACTCATTTATTAAATTAAAATCAAGTTGAACAGTTGGTTCATTCTTAGCATCACTGTCGTAAAAATAACTTTTTCCAAATTAACACCCTAATTAATTAAGCTAAGTGTCAAAACCATTTTTTAACATTTCTGACCAATTTTATTTATAAAGGAAAATTATTTATTTAATTAGAAACAACATTTTCAATAAGTAAGAATCATACAATAATTATCCTGGAACATAATCCAATTACTTTAAACATTCAACATCCAAAATCCCAACATATAAAACTTAATGTAAAACATACATACTGAATAAATCCCAAAGTAACAGTACTAGAAATATCTGAAATACAAATGTCCCAACAAAACAGATAAATAGTGGAAAGGGCGACACATGCCCAATGAGGAGAATGATAGAAGTGGAATCAAGTAAATGAAATCGTCTAAGCAAGTGGCCTGCAACTCCCACCTAAGCTGCAGCACGTTCCTTCCAAGGGATCCTAAGCAAGACGCCCTTGTGGATGGGAACCTGTAGTACATACATATATATACAAGAGAGAGAGAGAGAGAAAAAAACGGGTCAGAGCCCGATAGTGTATATGATTTAAAAATTGTTTAGCAAGTATTTAAATTGATACAGGCCAATGCAACAACATATTAGTGTGACACTCTCTTGAGAAATTCTCACCTCTCTCCTAATGTGCACACCTATCGCACTAACCTTCCCAGTGGTCTATCTCATCATATATCACACTATCCTTTCCCAATGGCTTAACTTATCTTAGGTTATTCGCAGGATTTAAAATTGAACGATCCAATTGTTTGAAATGAATATTTCAATTAGTAACCAAATTTCTTATTTTAACTTTAATAATCAATAAATTTTTCCAGTGTCATATTACACTTTCTCAAAACAAGTATTTTCAATTTGAGTCATCAACCATGTCCTTCATATCAAATCACAGTAGGCAATTCCAGATTTCAGAATTTCATATATATATTAACTACTCGTAAAAAAAAAAAATATATATATATATATATATATATATATATATATATATATCATAACAGCACCCCAAATAAAAACTATGGTGCGGGCATACTCTACTATCCAATCCCCGTATCACTCGTACTAAGGGAATTACAAATTCGGAATCACTCTCGAACTGTATTAACACATACTCAAACAATATTGAGGCGAAGCATAGATTCCAAGTCTCTAAGAGGATAGCATATGTCTGCGTCTCTTAGGACCGTCTGAACTATAACTGCGATAGTCTGTACCAAGGATATCTATACACAAACAATATGAGGCGAAGCATAGATTCCAAGTCTCTAAGAGGAAAGCACATACCCGCGTCTCTTAGGACCGTCTGAACTATCATTTCGATAGCCTATACCAAGGATATCTATCTTCTAGGGTACAAGTCAATATCCCCCATAAAGGTCCCATCGAGATAAGACTGTCCCAGCGCAGTAACCTCAGGGATAACAAGTAGCGTGGGTACATTTTTCACACATAGATAAAATTTGCATGCACAATCATATAACTATACTAATATTACCATGTCAATATTGGGTATATTCTCAATTCCCATAATTACGACATTATCCATATTATCATATTTTAGTAAACACTGATAACGGTTCGTTTTTAACCTTGATTCGGTATTATTCCAACGTACCACACAACTCTCATGGATTTATTCTGCAAATTATAAAATTCAGTAGGTATACACATTTGACCCAAAGTAACTCTCTTACGTGTCTCTCTCTTTAAATCATAAATTCACCGACCCTTATGTAATTATCCCAAAATACAATCTTTGCCCGACATCAAGGGTCCCAAAATTTATTCACATGTCCTACTGGTCTTCCCTATCTCCCAAAACATTTTATTAAGGATGCCCAAGATTTATTTCACACTAAATTGAACTTAACTAGTTTAGAAAGGGAAATAGGAGTCTGCTAGGAGGGGTCGATCGATCGAGGTCTGGGGCTCGATCGATCGAACCTTCGATCGATCTAAGCTCTGGGCTCGATCGATCGATCAAGCAGGTATTGCGATTTCTACAGTTTTGCAGTTACGGGTTCTAACACATATCTTCATCCAAATTCAAGTTTTTCATTCGCAAACGTCCAAAGATTCATACTACTAACATTATATCATCATACTAGGTATTTCCAGCGTAAAGCATGTGGATTTCTATCACTAAACATGGATTAATAGCCCAAAAATTATTATAATTATCAAGAACCCTAGAATTCTCTTAAACATGGTTCTAACAAGTATTTCCAAAAAAATCTCTTCTTTTAAACATCATAATTTCGTGGGTAATTTCTCTACATGTCAAGGGTTTCCAGAATTATCAATTTATCCATCACTACATGCAATTTCCTAGTTCATATCTTAGGTTTCTTCTATAAAAACTCATCCTAATTACTCCTAAACTAATATGAAAGATGCACCAACGAAATAAGCAAGATAAACACTTGCCTGGGATTTTTGGTGTTCTGATTTGCAGATGATTTTGGTGTGGTTGCGTTCCCCGTCGCGCGATCTACGCGTTGGTGGTGGTGGCGGTGCAAACGGATGGCTTTTGGGCTTTGGATTGCCTTGGAAGCTCTCTCCTTCCCTCTCCTATGGCCGTCACTTGTATTTGGTTGTTCTAACCCTAGAAGACAACCTTAGACATCTGATATAACCATTAGAATTTCGTGGGTTTAGTTACCCATAATTGCGAAATGTCCAAAACTCCCTCCCGGGGTACTAATTAGGCCTAAAAATGCCCCGAGACCCAAACTAAACCCCCGGGTACACTATTTTGACTATCTCGACCCTTTCGGGCGCGTTGGCACACTCAAAATGACCATACGAACGACTTATAAAATATTCACTTTCATTTATCAATATTTAGTCCCGACGCGACACGGGCGCGTCTCGACTGAAATTTCCAAAATTGTCATTTTATTCACTCGTGACATTCAATATAACCAATATTACATATTAATTTGCTCATTATTAATATTCAACAAATTTCCCATAATTACTAACTCTCGTCACGTTAATAATTATAACATAATTAATTTTTGGATTTTTATTAAATAATTAACTCACATTAAATTTAATAAATCCCCAAATTAATCTAGCATAAAAATACGGGGTATTACATACCCTTATTAGATAAAATACCACATTGTCAACACAAGTTCATTTATTTTGGGAAATGATAGGCTCTCTTATTTTCTTTGTGGCATATATTGTGAGAATGCTTTTATCATATCAGAGTCTTCAGTATGTTATTTGCAGTTCATACTCTATGTCAAGACATAATCAGTGTTTTTTTCTTTTTTCTAAACTTTTGTTGAGATATACGCCCTTACAATGTTGTTTTCTATGTCGATGCCCTGCTTTTTGAAATGGTACAGGATATCATTTGACTGCCAAGATTATTCCGTTTTGTTCAAAAGCCTCTGGCACAATTAATATCTACTGCCAGAGCGCCTAAGAGCAAGGAAGGATACGCTTCAATTGGTGGCGGTTCTCCTCTTCGACAGATAACTGATGCACAAGTATAAATTGTTAAAGGTAACTTATTTATGCAAAAAAAAATTTCCCAAAGGCGGATCTGGGCCCGGGCTGCCAAAAAAAAAAACTGCTTGCAAATGTAAGTTTGAACCAGCTGTAGAATTAAGCCCAGCCCAAATTAAATAAACCAACCCATATTTCTCTCCACAGAATAAGGAACAAATGACGTGTGTGTGCAGGCTACTGGACTAAAGAAAAGAAACGTGTGTGCAGTTTTGTTTATTAGTCAGATGTCTCTCTCAACAACAATTTAACAAACCAATTAATTAATTCCCAATTCCCAAAGAAAGAAAAACAAAGTTAGCCTAAGTCGTCGCCAGCCATTCAGCTTCAGCAGACCGGACCGCCTTCCATTCATTATCGTCCCGCCGGCCAGCAAACTCTCCGGCTCTCTCTCAGGTTAGAAACATTTTTTTCTTTTTTTTTTCGTTTTTCTTTGCTAACAGTTTTTTTTTTTTTTTACTTTTTCTTTGCTAACAGTTTTTTTTTTCTAAATCTGGCTCTTAGGGTATAAATATCAGATTTATGTTTTTTTTCTTTCTAAACATTTTTTCTTTTTCCAATTATTTTTTTGTATGATTAAATAAGTGGTTTAAATATCAGATTTCTGCTTTGAATTAATAAATATTAGAATTTTGGGGACTTTTTTCTGTCAAAATTAAATAAATAAACTTTTTTTTTGAAATATTAGAATTTGGGGGTTTGAGCATTTTACATTTCTTATTTAGATTTTATTTGTTTAATTTAATTATTATCAATCTATTGATGATTAAATTAATTAAAATTACTTGTTTCAATTATTTGTTAAATAACAAATTAGTTAATTGCTCAATTGAGATTATTTATATCTTTCGGTATTTTTGTAATTATAAGCACTCAACGATTGAATTATTTAAAAAATGTATTAGTATTTTTTTATGATTGTATAATAAATCATATTTCCTTATTCTTTTGTTAGGTTATAAATTATTATGGCAGATAATCAACCACCAACAAAGAAAGGAAAAACTATATTTTCGTTCTTTAAAAAGAGAGAGAGTGGTGAGACATCGATGGAAAATACACCTCCCGCGCCAACTAAGGATACCGTGAACTAAGTTTTGTCATATTTTTTTGTTATTTCTTATTTAATTTTAATTTTTATGAACTTTGACTTGGTGTTAGCCCACCCCGTCGAGCAATGCTGGCGCCGCCCTTGTTTCTTCCAGATCTTTGTCATTCTGTGGTGCATTGATTTTTCGTCAAGTTAACTTTTAAGTTCAGTGGAGTTAGGCTAATCAAATTCAATAAAGATTTTAATAACCAAAGATGAGGGTAAATTCAGTTTGTTTCGACCAATGAAATTACTCCCTTCGTCAAGTTAATGTCTTTGTAGATGCTTACTTTTGGATATATTTTGTGCCTTGTGAAATGAAAGGAATGATAGTATATGAAGGCAAAGAAGAAGAGGAGTGGCTAATCTGATTATAGACTAACGATTTGCTAAAATCATTTGGCGTCGTTTGTATAGTAGAAGACATTTTACATTTTGATTTTATCCCTTTTGAGTTTTTATTTTTTCTTTTCACGGGCTTTATGCATGTCAATTTCCTTTCATTGGCTAGTGTCTGTATTTTAGTAGAAGGCACTTTACATTTTGATTTTTCCCTTCTGAATATGTTTTTTTTCCTTTTTCTTTTCACGGACTTGTGTATGTCAATATCCTTTCGTTGGCTATTATTTTGTTTCTTCAGGATAAAGCATTGAGAAAGGCACTATGTGCAAAGAATGTCCCAGCAAAGGTATATGTCGGTATGCGTTATTGGCATCCATTCACTGAAGAAGCCATTGAACAGGTACCCTTGTCATTTCTTGCTTTTAACTTTTACACGGTGTTGATTTCATTATTATGTACATATAACATATTGATTTTATTTTAGGGGCCGGGGACATTTAGTCCTAAAATCCAAGAGTTATTAGCACCCTATCCCTAGTGTTTTTGTTTTAGTTGTAGGTCTTATTTAGGTTGGTTAGCCAACATGTGGAAGTTGTTTCAATGTCATTGAGACAAAAATTACCCTCGATTATATAAGCCACGTCCCCCCATACAAACCCATTGAACTTTGACAGTCTTAGGTAGTTTACAAGAGTTACTCTGTTTATGCTTATCGGTAACCGTTTCAGTTCTTTAATTTATTATAAACGCTTGTTTAAATTTCATCAATTTTCCATCTATAAAATGACTTCCCCAACAGTCATTATCTGAAGAAATCCTTGAGGGAGAACAGACATTTTTTTTTTTATGTTGATAACCAGCTTACACTTGACAGAGTCAACAACTCTTCTGTTACAAAAAATGTTAAATCTCTTCTTCAATTAAAAAGGGGTAGAGATGTAAATAAGGGTTGACCAAAGAAAAAATATAAGCCCCAAAAAACTCAGTCAGTTTAACTAAGTATATTCAAAAAAACCTTTATACCAACAGGACTGATTACAGAGAAAAAAGATGGATTGGAGCCGTGGAAAAAGTATGAAGTAGGACATTTTCCCCAAAAACTATTTATTTTTTTGTATATTTATGCTGCTTTGTGTCTCCTCCTTGAATTTACTATTTGTCTTATGCAATTTCCTTCTGACTGTTCATCTTTGTAGATAAAAAAGACGGAATTGCAAAGCTTGTTGTGCTTCCTCTTTATCCACAATTCTCGATCTCTACTAGCAGTTCAAGCCTCCGTTTATTGGAGAGTATATTCCGGTGATGAATGAACTACATAATTTTAATTTCATATTTTTAAATACTACCCAGAAAGAAACTAATATATGTGGAAATATGTTTAAATGAATTCCTAGGGAGGATGAGTATCTGGTTAACATGCAACACACTGTGATACCTTCTTGGTACCAGCGTGAGGGATATATAAAAGCCATGGCAGATTTGATCCAAAATGAGTTGGCCTGCTTCGCCTTTCCCGAAAAGGTATTACATTCTTTTATAATATTATATCATCTTCCTTGTGATTATTTTCTATTCCAAATAGTTCTCTTTAAATTCATATATAGTTACATTAGATGCTGCAAAACACATGCAGGCTACCCAGGCTGATGATGGATCACTTTTTCTTGTTCTAATTGATACCTTGAACATGCATTTGATCTTAAAACCTAACTGAATATTCTACCCAAATTAGTTTAAAGCTCAATTGCCATTTCGACTAATTTCCTTCTAAGATTTTTGCTTATTCGTGGGAGCCTGAGGTTTTTTATATAGAGTACGCCCTCTCTGACACTTCTATTTAAAATAAGGTTGGTGTCCGTCGAATATTAACAGAAATTGAGCATGTGTCTTGCACACGTCAAGTAATTTTTCATAAATGAATAAAATACTAATCTCTTGTACTTTTTTATTAAACCCATAGTAAATTCCATTTAAAACAAATTAATAGTTTAAAAAAAATAGTTAGAATTTAAGATGGTAGTAGAGAGAAGAAATGGAGATAAACACAATAGAGAAACCAAGAGTGAGAGATTATTCTAGGGTCACATAATCTCATAGTTATAGAATTGGAGTAGGGTTTACATCATATAACAAATGACATCACTACCCTCAAACTATACATTAATGACCTCACAGCATAAACACTCAATAATAATAGTAAATACTATATTCTATAACATCCCTCCCCCCCCCTCCTCCCCCCCCCCCCCCCCAACAAAGTTGGAGCATGTTGAACAAGCATGCTCAACTTGTAACAAAAAATGTCAAAGATAGCACAAACAAAAAAATGGAGCACCAAATTTATTGAGCCAATTACAATTGGATGTCATCTACACCCATTAACAAATGCGACCAATAGGTGTACTTTTAAACACCAAACAACAAGATACATTTCATCATCCATCAACAATAGGTCCACAAATTGGCCCATCAAGGGGTGTTTAGCACCAATTAACAAAGGGAATTTCACCACTTATCAACAAAAGAACTTATAAAAAGTGTGCTTTTGAAGACCCAATAATAACAAAGTTTTGTTTTTGATTGGTCAAGCGTTTATAATTGTACCAAAAGTTATAACTGTTAGTAGAGATGCAACTTTAATTTCTTAAAAATAAGGTGAGTCTCAGCCCATCAATTTGCTCTTGCATTATCATTCTTACGACTCAAACTCATGATTCCTCTTTGATACAAATGGATGAGTCAAACGCTTGTAGTTGTACCAAAAGTTGTAGTTGTTTGTAAAGATGAAACTTTATTTCCTTAAGCAAGAGGTGATTTTTTCCCACGGAGCCCAAGCCTAGCGAGTCTTGATCGACCCATTCAAGTTACAATATGCTCATACAACACTCATCAACAAAGGAACTTATAAAGGTCAATCACGAAGTTTGCTTTTAGACACCCAACAACAAGTGAGTCATTTATAATGGTTCAAGCACTTATAATTGTACAAAAATTTATAATTGTTAGTAAAAACACAACATTATTCCCTTAAACAGGAGGTGAATCTGTGCCCATGGAGCCCAAGTCAGAGATCCTCGGCCCATATATATTAGAATATGCTCATGCATCATTCTCCTTAGTTGAATAGATTGTCACTTTTGCGACGCGAACCCATGATCCCACTCTTGTACCAAATGATGGGTCAAGCCCTCACCGTTTTACCAAAAGCTATACATGTTAGTAAAGACAATTTTTTTCCCTAAAACAAGAGGCGAGTCAATGCCATGGAGCCCAAGCCTAGTGGGTCCCGGCCCATTCAGGTTAGAATATGCTCATAAAAAAAACTGAACCTTCTCTTCTCACTATCACCATCACCGCCATTACCACCATCGTCACCTCTACCTACATACCACCACCTAATTTAAAAAAGAAACACTAACTTCCACCATCGAACCTACCTCTATTGACACTAGCATCATCTGCCACCACAACCTTCCACCATCATCTTTACGTTTTCTCATCACCACCCTCTTTCAAACTCGATCGAGTCAAACAAAATGATAATCAGATGAACAAATTTATCCAGACTCATTGGATATATAAAAAATTGAATGAAAAAGATTCAATGTTCTAAAAAGCGGCCTAGGCGATGTTAGGTGCGAGGTAGGCGCCTTCCCTAGGGGCTAAGCTGAGAAGAAAGTGGACCAAGTGAAAAAATCACCGATTAGAAACAATTATCCTAGTAGCACATAGAAAGTACACTGTACTACGATAGGATAGAAATATACAAAAAAATATACGTAGGAATTTGTATATATATATGTATATATATCAAATACAAATTCTCTCTCTATATATATCAAATACAAATTCCTACGTATATATCATCTACTAATTTCATTTATACATATATATATCACATGTATGAAGGTTGCTCTGCACTTTTTGGTGTAATATTTATGAATGTTATACTGTTTTATTATATATAATTGAAAAATATTTTTTCGTATGTAATATTATGTTATTTGGTTTAAGAATTCAATATTAGTTGCACAAAATATTTTTCAGTCTGCAACATATCTATTTTGTCTTAATGTTAGCAATCTTTTATTTATGAATATTACGCCAAAAGTATACTTGATGTTTTGTGTAGAAAAAGCAAAAAACACTTCTAAGTATTAAAAGTGTCCCTCTTTAGAAGTCATCCTGGCTTTGTGCCTGGACACTTTTTTAAATTGGTTGCCATTTCCCCCTTATATGTTTCCTTAGAAGTCTTTATCAGTGGCGTATCTCTGGGAATGCTTCAAATTTTTCTCTCTGAGTGTCCCATTTTTTAAATTTCAATAAAAGTTTAAATGTTTAATTGAGAATAAGCTTTACAGGTGATGATATTTTTTAGCGCTCTTGGAGTGCCACTTGCTTATGTGGAGGAAGCTGGTGATCCATATAGGCTGAGATGGAGGAATGTGTTGATTTGATTATGGAAGAGTTAGAAAAGAGGAAGTTAAATAATCCATATACTCTAGCTTATCAGGTTCTTATACATGGGCCTTATTTCATGCTCATATGTTTTTATCCTGAACAAAAATAATTCTTCATTAATATCAACTAAAATTTAGGCGTTGAAAGGCATAGGATATGGGAATAACGTGGAATTATGAAATTCAACATCTCTTGGACAACTTTTCATTTGTTTTAGACTTTGTATCTTTTAGGATTGCTAAAGAAATTAATATCATTGATTATAAGTTAGTTTCAATATCAATACCCATGTCCAACGGAGTAAAAAATTAGTTCTATGATTCAATGTTGCAAGGCACCAACGTCTCCTCGGACAAGGCGAGGCGCCCCCTAATTTCGTTTACCAAACCTATAATTTTTGTTTGCTTGATTGTATATTAATATTTGTAATAATAAAATTATTTTATGATCTAAAATTTGAAATATGTGGTATAAAATATAATTATACACAGTTATGTTGAGACATATAAGAAAATATACCCAATAAACAACATGAACACAAAAAACGCGTCCATATATAATGATTATTGTAACAACTTGTTGATAAATCACTTATTGATCTCATTAGAGTGTGGTGGGGTGATGTTGGGGCATATTCCCTTAAGATGGGAGAAAATTTAGCTGAAGAAGCGAGATTTGGCAGACAGAGTGAAAACTAATGGTGAAATGGATATGAGATTGTGGATGTGGAGGGTACGAGCTTGTTAAGAAACTCTCCTTGATCAAATAGGATCTTAGAGATGGAATAATGGCTTCTTTGGCAGTGTCAAGTTTTGCACCTTTAAAAGGTTGAAGGTGATAAAGGAGTAAAAATTAGTTGGGTTAGATAGGAAAGTGGGGAGGAGATGAAAGGGGAGGTAGGTAGGAAGTTGTTGTTGGAGGAGATAAGATGGAGGCAAAAGTTGCATTCACTATGGCTAGAGGAAGGGGATAGGAGATCATTATATTATTTTATTTTTTTATAAAGTAGCTAATTCTCATCACAAGTTCATTGACTCAGGAAAAGTGTGGTTTTGGAGCAGGCATATACCGAGGAGAGTCACATAAGCGAGGCAGTTAGATAGTTTTATATGGAATTGGATACGAGGAGGACGAGTGGAAGCCTTTTATGGGTTGGAGTTTGATAGCATATCTAGTGAGGATAATGATGTGTATCGAGCTCTGCATGGGTCGTATCATCTAAGATTGTGTTTTAAGGAACGGCATGCTTGTAAAGGGGGCTTGAAGGTAATCCTGAGATTAAGGATAATTCCCTAATTGGCAAGCATTGTAAGGGGATTAAGAAACCGAAGCAACTTATGCGTGGCAACTCAGCATTACAACTCATACCCTAGTTTGTTGTGTTAGTCATATTATATCTTTTGTTTTTTATTGACTATGAGCTATAACGGTTGTAATGATATAACGAGAATAATAATGAGTTTGTGTGAGGTCAAACGGTACTCGCGAGAGACCAGGCTTGGCAGGGCCTGGGAGAGCTTTCATTCTCTACTAATGACCTCACCGTGGGAACTTTAGAGGGACCTGGTTTGGAGGATTAAGAAGTAAGGCATCGTTGGGGTTTGTCCTGACCATCTTAGATACACCTGCTAAAAAACCGAAGAACCCTGGCCGTGGAACCTCGGGCGGAACAACTTGGAGTTCCATCGGGCATTGAGTTTTGAACCAACCATCCCTCTACTTAATGCCACATCTACTGTAGGTGATGTCACTAGCCAGCTAAACAATGTTAGACCAGCACTTGAGTAAACCACCGTGGTATTGGGGCTGTCAGACGGTTGGTGAGCCACCTCTATGACAACAGCCCCCTGACACACAATGGTTAAGCAAAAGGCATGTCTTGGAATTTAATGTTTATGACGTGGAGGCAACTAGTGGATCAGGTATTTAATGTTGTGACAAAGTATGAGGGAGGTCTTTCATAGCCTTTAATGGCAGAGTTGCCTCGGGGGTGGTGTGGGGGGCTATTTAAGGACCCCAACCACCTTTGAGGAGAGGACCCTTTGGAGAGTTTAAGAAGTTACGGCTAGAGAGAATATACATTCAGAGAGAGTTATTACCAACCAGAGGGTTTACTCGCTCACCATTGTCATTTATTACGAAGCTTTTAATACTTGACAGAGATTCTTGAGGGTGTTTGGTGTGTTTACCTGTCTGCCAAGGTGTACCTAGGGTGCTTACTTCCTTATCCCTCTAGCTAAGTTACTTTTAAGTTCTTTGCTATCTTCTGAGTTATACATGAGAGATTTGTGAGTTTAAACTGAGTTCATCTTCATTAAGGTTGTGCTTGGGTGTCCTATAGTTAATCCAAGGTTCTGGCTAATTAACTTATTATTACCATACTCAAAAGAGGTTACGCCTCCATCTTATCTAAACTACCCTCTTACAACGCCAAAGGATTTTTCCTTAGAGTTTCAGTGGGTTACGCCACCTATCTCTCATTTTTTATTTATTCTGGTGGGCATAGAGGCTTGATTTAGCTTATGTCCCTGTTTTAATTAATGGATTCGTGGTATGAGATATGAACATTTCTTGTTTGCATCGGTGTATCCATACACTACTTTCTTTGAATAAGTTGTATCAGTGTATCCGTATTCCATATTCGTATTCGAGTTTGGGTATGCAACGTGGATGGAGATATCTTATTTTTTTAAATCAGAAACAAAGTATCATTATTGATAAAAAACCACTGAATAACACATAGAGGGCCAGCAGTCCACCCACGCAAAGGAAAGAAAAATTACACTACTAAGAAAAGAAGAGAGAAACATGAAAAGAAATTGTCGCCCCTCGCCAAAAAAATGGCAACATTTTAAATAGTCAAACAAACTTGGTAAAAATTGTGCACGCACATAAAAGTACCCAAAGCAACATACTGTTTGCTTGAGGGGCCTTGATAGGCATGCCCGAAGGGCCCATGTCTGAACTAGAGTTTAACAACCAAAATTCTGATCTGCAAAGAACATGCACCGTAAACCCAGACCCATTCAACAATTAAGAAGTAAAATCCATCCACCTCTCTAGAAGTGCTTGGATGTGAAGCTCAAAATGTTACGAAAAATTCAATCCTTTCCTACACCTCTCCTTTCGAGCTCTCTTTATCATCAAAGGCTCAAATACTCGAATTTATCTTTAACTAGGCCAAACCTAATAATACGAGTTGATGTTTTCTTCCTCTCGCATCAGAAACACCAATCCATCTCAACAAATTCGTACCATTTATAGGGTAGCTCACTTCCTATCCCCAAAATCTTAAATAATCTCTTCAAACAAAATCTAACAAAATTGCAATGGGTAGTAAACTCATGACTATCTTTAGACAATGCAAAAAGAGGGAGAGATCATGGTTTTATGCTTATTCCTTTGTAATAAAATCACAAATGTTCACTATACCTTTGGCATAACCATGCAAAGACTTGTACTTTTGAGGGTATGCTAACTCTCAAAAGCTTCTTGTATGGTTCGATATATGGTATTAAAGGAGAATGCACAATAACATCAAAGAAAGATTTGCAAGAATTCTCCCAAAGAATTATGAAGCCAAACTCTTTTAAACTAAGAACCCTGAGATAAAAAGAAACCCTTCCATAAGAGCAAGGATTACAACAAAATTTTCGAACTATCTGACACCGAAATTCCTACTAAAAGAGAGATTCGAAGAATAGATATGAGAAGAAGACCAATAAGTCACTTAATAGAAGGGCCGTGATTAAGAGACAAGCGATAAAGTCTTGGAAAGAGAATGTTAGAAGGGAAAATACCCAAACCAATGATCTTCCCCAAATCTAATTTTAAACCGATTTGACCACACACATAATAAAGGAAGAGATCCAAATTTTGAAAAATAAATTTCCACGAACATTTATAAATGCCTCTTTCCTCCTTTCAATTGCCCCCATTTTCTGTGAAATCCATACTTGCTCTTAATGATAAAGCACCGAAAAGTTTCTTGTTGAAGAGGGAATATCCACAAAAATTTCCTTAATAAAGAAAACTTTCTTTGTTTAAAAGCTTACCCAATCCCAACTCCCCGCTTCTTAGCTAACAAGATGGCCTTTTTTCCTTTACTCAAGACCCTTTCAAAAAATTCGTCATGAGTTTTTTAATTTTAGTAGCAACTGGTACATGTATTTTAAAAAGAGACATAACGTAGATGAGGATATTATCGAAGACGGATTGAATTAAAATGAGATTCCCACCCTTACACAAGCACCTGTTGAAACAACCTTCCAACCTACTACTTAGTCTCAACCTCTGGATCCCCAAAAAACAAACCTTAGGATTTACCCCCAAGGGTAGTCCCAATTAATTAAAATGATAGGAACCCATCTCACACCCCACACATCTAACTTGATCACCAAGTGTTGTTTTATCCATGTTAATGGTGACCACCACACTTTTGGATGTTGATTTTCAGTCCCTAATAGATGCTAAACAAATTTAAGATATCCCTCAAGATGGCAATGCTCTTTTCCTTCTCGATAAGAAAAAAAAATGTATCTGCAAATTGCAACATGGAAACCCTCACCTTATCCCTACCAATCTCCAACCTTTAATCAAATGATTATTTCACGCACTATCAACTGGTCTACTCAATGTTTCCAAAACAATGAGAAAGAGGATAGGGGATAGCGGACCTCCATGTAGTCAGCTATGAATACACCTCCACTGATCGCTAAAACCCTTTTTAGCTAAAATGTGATCAAGAAATGACCAATTAACATGGTCATAATCTATTTCAATATCATTCTTAAATGCCACCTCTTCTCTATTTTTCCTCTAAAATCCTCTACCACCTTGATAGCTATGAGAGCTAAATTCAAAATTTGTCTATCATTAATGAGAGCTACTTGAGAATGGCTAATCGTATCCCTCCA
Organism: Sambucus nigra; assembly: GCA_949130495.1. Classification (NCBI taxonomy): domain Eukaryota; kingdom Viridiplantae; phylum Streptophyta; class Magnoliopsida; order Dipsacales; family Adoxaceae; genus Sambucus; species Sambucus nigra. Next base: position 10,386,763 of record OX422210.1, read on the forward strand.
AACCTCTTTAATTCTAACAGAGAGACAAAATTATGTAGAGTAAAGTTACAAGACTAATAGGTAATCCTTAAAGTAGATAGAAGAAGCCTTTTGGGGAATAAGGCAAATGAGAGTGGCATTAATTACCCCCTCTAAACCGTCCAACCCCGAAGCTTTGCCCCCCTCAGATTCAAATATGCTTTTTAGTGTTTCCTCTTCGTTGAGTGGTCTTTCAAGCCACCCAACTTTTTAACCACTAATGGAGAGCTAATTCAGGGCATCCAACCCCATCGGCTCACTATGCTCCACATTATACCAATTCGTTAAAAAACTTACCTTTCATTGACAATTTGAGATTTGCCTTCTAGCCCCGCTATCATTTTAAACTTATTCAAGATTTTGTTAGATTTTTTCCCACTAGCAATCCGATGAACAATTATAGTGTTGTTATTCCATTATCTAATTCCTCTAACCTTCAATTTTTTATTCCAAGAGGTTTCTATATAACAATTCCTCCAGTTTAATTTTCAAGAAAATTGTCTCCCTCCTCAAGGAAATATCTAATCCCTCCGCATATTCGTTATCATCCAATATCTCAATTTTTTTGTAAATGTCCCATCTTCTCCATACTTAAATGACAAAGGCCTTTTGCTTCATTTCTCAACCCTGCTTCACATGCTCCAAATTTATCATGAACTTGTAATCCTCACACTGCTCAAAGATTTTCTCCCTCCACTTTGTAAACACACCATTAAAATTTTTATGATTTAAACACGTCTTCTCAGAGAGGAATGGACTCACACCCCATTTCTCTATGTAGTGTCAACTAGGGTGAATGGACAATGATCAGATGCAAATCTAACTAGAGTCGAATTAGAGCCCCTTGTTGGGCCTAGAGATATATAGATAGCCTAACTCCCTAACACATGGAAACAACTCCTCCCAACCTACCGAGAAGAGATATCTATACAGTCTATAACATGACAAAGCTCACCCTTGTTCTAGACCACATGTATTTGGTGTTGTTTAATTCTATAACCCTAAGACCCATCTCCCTAATGATTCCATCAAAGTACCTCACACCCCTAGTTACCCCTCTCCCCCGCCTTTTTTCATACTGATGGAAATCGCACCACAATAAAATACCTTCTAAAACAACATTTCTCCCCACATATTTCTTTCCTCTTTGGACCCAATCGCTTTACATTCCAACGGATTATCTTCATTGATTAGCGAAACTATACCTAGATGTTCTATATTCAGCCCTCACCCCATTGTATTTAGCCTTAATTTTTAAGTTATCCCTCCCCCTTCTCTCTTAAGCCGTTTTGAGCAGACATTTTTCGGTTTCTGCTAAATGAGCCTATATATATATATATATATATATAGGGAGAGATTCACAAGTGAACCTAAAAGATGAACTTTTTAATGACCTTAACAAAAAATACTTAATAATCAATTAATTTTAATTACTATGTTGTAATTGGTCCGCGCCAGCGGCAACGGACACGTGTGTCGATCGATCCCCAACCACCCCACCTACCCCCCCCCACCCCCATGGCAGCCCTGCTATCATAAGGGCTGTCATGGTGGTGGTGGTGGTTGGTGGTTGGGGTGGGGGGCGGGTGAGGCGGTTGGTGATCGATCGACACGCGTGTTCGTTGCCGCTGGTGCGGACCAATTATAATATAGAAATTAAAATTAATGAGTTGTTAGGTGTTATTTTGATAAGGTTCATTAAATAGTTCATCTTTTATGTTCACTTGTGAACCTCTCCCTATATATATATATTTATATATATTATATGCATTGGTGAAAGGTTTAGTCTTAGCAACAAAAATTTAAGATACCCCTTTAGGACACCCCATTTTGTAAAACGATCATCCTATCATTTTGATGATCACTCTATACTGAAAAAATATTGCAAGATACTCCTTTAGGAAAAGAAACACAATGAAACACTTTACTAAACAGAGGTTGCAATATTTCTTGGATTTACAGTTATCACGCACGCCACACCCCTTTTTAGGCACATAGCTTGTATTTTAGATAGCTGACTTCTTTTGGGTTGTTGGACTTGGTGCAAGATGTTTTATGAGGCTTAAAACCATCTGGCCTAGTTGTATGTTTTTGGGAAATTTGAAATTTTGTCCTCCGATCTTGTTGAGAATGATCTTTAAAAATCAAAGAATCTTCTTTAGATGTGCTCCTCTCATTGCTAATATTGAGGCCCAAACTTTCTTAAGAGAAGAAAAGCGTAATTGACGTCTGGATTCTTTTTATTGGCCTAGGTTAAGACACCACATAGATTTCAAACTTTCATAAACATCTTTGTGTTCCATGCTTCAAACGGTAGTCCCTCAATTGCAATTCATTTACCTGTTAATGCAATCTTTGATTTATTTCTGACAGTTTCAGATTCCTAATATTCCGGAGAAATAATGATGTGTATGGTGATTCATAGAGACACGTGGTGCGGGGTTGTGCCCCGGGAGAAGACTATCTTTTATTTTCTTTATTTGGTTTAGGGTAATATTGTCATTTTCCTTTATTTTTAGTCTTTAATTGGTCTCCAAGCATATTTGGGGTTAATTAGTTATTTTTAATTATTAATTGTCCTTTTTTGCCTTTTTGGGTATTATCTTGGCTAGCAAGCTAACCTCTCTTATACATAGGCCCTTGGTCCTCATTTGGAATCACAACTTGAACATTGATAAAGAGAATATAGAGAGAGAAAGAAACCTTTTTTCTTAGTTTAGTTTTGTTTATTTATTGGTGGTGGTGGTGTTGTGTAGTGTAGTTGTAATAATAATTCTTTCGCATTCTTAGATTCACATCAAATTGGTATCAAAGTTGCGTTTATCTTGGCGTTCGTCGTGGAGCATGAAGTGGGTATCGAGTTGTGATTCCAAATCGTGCAACCCTTCAATCGGTAGATTGATAAACGTCCAAATGAGAATAGGGCGGATGGGAATCCTAAATTCCATCCTCCATCCTCCACCATCAACTCCCTCCACCTCCACCTCCACCTCCTACCACCACCTCGTCAAATGAAATACCGTCTCTTACCTTCCCCCAAACCCTAACCCTAGCAACCCCTCTTCCCACCCTCCCCCTATTGCCACAACTCCCAAACTAAACCCTAACCCTAAATAAGAACCAAGAACCATCCAAAACTCCCTATGACCAAAACTTTAACACCCTTCCACCCCTATTTTCCCTCTTCCCCCCACTCATATATGCCCAACCACAATCAAACCCAACATAAATGGGATTTCTTCCTCCGATTCAATCCCTTACCCCCTATTTCACCTTAAATCCGGTTAAAAATGGTCTTAGGGCCTATTTGTGACACAGCATCCGACCTTGATGAAAAATGCATCCCATTTGGGGCCCATTTTTTAATATTTCCCATTTTTGGGTCCAGCTTTGGGGAATGTCATCGCCTTCAGTCCGCTTGTTTCGACATCGTATTCGCAAAGGTACGGCCGTTGGAGCTCCCGTCCAGTCAGATTCAAGAGTCCATCACACCAAGTAGCAACCATGTACTTGTGGTGTCTAGAAGGCGGATATGGTTGTTAATATTTGGTTGCTCGGATTTCGTATGGGGACATCGCCGGGATTTGGGTTTATAAGACCCATTATTGATGAGGTTTATACACATGGGACTAATTCCGATTGGGCTTCCCACTTTTGATTGAGATCTGAAGCTTTTCTTAGTTCATATCATGTGGCATTGATGAGTCATCCTCCAAGCTCTTGGACGAGCTTTTTCGAAGACGGGAAGAATGATGTGTATGGTGATCCGTAGAGACACGTGGCACGTTATTGTGCTATTTTATTTTCTATTTTTAGCTTAGGGTAATATTGTCATTTTCTTTTATTTTTAGTTTTTAATTGGTCTTCAAGCATGTTTGGTTCAAGTTAGTCATTTTTAGTTATTAATTGTCCTTTTTTGTCTTTTTGGGTATTAGCTTGGCTAGCAAGCTAAACTCCCCTATAAATAGGCCCTTGATCTTCATTTGTACTCACAACTTGAATATTGATAAAGAGAATATATAGATAGAGAAATCCTTTTTCTTAGTTTATTTTTTATTTTTTTTTATTTTTTTATTTTTATGCGGTGGTGTTGTGTAGTTAGTAGTTGATGTGTAGTTGTAATAATAACGCTTTCGCATTCTTAAATTTACATCAAATAGTGACTCCATTCTCCAACATTATGTATTGATGATATAAAATAACTCTTTTTCTTTCTTGTTGTTCGGAAAAATAGCTCTGTGACACAGGAGGGAAATAATATGATTTTAGATGAAATGAAAAAAGGAGGTTTCTCTACAATCTCTTCCCAGGAATCAAAAAAGTTGATTCTCTAACACATACAATATCCAATACCCATTATTTAGAAGTAGCATGGACAATGGTGTTATTCATCGTCTTCTTAGTTTTATGCTCCACCCTCTGGTCACTCTTGATCTACTCTGTCCACATGCTCTGAGAAACATTGTAGAATGGAAGTCCAAGAGCTTGATCAGTCTTTTATGCCAAATTGACCAACCCCAATCATTCCTTCCATCCGCTTCAAAAGAAACTTGTCTAAAATTACCTATAGGGGGTAGGGATCGGGTTTATTGTTGTGAGATGGAGCCAGAGAAAAAGGGGAGTTCTAGTTAAAATTCAGAAACGATTCGCGTATATACTTCACAGAAATGTGAAATCAACGTAGCCGGTAAAGTAGCTGGAAGGCATGGAAGTTTTGTCTATGTATAGAATTCTAATGAATAGAAAAATAGTCCGTAAAACCAATTAGATTACGATTTAACTCACTTTTCTTCTTCCCTCTTAAAAAATAAGTCATTTGTAGTGATAACTTGGGGGGGATGTTATGGCATTTTTTAGTTATACTTCAGAGTTCTTGGTGTTACTTTGGTACAATTAGTATAATTCAATTATAAATATTCTCCAGTAACAAAGATGATCTTACCAAGAATGTATGTAATGTTTTATCTTTATATTACTGAGAAATTTGAAGTGATTCTCACATGCATTATAATGCATGTTATGTGAGCTTCATAGTGGCTTTGTTGGTCCTTATGCAGAGTAGAGTTGGACCTGTGAAATGGTTAAAACCCTATACAGATGAAACACTCGTTGAACTTGGGAAGAAAGGAGTTAAAAGTCTGCTAGTTGTCCCAATCAGGTATTAATATTGGCAAGTAGCCAAATTTGAAATCATGCTTTATATATTTTCTCTGTCTCTACCCTGTTAGTGAAATATTAAATATTTTGACTTGTAAATTTGTGCCTTGAGAGTTACATTTACTTTGTTAAAATTAAGATTGTGTTTTGCCACTTGATTCAGCTTCGTCAGTGAACATATTGAAACATTAGAGGTAATAGACGTTGAGTACAAGGAATTGGCTTTAAAATCTAGTATAGAGAAATGGGGTCGTGTTCCTGCCTTATGATTTGAGCCCGCTTTCATTACAGATTTGGAAAATGCAGTGATTGAAAGTCTCCCATACGTAGGAGCAATGACAGTCTCAAATCTTGAAGCTTGACAGGTTCGATTATAAACTCTCGTTATAAATCATTGAACCAGTGGGTAATATTAGATATTTTACAATTGTTGCTATTTTGGAATTGATGGATGATATATTTTATTTTGTTTGTATTCAATTAAACCTAGAGTCGCATTTGGAATAACAAACTATCAAACCTAGAGTCGTATATGGACAACTCTTCAATTGAAGAGCTTGCAATTGACTGGGATATAAACACTAAAAATTGGATCCAAAGAAGTGACAAAAGATAATCACAAATCTGAACATTGTATCAAAAAAACAAATATTGAATCATATCCTATTTATAGTCAAAAGTAAAATCCTATTTAACTAGGAAAATATTAAAAACCAAAAGGTCATTCACTACTCTAATATTTCCTAAAGATGACTAAACTTCTTTTACAATTAACACTAACAATATATGAAACAAAACTATAAACCTCTGTCTACATAAACTCAAAGAAAAAACTTTGCAGAAGAACGGGGCGCACAAACAAGCTGGAAAATTCTTGAGCATCCTGATTTCGCCGGGCTGCATTGAATATCTTTAAATTTTTGTGGCCCAAATAAACTAAATTTGAGTGGTAGACTTGTAAAATTTGTACCTCAAAATCATTAGGCTCAGTACTAATTATCAATACCAGTGCTTTTTTTTTCTTCACGACACGACAAATCTGGAGCCCTGCACTAGTTGACAAATTCTTCCCAGCTATAATTGGGGCAGTCTCATGTATCCTCAACCCAAAACATAATTACCCACCTGTTCAAATGGGTCATTGCGAGCCTTAGGTTATTTGTGATCTTAGATGTCATTGATAACTTCAAAACCAGTCCATTGAGGAGAATGAGAATCGACACATAATCCTTTTCTTTTATTGTTAACAAAATCTCACGAGGGTCTAGAGCAGCTCCATTTCTGTGACGTACTAGATCACACCCACAGGAGGCCTGCTCACGGTCTGTAATCTCCATCACGAATTTTCTCAAGGTTCGTGACCACCAAGGTAAAAAATAACCTAGGGTTGTGAAACCCTAAATTTTTTCTCCCGTACACCATCACCAAGTCATTCGAACACCATAGCAGATCATAGTGTAATGCATGGAGGTCAGCCGTAGCCGAATATGCAGTGGGGGAGGTCGATTGAATTCATTTCTTCTTTGATTCCATCGTGTTCTTGTTCTCTCTCCTTGATCGTAACACTAGGACTGAATTAGGCTGCTAATTAGGGGCTTTTACTCGTCTCTTCTTCTTAATGTTCTTTATCGCAGCCTTGGGCATTACGTTCCCTTTCGCTTCAGTTTGATGGGTTTTGTTGGTTTGGGTAGTAATATGTTTACTTTGTGGGGTTTAGAGTTCAAAGATGGGACTGCAGGTAGGGTCTGAGTGATGGATCGTCCATCGGAATACCTGGTTGGATGGACATTTGAGGGGTTGACAAGACTCAAGGCAACTTCAATGGATATCACACGCTTCTCCATCAGTAGCTTGTGTATCCTTCATGGGAGCCATTAATAGTGGGAGAAACGGGAGGGTAAACACCCACACCCCCTCACACCCACACAAGATGGTTGCCAAGCTCTGCTAGCAATTTGATGCAAACACCCTAAAAGGGATCCAAAGAAGAGGCAAAACCCAAGCACAAATTTGAAAATTATATTAGAAAGCCAAAGAATGAATCATCTCTTTACTTCATCTCCTATTTATGCTAAAAGTAATCCTATTTCAACTAGTAAAGTATTAAAAGATCAAAAGGCCCTTGACTTACTCTAATGTTCCTAAAGGGGGATAACTCTTTTATAAAATTTAGTACTAACAATATATAATATAAAACTACAAACCCTTATCTACATAAGAATATGTGTTTATCTAAATGAAAAATGATTATTTATTTTCAAGGTGATCAACTAGCCTCACACACATACACACACACAGATATATATATATATATATATATATATATCTATATATAGGCTCAGGTGCGGACTTCCCGTGCGGACTTTTCATGCGGACTTTGTCCTTATCCCGAAAGTGGTCCCCTCGTGGTCCCAAAGACTTTTGTTATTTACTCTAGATGGTCCCCCTCTTGTCTTATACTAAAACCTTATTTTAAGACCATATAATTAAAAGATTTATAGTTTAGACCCAAAATTGGTATAAAGACTTTAAAGATTTTAGAACCTCACCAAATTCCGACCAAAACCCAAATTCTGGTATCAGAGCCATAAGACGTTCCTTTTAGACTAAAAATACTTTAATGACCTTGGGATTTATCCCTCGCATTTACCAAGATATTTTTGGATCCAACCCAGACTACCAACCTATACCCATAGCTGATTTAGATTCAGAAGGTTGTTTAACCACACACATAGACGGTTTTCACACATTGAACATATCCCAACCAAACACGCAGACAGTAGACAAGTTACTGCTAGTGCTATTAATAGAATAATAGACCAAAATAAGTGTATACTGCTTATATTAAGACAATTAATCATAGACACCCAAACCTCAGAAACAGAGATAAAAAATATCTCTAAAAGATTATTAGACATAGATAATCAAATCCCAATAGACTTAGTACACGTTTTACAAGAAATAAATATTAAGACTAATCATATAGAAGTCCTTAACAAAGAACTTTTAGAAATTAAAACTATAATTAAAAATCAAGATAGTGAGTTAATTAAACTTACCAAAGAACAAGCTAAGCTTATCCCTTGACTAGATAGTTATCTTCCTAATGGAGATAGTTAGATCAAACTGGAATGAGGTACCAAGAGACCTCTCCATTCAGACTTTATCCGAATTTATCAAAGAATTTTAGAAAAGATAAATGATGATAGATTTTATTATAAGATAAATGAAAATGAGATTGCTAACGCGGCCAAAGCAACTAGACTTATATTAGAAAGATTGAATTTAATTTCTACATCCATAGCAGCTACCCAAGACTATAACAATAGCTTTGTTAAAGACTTTCATTTAGACTTAAAGGCTAAGAGAGAAGGATTAACCACCTTCTATACAGACTTTGTTAAATTCCAACAAAATTTAACAAATTATCTTAATAATATGGAAAGCCATAACCTATCCAAAATGGATAGTATTATTAATGAACTTAGACTAAACATGGCTAAAGTAGAAGAAAAATACGAAGAAATTATAAACAAAATTAAGGCCGTATATAATAAACCTTCTCAAGCAGAAATAGACTCTCCTTTTATTCTAACTAGGTTAGATAAAATTGAAAAGACTGTAGAAGCCATAGAAGTTAGAACTATGCAACAACTAGAAAAAGATAATGAAGTAAAAGACTATATCACTAACGTTGGTAAAACCATCGTTAATTCTCTAGCTAGACATAGTGAAGAAACTTCTAAAAAGACTAGAAAAGAGAATAAGAATTTTAAAGAAGAAATCCTTAATCAGATAAAAAGACAAAAAGATTATTCAGACTTCTTAGAAAGAATTGAAAAAGGACTTGAACAAAAACAGGTAACCACCTATAAGTTTAAAGAATCCCCTCCTATAGAAACTAGAGAAATAAATACCATAGGTCGACGAATCATAAATGATGGATTAGATAAGACTAATAAGATAGCCAGCTCTATCCCAAATATTGGACAGAGTAATCATATGCTCCAAAGACTTAAGGATTCATCCTCCAATGTTAGGACATGGTGGAAAGAAAGAAATTTCACCAATCCCCTCTAATGGAAATAATGGGGTGAAGTTGACTGGAAGATTGTTGAAAATTCCATCCATAATGGACAACTTCCATTCGTTAGATATATAGACTTGTTTAAAGAAGGTACCACTCCTAAGACTCCCAATTATAACATGACCTACCATTGTAGAAATCATGTGTTAGACAAATCTTATACTGAGCTCAAAGTAGGGGTGTAAAACGGACGGATACGGAGCGGATACCATTGTAACCACATCCGTATCCGTCAAGACTCCACACTATCCGTATCCGTATCCGTATCCGTATCCGCGCGGATAATAATTTAAGCTATCCATATCCGTATCCTCTTGGATTTTCCGGATTCGGATAATATCCTTATCCGTTTTTATTGTTTAAGATACATTAAGATACACATAGCATATTGAACACTAATTTAATCAATTAATTAAATATATAATTTTTCATTCCATGTAAGATATAGAGAATGTGTGAAGCATAAAATTAAAGTATAAAAGAAGGTTTGAGGAAAAGTACTAACCTTTAATGTGCATTTTCTTATTCAATTTTGAGCCATTGAAATTTGTATCCTCTTCAGTTTCTCTAATGTTTGAACAAAAATGAAATGAAGCATCATCTTACCTGAAAAGAATAACTCAATTAAAATATTAACGGAGAAAACAAAGAATATATTACAATAAATAAGGGATGTTATTTTTTACCCCTTAAGTTCCCTAAGTGTGTCTTTCTCATCTCCTTTCCTTTGTATCCTTGTTGAATTAAGCATTAAGGTAATCACAACTCGCATGTTAGTAGTAATGCATAAAGATAAGACATTAATTGTTTGAACATACTAATTCACCAAAATAAAACTTCACCAATATATGGTACTAAAAAGATAAATCCATGAGTTTAATAATACATGTAACATAAGTTTTTCTTATACATAAAAGTTTCTTCCACCAAAATCCGCCCCCGTAACACAAAAATTATCATCTTCAACTTCCAAGGTCCAACAAAGATGTATTGGATAAGAAGAAAGAAAAAGTTATAAACAGATTATTAGCATTAGCTATTCATTATCACAAGAAGAACAATTCTAACAAAAATATTCAATTAATAATAATACCTGAAAATGAATTTTCGAGAGCCTAGCTATTCGTTATCATCACCAACCTTCAAATTTTCTAAAATTTTGCAAACAAATAATAAGTTAGTGTTTATTTATGTTTAATAGTAATGACAAATATAAATTTTATTTTGACTTACCCAGTTCCTCTCCAACAGAAGGCAACCAATCTTTCAAACAAAGAAGAGTCTCGGCAGTATCAGAAGCTAAAGATGAACGTGTATCATCCACAATTCTACGACCCCAACTAAAAGTTGACTCTGATGCAACGGTAGTAACAGGAATATCTAAGATATCACATGCCATCTTCGCAACTGTGGGGAACTTTGGCCCATTAGTCTTCCACCAATGCAAAATATCAAATGCAAACTCATTATCATCGTCGAGAGGGAATAAAGATTCCTCCAAGTAGTGTTCTAATTCAGACTTCTGAACTATAGATGAAGCATTAGAGCGCTCCATAATAAACCTTTTAAATCCTCTTGTAAAGCCAGATCTTGCTTGGGGAATAGTATCAACTTCACGAGTAGACTGCTCACATCTATCCCCAAGTATGATGGGAGAACATGAAGATTCACTATTTAAACTTTTATATTCAGCATATAACTCAAACAAAGCGGTGCAAACTCTACGAATGTAACTTTCTGCCAAAGAACCATAAATCTCATGATAAGCATAGTGAACAAACTCCATTTTGTACCGAGGGTCCAACACCAGTCCAAATGTTAACACCAAACTACACCTCGCATTTTCAACGCCATCAAATGAATATAATCCACATTACTTTGCATCCATTTATTCAACTGATAATTAATATTACAAACATCATTGAAATAGTAGTTTGCAGTTAGGTATTTTGTCCCTGAAAGGCGATTTGTCATTTCATAAAAAAATTTCAAACATTCACGAATTTTTTTCCCTCGTTCCCAATCATGCTCAATTGGAAGAAACTCATAATCACGATCCCACTCTGCCAAGCGCTCAAAATATCCTCTCAATTCTATGGCACTCTCTAGCATAAGATACATAGAATTCCATCTAGTTTGACAATCTAATTCCACATAAAATTTATACAAAAAGTACAAAAAGATTTTCCTTTAAGAAAAATTTTGAGAAAAAGCACAAAAAGATTTTATTTTGATAATATTTTTTTTTTAAAAAAAAACGCCAAAAAGATATTTCTGTTTTTGCACCTGTTATAGATGAGCATTTAAGTTAGCCAAGTCACAACTTCATTCCATATATTCATGTGACTATTTGATAGTGTTTTGAGATAATAGGTCAATTCATCCTTGTGCTTTATAATGTTTGGAGTCATTAAGATGTAATTAAGTGTTACTTCCTACACGTTTGACTCATGTTTCCTTTATTGCACACATGCACGGATTTGTTTGCTTATTGTTCTTGTCTTATCACATGTTGGTTGGGTGTTTTCATCTCAATCCTGTCTTTAAAACAAACCAAGCGCGATAATTTTTTATAAGGAAATTGTGCATATAAAAACCGTGTTGTGAGTTTGTGTGCTTTGTTTGAATAATGGGGAGGGGCTGCGAAAGGTAATTATCTATCCTTTGCGCAAAAGTCACCGTTAAAAAGGACCTAAAAAATGGAGGAATTTTATAATCCGGGGTCCAAAGAGGTTAAAAGAGCCCGAAAAAATTTGAAAGGCAATAAAAAGAAATTCATGCCAAATTATGGGCCATTTAGGTTTTTGCACCAATTCTCCAAAGTTTGAGAATTTAGATTACCTCTAAAAGAAATTATATATGAGGGAGTTTTGTTGGAGAATTTAAAACGGGTTTGCACGTCCTTGAAATGCTTGAAAAAATGCGCTACATAGTTTTGGACGTTATTGAGGTGGAAATAATTTTGACTTTGATTTGTTGATTTGCATAAGACGATGTCATCTAAATTTTACAAATTTTTACACCTAAGGATACCTTTGATGTTCATTCGTTAGGAGTACACGTATGCATCGTGCACATATGATTGATTGAGTTGATTTACCTATCGAATGTGTTCACACCCATTCATTCCATTTCCATGACTTGGTTGTTTGAGTTTAAATCCATGGTGTGATTTTTGTATCATATTTGTTCAAATTGGTATCCTATCTTTGTATGAAAAATTTGAAAAATTCAAAAATAGTTTCTATTTTTTTTCTATATCGTGACACCCCGATTTTGCTTATTTGATTCATTCTTCTCATTTGTCTATTTGTGGACATCATAAAAAGGGGGAGAAAGAATTATCATTTTATGGGGGAGTTTGAATTTTGGGGGAGTTTTGAGATTTGACTTATGCTTATCATATATTGGTATCTATGTTTATCTCATTTCAAACTCGATACGTCACTTGGTATTTTTTTCTTTATCTCATGTGTGTAGGTACTACATTGATGATCTCTGAATTGCACACTCTGATGAGAAAAGATTTGAGATTCCTGAAGATTTGAAGAACAAACGATGAAGACTATTCATTTGTACCTTTTCCAGTTTTGGGTTCATGGGAGGGTAGATTTGTATAGGCAATTTCATATTTGATAATTCGTATTTTTTATGTATGTACCGTCATAGACATAAGGGGAGATTTGTAAGGACATTTTTCTCATGTCCAACATGTTACATTTGTGTATGTCGTACGCCGCTACATTTGGCACGTCACCTCACGATATCACATGACGGCCTCTATCCGAATTCCGGGATTCAAGCATTCAACATCTCCATTAATGTGTCCCACATCTGCCTCAACGACTTCACGTTCCAAGATTTTAGGGACTTAATGCAAGTGGTACTCAAGGGAAGTCAAAACAGTGAAATAAGGCTTGATAGGGAAGTTCAAGGGCATTTTCGTAATTTCACATCCATAGTTCGGAGGTCTGGTCAACTAGAAAGTTGAAGAGTTCGCCGCAATGAAGATACTGGAAGAAACGGCACCTCAATCCGAGTTACGATGAAGAAGTTATGACCTTTTGAAGTTGGAGAAAATTCCTTGAAGAATGCTGTTTTTTTAACCCCATACCAGAATGGTACATCCAAACCGGTTCGGTGTACCCCAGAACCGGTTCGGTGTACCTGTACGCTGATAAGATTTTTAGAGTTTAAAAAAAGCAGAACTCTTCATCTGTTTTTCCTATAAATACCAACTTCGGGGGAGCTGTTTTGCAAGACTTTAGGAGACGAATTTGAGAGTCCAAATACACTTAGTCTTCATATTTTTGAGTCCCAAGACTCATGTTGTGATTCACACAATTCTTCCAATCCTTTGTGAACCTTTTTGGTAACCCAAGAACACAACTTTGAGTTTGTTCAACCCTTGTGGAGAAGCCGTTTCTCTTCTCCATTGCAGCCCTACTGGAAAGGGATAATTCCAGCCGCGACTACAGAATCCGATACCCGAGGGTAATTCTTAGTCAACTTGTATTTTCATTGTAATCCGATTGTAAGCCGTTTTCTTACAAATTATAGTGAAAATAAATGGTTTTTCCCCTGAGGGGGATTTTTCCTTAATTGCATGTGTTTGAATGTTCTTGCGTAGATTATCCATTTATTGAATCACATACTGCTGCATGTTTAGGGTTTGTTTGTAAAAGGGTTTTATATATAACTTGATCATTTGAACGCGAGCACACACACTCTTCATTTTAGAATTCAAACGAGTCTGTCGTAACGCAACATTCCAAATTTGATTTCTTTGAAGTGATGACCCAATGTGCTTAACACTATTACGAATTCTCTCAATAAAAGTATCAATCACTTTAAACCCATTCCTAACAATCAAATTAATAATATGAGCAGTGCAACGAGTATGAAACATATCGCCATTTTGGAGAAGAACTTTTTTACCATTCAACCATGACTTAATACGCTCTACCATTGGCTTATTATATCCAGAATTATCAACTGCAATAGTCATGAGCTTTTTATCAATATTCCACTCTAAGATTCTAGTCTTCACCCATTAAGCTACATTTTCAGCATCATGTGGACATTCGATCCAACAAAAAGAAATTATTTTCTTATGCAATTTCCATTCATTATCTATGTAATGGCAACTAAAACAACAATACCTAGTTCCTTGAATTTTAGGAGTCTAGATGTCTGTAGTGAGGCTAACCCTAGATGAAAGACTTTCAATGCTCTTGTAAAGCTTTTCTTTTTCACATTTAAAACCTCTTTTTAAATCATTTCTCACTGTAAATCTTGACCGAAATTTATAAGTAGGACAACAATAAGAAAGTCAATACCTGAAGTACTCGTGCTCGGCCATAAGAAAGGAATAATCATGTTTAGCAACCATTTGAGCAAATAAAAGTCTCTCCACATATGGGTCAAATTTTTAAGAGCTAAACTTTGGAACCGGATCACTAGATGACTTAACTACGCCAATATGTTTCTGTCTAATGTCTCCTCCACTCGAAACCTTACGTTTACACGATTTGAGATGGTTGCTCAAGTGTGAGGTTCCTTTTGAACTACCCGCATCAAACTTTCTTTTGCAATGGGTGCAAGTCGCCGTAACAGAACTATCTGGATGAACCTCTCTATTAAAATCAAACCACACGTTAGATGTAAGTTTTTTGTTATGCGCTTTGTTCTCACTAGCTTTGTTGTCACTAGCAACACTTGCGCGATCCGATGAAATACTCTCCACTGGAACAGGAGAAGATTCATGCGTGGAAGGATTGTTTTGATTAGCTTCTGTAGACATATTAAACTGCATCGTTTTGAGGGATAATAAGTGATATGCGACGTTCCCAAATAAAATCTATTTTTTAAAAGAAAAAAAATTACAACGTTGAAAAGGCATAAAACTGATCTTAAAAAAAAATATGAAACTAATTTTAACAAAAAAATTTGTTACCTAAAATTTTCATCCTAATATTACTAAAAAATTTGAACCAATACAGAATTTATGAAACTCCATAATTCAGTTAGTCTACTTTATGAGGGATAATAAGTGATATGCGAACAACGTAGAAAAGGCATAAAACTGATCTTTAAAAAAATATGAAACTAATTTTAACAAAAAAATTTGTCACCTAAAAATTTTCATCCTAATATTACTAAAAAATTTGAACCAAAACAGAATTTATGAAACTCCATAATTCAGTCTACTTTATTAAACTCCATGAACAACTATAAACATATCACCATAAACATATCAGTGTATCTACAAAAATGTATCTAGAAGGATCCATATCAAATTCAGTAAATCCATAGCAGATGTTTAAGTTAGGGTTTCGTCTACCCATTCATCCCGTCATCAGGTCCATTCTTTCCTTTATCAACTTGGCCCCCTCGCAGCTCTCTCCCAATGCTTGGAGAGTCATTATTGGATCCATCATCTTGTGGAGGGAAGTCCACCACTCTGACCTCCCAGTTCAGGTCTTTGCTGGTTGTTACGTCCCTACCTCAGCCAAAAACCATCCGAGCTACTATCACTTCGTGGCTCGGAGGGCCGAGAAGAAGATGCTTCAGGTCACTCAGACCTCGAATCACAATTGGAAGCCCCGGTATTTTTTCACCTCAGGGTCATGGGAATTTGGCTCATCTGTTCCCTCTTCCACTTTTGAGCCGAGGATACCCCTCAGATGGGGTAAAGTCACCATGTCTGCCAGGGCCGATCCTGGCCTAAGTCTTCAAAATATCAAAAAGGTGAAGGCCATACAAGTCCAAGGGGCACATGGTCTGTTTGTCAAATTCGAACATCTGCTGACCCCCCAGTATCTCTCGGGGACGAGCCTAGGTGGAGGTACCCTTGTTGACTTTGGTAAGGATTTTCCTTTTTGTTTCAAGTCTAACCCCTGATCATTCATGTTTAATTTCTAACTCTTATCTTTTCACTCTTGTAGAGAGACCACCAGGTGTCCCAGACGAATTGTGGGAGATGGCAGCTCCGAGTTTGGCCAGACTTGCAAATAAGACTGGTTTGAACGCTCCTCCTCCAGCTCCCTCAACATCCAAATCCAAGAAGAGGGCCCCTTGATTTTCTCAGGGTTTGCTTCAATCCCCCTCTGATTAACGATGAACCCCAGGAATTTCCCGGCTCCTATCCCAAAGACACACTTTGCCGGGTTGAGCTTCATTTTGTACGATTCCATGACATTGAAAGTCTTCTCAAGGTCCGCCACGTGAGTACATGCTTTCAGGCTCTTCGTTAGCATATCGTCCACATACACCTCCATGGTCTTACCTATCTGTTCCTCGAACATCTTATTGACAAGACGTTGATAGGTCGCACCAGCATTTTTCAAACCAAAGGGCATCACCTTGTAACAGTACGTCCCCTTGTCAGTAATGAAGGCTGTCTTCTCAGAGTCTTCGCCATCCATGAAGATTTGGTTATAACCTGAATAAGCATCCATGAAACTCATGATCTCGTGCCCTGCCATTGCATCCACCATCTGGTCAATCCTAGGTAAGGGATAGCTGTCTTTCGGGCAAGACCTGTTCAGGTCTGTGAAATCTACACACATTCGCCACTTTCCATTGGCCTTAGGCACGATGACTGCATTTGAGAGCCACTCTGGATAAGTAACCTCTCTTATGAACTCGGCCTCATCCAACTTCTTCACCTCCTCCCGGATGACCTCATACTTCTCCCTGGAGTAGACTCTTCGCCTCTGCTTTATAGGCCTAGCATCTCTGTCCATGTTGAGCTTGTGGGTCATGATCTCAGGGTCGATACCAGGCATGTCTGCGAGACTCCATGCGAAGACACTCTGCCTCCTGAGGAAGTTTATCAGCTCTTCCTTGATCCCTTGCTCCAGGGCCTTGCTGACCTGGACAATTTTTTCCGGCTCGTCCTCATTGAGGACGATGGATTCTACCTCTTCCGCGGCCCCTCCCTTCTTCAATCTTGTTTCGTCTCTGGGATCAAGAGTGTCAATGCTGTAAGTGGCGGTTACTCTCTTATGGGCCTCTCTCTCTTCGGCCGAGTTGAAATAACATTCCCGCGCCATGGTCTAGTCCCCTTGCACTTCCCCTACCCCATAAGGAGTCGGTAATTTTAGCATCTGGTGGACCGTCGACGACACGGCTTCAAACTCTTTGAGGGCCACTCTTCCGATGATGAGGTTGTAGGCCGAGAAGACATTTTCGTCCATAATAAAAAAGTTTATCTTCTTGGTCAGCCTCTTAGGCCATTCATCTCCCATCCGTACATCCATTTCATACATACCCAATGGGTGTACCTTCTCACTACTGAAGCCTATCAATGGGTGATGGTAGGGCACCAGCCTTTCCCTGCTAAGACCCAAGCTCTTGAAACAAGACCAGAACATCACATCTGCTAAGCTTCCCACATCTATGAGGATTCTACCTACATCGCACCCATGCACCCTTGTTATTATGACTAAAGGGTCATCATGAGGGGCTAAGATGCCCTTGAAGTCGAGTCTGGAGAACCCCACTACGAGGGTGTCCATGCCCACCTTCTTCCTCTTCTGCACTGCGTTAGAAGACGTTAGATTCACAACCTCAGGCTTGACCACTGACTTAGCCTCCGCTACATGAGCCTTCCTATCGGCTACCTCAGAGCTACCTCCTGCGAATCCCCCACATATGGTGCTAACACCAAAGGAGATCATTCCGACACTCTTCACTGGGGTGTTGTCATCCTTTGGTGGGAGATCCGGGTCATCTCCATCATCACCCTCTGAATCATCATGACTTCTAGCCGGGACATCGCCACGGCACCTGTCATTTCTTCTCTTCTTCGAGTCTTCTATTCCACCCTTTGGGGCCTTTCCATCCACATACTTTCTCAGCTTCTCGGATTTCAGCATCTTCTCGATCTCATCTTTCAGAGCGAAGCATCTATCTGTGACATGGCCGTGATCCTGATGGAACTCACACCAGAGGTTTTTATTCCTCTTATGTGGTGGGGCCTTCAATTTCTCTGTCCACCTAAGATTCCAGTCAGTCTGGATCTCATTAAGGATGTGCTCACAGCTCACAGTCAGAGGAGTGTAATGAGAGAACTTGTCATCTGCTGACCTCTTCTTCCCCTCTTTCTTGCCCTAAGACCTCCCAGTGCTACCACGGTTCTCCTCCTCATATTTGGCGGCCATTGCCTCTTCCGCATTCATCACTTTCCTCACGGTTGCCAGCAGCTCTGCCATAGACTTAGGAGGGTCTTCCGCCAGTTTCCACAGTATCTTTCCCTTCTGGAGGCCTCCTATAAGGGCGTTCATGGATATGCTCTCTTCGTAATCTTCCACCTCCAACTTCTCCTTGTTGAATCTTGCTATGTAGTCTCTTAGGCTTTCACCCTTAGCCTGTTTGAAATATAGGAGGTGGGTAGTCTTCTTTTGAGGTCTTACCCCAAAGCAGAAGTTGTGGATGAACTCCTCAGCTAAGCCTTTGAAGTTCTCGATCGAGTTCTTCGCAAGAGAGGTAAACCAGCTGTGTGCAGCCCCTGTAAAAGTTCCCAAGAAGGCCCTGCACTTCATCTCATCGGGTATCGAGTAACTATCAACCGCTGACTGATACATCTCGATATGGTGCACTGGGTTAGTGCTGCCATCTTACTTAGGAGTCACTGTAGGAGGCTTGAACTTAGCTGGGGTTGGGAACCCCACTATCCTAGCTACAAATGGGGAGCCCTCCGAGTAGCCCCTCTATAACGGTTCCCTGCTCTTTATGAGGTCCCCTATTTTCTCCTCGAGACATTGGATTGAGTCATTCCAGGGTCGTCTCTCATCAACTTGGCCGAGGTTATCCCCTGCCACCTCTCTGCGATGGACAGAGGGTTCCCCAGCCACGACCCATTGACTGTTGACCTCTTCCTGCTCCCTGGATCTTCTCTCCAAGGGTCGGCCTTGATCTGGCCGAGCCTGCCTATTCCCTCTTTGAGAGCCTACCACGCTCCTTGACCTCGATAGCCTCTGTCTCAGGTCATTGACTGGGCCCAGCCTCTCGAAGGCCGACCCTCTGCTCAACCTGTTAAAGGCCGACCCTCTTTGTTGGGCCTCATCTCTTCTTGGGCCGACACATCCTTGACTCTGCCTATCAAAGGCCGACCCTCTTTGTTGGGCCTCGTCTCTTCTTCGGCCGACACATCCTTGACTCTGCCTAAGAGGTCGTACGGTGTTATCAGACAAAATCCGCACATCCAGACTCTTCATTATCGCGCAACTTCAAAACATCGTAACTTTTTCACCGTAGCTCGGATTGAGGTACCGTTTTTTCCAGTATTCTTGTAATTTACAGATTTTCAACTTTCTAGTTGGCCCCACCTCCGGACTAAGGCTAAAAATTACGAAAATGCCCTTCAACTCTTCATTTCTTGGTTTCTTTCACTGTTTTGAGTTCTCCTTTGCACGAACTTACATGAAATACCTGTAAAACACATGAGAAATACACAAAACGAGAAATACTTGCCAAAAAAGGTTAGTAGCATAAATACGAGACAAATCCAAGATATTTACACTGCACGGGATCATAAAAATACCGAAATTAAGGGGATAAATGTGAAGAATATGTGCCTAATCAGAGGTCGTACGGTGTTATCTGACACCTCATACGGCTCCCAGGAGTCTTCCGGGGCCTCTTTAGCTTCTAGGTCATCATACCTGTCCTCTGGGCAAGGGTTTCCTTGCCTCCCTAAGCACAAGCGCCTATGGTCAGCAACGTCCCTCCTCCGCTGGGGTGCAGGTTTGTCCTTCATGGGCGCCTGGGGTGGTCCCCTAGCGTCAGGATGAGGCTGAACTGCCGCCGGAGTTATCATGTCCGGGGAGACTCTAGGTGGCCTCATCATCATGGTTTGGCTGAGCTGGGCAAATTGCTCCTTCATGGCTTGTTGTGTTGCAGCTAAAGATTTCAAAGCTGCTGCCACCTCCGCCATTTCGGACTGGGGAGGAGCCTGACTGGAACTAGCCCCTCCGCCTCCAGGCGGCGGAAGAGATGGTGGTAATTCTGGTGCCATGTATTAACAATAAAGAGCTTGAACAGCAAGTGAGGTTAATACCTTAAAGGACCTCTTTCAATGGTGAAACAACTCCACACAAGGGGTGGTTCCTGGTTCACCACCAGAGTCTCCGGTGAGGTAAAGCGGAAAAAGAGGGAGAGATAGCCTCTCGATTCCCACAGACGGTGCCAAAATGATGATGCTAAGAATTAGCACCACCAGGTATGGTGTTTCCAAGATCAATA
This sequence comes from Sambucus nigra, assembly GCA_949130495.1. Classification (NCBI taxonomy): domain Eukaryota; kingdom Viridiplantae; phylum Streptophyta; class Magnoliopsida; order Dipsacales; family Adoxaceae; genus Sambucus; species Sambucus nigra. Next base: position 10,407,275 of record OX422210.1, read on the forward strand.
GAAGTATAACAATGGCATCACAGCCAATCTGGCCTACGTCCACTGTGAGTGTGTGAGTAATATCACTGAAAGAAGGCACTAATGGCCATGGATACAACCTCTCAAGCTCTCTCTCTCTACTGTATATTTAGACAGAGTTTTAGCTAGGGTTTTAATAACTGGATCCTTTTGCAAGGTAGGGGATGACCCCTATATATAGTGTCTAGGGAGTGTAATGTACCCCCCATGCATGCAATGAGCATGTGTGTGATATCCTCACCAATGTGGGAATGCCATCTGTCACTGTCACATGTAAGTAATGATGATGAAATATTCTCCCACCTGTGGAGAATAATCTTGTTACAACTGATTTGTGCCCAGGTGTCCTTATCCAAATGTCAACAGATGCTCGGCAGTCATGCTGGTGAATGACCTCGGCCTGGGAGAGGCCGAGCTGTAAAGGCTTGATGTCCGTTCAATCCGAGAAGTGTCATAAGGAGTCTCGGCCTGATCTCAGCCGAGACATTATGCTAGGTCGGCGCAGCCGAGGTAGGGATAGTCCCATGCTGGTGATTATTAAGGCCTCTTGTGACCTCGTCCCAAGCCGAGGTTGAACCGGTTCCAAGTTGAGGGTCGGCTACCTGTCACCTCGGCCCACCCTTGGTCGAGGTTGCCATACCCAGGGTGCTGTTGATGCCTGTGATGCGCGCAGTGCCCCTTGACAGTGTAGATGGTAGTGTCGGCCTGAGCCGAGATAGGTCTGGCCGAGGGATGGTATCGCTGGCCCCTGGCCTTCATAGGGTCGATCAATGTTTCGGCCATCATCTCGGCCGAGGTTGGTGTCTCTGGGCCGAGGTTACACTTGGGGCATATCACCCATCAATAATGGGTGACCATCAATTCAGTAAATTCAACCTAAAAGCATAAATCCATTTAATTGTCCAAATCAGTGATATTTATACTCGTTGCAATAAAAGAAATAAAAGAAAACTATGAAAAAAAGAAAACTATGAAAACTGTGAAAAAAATAATCCGATGCAGTTAAAAAACTCGTTGCAGAAAACTGATGCAGAAAAAGACGGATGCAAAAAAAAAAACTAATGCAGAAAACTGATGCAAAAAAAAAACTGATGCAGAAAACTCGTTGATACTTGTTGTTTCATACTCGTTGCAAAAAACTGATGCGAAAAACTGGAAAAAAAATTCATACTCGTTGTTTCATACTCTGTGTTAATAACAAACTATGAAAACTGTGATATTCAAAAAGAAAACTGATGCAATATAAGAAAACTTTGAAAACTGATTCAGTAGTCAAACTGACCTTGTGACTCAGGGGAGTTGTGAGACCGGAGTGGAGGGACATCGCAGGGGAGATGGGAGATAGGAGGGGGATCCCAAGGGAGATGGGATGACACCGGATGGAGATCGGAGGAGATCGGAGGACAGCTGTGGCTGTGGGAGATCGGAGGATAGGAGGGAGCGGCGAGAGATTGAGGGAAGAGGGAGTGGGTTTGGGGAAATAAGGTAAGGAGATACCGTGGTGGGTTTTTAGTTATGAGGGTTGGGTTAGATTTTTAAAGTTTATATAATTATACTTATGCCCTATTTTTTTTTTTTAAAGTTTTAGTTTATATATAAAATATTATATGGCTAATATTTTACACTTTGTTAGACAGATACAGATATCCGACAAAATGGATATCCGGTAAAACGGATACTTCGTGTCGGATACGGATTATCTGTGTCGGAAAGTACTGCTATCCGTATCCGTATCCATTTTTTCGGATATTTTTATTGAGTATCCATATTCGTATCCATTTCCGTTTTTTCGGATAAATATCCGCAAATTCGGATTCGAATATCGGATGGATGTGGATTTTTGAATATCCATTTACAGCCTTAAAAGTAACCTTCGGTCCCAAGACTTCCAAAATAACTTCAGGCCAGTTATGATGTGATTCACCAAATTTTCACATTGGATGAGAAGCACTTGATTAATTTTCTCGTAGTTACGAGTTATAACCCAACATAACCCTTCTATTCTTTTTTTTCCAGACATTAACTTCTTCACAATTGTCCACAGCGTTTAACACTTCTGAATGATTCACAACTCCTTGCTCATCTGATACAACCCAAGCAATGTGACATACATTTTTCCGCAAAGTTCTTGGTCAACCGTGGCATCTTTGTTCTTCCATAAAGACTCGTTGCTGATTCAAATCGTCTTCACCCTTCACCCTCTGCCCTAGCATCTCAATGATCACCATCATCTCGCTGGCATCCATAGAGATCGCGATCATCACCTTGCTCTGTGTTTTCTTCAACAAGGATTCTTACTCGTTCATCTAACATTTTTCACTGGCGCACATCGCGCCGTGTCTGCATTGTGTCCTCGCCTTGTTCCTGTACGAAAACTTCTCCTTGATTGCAAAAACTACTGCAAGTAAAATCGTCCTTCGCAAGCCCATTTTGGATTTGATCTGTTTTTCGTTGCATCCAGCATCTTCTCAGTTGTAATTGCCTTAATGATCATGAAATCACCTATCCTTCCTTATGCAAACTGCTCGGCCATATATCTTCTGCTAAAAAATCATCATCCTTGTAGTGGTAGCTCCAGTCAGGACTTCCTTTGCGGTGACCTCTTCTTTCTCAGTTGCGATTGCCTTTTCGATCATTGAGACGACAACTGAGCAGGCTATAGGAATCTTTCTATAGCTGGTGATCGTTCCTTTTTGAAGGGGCTAGAGGTGATGTTGAGTTGCTATCGCTAGTAGTAATTTCTAGTACATCCTGGTGATAGGCTCAGCAGGGCTGTAACAATGTTTAAAAAGGCGAAAGGCGAGGCGTAAGCCTCGAGGCGCTTGAGGCATAACCCTCACCAAAAAGAAAAAGAAAAAAAAAAGAGAAAAAAATATAAAAAGTCTAATAAATTCACAAAAAAATAATCCAACATATTAAATGATGCAAAAGGGTCCATAATCATTCAATCCATCAACCGATCAAACTTAAAGTTCACAAAAAAAAAGTTATTACAAAGAAAACAACAATTTTATTGAATAAAAACTAAAAAAAACAGAATAAAAAAAAAATTTAAACTAAAACAGCAATTTTTTACAAAACCGTATAAGATTTTTTACAAAGAATTATAAATAAAACAGTTTTTTACAAAACATATTTTTTACAAAGAAAACAACAATTTTTTTGAATAAAAACTAAAAAAAAACAGTATTAAAAAAAACTAAAACAGTATAAAAATAACTAAAACTAAAACAACAATTTTTTACAAAACCGTATAAGATTTTTTACAAAAAATTAAAAATAAAACAGTTTTTTACAAAAAAAACAGAAAAAAACAAAGTTTTATCAAAAAAAAAAAACTAAAAAACAGGTTTCGTATAAAAACTAAAACTAAAATCTAAACAAAAACAATGAATAAAAACTAAACAAAAAAAAAAAGGTTTCGTATAATACCGTATAAGACCGAAGGCCTGACTTCAAGAAAAGAAGGAGATCAGAGCAGATTGAAGGTCGGAATAGCGGATTGAACGTCTGAATAGGAGATCGAAGCAGGTTTCTAACCAGAACGAAGGTCGGACGTATTTTTGTTAACCTAGGGCTTACTGTTTTCAAACTTCGGTTTCGTATAGGATAAGTTTTTAACCCACGTTTTTTTAAGTATCTTGGCTTTTTTATTTTTTTACGACCAGTAGAAGAGGCGTGCGCCTCACCGCTGGCGGAATGCCTTGAGGCGTTGAGCCTCACACATAAAAGGCGTAAGCCTCTATTTTTGGTCATGAGGCTTAAGCCTCGAGGCTGTTTTCCTTCGCCTCGCCTCGAGGCTTACACCTCGGGAGCCTTTTTAAACATTGCTCCCACATCATGGCCAAAATGAAGTGAACAGCAGATGTATGAATAAAGGTTCCATATTTTCAATCTTTTGTTTGCGCGTGTGTGTGTGAGGAGGAATACACCAAGCACTCATTCTCCTTTAAAATCAACACTCAAATACTTGAACTTTCGAGGGAATGCTCATTTCCTGATCGTATTAGAAGGCTAAAAAAGGGCTTGAAGGAGAATCACACAATGACTCAAAGAGGGATTTGCAAAGAAGACCAAAATCATTTGTCAATTTTTTTGTTTATAAGGACTAGGTTGACACCATCGATTCAAGAAAATAAACAATTTTCTCTAATTCTCCATCATTCAAATTTCTTCTAAAGAAAAGATTTCAATAAGACCTATGAGAAAGACACAAAGTATGAAATGGTTCATTCCGAAACCAAGAATCTTCCTATAAATGACCAAGGAAAGAAGATATATTTCGATAAATTTAGATGACCCCTTCATTACACCTTTAAATCCCGTGGTTTGGACCTTAAATTTACCTCTTATAACCAAGAACCAAGGTGAGCCTTTTGTTCAAAAGGAAACCTCCACAATTTACAAACAATAGCACCTGTGAAAAAGATAAGTACACATCTTTACATGACCAAGGAAAGAAGATATAACCTAAGAAATATATTTCTATGAATTTTAAGAAGATTCTATCATTACACCTGGAAGTCCCATAATTTCAGGAAATCTCCACAGCCATTTACCTATGAGGCCTTGTCATTGCCTTCGATATAATTCCCTAGTTAATTAGATGATTTTAATACCCTAACCATTACCATCTCAAAGGAAATTGTGCATTAATTCCGAAATCTTAACCTCTTAACGAAATTTTGAAGTTGGGCGTGAAATAATTTGATATGCTACTCAAAACCACCTAACCCAATGTTAATCTTCTATCTAGTCTCTTCAAGACTATCAAGTACTAAGGCCCAAAACTCCAAAGAGAAACGGTTCCCTTCCTAAAGATAAGGCCTATATAATTCAACGGCCACTCCTCTTAACCATCATATCCACCACTCCACCACATATTAATACTTATAAGCACAGTCTTTGCATATTCACCTCAAGGCCCCACATTCTACCAAAAAACTCTATTTCCCTATTGAAATTCACAGACAAAATTGATATCATCCACAATCGCAAGGTGAGAAATCACAACTTCCTCGTGTCTATTAAACCCCTCACTTCTTGCTCATGTGCCCTCTCCAACAATCTATTCAACACATCTCTAACTACAGTAAACAAAGAAAGGAGATTATACCATGTCCTACATTTCCTCCATGCATTTGCAAAAACCTTTTTGTTCCAACACAAAATCCAAACAACCCCTCTGTCCAAAAGATCACATCACTTTTACAGCCTCACCCTTTGTTTTATTTGATTTATACTACTACATTTCTTCGTTTGCTATTATCACCATTCAATAAATATCTATGTAGCACAGACACGAACATGCGTGTCGCGTCTGACATGACACGAACACTCCGACACAACAAATCTAAAAAATTACGACACGACACGGCGGGGACACGACATCAAATAAATACTTTTTTAAAATTATGTTTATATATAAAAAAATATGAAATATGACATTAATACTAATATCATACTAAGAAGAACATTAAACATATAAGCATTAAGAGTACTAAATCCATTCTGAAAATTAAACATCACAATAATACTAAATCCCATACTAATCACAATCAAAATGCAAAGAAACATATATAAACCATGCATAACATTAGTCTTAAATCCATACTAAACATCAAACTTCAATCCATACTACTAGTAACAACCGAAATGCATAAAATCCATACTAGAAGCAGTGCTATTCGTTCCCTGAACTAGTAGCCCCACTTTCCATTCCTAAAAAATATAATTTGTATAAAAAGTTATCTGTAAACAGAATCTATATAAACAAATAGAGATTAGATAAAATTCATAAAACAGATAATATAAACAGAGATTAAACAGAGAGAAACAGAATGTTAAAAACAGAGATTAAACAGATGAGAAAAAGAATAGAAAAAAAATAGAGTAAAAAAAATAAAAGCTGCTTGGTATTTAAGTAAGCAGAATTATATAAACAAACAGGGATTAAGTAGAATTTATATACACGGAGAATATAAACAGAGATTAAACAAAGACAAACAGATAGTATTAAACAGAGATTAAATAGATGAGAAAAAGAAAAGATAAAAAAAAGTGTTAAACAGAAGAAGAAAAATAAAAATAAAAACTGCTCATATTTTTTTTGAGTAACAAACGCACAAGTAATATGCTATCTCTGGTGTGGCAGCAAAAGAAGAAGTAATATGTTTGGTAGCAAAAGCATAAGTAACGGTGTGGTAGCAAAAGCAGAAATGAAAAAATGAAAAAAAAAACTTACCGACAGAGATCAGAGTGAAGAAGACTTCCGCTGGTCAGTTTTGCTTTTTAGTTTGACACGTGGAGTGTCGGACACGTGCCCAAGTCGTATCAAAAAGCATGTTTTGTGTCCTTAGAGTGTCCGACACTCGTACGGGGCCTTCGGGGAAGTGTCCATGCTTTATAGGCAAACATAAAATATTTCATAGCCTTGCAAAGATCCCATGTGACGACTATGGTTTCATCCCATAACTCCCTCAATCTCAAATAAAACAATTATTGACAACTTATACATACTTGTCACCAGAATGATGGACCTAAAGTCTCAATTTTAAAGAACTCAATATTCTGGAATCAAGAAGATATGTTTTATTAGTTCATATATTAACCACTCCATTATTGATATTTTTTATGGGAAACTACTTTAACAATCTCTCTAAACAATCCTGAAGTGTTGCCATTGTGAATTCTCTCTCACAAGGTCATTTTTCAGACTCAAATCTAAACACATTATAGTCACTATCGATATACTACCAAAGAATACACAAATCAAATAACTCCTCAATCTCCACCCAAAAGATCTCCTCTCCCTATAATAATCTGGTTCATAAACTTCCAGTAACCACTCATTATCCCCTATTAAGGCTTAATACATACTTAAGCTAAACTTTCCCAATAAAACATCCAATACCTCTGCTAGTTTAACATTCCACATAGGGCCGGCAAAATGGACCCAAACAGTACCGTCCACCCATTTCTATCCGCAATGGTTGAGAATGGGCACTATTAGAATGTGGGTCACTAAAAACTCATAGGTTATTAGCAGGTTTACGCGGGTTGAGAAATGACCCGCTGTCCTTCCTACTCATATAAACTAGGGATCTATAATTAAAAAAATTTAATGAGAAAATGGGTCGGCGGTTAATCTGACCCGAATCCGACCCGCGGCAACCATTAACCCGTTGCTAACCCGCCCATATATGACCCTAACCCGTTATTGACCCAACCAAATCCGGCCACACCCTCCCATTTGCCAACCCTAATTCCATGCAATGAAAATACCCCGCATACCAACCACTGATGGTAAACAAACCCATCCTTGAACATATATTCCCAAATGCGACTCATCAACCATCTATGTACCTCTTTTCACTTGTTCTTTTGAAGACAATTATGACTGGATTCTTTGTCTAATGTGCATCTTTAATAACATGAGGCTATAGACAATGATATATGGATTACTATAGTGGATGCTAAATGTACTAGATCTGAAAGATTGGGTCTACGGGAAAATTTAAAATGTATAGAAAATACTTGTGATGGGCCTTGGTGGTGTGGGAGGTAATTTCAATATGGTGGCTGCTCTTTAAAGAAAGAATTTGTGGTAACAAAGTTAATATTGGTGCTACGATGGAGTTTAATCAGTCTTGCTCTGAATGTAGCTTGTTAGATCTGGGTTGTACTAGTAATAAGTCTACATGGACAGATAATCATTTAAGGGGTAGAGAATTGATAGGTTTTGGGGGGATTCCGACTAGCCTATATCACACACTGTGAGTCATCTTAACAGAATTGAATCTGACCACTCCCCCCTCCTAAATTCGATCAGCACAATTCTAGATGGGATAAAAGTCCATTGTATATTTCAGAATATATGGACTTCTTGTGATAAAGTTGAAGTTGTTGTTCAACAAAGTTTGCTTACTCCTCTTAATGGTAGGTTGTGCACTAAATTGAAGAGAGTCAAGATTCTGCTTAAGCAATGGAAAAAAGACACTTGTAAAAATTCTTTCCAAAATATATAGGATGCAGAGGACTTGGCTCTTAGTAAGAAGAAACTCTTCCATGATGATACATAATTGCACAGAGAGCAACTATACTTTACTAAACCTACTTTTAACAAAAAACTTAGACAAGAAAAAAAGGAATTGTGGAGACAGATCTAAAACTAAGTGGATCAAAGAGGGGGATAGGAACACGAGGTTTTTACATACTACTCTCTCCATCCCAAATTAAGAGTCCATGTTTTTATTTTGTATAGAAGATACACTCGATTAAAGATCAAGTTTAACTCTTGTTCACCAACATGGAACTTGGTTCATTAATTATGTTCAAAAATGGAAAATGGACCTTTAATTTGGGACTCCCCAAAAAAGAATAATGGACTCTTAATTTGGGATGGAGGGAGTATTAGTAATGTAAAAAGAAGAATGTTCATTATTCATAGAATCCAGAATATTATAGGAATTAGGTTGATAGTCCTAGTGACATATCTTAAGCAACTTTAGAGTATTTCCAAAATCAATTGGGAATTATTTCCCAGTGTGGGAAGGGATAAATTCTAAATTACAGACCTAAGTTGATTAATGAAGCTGAGAATGATCTATTAATTGCAATGCCTGGAGATGAGGAGATTACAGAGACTATGCTTAGCATGGATACAACCAGTGCAGTAGGGCCTGATGGCTTCACAAGTCAACTCTACAGGCAATGTTGGGAGATAATTGCAATGATGTTACAGCTGCAATTAAAGCATGTTTTAATAGTTCCCCCATGCCTAGTCTAGATCAGTTACATGCACTTTAATTGCTCTTATCCCTATAGTGAATAATCCCACCTCTTTCAATGATTAAGGTACATAAACGACCCTTCAACTGACTTTATTCATACATTAGTGGTCCCCCCCCCCCCCCCAACACCACAAACCACAGGCCGAATCTCTAGAGGATTCCAGCTGGCTTTGTACGAGCCTATTCTTCACACGTTGCATGGGTAAGGATTGTCAGTATACCATCATCATTGATGGAGAAGCAAGTAACAATCTAATTGCTCAGGAGATGGTTGATAAATTGGTCATCCCCCATAGTGCTCACTTCCAAACCATGTCGTATCATTTGGCTTGGCAATAACGGGTCTATTGCTCCAAGACAGGAGCGTCGTGTTTCTTTTTCCAACAGTGCTTACGCGGATGAGGTTCTGTGCAAAATTTATGAGATGAGAGTGTGTCATTTACTCCTATGTTGTCCTTGGAAGTATGGTAATTCGAGCATGCGAACACCTATATTTTTCAGCATTAAGGGCGGCAGTTTTAGTTACGCCCGATGCGTGAAATTTGCCCGGCTTGGCCCTCTTCTTTCATCATTTTCCATGAGCATTTGACAACTGAAACCTCATATGTCGGTATCTTTTATGTGCTCATCAGCCCCATCAGTACTCCAGAGACGGATGTTCCCTCGGTGATTCAGGACCTTTTAGAATCATATGTCGACGTCTACACCCCACCAAACGAGCTACCCCCGCTTCACAACATACAACATGCCATTGTGTCGGGAGCTTCCCTCCCCAATTTACCACATTATCGCATGGCCCCCACGGAGCATGAGGAGTTACAACGCCAGACTTGTGTCATCGGAGACTTATTCGAGAGAACATGTCTCCGTGTGTCATCCCATCTTTGGTCACCCCGAAAAAAGGACGTGAGTTGGCACATGTATGTGGGAAGTTGTGCGATCAACAATATCACCGTTAAGTATCTTTTCCCATTGCCAAGCTCGAGGACTAGACCAGTTGCATGACCCGAGTCTTTTCTAAGTTGGGCTTGAAAAGAGACTATCACCGGATCAGGATGCAACCCGGCGATGAGTGGAAGACCACCTTTAAGATGAAGGATGGGTTAGATGAGTGGACATTGATGCCCTTCGGGTCGTCTAATACTACCTCCACATTTATGATAGTTACGACTCAAATTCTCCGCCTAGTTATAGGCAAATTTGTGGTAGTGTATTTTGACAACATCCTCATCTGCAGCCTGCCAGAGGAGGAGCATTTAGATCACGTCGCCCAAATCCTAATCGTTGTTCAGGCTGAGCGCTTCTACCTCGACCTGAAAAAGAACACATTCACGATCCCTTCGGTTACATTTTTGGTATATGTCGTATCAGGCGAGGGAGTCCACGTGGATACCTCCAAGGTACAGGTAATAGCTGATTACCCTACACCTACCTTTGCATCCTAGGTTACCCTACAACTACCTTTGCATCCTAGGTCCATAGTTTCCAAGCCCCCTGGTTTTTACTGCCTTTTATTGCGGGGTTCATCATGGTTATATCCCCATTATAGACTTAATGTTTGTTTCGTCAAACATAGAGTTTCGGTGGACATCTAAGGCGAACAATGTCTTCCATCCCATCAAAGAGTTAATGAACTTCGCCCCTATTCTTTCACTACTAGATTTCACCCAGCTATTGGAGCTATCTTTCGATGCTTCCAAGACCGGCATATGTGCAATCCTCAACCATAATTGCAAACCGATCGCATTTTTTAGCCAGAAATTAGCAGGGTTGTCGATCAGTCGATAAATGCATGCCTTGGTAGGGGTGCACAACAGAACTGGGAAAACCGATAAACCGAATCAAACCAGTTGTATTGGGTTGGCTCGATTTTTTAGACTATTGGCTCGGTTCCGGTTCTAAAAAATAAAAACCGATATTTTTGGCGCGGTTCTCGGTTCCACTGTAAATCCAACCCAGACCGATCCGCTACCCAAACCAATCAAATATATAAATCTATATGTATATAACACTTGTAATTTATATTTTTGGGATTACCTGAGTTTCTAACTAATGGTATTAAAGATCAAAATTATATTTGACCTTAAAAAAATTATTTTTGAAATACATTAATCATAAGATTTCACTAAGTTTTAAATAAGTATTGGGAACCGAAAACCGATCTGAACCAATCCGGGAACCGTTGGTTCGGTTTGGTTCGGTTCTGTACAACTATCGGTTCGGTTCCGGTTTCAAAAATTTAGAACTGACCCAGCTCGGTTCGGTTCTCGAATTAGTATCAAAACCGACCCAAACCGAACCGTGTGTACCCCTATGCCTTGGTCACCTTAAGCAGGTGTTTTGTTTTGAGTGAGGTCCGGGCTCTCTATCGGACGGATATCCAGTTTGGCCCCACCTGCACTGCTTGTCAGCAGAACATGATGTTTCAGGTGACTACTGGCTTCGAGGCACCACCCTGTATATTCCCTCTTCCTCCCTACGGAAGAAGATTATTGCGGAGATCCTAGTCACTCCACGCTACATAGTCGATTTATTTCTCTACTATGAGGCGGGATACCAACGCCTACATCAACCGATGCTAAGAATATCAGACGGCCAAGGCCAGCACTCTAATATTGGCCTATACTCGCCACTACCGATCCCGGAATAGCCATGGCAGGATGTTTCCATGGATTTCATTGTCGATCACCCTTTCACTGCACGCGGTGCGCCAGGATATCTGACGCCTCTCATGTGGCCACTTTTTATTTTGAGGAGGTCGTCCATCTTCATGGGATTCCTCACAATATCACCTCATACAAGGACGTCTGTTTCACAGGTCACTTCTAGAATGCTCTGGGATTTGCCCCGTTGCTCCTTGCAATTGTCCACTGCCTTTCATCCCTAGATAGACGACGAGACGAAGGATGTTAACTGGAGAGTGGGGGACCTTCTTCGATGCAACTGAGGCATTGGGACATAGTCATCACTCAGACTGAGTTTGCGGTCAATCACTCTACCGGCCTCCCTCCATTATTGGGTACCTCACCCAACATCCTATTGGATCTGGCCGAGCTCCTGCCTACTGTACCAATCAGCCCATCAGTAGCTGAGCTTGCCGTCTGATTGACAGCCATACAGTCTAATGTTTCACGCTCGCCTGTAGTTGGTCTACTCCTCTTATAAAGATCACGCAGACGAGAACCGTCATTTCATGGCCTATCAACTGAGGGACCTTGTCATGATTTATCTACACAAAGCATGCATACAGGGAGCATAAGTTACAACTGCACTTCTTTGGTCCCTTCAAAATCATTCGTAGTTGTGGGGACAACACGTACGAGGTTGACTTACCCACTGCACATTCAATGTTGTGGATCTATCGCCATTTAGGGGTACATATCTTTCCCAGATCCCGTTACCCGCAGTTAAGGGCCATCATGTCTGTTCCATTATGGACCACATCGAGGGTGCCCTCACATAAAATGACATTTCATCTTCTTCCGACAATTATACATGCTACTTAGTTCATTGGCATGGTCGTCCCGACATGGAGGACTCCTGGGGTGACGACACAGATTTCTTTTGCCAATATACAGAATACATGGCGAGTTCTCATGGAAGGGAGAGTGACGCAGGAGCATAGTAGTTGCGGGTTATTTTAGTCAATTGGTTATGTTGTCCTTTTTAGGTCCTTTCTAGTCATTTATCTTGAGTAATAAGCTAACTCTCCCTTTAAATAGGCTTTAGTCCCCTCTTTTGTTCTCACTCCTTACTTTAAGAATGTGAATATAGAGAGAGAATTCCATTTCTTTTCATTATTTTGTTGTTGTTGTTGTGTATCTAGTATTAAATCGCTTAGGTTCATTAAATTACGCATCAAACCCAGTCTCTCCTAATCTCTTTATTATCTCATATGGTTCAATTTGTTATACAACTTTTCTATACTCCTATTGTATCCCCAATTGTTTCTCATCTGAGCTATGTTGACGATGCCATTATCTTCACAACAGTCTCTGAAGAATCTGGTTAGGTTCATTAAATGCTATGAAGAGACCTCTAAGCATGTGATTAATAAGGAAAAGAGTTTCATCTTGGTATCTAGTAGTGCAGCTGACCACAAATTGATAAAATTATTGACACAACAGGTCTTGGATGTCCTTTGTATATGGGAGGGGAGACTCAAAGCCTATTAGAGGAATTAATTGTCAAGAAAAGAAGGAAGTTAGATGGATGGATGGATGGATGGATGAATGGATGGAAAGTAGACTCCTATCTATCCCCTGGAGGAATGATCATTTTGATCAAACATGTTTACAGTCCATACTTATCTATATTTAGCCCCGACAATATGGGTTCTTGAGGATGAAACCGTCCAAAACCCACCCAAAATAATGTTTTTGGGACCCATCAATTGTGTTTGTGGGTCAATATGGTTTGAGCGATCCAATAAAACGGTTTGTTGGTGGGTCATTAGAGAGTCAAAATGGTTTTGGAACCTCTCAAAAATAAAACTCAAATTACTAAAGAGTTTAAAGATTTTTTTTACTTATGTACCTACTTGTATATTTTTTTTCAAAATTATGATACCATATTTATCCGTATATGGTATAATATTTGATTTTTCAAAAAAAAAAAAAAGTAGGTCAACCCAACCCGACCTGGATTTGACCCGACCAAACCCGCCCAAATTATTCTGTCCGAGCCGCCCAAATTTATCCGTATCCATTTTTTACCCGCCCATAAGCGCCCATTTGCCACTACTATCCATATTGTTGTTGCTATAAAACCTCTCAAGTAAGTCATTTCCAATATTGAGGCCATCTTTGCTAAGTTCTTGAGGGGAGAGAAAAAAGAGGCAAGGCACAATCACCATTGGTTAGAATGGAACAATCTTTGTTATCCTCATAAAGAAGGGGGTTTGGGGGCATTGAGAAGTTTGATGATAAGGTCAGTGCTCTTGGTTGTAAGCTATTGGTGGGGTTTCAGAGAAGGGAATACTCTATAGGCTAAATATCTTACACGAAAGTATTCTAGATTACAGCATCTAGCACTATACCGTGTTGTACTGTGTTGAAACCTTTTGTTAAGACTTCTCGTATATGGAAAAGAATGATCAAAGTCACAAATGATGTTGGGAAAGATTTAGGGTGGTGTACTGGTACTAGGGACATCAAATTTTGATTGGAACCTTAGATAGCTACTGGTAGGCTTGACATAAACAGAAACTGTGATGGATGTGTTAAAATTTATTGGCTGGTGGATATATGGAACACTTAAAAATTGAAGAGCGTGGTGAATATTGCTGCTCTTAAGCACAATTTGGAGGATGTCCAATTTAATCAAGAAAGTGGAGATAAACTTGTCTTGAAGGCTTCAAATAAGGGTCAATTTTACACTAAAATTAGTTAGAAACTGTCTAGAAATATGAAGGCCAGTTCATATCATTTGTAACAAGGCAGGGCTTCAAAATGCTGCTGCTATTATAATAGCGAAATAGAAATTGTCTAGCATCTATTCTCTAGTAGAAAATTTGTAGTTGAACTGCAGGATCACTTTTATAGACTTGGCGGAGTACAATATACAACCGTAATTCTCCACCTTCAATTTAATAAATTGCGGCTCGAGGAAAGCTAAAACAGATTAAGTTTGAGAAGGGGGGTGGGGGGGGAACTATTGTTAGTTATAGGATAGTACAGGTGCTATTTGAGGTTAAAAGCATGTTTGTTCAATTCAAGAAGGCACAGGTTCTTGCAACAGCTGAAGCACAATTAACTAAGGATCTCAACTCACAGAAACCTCACATTCAAAACATTTAAGTGTTAAGGTCGCAATGATTTAGACCTAAAATGGGGTTGTGTAAACTCGATTGTGAGGGGGGGGGGTCTCATTAGAAATGATAATGGCGAATGATAAATGGTATTCAGTTGGCAAAAAAACAGAGAATTTTGTATTTACAAGTGAAGTCAGATAGAACTCACCATTCACAAGATCAAGATGGAGTTGTGTAACATTTCTCATCAACTATGCTTCTAATCTTCCCCTTATTGATCATGGTACGAAATAATTATTCATAGACAAATGAATTAAAATTATCTCTAATGCAATTGTTTACAGTGAATCGTCGATCCAAAATGTCATTATTTTGTCGGATTCATTGTTGTATTAGAAAAAAATCCACTATAGCAATACTTATTTGCAGGTTGAATATGAAAATTGTCTAAGATACCCTCTACACCTAAATGATTATCCTAATAATCAAAATTTTTATTGAGAGCATTTTTGTCTCAATGTGTACGCATCGTATACAGATCTTTTTTTTTCCCAATTCAACACTCTACATTTAAATGATTGCCCTATCTGTGGTGTCACAAAATTCACTCAAAGGGGGTGTCAAACCTTCACGATGAGAGTATAAAAATAAATGAGAAAGAGATAAAGATTTACATGGTCGAACCACTAATGTCCTACGTCCACGGGACTGCAATAGTATTTCACTATAATCAATGAAAGAATTTACATGAGTATTTCTATAGCCACTGAGCCTCCCCTTTACAATGAAGGGTGTCCCCTTTATATATATAGAGTTAAGGGATTTTCTATCCTCGTAAAGTTTGAGTTACATTAAAATAGTGTTTTTATTTTATCAAGGAGTCTAATCATTCTTATCTTGCTGATATGGGTCGCCATATTGATTGGTCCACTTGTCATGTGTCATGCTACTATTGGAGGTGTATATCCCCCCCACCCCCACCCCCCCCCCCCCCCACACCACACCACACCACACCCAAATAACAATTCATGATTTTATTGGAGAGTAATTTCATCTCAATGTGTGTGCATTTTGTACCAACCTTGTTTTCTTTCAATTCAAAATTATCTTTTTCTCAAATATGAGTAATGTTTTGAATTTCAATTTGCCAAATCGTAACTAAACATGTTTTTATACTGATCATTGAATACATCAAAATTAATATTTTCTTGGCAAAATTTTGTGATAGTTAAATGCATGGTTCAAAGTATCGACCGAGTTGACTCGGTATCGGCCGAGTCAACTCGAAATCGGAGGGTACCGATCCGATAACGAGAGACGTTTAAAAAAACACTTAATCGATCGAGACAACCACGATATCGGCCGAGACAACTGATTCCGAGACGCCTCACCGCGATATCGGCCGAAACAGCCGCGATCTCATCCGAGACAACCGATTCAAACGATATTGTCATATTTTGTTTTATTTTTTTTATAGAACTTTTATCTACCATATTTCTTCATTGTTGAAAATATATTGTAACATTTACAGAATGGTATTACTATTTCAAAAGTATTAACATTAATTTTTTAAAACATAAAACTCTTTTTTTAAATGACTCTACTAAAAAAAATATATAAATCTTTTAAAAAGTAATACTCTTTTTTTTTAAATGACTCTAGTAAAACTCTTTTTTCCAAGAAATGTTATTTTTTTTCAAAAAATATTCAAATCTTTTACAAAAAATATATAATGTACATTTTTGTTTGTAAAAAATTTACATTTCTGTACAAATGTTATTTTGTTAAAAAAAATGTACATATTTGTAAAAAAAAAATATATTATTGTAAAAAAATATATATTTGTACATATTTGTAAAAAAAAAAAGGTTTTTGTTAAAAAAAATGTACATTTTTGTGAAAATATCCTTTTGTACGTTTTTGTAAAAATGTAAATTTTTGTAAAAAATGTTCTTTTGTACGTTTTTATAAAAATGTAAAAAAAAAAATATACATATTTGTTACAAAAATGTACATTTTTGTAAAAATGTAAAAAAATGTACATTGTTACAAAAAAGTACATTTTTGTAACAATGTTCTTTTGTACGTTTTTTGTAAAAATGTAAAAAAATATACATTGTTGTTAAAACAAAATGTGCATTTTCGTTTTTCAATATTATTATTGGTTTACAATGCAATATTGAATCTGACAACTCTGCCGCGCTTCAGTATAACCAATTCTATAATGCAATGCATATTGAATGTTGGGTTTGAATTTATCTCATTGGTCCACATTGTTAATCTTATTTTTTTCTAAATTTTCTATATTTTTTCCAGAATTTTTGGCGCTCTCTAAATAGCGTATATTTGCGTATCATCCGATACCGCGACCGAGTTGAAAATCAGGTGTCTGATACCGGGACCGATACAGAGACTTTGAACCATGGTTAAATGTATCTTTATAATTAGCCATTGAATACAACAAAATTAGTGTTTTTCTAAGGGTGGCGCAAAGGGCTCCCCAATATTTGCTCCAAAATACCACAAGACAATTTTAACTCTAAAATACCACACAAATTCATTATTTACACAATTATACCACCATAAGGGTACCCATTACTTAAAGTTTAAAATTTTCATTTTTCCTCTTTCCCTCCTCTCTAAACACAAAAACCTCTCAACTTCTAACATCTAAACATCAACAATCAAGCTCTCAACTTCAAAGACAAACAAATCATC